>OY728136.1:1284222148-1284959648 GCA_963277665.1 Viscum album | reverse complement strand
TTCCATAAATTTATATTTTTTATAATCACCTTAGTTTTTAACTTTTATTCTATATAATTTATCTCTTCTAAATCATTGTACAAATTTTTATATTTTATTTTCATTATAGATAAAAATTATCCTACTAATTTTTACCACTTTATGTTTCTTTATTTATAGTTTCAATATTTATAGTTTCAAATGAATGTTTACCTTTTAAATCTTGATATTTATTACTTCTATGTTCACACTTTGAATATCTTATTCAAACTCATTGATAAAATTTTCAAATTTAGTGATGTAAATTTCACTTTTATCTAAAAATGCATTTTTCTTTCATATTTTTTTAAAGATCACTTTATGTAAAACCACCAAATGAAATTTATGGTCAATTATAGAAATTGGATCAACTTCTATTTATCTTATAATCTTGTGTTTCATGGTTTTATTACCAATAACTTCCATATTAATTTCATTATTTAAACTTTCATCATTGATCAAAAATATTTCATTTTTAAAATTATCAAAAGTAACATCTCCAATTAATTCTATTACACTAATATTTTCCTTTTAAGTCTCAATATTTTTAGGATTCCCTTTCCATATTCTATTAAATCTTATAGGGTAGTTATATTTTATTGTTTTGAATTGATAAAAATATTCATATAGTTATCTTAACCACTCCCACATATCATATATAGAATCATAAAATATAACTTACTTAAACATATTATATGAAAATATATAACACTTGATATTTTGTTAAATTTTATCATGAATCCTTGTACATTAATATCTTAGAATAAAATCGAGAAAAATATTTATTTAAAAATCATCATAACATACTTGAAAATAATAATTCATGTATTCATTCCATATTTTATAATTAACAATTTTAGAAACCCGAACTCTCTTATTTTGTGTCAAAAAATCCATGAATATCAATGTGAGTAGTGAAAACATTCCATTAATCACAAAAAGAGACAACTTTGTTCCAAATCAATAATTAATGCTCAAAATAAAACTTTAAGGTGAAATATGAACATGAAAAATATTTTAATTTTAAAACTATAATCAAATAAGTAGATTAATAGAGCAATCAAATCTTTTAAACCACTTATTAAATATATGAAATCTAAAAGAGACACTGAATAAGAGGGAGATGAGTGAGGGTGTGACCAAATTATTATTTATTTATAATTTATATTGCTTTAATCCTTATGCTGGTTCATGATTATTTGGACCACCAATTTAGTACTTTATTTTTATCATGATTTGATTTTTTATACAATACACCCATAACTATTGAATATAAATAAGGTATAATATATAGTTATTTATTTGGTTTATCCCCAGTATGGAGGTCAGTATAAGGCATGTAACAACTCACTAATATCTCCTATGAATCCACTAGTGGACTATTATATAGAAATATTATGATGTATTATTTCTAATCTTTGGATAACCACTCTTACAATATTTCTAGAAGATAATTATCAACTGGAGGTGTACTACCATTATAATGTTTTAGGGAGGCTCATTGCTAATCTTGGTCACACCACCAATACAAGATTATGATGCACTTTACTTAATATAATTAAGAACATTTATCTTGATAATATATCTTTAGGTCTTTTATATATGTGAATTGAATCTCATAGATATATGAACCATACTCTAAATGGTTTTCATTATTCTACGCTAGTTGTTTCAATACAATCTAATTTTCATATATTCCTTTAATCCTCTAAAATCATCCTTTATATATTTTCTTCAAATACATATCAATTTTGAATTGATCCTTGTTATTTTTTATTTATATATTCAATATATACTTTTTATCTTATTTTGAATAAAAAATATTCAATATTCTATACCATTTTCCCAACTACCTTCATGTATAAATATATAAAAAAATCACATTTTAAATAATATCAATTAAATTAAATTTTCCTTATCAAATAAATTTCCTCAAAAATATTGATCTACTACATCATTTTTCACATTTATAATGGATTCTTTATCACTTTATTAGTTATTACTACTTATAACATGTCTAAAATTCTTCAAACACAATATTATATTCAAAATATTTCATTAAAGATTCCTGATCACCTCCTCGTAGTTTATTTCTTATTACATGCACCATGTTCATTAATTAAATTCCCACAAAATCTTATTCATTTTCATTATCATTGGTCAAAACATGGCATTCCCACTGTAATTAATATTAGAAAACATTGTTTTTGTCCATACTAATATTTCTTATGTCATAGAGTGAAACACAATGAATAATACTATTTTTCTTTTAATGAAATATAACATAACTTATAACAACCTAGGTTTTTATTATTGGAATGGATCCTTTGAATTTCAATTTGAACCCTTCATTTTATCCTTATAAATGTACCCTATGGTTTAAGGAAGGGTTCCGGAGAATCCATGTCTTGTTTAGTGACTAGAGATTCGGTTTTCAAAGAAAAAAGGAGAGGTGCACGACTTGTGATAACCATGAAACTCAAACCATTAATCCCTATAAGGGTGACACATGGTTTTTTTAAAGCATTAAAAGGGGTGATTTCTACATGCATGGATATAATAGAGAGAGTTAATGGTTTGTGTATAGGTTGTGTAATCATGCACTGCAGGCTATGCAGAGTGTGTTCCCTAGACAATGGGGAGCATATGGGTAGATCATGGTTATAAAATCCTTGCTCCCAAAACACAAGGGGAACTATCCATGGAAAATATCTATCACATGGTTAGCACACAATTTTGGCCAACTATGTAGATAAACCATGCACCCTTTAAAATTTTGGTGAAAATACCATTTTCAACGCTCTCTTTAAGACCTCACCCATCCTTTCTTTTTCCCCCAATGCATAACAAGATCTCCTCCATTTGATCTCCCCCATGGACTAAACTATGATTTGAGGAAACTTCTCCATCCAAACTCTGATCAAGCAATTATATGTCATGTTGGATAGCCACCATAAATCTCCCCATTCCTTTATATCCTTTCACCATTCATCTTCCTATCTATAGAGTTATTTTGGTTCAAGATCTTATGCTCTATTTTTAGGGTGTTTGGTTATTTTCCATTTTCATCTGATCTAGACCAAAACAAATGCTTATTGTGGAAGAGTGATCCTATAAAAGAAAAAGGAAGGTGGCCTATAACTTTTCCCTCAATCTATTGATTTTTATATTTTTTCTGGCATGAGACACAATAGTTTCACTGATCATTTCCTTGAAAATTAATATTTCAGGAATTAGTTGCCCTGTATTGAAAATTAATGACTCTTTAGAACATTAATAAGTTTAGAGATCATCAACCTCAACTTATTACACCTCTTTGTGTGAGCTCATCATATTACCTTATACCCTTTATGGATTATTATCCAAAACACCATTGGTGTATTTGAATTTTCTTTTTAATGGGAAATTAATAATGGAATTGAATAAACTAACATGATGTATCATAGTTATCATACTTATCTGGTTTTGATAAATAAAATTTGAATGTATAAATGGAATTGGAAAATTGGTATGTTTTTCACATGGCCAATGCTACCCTTCCACCCTTAAACCTTATCATCGATAAATGAAAGTTTGTAAGAAGAATAAAATGGAAGTAGTAAATTGGAATGATTATCACA
The DNA here is from genome assembly GCA_963277665.1 of Viscum album. Lineage (NCBI taxonomy): Eukaryota > Viridiplantae > Streptophyta > Magnoliopsida > Santalales > Viscaceae > Viscum > Viscum album. The sequence goes on along the minus strand of OY728136.1, from coordinate 1,284,956,010 downwards.
TGGACAATTCTATGCTTCATGTACATATATTTGGGGCCTATTATTATAGACCTTAAAAAATGTCATAAATAAATGAAATGTAATGATATGAATTACATAGAAGTAGTAAATTGGAATGATTATTACATGTAAAATGCTACAATTCATATTCACATATTTGGTTTCTTCATAATAGAACTTTTTCCTATTATAGGAGTTGTTAGACTTGAGATCACCTTAGATTCTTGAGGGAATTCCTTGAGCAATCAAAGGATGCCACCTCGATTAATTGATTTGATTATCATGGGATATAACCACCATGAAATCTAATATTTGTCTTATTATGTGAATTCCTCAACATTTTACCGTTGATTCAATTGACTCTTTTATGGGTATTAGAATTCCTTAGATACACTCCTTGGATTTAGCTTGATGTCTACAGACATACAATACCATGAATTCATCCCATTAGGTCCAATCATGATTATCTTTGGATTTACTATGGATGAGTTCTATGGAATTAGTTAGACTATTTTATAGTGGAATGCCTTGGGTGTACCCCTCAGATTACAATAAAACCCTTATAACCAGTCTTCTTGAGTTATTACTATGAGTTAGATTAACCCTTAAGGTCATGGATACCCTGGTCTCACCTCAGATAATTTTATTATACTATCCTTATTATGATGCTCTATTTATAGATATGGGACTCATAACATATTAATATACTATATGGACACCTGTTCACTAAGCCATGGGTCCATGTTGGAGCATGTATACTTGTTCATATGATTGTATTACATATGCATATATATATATATATGATGTCAGGGTAATATAGAAATTTACAACTTTGTCCAAATAAGGAATGGTCATCATGGCATCCTATGAGGATCCTAGTTTAACATGGTTGTTAATTTATGTATTTTACATCACTAATGATTATTAGACTTTCATGATGTCACATTTATATCCATAGACTAGATTTTTGTAGACACCATTGGTGGTGGACTACTGAGTATATATCACACCCTATTCGGGTCATCAATTGGTACCTAGAAAAACTTAATGGATATAGGTAGGGATAGGTGAAACCACCCAATTATCTATGCTTGATTGATTATAGCATGGGAGCGGGGGAGCAAAAGATTGAGATATAACATGTGATGCTATATAGAGATAGTCTTTTGGAATTTTTTTATTTTTTGGTATACCTGTATGTACCATGTTTTCTTGTTCTTTTTTGTTTAAATACATAAAATTACATCATTTTTTATATGGTACTAGATATTTCTATTGATGTGTGTTTATTTTATTTGGACGATTTATCTTCCATTGTTAGTTGATATCATGCTTCTTTCATTTAGAAATATATTACACCATTGTGATACTCTGATTATGAGTGTATAGTCTATCCATTGCACCAAATTGGATCCTCACTACTAGTCGGAAGCTTATGGAATATGGGGAGGTGCTCTTGAGACCATGTTACCTATTGGGTTCAACTACTTATGAGTAAACTGAGCCTGGGAAAATAAAAATTAATATCAAAGGTTTTTATTTTCATTTTGTCTTATTATTTGGGTTATTAGATAGGAGACTAGGATATATCATAATTTAGTAATGAGCCTATTCCTAGGTGTAGCTGACCCATGTACAGGAGAAAATCCAAATTTATTGGGATGGGATATGATGTTTTTTATTATTACTATTAAGATTGTATTGATTTCACCATTGAGAGATACACATGGATTTGGGTTTTCATAATTATTTTGAAATATATTTTTACCCTTGGACCAGTATGACCAGGAGGTTGTGTCTCATTCATCATTATAGGCATGTGAGGATTTATATGTCATGCATTATTCCATGCCACATTTACTTAATGAGTGCATTTTTGTCACATATTCCATGTTCCTCGATAGTTATTTTTGAAATTATGATCACATTTCTTGAAGGATAAATAATTAGAATAATTAAAGTTCCAACATCATCCTAAATAGTTTTTTCCTATATAGTGTGTTGATGACACCTTAATTATCCAATTATATTTAGTTTGAGTTGTGAACCATTGGTCTCTTGATCTAAAACGTTTTTTATTTGAAATAATGTGTATTCCAATTAAAATTTAAAGAGTGTGCATGCCTCTATAAATTAGGAATGGTGATCCATATAATGGAATCATCATACAAGTCTAGTTGTAGTTGCATGTAGTATGATTTTCAATTTATAAAGCATTGTAATTTATAACTTGGGAATGATAGATGCATTTAACTGGACCTTTCTATATAAATATATGGATATACATAATAACAAACATTAGGACTGTTGAGTTCTATGTTTAAATGGAAATGGTTGACATTAAATAGTGATTCAAATTGCAATTTAAAGGGCGTTTTCTATTATAACATGAAATTGACACACTGTATACCAAAGAATTTGTATAAAATAGAGAAATTGATCTAGACCTGACCTTAGTAGTGGTCAGTAGGTAGTATTTATATCTTTTTACCATTTTTTATGCAACACCCAGACCTAGATTTATGAGCGGGTAGATGGGTGTGACTCTTATTTAGGAAGGCTTATGTAAGAACCCAAATCTTTCTTTTAGGAGCGACTGAGGCCAATGGATCTTCTATGAGCCCCCGACTCACCATCCGTTCTCTGATTCAACCGTTGTCGATTGCATTGGAATCACCACGATCTACTGTATTCTAGGTCAATTCAAGGGATGACGCTGGAGTATATTGATCTTTCAACATCGAGGTAGGTGGATTGTGCATTTCTGTAGTTAGTCTTTGAATATTTTGTGTAAAAATGACCAATACCCTAGAACAGGGTATTGCGTGCTTATGGATTTTAGCCTTGTTAATGCCTGCTATGCCTTGTGTGCCTGAGTAGAGGTTGTTTGATTATGAATAGGGTTATTTTACATGTTATGGAGGTGTTTTCCCATGTTTGTTTTGATACTGACCGCTTGGTCTAGTTTTTCCTATTGGGATGCTTTATTTTACATGCCAAGTATTGATAGGATGGAGTGATATTATCTGATGTTGTTATACGCTTGTAGCTGTTTAGCCAAGTAGTTCTTGAAATCTATTATCCAAGTAGTTCTTAAGTTTTACTTTGGATGTTTAATATAATTGTGCACAATTGACTTAAATTGGGCTGTGAGAACCTTGTGTAGTAGACCATAGGGAGAATGGATGCTGAGGGCTTCTCCAAAGTGTCTGTTTACTTTTACGTTGCGAGACCAGAAGGGGTATGGACTTTGAGCTCCCTCAAAGTGTCTGTAGTTCCAATTTGCGATACCACATGGGAAATTGAATGTTGAGTGCTTCTCCAGAGTGTCTATAGTTACCGATACAAGACTACCGTGGGAATTGATGGTGAGTGCTTCCTCAGAGAGTCTTTGCTAAAGCTAAACCAGAGGGGTTAGACTATGATTACTTCCGAGAGGGTTGCTTATGTTTGATTTGGTTGAACCAGAGGGGTTAGGCTATGAGTAATACCCATATGGTTACTTGTTTTTGATTATATTCTCACTGGTTATATGTAAATGGATGTGATTGAAACTGTAGTATTGTTTACTTTGGAGTACTTCCTTGTTTACTACTTCATTTTGTTTGTTGCCTTCCATATATATATATATATATATATTCACTGACTATTAGGCACAGATCTTTGGGTGGTTGCCTACTGGGATTCGTCTCACACCCTTTTTGGGTTGTTATTTTGGGCCCGGATAGATTATATTGCTACAGGTATAAATAAGGGGAAGCACCCCTCTACGTCGGGTACTTGATTGTTGTGGAGCTGGAGATCATGGGACCAAGATAAGGCTTAAAATACTGTTGGAGTTTATTTTTTTCTTGTAATTTGGTTTAGTACTGTATTCCAGCATTGTGACTTGTTTGGATGATTTACTAGATATATGTATCATGTATAATTTATATATATAAAATCCGGTTGATTATTTACTTTCAGTATTCCATTATTTACTGTTGTATGGTATTATAACTGCTCCAGCTATTTTTATCTGTTTACTTCTGCTAAATTACTCTGCCAATGAGGGAATAGTTTCCCCACTATCACACCCAAGGCTCTCACTACTATTTGGTGGCCTTTGGCATTTGGGGAAATGCGCTTGAGGCCATGTGACCAACCGGGTACAGGGAACCTCTGGGCGGCACCCGAAACCAGGATGTTACAAATTGGCATCAGAGGATTCTTTTCTTCTTGACTTACTGTTTGAAGACTATAACTAGGGATATGAAGGAATAGGTAGTTGGTAATAATCTATGCCCTGGATTAGCTAACCCATGTACATGGAAAAGCTAATTTACCTCGATTATTGCAATTTTTTTCTGGTTTGAAATTTTAAAGTTGATTTGATTTCACCGTTGGGTGATTCAGATGTTTTGTGCTATTATCATTGATATCATTGTGGTTTTATTTATTTTGAAACCCGATAGATGAGGGTATGAAATCTCATGCATCATATAGGAACTTTCTAGAAATCACATGTCATGCATTCTTTCCATTCCATTTAGGGTCCATTATCGATTGCATGTTGTTATGATAGATGTTGTGCTAAATATGAATGATGTTGTGATAGATGCCATGATAGAATACCTACTATCCAATAGGGTATTGAATTGTGTAAGGTTTCATTTGAATGATTGCCAAATTCGGTTCCTCAGGTGTTATGGGCCCTCATGGATCGGAATTTGGTGGATCATGAATAAGACATGCATAAGATGCCACACTTTGATTCGTGGGGAGTATGGGCCCTCACAAATCAGAATTTTGCACTTTAGTGTTTGTTTAAGTGTTTTTCTAGGTTCCAGAGTAGTTTCTGAGGCTTAATGTCCAGAAAAACCTAGAATAAACGGCATTTAATAATAAATACACACCATGTATCCTTATGTTCAGGAAGGAAATTTTTTTCTTAAGTGCACGCCATGTACTATATGTACACATTGTGTAGTCCCTAACCGTGCCGCTGGCTATGTGGGAAGAGACACAAGGTTGGGAAATATTTGGTGGAACATGCCATGTACCGAACATACATGTCGTGTGTATAGACCATGTGTCCAATCGGGTGACCAATGACATGGGTGGATGAAATATTTCTAGTACATGCCATGTCTAAAACAAAAACTCCTTGTAGAGTGAGCCGTGTAACCGGCCATGTGATTGAAAACATGGGTCGGTGAAGTTATTTCTATTACACGCCGTGTCTGGCACAAAAAATTCGTGCAGTCTTGCTCTAGGAGAACTGTGTGGATTAAGTCATGTAGAAGAAATCAGGCAGGGGAAGAAGATTCAAGTACACGGCGTGTGTTAGTAAAACATGTCGTGTGTATGGGGTGTTACATGACCAGGGTTGGCATGAGTACATGACCATGTAAACAATTAAAGGAACATGCCATGTAGGGGTTATACACACTGTGTATATATGTTTTGAAGAATCTAAATGATTTATTTATCCTATTACCTTCTTGAACTTATAAGTTTCAGTCCTTGATAATTTTGAGCTAAGGTGTTCATTTGACCTTGCAGAGTCATGCCACCAAGACATCCTCCAATTGTATGCTAGTTACAGGGCAGTGACTAGACACTGAACATAGTAGACCAGGGTTTACGAGCAGACCCTCCCATAATTCCTATCTTAGCACCAGCCATCATTCCATATACTGGTGTCGATGCACAGTTACGATAAGGCTTCATGAGGTTTATGCAGACCTTATGAGGAGTACCACCTCCTGCCCTGTCCATGGCAGATTTTATGCGGGTCTTTTAGCAGCATCATCCTCCCACTTTCTCGGGGGAAGGAGGACCTCAGGATATTGATTCATGGTTAGAATCCATGCTATCCATTTTCTAGCATTTGGAGACGCCTACAGAGATGAGGGTGAACCTCGCTACTTATATTCTTTGAGATTCTACCAAGAGATGGTGGGATGTGATCTCATAGGCGGGATTCCAGGAGGTTATGTATTGGGATGAGTTCCAGTGTGACTTCTAGGATTACTTTTACCCAGATACCTTGAGGGATGATCAAGCCCGAGAGTTCATGAGTTTGGAATAAGGTACTCTCTCAGTCATGGAGTAATCTTCTCACTTCACAGAGCTGCAGCACTTCACAACCATCCCAGGAGGTGATGATTTATTTCTGGAGAGGAAGTTTGAGGATGGTATCAGGAATGACAGTCGATCTCAGGTGAACATATTCAAGTTGACTTCCATCACCTCTATAGTCAACTAGGCACTGATCACAGAGTGCAGTATGAGGGATTTTGGAGTTGTGATCTAGGAAGGCTTGGCATCCGGAGTTGGTATCCCTCCTATAAAAAGAAAGAAGCGCCACATAGAGTCCATGCATGGAGACCCGAAGAAGTGGGATACTTCTTCTGGTAGATAGGTGGTGTGATAATAGTGCGATAAGAGTGGACATATAAGGCCAAATTGCTCAAGATACTTAGAATAGTTCTGATCTTGCGTTAATATGGGTCATCTTTAGTGGTTCTGTCAGTTTTTCTCACTAGAAGCTGGTGATAGAGGTTCTGTTTCGACTCCTCGTACCGGAGTAGGGCCAACATTTTCTCATCAATCTGGAAACTGGAGTTCTTCCGAACGCTTAGGCCGAGATGGAGGTCATGGCCATGGTATCCAGTCGGTAGGATTTCAACGACAACGGGGAGGATCAACTCAGGGTGGTAAGGCAGGGTCACAAGGCCATGGTGTAGGCCAGACTTTTGTAGTGGAGAAGATCCAACATGATTTGGATCCCGAACCCTCTACAATTTGAGGTACGATTCTAGTTGACTCAGTTTTAGCTTTTTCACTTTTCGATACACGGTATTCCCATATTTTCATATATGTTGCTGTTTTGGAGAGCCTTGTGCTCTATATATTTACATTCACTAATGTCTTGATGCTGGAAACTCCGTTGGGGGTAAGAAATACTAGTGTACGTCAGTGCAAGGAGTTCCCTCTTAAATTTGGTGGGTGTCACTTCTTATGGGACCACTATGTCCTAGAGATGAAAGGATATAATGTCATTCTCAGGATGAACTAGTTAGTTCCCTTCCAGGGAGTTGTCGAATATTATCACTGTAGGGTGAGTTTCACATCACAAGAGGGTGATTTTTTCCTACACAAGGTAAAATAGGATGTCCTGGCAAGTAGAGCTAGACCCAAGCATCCTGGGTTGGGAGAAGTTACCACCCAGATTTCTAGTATATATCTAGATGACCAGGGGACATCATAGATGGATTTTCCTCTAGTGGTGGATCATTTCAGGTATGACTTTCCAGAGGAATTTTTAGGTTTTCCTCCAGAGTGAGAGGTGGACTTTTCTATTGGTCTTGTTCCAGGAGCAGCACTGGTGTTCATTCCTCCCTATAGGATGGCTAAACCAGAGTTACAGGAGCTCAAGAAACAGTTAGAGGAGTTATAGGCAAAGGGTTTCATCCAAACCAATACTTCTTTTTGCGGTTCACCTATCCTATTTTTCGAAGAAGGGGGACGATACCCTTATACTTTGTGTGGATTATCAGAAGCCGAACCAGTTAACGATCAAGAACCAATATCCCTTTCTGAGGATTAATGATCTCTTTCATCATCTTCGAGTAGCCCGGGTGTTCCTGAAGATAGACTTGAGATATGGTTACCATCAGTTGCACATTAGATCATCTGATACATCTCTTACAGAATTTCAGAGTAGGTATGGTCTATACGAGTATGTGGTTATTCCATTCGGTCTTACGAACGTGCCTGAAGTTTTTATGGCACTGATGAACAAAGTGTTCCATCCATATTTGGATTCTTTTATGGTAGCCTTTGTGGACGATATCTTGGTGTACTCTCACACTTGAAAAGACCATGTCACACATCTTGAGATCATTTTGAGTACACAGAGAGAGCATTAGTGATATACTAATCTCTCAAAATGACACTTTTGGATGGACCAAATTCACTTCTTGGGTCATGTTATCTCAGATACAGGAGTATCATTAGACCCAGAGAAAGTGAGAGCAGTAGTTTTTTGGGAGCAGCTGAAGAAATAATTCTAGGTATGGAGTTTTCTAGGTCTGGCTGGTTACTATAGGCGTTTTATACAGTAATTTTCATGCTTAGAAGCACCACTGACAGGCTTGACTAAGAAGGGTGAAAAATACTAGTGGTCAGATTCTTATGAGTCAGCCTTTCAGGAGCTGGAAGTGAGGTTGAATTTAGCACTGATACTAGTATTTCCAGAGTAGGTCAAGAGTTATACTGTATACTGTGATGCATCAGGTATCCAGTTGGGAGATGTGATTATGAAGGGGGAAGGAGTCATTGCATAAGTGTCTCGACAGTTGAGGCCACATGAGAAGAATTACCCGATGCAAAATCTTGAGTTGGCTGCAGTTGTTCATGATTTATTCTGTTGGAGACACTACCTATTGGGAGATCATTTTGTGGTTTTCACTGACCAAAAAAGTCTCAAGTATATGTTCACTTAGTGCGATCTGAATCTGAGATAGCGAAGGTGTGTCGAGTACCTTCAGTCCTTTGACATTGAGCTTGCCTACACGCTTTAGAAAGGAAACATATTGGCTAATGTGCTGAGCATGAGGACTCAGATACAGAAAGTTAAGGAGGCCGATAGTGAGTGGAAGCTTATGATTCTGTTCTCTGTGATGCATTTGGAGGTGCAAGATATACATGGTCAGACTTTTCTTTCTTCTGTGGTTGTTACCTCTACTCTACTTGATTGAGTGCAAATGAGGCAGCTATCGGATTTTGAAGGCCTAGTCCTATGGTAAAGTGTGTTAGGAGAGGACCCTATTACAGGATAGACTATAGTCAAGGATTAGATCTTGCGTTTTCATGGGCACGTATGGGTGTCAGCAGAAATACATGAGGATCTGATGTGAGACTTTCATTCCTCAGTTTGGGAAGTTCATCCTGGTGTCACCAAGATGTATCGAGATCTACACCATCAGTATTGGTGGCCAGGTATGAAGAGGGATGTTGTTGGGTTTGTAATGAGGTGTGCCACCTATCAGTAGGTGAAGGCAAAGCATTAGAGACCATCGGGGATTTTGTAGCAGTTACCCCTTCCCGAGTGGAAGTGGAATGATGTCATGATGGACTTCGTGACAGGTTTACTGAGGTCGTCTCGAGGAAATGATGCAGTATGGTTTGTCATTGACAGAATCATGAAGGTTTCTCACTTCTTTCTGATCACGGAGACCTTCAGTGTTGATGATATGGGAAGGATGTACATCAATATATTATGCATTTACATGGAGTTCTACACTCCATCGCTTTAGACTGGGATGCACGTTTTACTTCTTGTGTCTGGCAGGGACTATAGAGGGCTTTGGGTATACAGTTAATTCTGATTATAGCTTACCATCCCTAAATAGATGGATAGGCCGAGCTTACAATTCAGGTGTTGGAGGACATGCTTCGAGCATGCGTCCTAGATTTTGGAGGTTCTTGGGAGAAGCACATACCTCTTTTAGAGTTCTCCTACAATAATAGTTTTCAAGAAACTATTCATATGGCACCTTTTGTGGCTTTGTACGATAGGCCATGCTGATCACCCTTATGTTGGCTGGAGGCAGGAGAGGCAGCGATACTGGGACCTCATCTTGTTTAGGAGACCACAAAATAGATAGATTTGTTTTGGAAGATGATGGATACTACACATTCATGGAAGAAGTCTTATGCTGATCAACAGAGACGACCTCTGGAGTTTGAGGTCGGAGATCAGGTTTTTCTACGTGTCACACCGAGTTTGGGATAGAGGAGGATTAGAAGACAGAACAAGCTTTCACCGAGATATGTTGGACTGTTTGAGGTTTTTGAGAGAGTCAGGCCGATTGTCTATCGGTTGTAGTTACCTCAGAGGTATCGGTCTATGCATGATGTCTTCCACGTTTCTCAGCTATAACATTACTTCTCAAACCCATCTCTTGTCTTTCAACCCAAGGAGGTTGAGTTGGAGATGGACGCATCAATTGAGGAACATCTTATCTAGATTATTTATCACAGTGCAAGGGTTCTCCATGGCCGGTCCATTCCTCTAGTATGAGTGCTATGGCAACACGGGTGAGTACAAGACGTAACTTGGGAGAGGGAGGCTGACGTACGATCACAGTGGCCAGAGCTGTTCGAGGATTCTTCTTCTACGCCTCCTTGCTAGAGAAATTTGAGGATGATTTTTTAAGGGGGGAAGTTTGTAAAAACCTAGATATTTCTTTCAGGACTGACCAAGGATGATGGTTCTTCTTCGAGCCCTCGACTCGCCCTCCATTCTTCGATTAAACCGCTATCGATTGAGTTGGAATAACCATGATCTACCATTTTCTAGGCCAATTCAAGGGCCGAAACCAGAGTATAGCAATCTTAAAATGTCGAGGTAGGTGTTTTGTTCTTTTCCGTAGTTAGTCTTTGAATATTTCGTGAAAAAATTCCCAATACCCTAGAACAGGGTGTTGCGTGTTTAGTGATTTTATCCCTATTAATTCCTGCTATGCCTTGTGTGTTTGAGTAGAGGTTTTTTTTATTGTAAATAGGGTTATTTTCAATGCTATGGAGGTGTTTTACCATGTTTATTTTGATATTGACCATTTGATCTAGTTTTTCTTATTGGGCTATTTTGTTTTCCATGCCTAGTGTTCATAAGATAGAGTGATATTTTTTGATGTTGTTATATGCTTGTAGATGTTTAGCGATGTAGTTTTTGAAAGCTATTAGACAAGTAGTTCATAAGGTTTACTTTTTCTGTTGAATATCATTGTGCACGATTGACTTACATAGGGCTATGAGAACCTTGTGTAGTATACCATAGGGAGAATGGACGTTGAGGGCTTCTCTAGAGTTTCTGTTTACTTTTTCGTTGTGAGACCATTGTGGGGATGGACTTTGTGCTCCCTCAGAGTATCTGTAGTTCCACGTTGTGAGAGCACATGGGGAATTGGACATTGAGTGCTTCCCCAGAGTTTCTATAGTTACCGATACAAGACCACAAGAGGAATTGATGGTGAGTGCTTCCTCAGAGAGTCTTTACTAAAGCTGAACTTGAGGGGTTAGACTATGAGTACTTCCTAGAGGGTTGCTTGTGATTGATTTGGTTGAACCAAAGGGGTTAGGCTGTGAGTAATACCTAGATGGTAACTTGTTTTTGATTAGATGATTACTTTTTATATGTAAATGAATGCAATTGAAACTGTAGAATTGTTTAATTTTGAGTACTTCCTTGTTTACTACTTAATTTTTCTTATTTCCTGCCATATATATATTCACTGACTATTAGGCACAAATATTTGGGTGGTTTCCTACTGGGATTCATCTCACACCCTATTTTAGTCATTCTTTTGAGGTTGAATAGATTATATTGCTACAGATATAGATAAGAGCAAGCTCCCTTCTACGCCAGGTACTTGATTAATGTGGAGCTAGAGAGAATGGGACCAAGCTGAGGCTTGCGATGCTGCAGGAGTTTATTGATTTCTTGTACATTGGTTTAGTAATGTATTCCAGCATTGTGACTTGTTTGGATGCTTTCCTAGACATATGTATCATGCATAATTTATATATATGTGCTCGATTTATTTATTTACTTTCAGTATTCCATTATTTACTGTTGTATGCTATTATTATTGGTTCCTCTATTGTTATCTATTTACTTATGCTGCATTAAACTTCCAATGATGGAATAGTTTCCCCACTATCACACCTAATGCCCTCGTTTCTAGTCTGCAACCTCTGGCATTTGGGGAAATGCACTTGAGTCCATGTGACCAACTGGGTACACGACACCTCTGGGCGGCACTTAGAACTGAGACGTTACAACTTATACCTATCATATTCTTGAATATTAGATGTTATCACTATCAAATACTATTTGAGTCATTTTATTGGAATTTTAGAGCTATACCACCATGGAATCTTTAAGTCATTCTCTAGGAGGGTGGTGATGATCATGGTCCAGAGGTGGTGAGCCCTAAGCCACCAGTGTTACCTTTAGTAGTTACTCTTATCGAACCAATAGTTATCCCTAACATGGGAGATGATTCCTAGTTTTAAGATGGGTTTCTTCAACTTATGAAAACTATTTCGAGATATCCACATCCTTCCCCTACTATGGTAGAGATGATGTGAGAGTTTCAGCAGCAATATCTTCCCATGTTTTGAGGGATGGTGGACCATAGGCCGAGGAGACTTAGTTAGAGGCCATGCTATCTATCTTCGATCACCTGGATATGCCTCTATATATGTGGTTCAAGATCACCACTTATATGATTTTTGGTTATACCAATCATTGGTGGGATTCTATTAATCAGGTAGATCAACATCGAGATATGTCCTGGGTTGATTTTCAGGCTACTTTCTATGACTATTTATTTCTAAAGATACTGAGAGATGATTGAGCTAGGGAGTTCCTACATCTAGAGGAAGGATCCATATCAGTTATAGATTATTTAGCTCTCTTTACTGAGATTCAATTTTTTTTCACCTTCCTTCACTATTGATGAGTTTTCTAGAGTGATATTTTTTGAGGATGGGATTTGGTACACTATTCGGTCTTAGGTAAATATCTTCTATTTGACTGATTTCTCAAGAATTATGAATCAAGACCTAATTAATGAGTGTAATTTTAGGGAAGTGGATTGTGTTAGGTGTATTGGTTTAGAACTGAGATAGGGAATTAGTTTATCTATCCATAAGAAACATTGTTTGGAGGATTCTCATCAGAGAAGTGGAAACTAGATTACCTATTTAGGTAGCTCAACTATATGCCAACAGTGTGGTAGGAATGGTCATGAAAACTCAGTGTGATCAAGACCTAGTTGAGTTCCAGGCCTACAGAAAAATGAGTCATCTTCAGAGGTTCTATCAGACCATATCATCAGTTCATATTGGGAGAGGATATTTACCAACTCTACCTTTCAGAATAGGATTAATAGCTTCACATCAAGCTGAAAGCAGGTCTACCACTGGCTATACAGGCCGAGGAGGTGGATATGGTTGAGGAGTCCAGACACAGTGCATACAAATCTAGGAGAGTGGACCTGCTCAGGGTAGTTAGGTTGCTATGTAGGTCCATTGATCAAGAAAAATATATTTAGTACAACCTATACCTAAGGAGTAGGGTTCCAAACCATATATAGTTATAGGTAAAATCTTAGTAGCCTCTACTCTAGTATCTTCCCTTTTTGATATGAAAACTTTAAATTATTTTATCTCAGTGACTACTATGGATACCCTTGGGATTAATATTCAGTATTTCTATGGAGTGATTTCACTTGATACTCTTTTGGTTATTTTATCAATGAGTATTCTCCAGTGCAAGGAATTACCCCTTGAGGAAGGTATTTATCATTTCTTATGGGACCTATTTGTTATTGATATGGAAAGATTCGATTCCATTCTCAGGATAGACTGTTTAGTCCCCTATCATGACTATGTGGACTATTATCCCCATAGGTTATCATTTATATCAATAGAGGGTGATATTTATCTCCACAATGGTGAGTGGTATGTACAGGAAAGTAGATCTGAACCAAAGAATCATGGGTTAGAAAAGATAAAAGACTACATTGCTAGATTTTATTTGGATGACCATGGAACATGTCAGGATGAATTCCCTCTAGTGGTAGATCATTTTAGGGAATTTTTACCGGATGAATTTTCAGGACTACCTCCCGAGAGAGAGTTAGAGTTTTCTATCGAGATATTTTTAGGAGAATTAATGGTATCTATTCCTCTTTAAAGGATGGATACAACTGAATTGAAGGAGATCAAGAGGAATCTATAATATTTCTAAGCTAAGGGATTTATACAACCTAATACTTCACCTTGGGGTTCACCTATCCTTTTATCCAAGAATAAGGACGGCACCATAGGTCTTTGTGTGGATTACCATCAGTTGTACCATCTTATGGTTAAGAACTAGTAACGATTTCCTTATATTGATGACCTCTTGATTAGCTCAAAGGAGCGAGGATTTTCTCCAAGACCAATTTGAGCTCATGTTATCATTAGCTACGATTTAGGTCTTTAGAAAAAACTCATACGATGTTTGATAATAGGTATGGTCTTTATGAGTATCTCTTTATGCTGTTTGGTCTAATGAATGAACCAACTATCTTCATGGCCTTGATTTGTAATAGTATTCTTGGAACATATCTTAGTGTATTATCATACATGACACAAATATTTAAAAAATCTTGAGATAATTCTCAATATTTTAAGAGAGAACCATATTTATTAAAATATCAATAAATGAAACTTTTGGATCAATAAGCTTCACTTCTTGGGTCACATTATTTCAGAGGAAAAAGAGTCCATTGACTTAGAGAAGGTGAGTTCCATAGTTTCCTAAGAGAAACCCAAGAATTTTTTTTACATACAAAGTTTCATGGGATTGGATGGTTATTAAAAGCACTTTATTTAGGACTTTTTATGCCTAAAAACACATCTTATGGGATTGAATAATAAGGCTATGAAATTTATATGGTCAAAAGACTATAAGAAAATATTTTAGGAATTGAAAGGGAGACTGAATTTAACACCGATCCTGATTCTTACAGAGATGGGAAGAAGCTATACAATTAATTGTGATGAATTAAGAAGCGAGATAAGAGTGGTTATGATTTAGGAAGATTGATTCATGGTGTATGGGTCTTTTCAATTGATACCACATGAGAGGAATTACCTAGCACATGATATTGAGTTGAAAGCTATAGTTCACACCTAGTGTTGTCAGAGGCATTATTTTCTTGGAGATCATTTTGTGGTGTATATGGATCAAAACATCCTCATGATTATATTTATATAATGTGAATTAAACCTTATAAAGAGAAGATGGGTTGAATATATATAGTATTCTAACTTTAATCTCACTTATATTCCTGTAAAGGGTAATGTTGTAGCATATTCCTTGAGCCAAAAGACTCAGAAAAAGGCAGTGAATGAGTCCAGTAGTGAGTGGAAGCTAAAAGCTATATTCTTTGAGATGAATTTAGAGGTATAAAAGCATAATGAGTAGCCTTAACTTATATATTTAACAGTTATTGCTTCACTCCTAGAGAGAGTAAAGATGAGGCAGTTATCTAATATCGCAGGCTTAGTCCTAAGGCAGATTGTTTCAGGCGAGGACCTGCCCTAGGATGGATCATTGATGAGGAAAAGGTCTTGTGCATCCATGGATTCATTTAGGTTCCTATAAAAATATAAGTTGAACTGATATGAGTGTTGTTGGCACCAAAATATTTGAAGAAAGTAGAGAGGAAAGAGAGGTCCCGCGCCCTGCCTCGCTGTTGAGGCTCCTTTCGTCACAGAATATAAAAATCGGAAAAGGGGAATATCTGAGTCCAATGTGATTCATCCATTGAAGAAAAATCAAAAATCGACAAAGGGATAAACAAGGAGAACATTGCCCATAGGTCGCGCAAGTTCCTTCATGGTCGCGCAAGTACACTTGCGCGCCGCCTAGTGGTCGTGCAAGTACTTGCGCGACGCCTTATGGTCGTGCAAGTGACTTGTGCGACCTAAGTGATAACCGCCCGGTAACCGCCCGGTAACCGCACGGGGTCTTCTTATACCTATAAATAGACCCTGTGGGCCCCCCATTCATGAGGATCTTTTTCCAGAAACTCGGATTGAAGCTCCCGACGCCCAAGTCTCTTCTCAAAGCTTCCGGAACACTTCTAAGGTAATTTCTTACCTAGAACGGAAGATCTAAAGAGAAGAAGGAAGGCCTAAGTGTTGAAACTTATCAAACACTTGCACGCCGACTTATTTCCTTCAATATAACTTGCGCGTCCCTTTTCTGGAAGAATCTCAAGAAAATTCTAAAGGGTTTTAAAAAGAGTCGCTCAAGTATTTCAATGCTGGTTGAAAATCGCGCAAGTACACCATGTGCCACGCAGGTATACCTGCGCGACCAATACTTGTGCGCCCACGGAAGACTTGCGCGCCTTGCAAGTCTTGCACGCCCCTATCTTTTTGGGTGCCCATCTTGCCCATTTTTACCCCTCTTAAGAAATCACACCTTTCCTTTTCAAGATTCAGTCTTCAAGACACTCTTCAAAGCCATTTTTGGCATGATTTCTTGATTTGACTTTCTTATCCGAAAGGAATTCTGTGGAATCTCTCTAAAAGTCTAGTGATTTAAATATCCTTATGTCACTAAAATACGGAGAGTTCATTCATTCAACCTCATCCTTTAAGATGAGAGAATCCTAACCTGGGTCTCCTTTTCAGGAATAATCCCCAGTTATAAAACCTTTAACTTGGGCATCCTTTTTCAGGAGTAAGCCCCAAATTCTTAAAGTTACCAAACTTGGGCATCCTTTTTCAGGAGTAAGCCCCAATCAAGTCCTCTAATTTTTGGGCATCCTCCTCAGGAGTAAGCCCCAAACCTTAATCCCTAACCTGGGTCTCCTTTTCAGGAATAAGACTCAGTCATAACCTTGGGCTTCCTTTTCAGGAGTAAACCCCAAGCCCCCTTAAATTTCTCTTAACCAGTCCTAATTTACCCTTGATTTGGGTTTCCTTTTCAGGAGTAAAACCCAATCATAAGTCCCCTCCTAACTTGGGAATCCTCCTTAGGAGTAAGCCCCAAGATTAGAGTATTCAAATCTCCATGAAGCACATATAACTTTATGGACCCTGTTCATGGATTTTCTCCCTAAAAGTAAATCCTAAACCTTTATCTATCTGGGTAGTCATACATGCATAAGCCCCAAACAAATTCTTATGATTGCATCTTTCATGGAACAATTGTCTAATTTTTACCAATACCTCTTGTTTCTCACACCGATCATGACTCACGTGAGCTTAGAGTGTAAAAGTAATTATGACATTCTTCTTTGAGCCATCAATCATAAACATCATACTCCATTACTCGAACTACGTGGGTTCTGATTCCTTTTCCAAAAAAAAGGATACGTAGGTAGCCCATTTATGGGTTAGATCCCAACTTTGAAATAATCTCTGTCCTTCTGAATGACGATAAACTTCAAGTGCCCCACTGAGTAGCTTTAAAACCATCCTGGTCATCATAATGACCAAGAGACTTTTATATAAATGTTTTGAAGGATACCATTGACCAGGAATCTCTAAATAGATATAGATGATTCTCTATTGATGAAGAACCTCGAATACATATAAAATATTCTCTAAATTTCTTGCATATTTAATCATTGATTGTTAAAACTAAAGGAAAGCTCATTTTATACTTGGTAATGTAATAAGGATTCACGAACATAACTTAAATCTATAAAGAGAGTCCCGGAGTAGACAATAATTCCCCTCAAAAAGGTGTGATGAGTCCGACCTCCCATCCTCTCGACCAATGCAAATTCCTAAGCCTCATTAGTCCACAAGCTAATGAGCGTCTGCCTTTGGAAAGTAGGTCCAAACGGATGCGGAATTATTTGATGTTTCCGGTTCTACGAACAAACCCATTAAAAACCGATCGGAACGTTTGAATCTCCCGTCCAGGAGGTCATCCCTGGAGTCTGTGCGAAACAAAAATGGTGAACCCAACGTGAATCCTTAACCAAGTTAAAGTGATGTTATTCTTATTTGTTAGGTCCCTTGGGCCAACAAAGCAATCATTGATATGTGCTCATCCAAAAGATGCAGTGGCCAGATTCATCTTGATTATGTCTGTTATATGGAACAAGCACTCTTTTCTCAAGATCTTCTGCAAAATGGCTTTCCTTAAATTCACCTCTGTGAATACTGCTACTGTGAACACCTCTATTGTGAGGTCTGCTGCTGTGAAAACCAATGCTACTACTCCTGCTGGAACGTCGTCCGCTCTGAGAATGACATCACCAACTCAACATCTTCAACGCTGGGTTTCTAATGCACTGGTTAAGGAGTACCGTCGCAACGGTACTATCCCAACTCTGGAGGCCGCTCGTCAAGCCCTCCAAGTTAACAACTGTACCTGGTCGTCCGGACAACGGCGGCCAGCGATCAAGAAGCAGGCGGTGCTGACTACCGTCTCTAACCGTTTCGGGTCGTTATCCCCGGAACGCAATTTCCATTCACTCCCTTACTCTGAGGAAGTGAATGAGCAGGTCCCGCAGGACCTTAATTCAAAAAGACAGGAGTCCTTCTCAAGGGCTCCCATCAACAATCGCTGCCAAACTCGTGCGGTAGTGCACCCTCAACATGATGAGGGTACCGACTCCAGGTATTCAGCTCAGGTTCCTCGAATCCGAGCATGCAAGATGAACCGCTAGAGATGGAATCCGGTTAACAATAGACAAGTTGTCATCCCTGCCATCTCCGAAGAAGTCCACCAACCTAACTTGGTGGCAAATAACGAGCAGACACAATCACCTGCCCGTTTTAATTCCGCTGTCCAGCAGACTCGTCTGGCAGCATCAAGCCGATCCCGCCAGGCAATTCCGGCGGAGTACCATAGGCAAGAACATACACCTGCTTATACATCACCAGTTAGTCAGCAGGCTTGTCTGACTACATATGATGGATCTCGTCAACCGCGTTTGGCGAAGTGTAATCAGCAGGCACATACACCTACTAATACTAATCAAGCCTACCAACAGTCTCGCTTGGTAGCGCACGGAGAAGTCAGTCGGAAAGTCCCGACGACAAACAGGAGGCAGACTCAACTCTCTGCCTCCACACTTGAGTACTGTCAGGATTCACTAACAGGAAAAGGAGGACAAGAGCAGGCACATAAACCTACTCCAAGCCCAGAATGGACGTATATCCCCGTTCCGGCGGCTGAAGTCACCAAACATATTTTGTCAATGGTGAAAGAGCAGAAGCAAATTCCTGCTCATATTCTGGATGCTTGCCAGGATATCATAACAGCTTCAGCATCATCTCAAGGATAGACACATAAATCTATCCCTAGCAATGGAGTGACACATCAACGATTCACTTTGGAACAGACACACACATCTGTTCCAGTCCAAGAGGGTTATGGGGCATACTCCCCCATATCATACGAACAACCAAGTCAGGCACATACACCTGATTTGAGTGGAGATCGTCAGCCTAACCTGGACACCTGCTCAGAGCAATCACTTTCGTCATCAAGTGGTTTCTAAAGCGAGTAAGAAGGCATCTAAGAAAAAGATCCGCCCAGCACAGTCAGGAGATCAAAGGCCAATCTGCAACAAGGCCTTGCTCGATGTTGGAGTTCTTGAAGCCCTCAGACATTTATCTATCGGAATTCAAGATTCTACTCCCTCAGTTCCCAATAACGGGAACATTAATTCATAAGGTCTTCAACAAACACTTCCTCATGAAGACTTGCTTCATGAAAATTCGGTCAATCTTGAAGTTTCTTCTTCAGATGAGAGCCACAGGAACCCTCTGTGTGGTCAGAAGACCAAGGATCAAGAGATTTCATCTTTTGCTGTAACCCATCATGACGGTCCTCCTCATGATGATGAACTTCGCTGCGAAAGTCCTCTCTGCAGTAGTGATTCACGTTGTCTCGAAAATTCTTCAGAAGGCAATGTAGTGACGAGAAAGCCCTCCTATCTCGAGGCACTTACAAACGTAAAACCAGTCATGTCTGATGCTTTACTATCGGCAGGTGAAACTCTTTATCCATCAGAAGATAGCCTAGGGTTCAGGTTATTCTCCGAACCATCCCTGGGTCATTCATCTTCCAGCATGAATAGTGATTTCTCTACCAATCTTGTTGAATCTGATGAAGCAACAAGGAAACACCAACTCTGGTCCAAACAGGTAGAAGAATCTTCATTCAATGATAAAGAGGAAATACTGAACATGAGGAAAAAACTGGCAAAAGGTGAAGTACCAGTCATGTTTTGGCCTTTGGCTGACTCCCAGTACGACATTCCAAAGATGTTGACGGATGAGGGAATCCATGATATTCGTCTCAACATATGGAAGACTCTTTGTCAATTGAAGAAGAAAGTATTATTTTATGGTGATTATGAAAATCATATTAAGATAATAGAAGGGTTACAACGTCAGATTGATTTGGCATCTCTATCAGTCTCTCGGTATCCGAAGTCTGAAAAGCAACAGAGAACTCTTCAACGTTCATGCCTTGGCGCACTAAGAAAATTGCGTCAGTTAATTGCCAATGCTCCATCTGATGTTCATATCAGAGGATGGGGTGTTCACGGAGCACTACATTTCACAGTGCTTTCCGGTCAGCAAAGCCCGCCAAAAATGGTCTCATGCAATGTTATTGCCCATGGCCGGCCACAGTCAATGGGCTTTGTTCATAATCAAAAGCTTGCTCAAGAACAGGATTCAACTAGTTCCTCTCAAAATCAAGTATATAGAGAACAAGTTATTTAATTGCTCCTACATCAAGCAGGAGAGAATATTGCACAAGCCTCTCGTCTGGAGCAAACACGTCATCAAATGACAGAAGTTTCGGAAATCATCCAACGGTCTGTTGAACGAGGTGATAAAAGTGGATACAGGTTAATGCATCCAGCTAATTTCCGAACTAAAATTCGCAAGATCAAGAGAGATTTTAAGAAGATCTTAGACATAGCATGTCAAGAGACACCCCAGCTTGCAAGACTGTGGACTTCTCTAACCCAACCCTCAGAGTCAACAAATGGGATTCGAGGAGTTGAGCGGAAGCAGCAGGAACATCCCCAGTCTACCGGACTGGGGACTTTTTCAAATCCTCAATCCCTCCCTCAGAGAAAGTCAGTATTCTCTCGATTAGGGAATAAGCCTCAAGAGGAACGAAGAGCCAAGATATCAGGAGATTCTCTCCAAGTGACGGTTCTCCAAGAAGTTCCTAAGGGATCAAGTCAACGGAATTCCATGTCTCATCATGGACATGGAAGAAGACAATATCACAGAAATGCTGATAGAAAGGATTCCATGCAATATGCATCCATTAATGTCATCAATCCCGTTGTTGCTGATTCACCAGATGAGGCTCAATCAGAAGGATCAGACGAAGAGGTTCTTGCTCAAGAAGTTGCGCACACAGACTTAAATGAAGAAGGTGTGCGCACACGTAATCAAAGGCTTAACCAAAATCTGGGTATTCCTTCAATTAACCCACTTCCCCCTCTCCGAAAAGGATCCAATAAGGGGAAAGGAAAGAATCAGGTTACTTCTCACCCTTCCTCTGAAGGAGATCAATCACTCTCATTAGAGCAAAGGTTTGCACAACAGGGGGAAGAAATGAAAGGATTAAGAAGGTTGAATGCAGAACTACTTCAGAGTAGTCTTCTTCTTAAGAATGATAAAGTCCGACAGCCAAAGGAATTTTTTGTAACTACTGAGATGGATCAGGAATATCCTCCTCTATCAGTACACCCTCAGAGGTCTAATCCTACGGGTCAAACGCAACAACGGTTGGCAGCACTACCATCAGTTACAGCACCAACCACCACGTCTGTCCAAGCTCCATTCATTGCACCTACCCAAAACCAAGTTCAACCTGATGTTTCTCAAAAGTTAATAACTACCATTGAGTCATTAACAGCTCGGTTAGAAACTATGGAAGGGAAACGGGCGCAAGTTCAACCTGAAAAGAAAGTTTACCCTGAATGGGTAGATTCAATTTCTCCTCCATCTAGTTTTGGAAACCCTGTTTTCCCTACTTTCAATGGATCAGGCGACCCCGAACAACATTTGACGCATTACGTGTCCTGTTGTGATCCTATGATGGGAACTCCAGAGCAGTAAGAAGAAGTGAAACTCAGATGCTTCGTGCGAACCTTGCAAGGACCAACTTTTGTCTAGTATACAATCTTGCAATCCCGGTCAGTCATCGGATGGGAGGATCTTCGTCAAAAATTCCTTCTTCAGTTTAGCTCAACTTTGCCAAAAACGATAGTTTTCGATCTTACAAACTGCAAGCAAAGGGAGAATGAAAGAGTCTCTGATTTCATTGCTTGTTGGAAAGGATTAACTTATTCCTTGAGTTTAGCACTCCCTCAGGAGGAATTGTTGCCAATCTGTGTGGCAAATTTGCGTGAAGAATTACGCACGCCATTGATCCCTGTGAAATACACAGGAGGGTTTCGAGACCTTACTTCAATCGCTCAACAGATTGAAGATTCCCTTGTACAGGCTAAGGTTAAATCTTGTATAATTCCATCAGCTCCAGGAAGGAGAATGGGTAAAGCGGAAACTGCTACAATTATGGTTAAACAAGCACCTGTACCTATTTCTACTTCAAAACCTTCATCTTCTCGAAGGGCTCCACCTCCTGAACGCCAACAACAAAGGCTGTTTCGTCCAAATGATCAAAAAGATCAACGAAGAAAACAATTTGAGGATATGAAGAGTAAAACTTACTCTTTCTGAAGTGAGCAAGTTCCTGGTTACTTCATTTCATCTCTGGAAAATAATTTGGTTCAATTACCAGTGCCGAAGAGGCCAAACAAGGAAGGAGATGAAGATCGTCCCAATTATTGTCCCTTTCATCAAATGTTGGGGCATCCCATCCAGGAGTGTTTTGTCTTTAAAGACCTCCTGCAAAAGATGGTCGACTTGGGACAAGTCAAATTGAAGGGTTCTTCAGCTCATGTAGCATGTATTACCGCTACAGATCCAGAGGAAGGAGGCGAGTGGCAGGAAGTCAAAAGAAAAACTGCAAAAAAATATGATGATTGGATGGTCAGAAAGAAAATCAATCGGACCCATTCCATTTTGCGAACACAATTGAAGAATCCAATTATGTCTCCTACAAAAGCTGCAGTAAAGCCTCCATCAAAAGACAAATCCTCAAAAGGGCAGCGCAATTCAAAGAAGAAAGAGGAATCAGGAGAAGATGAGTATGTATCAAAGCCTAAATTGTCTTTGACTCTGGCAGATTTCATGCCATCTACTTCGAAGCCACGGGCACCGTCCCACCAAACGGCACAGCCTAAACAGGCTAACCAGGCAGAGTCTTTATCAGACGAAGAGTTAATCTTTGGTTCTGTTAATATGATTCAATTAACAGATCCATATTCCAGTCTTGATGATCCTGAATTCCCTGTATCAAATAAGGGAACCCAAGGAAGTTCTAGAGGTTCAGGATATAGGGGAAGACCTGGATCTTTCCGAAGCCACTACTCTAATTCTACCCCTGCTAGCACTGTATACGCAGCAGAAACTCATGGTAGAGCCCTTCAGCGAGCTCAAAAAGAACAAGCAAGTTCTTCTGCCAATGGCCAACTCAGTTTCGGCACAGTTATTTTGGAAGACCGATTAAAAGTTCCATCTTCTTTATCTCAGCAAGTAAATGGATCTAATCAGTCTAATCTGCCAAAACCAAGGATGTTGCCAGCTTCAATACAAGATGCATCAGCTTCCAAAGCATCTGCTTCCAAGGTACCTGCTAAACCGCATATTCCTATTGGTAAACACAGACCTCTAGATCAAAAGTATGATATATTGAAACACTTGGCCCAAGTACCAGCCAAGTTATCAATTTTGGATGCTTTGAATCTGTCAAGAGATCTTCGGGAAGCACTCATCGAAGCTTTGTCAAGTCCTCAGGAGTTTGAAGCTGAAATTGCTGCAGCTGAAATCTATCACATAGAGAATAATCCTGCAGAATGCCATGCAGTGATATCTTTTACTGATAAAGATGAAGATGATGTTGTGCATGGGCACATAAAACCTTTGTACTTATCTGGCAAAGTCAATGGTATAGATGTTTGAAGAGCTTTCATTGACAATGGTTCAGGAGTCAACCTCATGCCCATTCATACACTTCGTCGATTGGTCCTCACGGAATCTGATTTATCTCCTTCTACCATGATGTTGCAAGGATATGATAAAAATGAACAAGAACCACTGGGAGAAGTTACGCTCAGAACTCAGTTTGGAGATCTTGTTTCCAATTCAGATTTCATGATTGTTGATCAAGACTCAGCTTTCAATATCTTTCTTGGAAGACCCTGGCTACATCAGCATGCAGTTATTCCGTCATCATACCATCAATGTCTCAAATACTATTTCGATGGTCAAGTTGGAACATTATATGGTGATAAGGCCTCGTTCAAGACATGTGAGTCTCAATACATTGAGGAGGAATTTTATCACATGAAGAGAAGAGAAAAATCTACAATGAAGGAAATTACCAAAGATAATGCTCCATATGGTTTGGAAAAAATTCCAATAAATCCATTTTCACATGTGAGTACAGATTATGTGTTACCTATCAGTCAAATTGACAAAATAGGCCCAAATCAAAATACTCTTATGGAAAGATCCATAATGTCAATTACGGCAATCGAGCCAGACAACATGGGAGAAATTGGTAACTTACCAAGCAGTGACGAAAGCATAAGTGGTGACGTTTTCATTTCGTCTGCTGAAATCCAACAAGTCTATACTTCGCTAATCAGGCCAGAAGAAGTTATAGCAACACCAGAGGTGAATAATGATGTCGATTCTCAATCCATCATCTCCTCTTTATTTCCCAAAGAAGACCCTTTATCATCAATAGGGTCAGAAATGGAAGCTTCTTCTTCAAAATGTGAAAATTTTGACATCTCTTATGATCATGAGAATTTCGTTTTTTCATCTACTTTTCAAGTAGAAACGGAAGAAATAACACATGATGAAGAGGAAGAGGAAGATCTTAGAGATGCTCCTCCAGCATTTGAAGAGGGTATCTCTACCACTGTGGATGAACTCAGAGAAGTAAATCTGGGTACAGAGAAAGATCCACACCCCACTTTAATTAGTGTGGCCATGACCCTTGAAGAGCAAGAGATGTATATTTCTTTTCTAAAGCAAAATAAAGATATTTTTGCTTGGAATTATACAGAGATGCCTGGCCTTGATCCTGATGTTGCTACTCATCATTTGGGTTTACCAAAAGAACATCGAGGATTCAAGCAAGCCGCGAGAAGAACACACCCAACCTATGCTTCCAAAATTGAGGCTGAAGTGGATAAGATTATCAAAGCTAACTTCGTCAGAGAAGTTCAATATCCCAAGTGGTTGGCTAATATTGTCCCTGTAAAGAAGAAGAACGGAAAAATTAGGGTTTGCATCGATTTCAGAGATCTTAATCGGTATTGTCCTAAAGATGATTTCCCAGTTCCGATTACAGAACTCTTAATTGATGCGACGACTGGCTATGAAGTACTTTCTTTCATGGATGGATATTCGGGATATAATCAGATCCGAATGGCCCCAGAAGATGAGGAATATACAGCCTTTAGAGCTCCTCAAGGTGTGTTTTGTTACCGGGTGATGCCTTTTGGTTTAAAGAATGCAGGTGCAACATATCAACGCGCCATGCATCGTATCTTCAAACCTATTTTAGGGAAGTTTGTTGAATGCTATGTAGATGATTTGGTGGTTAAATCCAAACAACGTTTTGATCACTTGGCTGATTTGGAAGTCATATTCCACAAGCTTCGACAACATAATTTAAAGATGAACCCCTTAAAATGTGCTTTTGGGGTAACCTCAGGAAAATTCCTCGGCTTTGTTGTACGCCATCGTGGTATTGAAGTCGATCCTGAGAAGACCAAATCAATCCTTGGTATGTCACCTCCTCGGAATTTGAAATAATTAAGAGGACTTCAAGGACACTTAGCCTACATTCGGCGTTTCATTGCTAATTTGGCAGGAAAAAGTTTACCCTTTACCAAATTATTGAAGAAAGGAGTCACTTACCAGTGGACTGAAGAATGTCAAGAAGCATTTGATGTTCTCAAGAAATACCTCTTGAGTCCACCAGTACTCATGCCACCTGTTGAGGGTAGACCTCTTATCCTCTATGTGACAGCTTTAGAGCGATCATTGGGTGCCTTTCTCGCTCAAAAGAATGATGCTGGGAATGAAAATAGTCTCTACTATCTCAGTAGAACTATGCTTGAAGCAGAAACCCAGTATTCAAGTATTGAAAAGTGCTGCCTAGCATTAATCTTTGCAGTTCAAAAACTGAGACACTACCTGCAACATCATGAGGTCTAATTGGTATCTCGTAATAATCCACTCAAATTCATCCTTAGTCGTCCAATGCTTACAGGACGTCTGGCAAGGTGGGCGGTTATTCTACAGCAGTTCGACATCCAGTCTGT
Organism: Viscum album; assembly: GCA_963277665.1. Classification (NCBI taxonomy): domain Eukaryota; kingdom Viridiplantae; phylum Streptophyta; class Magnoliopsida; order Santalales; family Viscaceae; genus Viscum; species Viscum album. The sequence goes on along the minus strand of OY728136.1, from coordinate 1,284,929,986 downwards.
GTCTCAAAAGGCAATTAAGGGCCAAGCTCTGGCTGATTTCCTGGCTGAACATCCTTCAGTGGAAGACACGTATTCAGATATCGAACTCCCTGATGAGGAAGTTTTCTCTATTCAAGAGAGTCCTCAAACATGGGAAATGTATTTTGATGGTGCTTCTAGAAGTCCAACAGGGAAGAAAATGGAAAATCCTAAATTCAACAAAGTTGGTTTAGGAATTGTGCTCATTTCTCTAGATAAGGCAGTGTTACCTTATTCCTTTTTGTTGTGGGAAGGTGGTACCAATAATGAAGCTGAATACCAAGCTCTCATTACAGGCTTGGAGTTAGCGCTTCAAGCACCAGTGAATCACTTAAAGGTGAAAGGTGATTCAGACCTGGTAATCAAACAAGTCAATGGGGATTATGCCATCAGAAAAGAAGAATTAATCCCTTTTTATGATTATGTCAGAGAGTTAATGTCGGAATTCCCTTCCGAACTGACATTTTCTTATGTCCCAAGATCACAAAATGCTCAAGCTGATGCACTGGCTAATATAGCCACAGCTTTAGCAGATCCAAATCGGGACGAAACAACCATCTGTATTGCCCACCGTCGTGCAATTTCACCTTATGTTCAAGTCAGAACAGAGGAAATTAATGAAATTAGTCCCATTCCTGAACTGTATGGTCATACTACAGGATGGATGTCACCTATCAGGGAATACCTTCAAAATGGAACACTTCCACCTGATAGAGCCGAGAAAGAACAAATTCGGCGACGTGTGGTCAATTTTACTCTTTATTATAGCCCAAACCACCTCGAGAAAATTCTCTACAAACGTGGTTTTGATGGAGTTCTCTTCAGATGTATTGATGGTGAAGAGACAATGGCTGTCATAAAAGAAGTGCATGCAGGAGTCTGTGGTGCCCACCAGTCTGGACATAGACTATCTGATCAAATTCGAAGGCTTGGATACTTTTGGCCTTCAATGATACAAGATTGTGTTAATTTCACAAAGAAGTGTCATTCATGCCAAGTATATGCCAACTTCATTCATAAACCTCCAGAGTTGCTTCATACAGCTAAATACTCATGGCCATTTTCCACATGGGGAATGGATGTGGTGGGACCTTACCCTTCAGCTACGGCCAAGCAGTTTAAGTACATTCTTACTGCTACTGATTTCTTTTCCAAATGGGCAGAGGCAGTACCTCTCAAAGAAGTCAGTTCTAAATGCATTGTTAGCTTCATCAAGTCTAACATCATTACTAGATTTAGTGTCCCTCATACCATATTTATGGAAAACGGCACCAACTTCTGTTCTTCTGAGGTAAAGAAATTGTATCAAGAATACAACATTAAGTCCAACCATTCATCTCGATATCATGCAGCGGCTAATGGCCAGATAGAGGCCTTCAACAAGACTCTTTCAAATATACTGCAAAAGATGGTGGATAAAGATAAGAGGTCATGTCCTGATAAACTCTTTCATGCTTTATGGGCTTATCAGACTACCACTCGCAATGCAACGCGGTCAACTCCATATTCATTGGTATATGGAACAGAAGCAGTCTTTCCAATTGAAGTTCAATTTCCCTCACTCAGAATAGCCATTTGTGATCAGTTATCAACAGATGAGCAATCCCAAAAGTGGTTGAATGAATTGGAACAGTTAGATGAGAAAAGATTGTGCACTTTGCACCACTAGGAAATCTATCAGAATCGGATAGCACAAGCTTTTAACAAAAAAGTTCGTCTTCGTTCATTCATTCAGGGAGAATTGGTATTGGTTCTCGGAGCACCAATGATACCAGGAAAGAAGCCTCCCAAGCTTGAACCAAAATGGGAAGGACCTTATTCAATACATAAGGTCTACTCCAATGGAGCATATTCTCTAATCTCAATGGATGGAGAACACATCACGACTCCAACTAATGCCAGATTTCTGAAGAAGTATTTTGTATAAACACAAAATATTGTTCCCAGATCCAAAACAATCACATTGGTTCATGATATGTCCGAGATGAAATTAAACTATATTTTGTCCGAGATGACATTAAACTATATTTTGTCCTACATGACACTAAACTGTATTATGTCCTACATGAAAATAAACTGTATTACGTCCTATCTACATGACATTAAACTGTACAGAAGTTCCTATATTTTTTCCGAGATGACATTAAACTATATTGTGTCCTAGCAACATGACATTAAACTGTGTGGCACTTCCAACGTCCAGCATGACGATAAACTGTAAAAAGTCCCCAGAACTGATATCCTCATATTGATTCACCTTCGTCCTTGCTATATGACATTAAAACTATACAGCAATGGTCCAGTATGACTTTAAACTGCAACTTCGTCCCACATGACATTAAACTGTAAAAAATTTCCATGAACCGTCCAGCATGACCTTAAACTGCATCATCCCTGGTCCATGTATATGACCATAAACTATTTGAAAATATGTCCAGCAAGACGTTAAACTGTGACGTCCTAAACTACATGACGCTAAACTGTATAAAAGTCCCTCACATTCGAAAAGAAGTTAAACTATATAATCATCAAAGGTCCAGCATGACATTAAACCGCACCATCCACGGTCCATGAATATGACCTTAAACTATTCGCACTTTCGTCCAATATGACGTTAAAATGTATTATCCCCATCGTCCTAACTACATGACGCTAAACTGTACAGAAAGTCCTTAATATGTCCTACATGACATTAAACTGTTATTTTGTCCCTGCTACATGACATTAAACTGTGCAGCACCAATAGTCCTAACTGCAAGACTTTAAACTGCATAGTCCCTTTTTTATGTCCTACATGAAATTAAACTGTGCATCGTTAAGGTTGTTATTACCTCTTGTTTCTCACACCGAGTATGACTCACGTGAGCTTAGATCAAATATCAACCATAATACTCCCTTTGGGCCACTAACCATGTGTAAGTCCCAACAACATTTTTTATTAGATCATTGTCCCCAAGAACAACTTGATCATTAATTCATTCTTTAATTGAACTACACAGACTTTGATCCTTGCCCTCCAGGATGGGTATGTAGGCAACCTCCCAGGGTTCAAGCCCAAAAACAATCTCTTCACATCGGTTCACCACCATCTCATATGATTTTGATTCGTGAAACCGCCCCTGGAATCAATATCTTTACATTGATTCACTTTCGTCCTTGTTATATGATGTTAAACTATACAACACTTTTGTCTGGTACGACAATAAACTACAATATTCTTTGAAAATGTTTCATTCCAAAAGACTACATGCATACATGGTAATGCCTAAACTTTTTATCTTAGGTTAAACCATCATTGCACTAAAGTCCCCTTTCACCCTTCACATGTACGAACCAAATTTGTACAAAGGGTAGTTCTAGAACTACGTGGGCTTGATTCCCATCCTTATGGGATACGTAGGAACGTTCGAGTATCCCTCGAATCCAGCCCCAAGCCTTTTGGGCCTAACCCCAAATTTCACTTTCAGTCCCTTGGCTGAAAAGTCCTCATGAAAACACACACTATGTATTCATTATTATGGTCCGAATTCTATGACCCTAAACTAAGATTTCTCATACTTCGTCCTACACGACGTTAAACTGCATTTCAAGAACTACGTATGGCTTGATTCTCATTCTTATGAGATACGTAGTGAAGTCCAAAATTTCAATTCAGGACCCAGCCACAACATGATTATGGTTTTCATTGACCTATGTATCTCTATATACATTGGAAAATACCCATATTTATGTGTTATAATCCTAACCTTAAATATTTTCAGATCTTCATAACCCTTTTCATGACTTCTAGTCACAAAAATGTCAAACTTCTGAGAATTCTTTTGCCTGACTATGCAGCACGTGCCCATAGGTGGCCTTGCATAAACAGTCCACATAATAGACTTGTCAGCCAAAAGATGCTATTTATTTGACCATGCAGCCAATGCCCTTAGGTGGCCCTGCATATTTCAACCCCCTAATGGGTTTTGTTAAATAATAGTAACTTCATTCTTGGGAAGAATGCCTCTTTTGTCCTTATTTGTCTTAAACGACAGTATGCAGGGATCCGCAAAAAAATGGCCATCCTTAACATATTTGTCCCATATCCTTTTTCATGATCTGAAAATATTCAAGTCTATGGTTTATTCTTCTTCCCTACGTTTGGGTCAGACCTTCGTAGGAGTGATATTCATCCAGTTCTTCGATATTCTTGTTCGGAAATATCTTCTCCATATTCAAGTACCTCTTTCCATACATCAAACTCTATACTTTAGAAAATTTGAATCTCCATAAACTTTCACTGGCTTTTAGCACTAGGAAAGTAAATTTCTGGGAGTTCTTTTGCCTGACTATGCAGCACGTGCCCATAGGTGGCCTTGCATAAACAGTCCACATAACAGACTTGTCAGCCGAAAGATGCTATTTATTTAACCATGCAGCCAATGCCCTTAGGTGGCCCTGCATATTTCAACCCCCTAACGGGTTTTGTTAAATAATAGTAACTTCATTCTTGGAAACTACTTCTTCTAATGCCTTTTAGCTATTTTTCATATCATTCCTCAAATTCAAATATTCTTAAGCCATAGTTTACATATTTTCCCTCATACTTGAGTATGGTAGTATGTTTTCAGATGAACTTTCAAGGAATTATGTCAATTCTAATCCATTTCGGTAAGATCTATTTCGACCTTAAACATTATCCCCTTTATGTCTGGCATGCATGACTTTAAACTGCCTACAAAATACAAAGGAACTCTGAATAAAAGTCAAGTTTCAGCACACTTGCGCACTGCCCTCTGTGCCCTAAAGTCTTGCGCGCCCCCTTTTCCTTTGGATGGATTCAATTTCCTCAGAGTCAAATCCTCATTTCTCTCCAGATCCAACTCTGAGGGGGGACTTTTGTTGACGCTCCTTTCGTCACAGAATCTAAAAATCGGAAAAGGGGAATATCTGAGTCCAATGTGATTCATCCATTGAAGAAACATTAAAAATCGACAAAGGGATAAACAAGGAGAACATTGCCCATAGGTCGCGCAAGTTCCTTCATGGTCACGCAAGTACACTTGCGCGCCGCCTAGTGGTCGTGCAAGTACTTGCGCGACGCCTTATGGTCGTGCAAGTGACTTGTGCGACCTAAGTGATAACCACCCGGTAACCGCCCGGTAACCGCCCGGGGTCTTCTTATACCTATAAATAGACCCTGTGGTCCCCCCATTCATGAGGATCTTTTTTCAGAAACTCGGATTGAAGCTCCCGAAGCCCAAGTCTCTTCTCAAAGCTTCCGGAACACTTCTAAGGTAATTTCTTACCTAGAACGGAAGATCTAAAGAGAAGAAGGAAGGCCTAAGTGTTGAAACTTATCAAACACTTGCGCACCGACTTATTTCCTTCAATATAACTTGCACGTCCCTTTTCTGGAAGAACCTCAAGAAAATTCTAAAGGGTTTTAAAAATAGTTGCTCAAGTATTTCAATGCTGGTTGAAAATCGCGCAAGTACACCATGTGCCACGCAGGTATACCTGCGCGACCAATACTTGCGCGCCCATGGAAGACTTGCGCGACTTGCAAGACTTGTGCGCCCCTATCTTTTTGGGTTCCCATCTTGCCCATTTTTACCCCTCTTAAGCCATCACACCTTTCCTTTTCAAGATTCAGTCTTCAAGACACTCTTCAAAGCCATTTTTGGCATGATTTCTTGATTTGACTTTCTTATCTGAAAGGAATTCTGTGGAATCTCTCTCAAAGTCTAGTGATTTAAATATCCTTATGTCACTAAAATACGGAGAGTTCATTCATTCAACCTCATCCTTTAAGATGAGAGAATCCTAACCTGGGTCTCCTTTTCAGGAATAATCCCCAGTTATAAAACCTTTAACTTGGGCATCCTTTTTCAGGAGTAAGCCCCAAATTCTTAAATTTCCCAAACTTGGGCATCCTTTTTCAGGAGTAAGCCCCAATCAAGTCCTCTAATTTTTGGGCATCCTCCTCAGGAGTAAGCCCCAAACCTTAATCCCTAACCTGGGTCTCATTTTCAGGAATAAGACTCAGTCATAACCTTGGGCTTCCTTTTCAGGAGTAAACCCCAAGCCCCCTTAAATTTCTCTTAACCAGTCCTAATTTACCCTTGATTTGGGTTTCCTTTTCAGGAGTAAAACCCAATCATAAGTCCCCTACTAACTTGGGAATCCTCCTTAGGAGTAAGCCCCAAGATTAGAGTATTCAAATCTCCATGAAGCACATATAACTTTATGGACCCTGTTCATGGATTTTCTCCCTAAAAGTAAATCCTAAACCTTCATCTATCTGGGTAGTCATACATGCATAAGCCCCAAACAAATTCTTATGATTGCATCTTTCATGGCACAATTGTCTAATTTTTACCAATACCTCTTGTTTCTCACACCGAGCATGACTCACGTGAGCTTAGAGTGTAAAAGTAATTATGACATTCTTCTTTGAGCCATCAATCATAAACATCATACTCCATTACTCGAACTACGTGGGTTCTGATTCCTTTTACAAAACAAAGGATACGTAGGTAGCCCATTTATGGGTTTGATACCAACTTTGAAATAATCTCTGTCCTTCTGAATGACGATAAACTTCAAGTGCCCCACTGAGTGGCTTTAAAACTAGCCTGGTCATCATAATGACCAAGAGAATTTTATATAAATGTTTTGAAGGATACCATTGACCATGAATCTCTAAACAGATATAGATGATTATCTATTGATGAAGAACCTCGAATACATATAAAAGATTCTCTAAATTTCTTGCATATTTAATCATTGATTGTTAAAACTAAAGGAAATCTCATTTTATACTTGGTAATGTAATAAGGATTCATGAACATAACTTAAATCTATAAAGAGAGTCCCGGAGTAGACAATAATTCCCCTCAAAAAGGTGTGATGAGTCCGACCTCCCATCCTCTCGACCAATGAAAATTCCTAAGCCTCATTAGTGCACAAGCTAATGAGCGCCTGCCTTTGGAAAGTAGGTCCAAACGGATGTGGAATCATTGGATGTTTCCGGTTCTACGAACAAACCTGTTAAAAACCGATCGGAACGTTTGAATCTCCCGTCCAGGAGGTCATCCCCGGAGTCTGTGCGAAACACTCGCGAAGCCCCAATGCGGAGCGCCCCCCAAGCTACGCGGCCGCCGTGAAGCAGAAGAGGCGGTACTGCTCTGCGAACACACTGATGTTCATGAACCTTCTGCAAAGCAGAAGAGGCAGTACCACTCCGAGAATGCCCTGACGTTCGCACACTCTCCGTGAATAGGAGGAGGTGGTAACCCTCCGCGAACCAGGTTGACGTTTGCGACTCGCCGCAAAGAAACCGAAGCCCCATTCGTGCCGCCTGAGCTCTACTTCACGACGCCTCTTGCCTATAAATACCGAGCTCCCCCTGAGCTCTCCATAGAGACAATCTGACCTTTCGGATTCTCAACTCCCAAATCGTGAAGCACTCTTCGCTCTGGGAATCATGAGCTCCACGAGGTATTTTTTCTTCGCGAGAGGCCTCCATCTTGTCTCATTTTGAGCCCCTATTTCGAGAGGGATGCCCTTCGTGAAGCCTAAGGGAATTTGCAAAGGAAAGGGATCCCGAAGGGGACCCGGGTAGTCGTGGAGCGTTTATGCTTTGCGAAACACCCATCCTGTACACGTGATCCACATGCCAAGGTAGGGTCACTATACTTCGCGAAGTATACTGCTTCATAGCACCTTGCTTCGCGAGGCACCTCTGCTTCGCGAGGCAGTGCTCCGTGAACACCATTCCACTTCGCGAAGCACCTCCCACTCGCATCTCTTCCCCATGATAAGGCCAAGGCACTCCACTTCGCGAAGAACACCCCTTCGCAAGTTCCCTCCACTACGCAAAGCAACTGAGCTCCGAAAGGCCCCTGCCTGTGGACCCCTCTGCTTGGAAGCTCCTCTTCCTGTGCGACCCTCTAGGTTTGCACGATGTGATTTCAATGTCCCCTGGACAATATCACCCATAACGTTTCTTCCCCTAATGATTCTTCGCATAGGAACACTAATGGATATTGCTTCTTCGCATAGCCATGCTAACGTGGACCCCTCGATGGTTCGCTCTGCGACCCCCCTTCTACACAGCCTTACTGATGCCTTCCCTCCCACAAGGAGCAGAGAGTACTAGTCATGTAAGCCCCAGGGGTGCCGAGAAAACCCACCTCATCTGAGTTGCAGGATGTTAAACTGCCAAGAACCTCGTCTTCAACACATGACGTTAAACTGTGACCCAACCCCGTGCCTCGCACGTAGGGTCCCCCCATCTCGGACATTCTTTACACCCTCTGGTCTCCATAGGGGATGATATCCTCTTTCTGGGAGTGGAGTATGTCCGCAGGGAAGGGCAACCACCTTGGTGTAATCCCCCTAGCCCCTCCTGCAGAAGGTATCACCCATGCACCTCCGTACTCCTTCACTGTCAGGGCCAGCGGAGGGTGTGATAGGGAACGAGGAACCTCCTTTCTTCGGTCCCAAATCCCTCTCCCTTTGCACTTTGTCGATCTCGGGCCTCCATCTTGGAGTAAATCCCGACACCATGGGCCGCTCAACGTGAAATCCCCTCTTCGCTTCTCACGGACTCACCCTTCACGACGTGATCGCCAGGTCTCTGCTGCCTCTTGTTTCTCACACCGAGCATGACTCGCGTGGGATTAGAGTAAGCATCGACCATGGAAATGGCCTCGTCCTGCATGATGTTAAACTGTATGCCCTCATCCAGCATGACGTTAAACTGTATGCCCTCGTCCAGCATGACGTTAAACTATATGCCCTCCTCCAGCATGACGTTAAACTGTATGCCCTTGTCCATCATGACGTTAAACTGTATGCCCTCTTCCAGCATAACATTAAAATGTACACCTGAACTACGTGGTCTTTGATCCATGTCAAGGCATGGTACGTAGGAAGCCTCACGAGGTTCAAGCCCACCACCAGTGGACCCCTGGGTTCACTTTTACGCCAGTTCACTGACGAAAACAACCACCTGAACTACATGGTCTTTTATCCATGTTAAGGCATGGTACGTAGGAAGCCTCCCTGAGGTTCAAGCCCCATCATTCATTGGACCAAGGTCCTTCTTCACATCAGTTCGCCGACACCCACCATTTTTACCCGAACTATGAGGACTTTGATCCATGTTAAGGCATGGTATGTAGGAAGCCTACCTGAGGTTCAAGGCCAAAAATCATTGGCCCCAAACATCTCTATGTCAGTGTGACAAGACCAATTTTCACCTGAACTACGTGGTCTTTGATCCATGTCAAGGCATGGTACGTAGGAAGCCTTCCTGAGGTTCAAGTCCACCGTCCACCTGGGCGAAGGTCCATCTTCACGTCGGTTCTCCGACACGCCCCTGTCCCGCATGACGTTAAACTGTATCCCAATCCAGCGGTAATCCGTTGTGACCCTACCATCCAGTTGTTCTAACACCCCTTCATGTCAGTATAACAGCCCCTTTTCCTGAACTACGTGATCTTTGATCCCTGTTAAGGCATGGTACGTAAGAAGCCTCACAAGGTTCAAGCCCACCACCCATTGGGCCAAGGTCCTTTTCACGCCGGTTTTTCGGCGCTCAACCTGAACTACATGGTCTTTGATCCATGTTAAGGCATGGTACATAGGAAGCCTCACGAGGTTCAAGCCCACCACCACCTGGTCGTTCTGACCGTATTCACGTCGGTTCTTCCAACACCTTGGGAATCCTAGAGTTTAAGCCCCACACATCCATCCTGAACTACATGGACCCTGATTCCCTGCCACTGGGATACGTTGGAAGTCTCTTCAAGACTCAATCCCATCACCACCGCCATCTCCACGATGGATCCATTTCATTCCTCCTTCACTCCATCCAATTCTCCATCATCCATCCTGATTCTTACTCGGGCCGCCACATCCCGGTGGGATCATGCCACCCTATTCCCCTCCACAGCATTCAGAAGCTGCCCACGGGCTGGCTTCGATATTGGCGTTCATTCAAGGGGGATTCCTCAATCTGATCCACTCTAGCTAGTGTTCTGATCAGGATGATCCATCTCCGCTGGACGTTAAACTTGCGGAATACCCTGTGTTAAACTTGGGAAACTGAGAAAAACCTCAGATACATGCCTATGGCATATGATTCCCCGTGCTCGATGTGGGATGCCTCAAGATTCCGCACCCTCAAGAATTCCTATAATAAGGGACAAAAGATAGACATGCCAATTCCATAGCGTTCAGACACATTAATGATGCCTCAACATGATTACTCCCCCAACTGAAGGTTGCTGCCCTGACCAGACCCTTTGGAATGTCCTGACAGAAGCAGTGTAATTAACCAGCGTCCATGGAAACATGGAACTGGGAAGAGTTTCACGAACAACGTATTAAATCTATGAGGGAGACCCGGACTAGGTGATGAGTTCTGAGGATGAATCCACAGAAGTAGGAACCTACATCCCATCATCCCAGTTTGATCAAGGAGAAGACGTCCCTGAATAAGGAACGGATGTCGCCCGCCTTTGGAAAGTGGGAATGCGGGGCAACACAAAAGCCGCACCTGTCACACCCCAAGCAGTTGGACGCGCGCGCCCCGACGAAAGCGTCAGAAACAGAAATGGTGAACCCGATGTGAAATTCATCTCCTCAATATGGAGACTAGTAGCATTCGATACATGAGTATATTGACGTGTCACCGGATCCAGATATCCGGCGCTGGGTCCCGCCAAGCAAATAGCGGGCCTAACATGAAACTCACCAGAAGTTGGGGGCAGTAGAATGTGGGTAATTCTGTTCTACAACATTGTAGGCGTGGATCCATCTTATCGTCCATGGAAGACGGAATGGCGTTGGGGCACTATTTGTCGATTAATTTTCCTCGTAGTGCTGATGAGTTTATCTCCCTGCTTCTCAAGAATCAGGTTGCTGCTATAGGAACACGATCGCTGCCCACCCTCCTACACAGGGGCAGGATAAATACTAGCACAGTTGCTCCGCGTGGCTCCACTGCTACCACAACGGAGTCTGCATCCACGAGCGTGGGGTGCCCACGCCCCCTCTCCCCATCGGAAGTCATCCAACGAAGGGTGATTAACGACCTCGTACGCCGTTACGAGGAGGAGGGCATAATCCCAAACCGAGATATGGCCCGCCTAGAATTGGAGGCATCCAGGTCCCGTATTGAACGCCGCCCTCGAGGGCCGCACAGGGAGCCCCTACTCCCCACCCCAACGTCCAATCGTTTCGGGAGCCTGTCCCCGAAACGCCTTGACGACTCCCTGCCTTACGCTGATGGGGTGGGTGATGTCCGGCTCAGCCTGGTCAGGGTCCCGATCCAGGGACTCCAAGCAAGGGCCCCCACTCAGCCGTGTCAGTTCCACCGTCCGACCTTGCCAGAGGAGCAGGTAGGCTATGCCCCTGCACCACCCACACCGACTCGCCTGACCCGATGCCAGTGTTGGGCCCGAGATGAGGCCACCTGCCAAGGGGCATCGACGTAGACAACTATTGTGGCCCGAGACACCACCTAAGTATATCATGAATCCCTTGTACACACTGAGTAGGAACACTTCTACGCCCGACCGGGATCGAGGCCCCAACTGCCCCACGGGCAGGCAGGGTTGACTCTCCAGGTCGCAGGCCTGAGTGGTGATCACCGCGAACTAATCCACGGTGATGTCACCCCATACAAAGGCCCTCCCCGTACCACCACTCCACAGAGCATGGGCCTTCCCCGCTCTGAGGTTCTTCATGGAGGTATGCCTCGTGCTACCCCCAACCCGAATGAAGACCTGCCCCATGGCAGTGACACTCGGCGTGACAGCCTTTCTCGTGCCCACCACACTGGGTATGGAATTCCTCCTCCTACCCCCGATCGTTGATGTGAAGGCATTGTGCATCCGGTCCCTCTCCAACGTGGGGATCTTCCCTACATTCTATCTACAGTTAGTGAAGGTCCTCCTCACCCTGGAAACCAAAGGGGTGAAGGTCAACCTCGCTCCACCTGCACCAAGAATGGAGGTCCTCCACATGCTCCCGCCAGTTCCAACAGAGGTTTCTCCCACTCAGATGCTGTTCATGGAGGTCCTACCCATGTTCCCATCGACATTTTACCCGGTGCCCCTCATAACCCGGTTGTCTCAAGTGGAAGTCCTCTCCACCATGGCACCAAAACGGCCCCAAGACTACATGTCAGGAATCAACCCTGTCTCGAAGAGCCATATAGGGGCAGAAGGGCGGGTCGTCGCTACCACAAGAAGAATCCTGGGAAGGCCCGAATGGAGATCAAATGGGCCCACTTCTAGGATTCTGAAGCAGAATGTGACTCAGCGGTGGAACCCTCCCCTCGGTCCTCTATGTCAAGGACCGGGGCAGGAACAAGGTGTGTCAGCCTCATCCTTCTGGAATGTGATGTCCATCAGATTCCCGCCTCTCTTCGTAGGTACATCCAGGAGGAGGAAATTGTGGTAATCCCACAGGTTCCGACCATGCAGTCACCACCGTCGTCACCAGAAGCGCCCTCTACCTCAACCAGAGATCACGAAGAGCTATTTTGGGGACCGATGGTGGTTTAGCAATAATGTGACCCATCGCCGGTAATCGCAATCCCTGCACCAGAGGCTATGGCTATCAGCCCGTCGTATCATGACATTGTGGTCAGGTCACCACACTCTTTGGAGGATGGTCTGGAATTCAGCGGCCAGTTGGCTCATTCACCGCATTCTCCGCCGCCCAGTTTACTATCCCAACGGTCCGCCTCAGTACCGCTACCGATTCTTCATCCACCCCTGGTTGACGAGTGGGGAAATACGGGGACATACCCTGAATCCGAGCCCAGGAGTTTCTGAAACATTCTTACAGCAGATCACTTCCCAGAGAATTTTTAGCTGGCGGCAGCATCGAACTTTTGTGTGCCGGAATCCCTCACCCCGGAGGAAATCAAATGCTTTCATCAAACCCTATGGGTGACACACTTGCATCTTTGATATCATCAGGTTCTATACCCCAGAAGCCAAGTGAAATTTGGGGAAATCAGAGATCAATGTCGTCTGGTCGATTTGGCCGCACTCCCCGTGGCCCAGCGCCCTGAGTCACCAGGTCGCCAGAGTTCCCTCCAACAAAAATGCGTTCATAGTTTCAAGGTACTCTGCAAAATCATCAGGGAAGCTACCCCCCATGTGCAAGTCCATGGTTGGAGATAGTATGCCTCCATCCTTTTCAGTCCTATCCAGTGGCAGCCCAATTCGTTTTGCGACATTGAGGATATGCCCCCAAGAAGGGTTGCAGTCCACATGGCAGACATAGTGGACAAGGAGGAAGAACTGGAGTTTCTCGATGGAGACTTACCCCCTGAAGGTGTACCACCACTACTGGACCCATCAGGGAGGATTACTCGTCAGTAGAGGAACCTTCTAGGCCTCCCTGCACCCACTGAGTCACTGGTACTCAGCTGAAATACCGGTAAGGGTAAAGAGCATGTCGGAACCGTCAAGCACTCCGACCCGTCCACTTTAGTACAGAAGACGAACGAAGACCCCGAGAAGGCCACATTGCACCCACAGCTCACTGAACAGAAGAGGCTGGTCGACGAACTCTTAGCCGAGCACGCTATCGAGAGGCGACCTGACTATGGTGATCCTAAGCCAGGGCAGTAGGGGCAGGAACAACTCCCCCCCTGACGAGATGCCTCCAGGAAACCCTGATGATGCTACTCCCACAGACAGGGAAAATTTCGGAACTCATGGAAATAGGGCATGATAAGTCTCGTCGAACCCTCCTGAACGGTGAGGCAATCCAAGGAATTGAGCCCGGGTTCCCCCAGCCGCCCCATGGGCCGTTCCACCAGTCGCTCCACGAGCCATTGAAGCCATTTATCGTGTTGAAGAGCCCGAAAACACACTCATAGTTAGGGATCCCCTTCAAGATAGGGACCCCCACCCGAATGATCCTATAGAGACACTCATCGCCCGCCTCAAGGCGTTGGAAATGCGACAGGTGGCAGTCCCACCAGATGGAAAGCCATATCCCACGTGGGTGGATGATATGCCTGCACCCACGGGTTTTGGGAATCTCACTTTCTCTCCCTTTAAGGGGACAGGGGACCCGCCGCAGCACTTGGCTCATTTTTCCTCCAGGTGTGGCCCCATGTTGGGGACCCCGACACAGTAGGAATCCGCCAAGATCTGATGTTTTGTGAAGACATTGGAGGGCCCTACATTTTTCTGGTACAACCAGCTCCCTATCAGATTGGTGACCATCTGGGAGGATATCTACTGGAAGTTCCTATACCAGTTCAGCTCCACCACGCGAAAAACAAACATCGAAGACCTCTTCAAGTGAAAACAAAGGCATGATGAGTGAGTCGCAGAATTCATCGCCCTGTGGAAGGGGTTTACATACTCCCTCGACATGCCACTGACTCAGGAGAAATTACCAACGATGTGCGTAGGGAATGTTAAAAGAGAACTGGTTCCTTCCCTAATCACCTAGAACTACCCCGGAGGGTTTCGGGACTTCTCAGATAAGGCTCAGCACCTTGAGGAAGCTCTGAAACAGGCTAGTTAGGCGCGTCTTCTACCCACTGTGATCCCAGCATGGAGGGCTGCCAGATCCGAGCCTACCACGGTGGCACAAATAGAAGCCCCCAGGCAGCTAGAATTACTTCCAGTGGCACTGGCTCCGCAACCCCGCAGAGGCCCTCCACCTCAGGAACAGGCTCCTGCCCAACAGTAACTGCCTTAGAACCGACAGATTCCCCAGCGCAATGTGCCACCACCGCCAATGCAGGAAAATCAGGCTCCGCCTCCTCAGCAGGCCCCTCCAGCCCCTCGTCAGGGCCAGGCTCCCAGAGCCCCCTATCCGGAAAGAAGGAACCAGACTTACTTGTTCAATGATAATCAGGTCCCCAGTTACTTCCAAAGTGCCCTAAAGTAGGGGATTGTGCCCTTACCCAAGTGCAGAAGGCCAGCAGAGGTGAATCTCACCGATCGCCCCAACTACTGCCCCTATCATTGGATTTTGGGGCACACCCTCAAGTAGTGATATGTGTTTAAAGATTGGATCCAAGACCAGGTCGACAACAACATAGTCAGGATGGGTCCGACCCCGACACAAGTGGCAGGTGTATTCGTAAGGTCAGAAAGCGGTAGCGATAACGAAGGCGAGTGGCAGCAGGTTCCCAACTGTGGGTCCCAAAAGTACGATGACTGGATTTCCTATAAAACCATTGCCCGTTCCCATGGTATCATTTGGACATGAATGAATCAGCCGAAGCCTTTAGAAGATGCGACCAGTACCTCCGCGTCATCATCTCAGCCGGCCTCTTCCTAGAAGGGCAAGCAATGACGATGCAAGAAGAAGCAACGCGCTCCACCACTACCGTCATCATCCCATAATCTTGGTGATTTCATGACCCCTGAGATGGGGATTCTTACCAGAATTTTCCCAGTGGTGGATGACTCTTCGAGTGATAGTCAGGGGTACACTTCAGTTAATACCGTGGATCTGGTAAATCCCTATATGACTCCCGATGAGGGGGAACACTAGGTGAGCCTCCCCAACATCCCAACCTGATGTCAACGTTAGTGGAACTGTGACCACATGGGTCGTCAAGGCACAACAGTGGGCGCTTTCAGTCAGTCCGTGAACGCTACTGAAACCAGATAGTAGGCCCAGTGCAGAGCTTAACACGTGCAACCTCATCTGGTGCCCTCAGATCTACCCCCACCGCTGTTTGTGCTACTAGATCAGGCAGAGCTGTCTCGTCCATACCGCATCCAGTCTTGACCTGCTACATGCCAATATTAGTTGTTAGGTCCTCATCTGTAAGCTACTCTTCAGGCATCAAATAGTAGGCAGTGGGATGTACTCAGTACCAGCCAACTGCCGGTCCAGCCGGAGGGGCCTGCCGTGCCTGCAATTGCAGAGCGACCTCCTATAAGCAGAGGTTCGCATTTGGCATGGAAGTATGATTTTTTGAAGCACCTTTCCGGCATTCCAACAAGGCTTTCTATCCTTGAGGCTCTTCTCCTATCATCTGAAATGCGTGAGGCACTTTTCGAAGCCCTAAGAAGCCCCCTCCAGTTTGAGATGGAGGTAGCAGCTACAGAAGCCTTCCACACTGAGGCAATTGAGAACGATGAATGCCAGGCAGTTATCTCATTCTCTGGTGAAGATGAAGACCCTCCTATACCGGGGCACATTCTCCCACTGTACGTCACTGGCCAGTTCAATGGCATGGAAGTCCGCCACTGTCTTGTTGACACGGGTTTTGGGATTAACCTAATCCCGACTCGGACACTGTGAAAGATGGGTTTTTATGAGGATGATTTAACTCCCTATGAATTCAGAATCTGGGGATATGACAGGACCGAGAAATCTCTGGTCATCAAGATCTTCTTGAAGACTCAGTTTAGTGGCCTAATTTCCAGCACCGAGTTCGTGGTCATCTCCCAGGACACCGCATACAACGCATTGATGGGCAGACCATGGATCCATCTGCATGCAGTGGTCCCTTCATCGTATCACCAATTCCTCAAATATTCCCTTAATGGTTGAGTAGGCATGCTCCAACGAGATGCGTCTCCTTTTGCCTCTTTTGAAGCCCGCTATCTGAAAACTGACTATTACAAAAGCAAGGATAATCAAATCCTAGAAAGTGAGGATGAACCTGCCCCGGTCACAAGTGATCCTTGAGCAGGTCTAGACGACGGCTAAATCTTCCCAATCCATCGGTTGGAGGCCACGAACTCTGACATGGGGTAGTGTTTTATTGTTTCGGGTACAAGAGGAAGGCATGTTTCCATGTCCAAGCGACGGTAGAAAATCACCTCGTACTCCTACACCAACCAGGATCAGGCGATCCCAAGACCTCCTACCTCTGTACGGTATCGGGATGTCAGGCTCATGGAAATGGCGGTATGTCATATGTGTCTCTTCCACCAGGCTAGAATCAACTGGATCAGGCCGACACGTCACTATTGCTTTGATGTCATCAAGCGTGGCCCCTTGGACTGAAGGCAAGATGGGATAGGATCGACTGCCTTCATCGCCATGATCTCAGTGGTGCATGGGTCTCCTGACGTAATGACCACTGCCACTCAGGCCGACACCATCCCCCCATCCGAGTCCGGTGGCTTGGAAATGACTCCCCTCACGGAAGATCCCTCCATAGGTGGAGAAGAGGGTCTGTAGGATGCTCCCCCTGCCTTTGAAGAAGGTGTCTCTAATACAGTCGATGGACTGGTACAAGTAAATCTTGGTAGCGAGGCAGATCCGAGACCCACATTGATCAGTGCCTCTATTCCCCTCGAGGAGAAGCAACAGTACATGGACTTTCTTAAATAGCACCATGACATGTTTTCTTGGAGTTACGATGAGATTCCAGGACTAGATCCCCAGGTATCCATCCACTCACTTGGTCTCCCGAAAAACCATCATGGGTTCAAACAACCTCCCAGAAGGATTCACCCTTCTCACGGTGCCATGGTTAAGGCCGAAGTTGATAAGCTCATCAAAGCCAAATTCCTCAAAGAAGTTTAGTACCCCAGGTGGCTTGCCAACATTGTGCTAGTCAGGAAGAAGAACGGGCAGATCAAAGTCTTCATCGACTTCCACAACCTCAACTACCATTGTCTGAAGGATGATTTTCCCCTCCTAGTTATAGAGTTGTTGATTGATGCCACGACCGGGTTCCAAGCCCTCTATTTCATGGATGGGTATTCTGGGTACAACCAGATCCAGATGGCCCCCCGAGGACGAGGAGTCCACTACCTTCATGGCTCCCCAAGGTACTTTTTGTTACCAGGTTATGCCTTTTGGCCTGAAGAATGCAGGTTCCACCTATTAGCGGGCCATGCATCGCATATTCAAGCTGATTATCAGGACACTGGTGGAATGCTACGTGGATGATCTGGTGGTAAAATATCACCAGTGCCAGGACCATCTCAAGGACCTTGAGAAAGTGTTCGGCTTCTTCCGTTCCCGCCAACTGAAGATAAACCTGCTGAAGTGTGCCTTCGGGGTCACCTCCGGGAAGTTTCTTGGATTTGTTGTTAGATACCGAGGCATCAAGATCGACCTAGAGAAGATCAAGGCCATCAACCAAATGCCTCCCCCGAGAAATATTCAGGATCTTCGAGGTCTCCAAGGCCACTTAGCCTACATATACCGATTCATTGAGAATCTAGCCGGCAAGTGTAAGACCTTTTCCCGACTCATGAAGAAAGGCTCCGCCTATGAATGAGATGAAGAGTATCAGTCCGCCTTCAAAGAAATCAAGCAGTATATGCTCCATCCTTTGGTCTTGATGCCACCCGTCTCCGAAAATCCACTGGTCCCTTACGTGACCACCCTAGAACGGTCCCTCGGCACACTTCTTTCCCAAAAGAACAATGAGGGAATAGAGAACAACCTCTACTATCTCAGCCGCATGCTCCTCAATACGGAGACCAGATACTCCCCCATTGAAAAGAGATTCCTTGCGCTCATGTTCTCCATACAGAAATTGCGGTATTAGCTGCAGCACCATGAGGTACAATTGGTCTCTCGGGTAGACCCACTAAAGTACATCCTGAACCGACCTATGTTGACTGGCCGACTAGCTCAGTGGGTGGTGATCCTCCAGCAGTTCGACATCAGGTTCGTGCCTCAGAATTCCATCAAGGGAAAAGCATTGGCAGACTTCCTAGCTGCCCATCCAACCTCCGCAGATCAATCCCTGGACTTGGACTTTCCTAATGAGGCAATCCTCTCAGTCGATCATGCCATCTCATGCTGGAAAATGCACTTCGATGGTGCCTCCCAGAGCCCCACCGGTAGGAGGCTCAATGATCCTAAGCTCAATAGAGTGGGTCAAGGTATCATCTTCATCACCCCGACACAAGCCGTTATGCCATACTCATTCCTGTTGTTAGAAGGCTGCACCAACAATGAGGCAGAGTATCAGGCTCTCATCACCGGCCTCGAGTTGGCCCTTGAGATTGATGTGCCCCATCTGCATGTGAAAGGGGATTCCAAACTAGTCATCAAGCTAGTCAATGGAGACTGTGTTGTCTGGAATCCGAAGCTTGTGCCATTGCTGGAGTGCAACCTCTATCTAATGGCTCAGTTCCCTTCTCGACTAGAGGTTACCCATGTCCCTCGATCACAGAACGGTCGAGCAGACACTTTGGCCGGCTTAGCTGTGTCACTCGCAGAACCCGAGTAGGATGATTTGATCATACATGTGGCACACCAAAAGAGTCATCTCCCCTGTCACCCCAGAGGATGACGATGACCTGCGGGTAAGACACCTTACCGCCAGACCCTCCACGTCAGGGATCCCAGGTTCTTCAAATGTAGTGGTTGAGGATACTACCGACTGGAGGGAACCTTTTGTCGAGTATCTCCAAAATGGTTGCCTCCCGGATGATCAGGCCAAGTGTGAGCGAATCTGACACTGCGCACTGCAATTTACCCTCCAGAGTGGTCCCATTCTTGAGCGGATCCTCTATAAGAGGGGTTTCAATGGTGTTCTTCTCCATTTCATTCAAGGAGTTGAGATTTCTCAAGTCATGCAAGAGGTTCATTCCGGTTCCTGTGCTGCCCACCAGGCTGGACCCAAGTTGTCCCATCAGATCCAGAGGTTGGGGTACTTCTGGCCCTCTATGATCCATGATTGTATTGAGTTTTCCAATAGATTCCACGCATGCCAAGTTCATGCTAACTTTCGCATTGGTTGCCAGAACCTCTCCACTCCACCAAGTACTCTTGGACATTTGCAGTGTGGGGACTCGATGTCATGGGACCATATCCACTGGTGACATCTCGTCAGTGTAGGTTCATCCTGACTACTACAGATTTCTTCTCCAAGTGGGCGGAGGCAGTTCCACTCAAAGAGGTCAAGGCCCATTCTATTGTTGACTTCGTGAGCTCTAATATCATCCACCTATTTGGAGTCCCTCATGCTATCCTCACCGATAACGACACCAACTTTCGAGCAGCCGAGCAGAAGAAATTGTACGCCAAGTACAATATTCGTTCGAACGATACCTCTCGCTATCATGCATAGGAAAATGGGAAGATTGAGGCATTCAACAAAACCCTCTCTAACATTCTACAGAAAATGGTTGGTCAGAACAAGAAAATTTGGCTGGACAAGCTCCCCAACGCCCTCTGGGATTATCAGACGACGACTCGCAATTCCACCCAGGTGATTCCGTATTCCCTGGTGTATGGGACTGAGGCCATCCTTCCCATCGAGATCCAGCTGCCTTCATTAAGCACTTCAGTCTATGACCAACAGGTTCCAGATAAGGTGGCCGAAATCCGTCTAGCTGAATTGGAACCACTAGACGAGAACAGGCTTCATGCCCTGCACAATCTGGAAAGGCATCAGAATAAGATAGCCAGAGCCTTCAACAAGAAGGTTCTCCTTCGCTCTTTTCTGCAAGGCGACCTGGTGTTGGCCCTCCAAGCGCCAATGATCCCAAGAAGGAAACCACCCAAGCTAGAGCCCAAATGGGAAGGACCTTATATCATTCATAAGGTTTACCCCAATGGAGCATACTCCTTGGTGACCATGGATGGTGAGTGCATAACTCCTCCCACAAATGCCAATTTCCTCAAGCGATACTTTTCCTGATCCTCTTGGTCCCGCATGACCTTAAACTGCACCCAGTCCTGCATGACCTTAAACTGCAACATCGTCCTGCATGACCCTAAACTGCAACATCGTCTGTCATGACGTTAAACTGCTCAGTATCATTCTACATGACAATAAACTGCAAAATGGCCCAAGCTCTATGACCTTAAACTAAGATCTCCTTCGTCATCACTGCAAGATGTTAAAATGCAAGCTGGTCAGACCTTCCTAACCGAGGCTCAGCCTCAAGCCCCTTGGCCTTCCATAAATCAAGCTCTCTTACGGTATTGTACGGTGTGGTGTGGGATTATGTCCTCACTCATGTCGGGTTACCTGCCGTACCATACATATCCCCAGATGAGACGTGTTCCCCCGTCTTGCATGACGTTAAACTGCATTTCGTCCCGCATGACGTTAAACTGCACTTATAGAAATATGTATGTCTTGATTCCCATCCTAATGGGATACGTAGGAACGCTCATACGTCTTGTCTTGAGCCCAGCCCTGAGCTCTTCTCTTTGACTGTCCCCCCTGGGTATAGTTTCCTCGTAGGTTCCTCGCATGATGAGGAGTAGGATTCCTTTGGCCCACTCATACAAGGATTATAAGGGTCACACCATGTGCCCACTCCTGTTCATCTATCCTCCCACATCCTCACCGCACGATGTTAAACTGCATGGCCTTTAAGAACTACGTATGGTTTGATTCCCATCGTTATGGGATACGTAGGAACTCCCAGACACTTTGTCCATTGGCCCAACCCAAAATCCAAAATCTTCCCCTCGGGTCAAGAAATATGGTAGGGTGCACACTTTTTTCCCAACTTACGTTGAGCAAGCCTTGGCCCGGCTGTACGTCCCCCTCCCTGGAGATGTTCGTCTCTTTCGTAGATGGGTACGACTATGCTTCACCCACTCCTTGAATGGGATTCCATCACTTTCCTCATCCAGAAGGGCCCCTGAATGGTATGTATTCTCGACCTAAGGCCCTCTTACCACTTTGGGCCAACGCCCTCGAGGATGTCGAGAAAAAAGTCGATACAAGTCCCGCATTTCGAACGTGGTCAGCGGTCGATGCTCATTTGTTGCTCCGATATCAGGTCACCATAGGGACACTGTGTTTCGAACATGGTCAACAGTGCCCCTGATTTTCAAGTCCACCCCAAGATGTCCCAAACATCGAGTGCAGTGATTCGTTCTGCCCCATCCCAAAGAGACAAACTTCCCTCTGGGTGGTGCCAACGGTCGGGCGCATGACCTCGATTATTTTATAGGGAGTGTACGGCGTGGTGTGGGATTATGTCCTCATCCACGTCGGGTTACTTGCCATGTCGTACTTATTCCCTGACCGAGGCCCAGCCTCAGGCCTCTTGGCCTTTTCGGGCCCTAGCCCAAGTTCTTAACCAGAGTGTACGGTGTGGTGAGGGATTATGTCCACATTCACGTCGGTCTGTTCTCCGTACCATACACCTACCTTGTTTGGGGGGTATCCTACTCCCCTTCTCATCTTTCATGACGTTAAACTACATCTTGAGAACTACGTGTGGCTTGATTCCCATCCTCATGGGATACGTAGGACCACCCAAACGTCTAAGTTTTGGGCCCAGCCCCATATTCTGGAAATCTTCATCCCACCTTGGCCCCTTGGCCTATCCTTCCTCCATGAGGGGAGTATATGGCGTGATATGGGATTATGTCTTCATTATGACCGCACCATGTACCTCTCCCTCCTGAGCCACTTCGCCGACCCTTTTTGGAGGTTCACCAATGTGCCTAAGGGTACTCTGGTTTAGTTACCTGGAATGTCAGACTCTAATCAGACACATCCGCACCCGCTTTTCAGGCTTTGTGTTTCCCTTCAGGGCTTTCACCATCTTTCACACTCAGAGGGACCCCCAAGAATGGCCTGGATACAACACCTAAGGGCTCTCCTACTGTTATAGGCCAACGCCCCCAAGGGTTTCAAACAAAAAATCGATAAAAATCCTACGTTGCGAATATGGTCAGCGGTCAATGCTCGTTTGTTGTTCCCACTTCAGGGTAATGCGATATGAAGACTATTTTTCCGCCACGGTTAATAGTTATCCTCCATTGCCACGCCAACCCCATTAAGCCCAAAATGTTGGTTACACAATTCACATCCTTCCCCATCCTCATCATGTCCAAGTAGAGTTTCAAAACTCTTGTTACTATTCCTCAGTGTGCATCTATGCGTTAGGGTAACAAAGCCGCGTTAAAGGCATCCGTCGGGGCTCTTCACCGACTTCCCTTTGATGGCCGTTCCAGGTATTTCAATAAGGATCTTCCTCCCTTGTTTCCCACACCGAGTTTAACTCACGTGGGCTTAGGGATCGGGTTGAGGCCTGCAATTACTTGGAAAGTGCCATCCATCCACGGTCTGAGCTCTAAGACCATAAACTAAGATCTCTTAAGAACTACGTCTGGCTTGATTTCCATCCTCATGGGATACGTAAGGACACCCAAACCTCCTGTCTTTGGGTCCAGCTTGAGTTCAGCTAATGTGTCTCTTCTGTCCTGCCTTCGGGACCCTGACTACGGTACTGTGTGGTGTAATGTGGGATCATGTCCTCATTCATGTCGGGTTTTCAATAGTCACACCATGCACACCCAATTCTTAGAATTATCCCTCCTATTTCCTATCTCACATGACATTAAAAGGCACCCTCAAGAACTGTGTGTGGCTTGATTCCCATCCACATGGGATACGTAGGACCAACTGAATGTCTAGACTTCGGGCCCAACACCACTTATTAGAGACCTCCCTATCTCTCGGTCACCTAGGCCCCTTGGCCTATCCCTCTCTAGGGGGGATATATAGGTATGATACTGGTTTTTTGGCACTATGACCCCTTTTCCTGGGAACCCGCCATCTCTCAATCACCCTCAAGATGAGTCCCTCGACTCCTTGAAGTGGTTAGCCCGTGTGTTAAGAGTACTCTGATCTAGGACCAAGAGTATCGGATTCAACTTGGTCAAGTTCCTTCCACTTGTCAAGCTTCGTGTTCCCCTTCATTCGGGCTTTCATCACCTTTCACACCCAGAGGGACCCCCAAGAATGGCCCGGATACCACGCCTAAGGGCTATCCTACCGTTACAGGCCAACGCCCCCGAGAGTTTTGGACAATAAATCAATAAAAATAACGCGCTGCGAATGTGGTCAGCGGTCGATGCTCGTTTGTTGTTCCCATTTCAGGCTAATGCGATATAGATGCTGCTTTGCTGCCATGGTCTGTAGTAACCCTATGCTGTCATGCCAGCCCCTTCAGTCCTCGAATGTTAGTTGCATGATTCACATTATGTTCCACCCCATCACGTCCTGGTGGAATCTCGACACTTTTGGCACTACCCCTCAGTTCACCTTTGCATGTCAGGGGGACAAAGCTGCAATATGGCATTTTTCGGGGCTCCCACAGTCTAAGCTCTAAGACCATAAACTAAGATCTCCTCAGAACTACATTCATCTTGATTCCCTTCCTCATGGGATACGTAGGACCTCCCAAACGTCTCGTTTTTGGGTCCATCTCATTTGGGAGATAATATCTCCCCCTTCACCTCTCACCTCTATGTAGGCCCCTCGTCCTGAGGTTCCTCTCTCGGAATTGCGTATGGTATGATGTGGGATTATTTTCCCATTCACGTCGGTTATGTTTCATGGCACCGTACACATCCCCTTCCTAGCATCGTCTCTACTACGTCTGCACTGCATGACGTTAAAATGCATGATGGGTCCTATCACACGACCCTAAACTGTGACATTATTGTCCTGGCCGCATGAAAAAAAACGGAACAACATTGTGGTGGCCTCATCATATAGAACATCATGTTAGGTATTGGTCACGCGCCATACCATTTTTCAATTCCTACTATAGCTTGATTCTTGTGGCGACACCAGGGCTTGCTACCCTCGGTCTGTTGCATCACAAAAAACAAAAAAAACACTCACCTTAAAGGGAACACAAGATCTATCAAATACCGCTTCTCTTGGTGCGAGGTCCAGACCCACGCGCCCCTTTTAACTTCCCCAGAACTATGTATGGCTTGATTCTCATCCTTATGAGATACATAGGAGCGCCCGGGCACTTCCCCGTTGGCCCAAACTAACTTTTGTGTTCGGTCCATTGAATCGAGAACTTCCCCAGAGAACACACGGTATGTAGGGATTATGTCCTCATTCACGTTGGGTTTTGTAACCACCTTACCATGTGTCCCCTGCTCTTTTTACCCATTCACGGTTCGAGTTCTAAGACCTTAAACTAAGACCCTCTCAAGAACTACGTGCAACTTGATCCTCATCCCTATGAGGTACGTAGGAACGCCTGTGCACTTTACTTCAGGCCCAAATTAACTCTCGTTTTAGGTCCCTCGACCTAAAACCTCTCCGAGAAGCACGTGGTGGTTGGAACCCCTAGTTCCCATTCACGTCGGGTATTTGAGTTACCCCACCACGCACCTCCTGTTTTTCCTCTCATCCATGGTCTGAATTATACAACCCTAAACTAAGATCTCCCTAGGGTAAGGGACTCAACTCCCTCTATCTAATACCTCTCGTTAACGTATTCAGATGCGTTTTGACAAAGAGCCTGAAGTATGGAATTTTCATGGGGACATTCTTCTCATTCCACATCCAAGCTTTGTGAGCCTGCCATTTCGATCCTCATCCTCTTCCACATATAAAATGACCCTCGGACAACATGGATGCTAGAATTAAGGGCTCTGCATGAATTTTGGGCCTAAGGGTGCTCCTATTGTTTCGGGCCAACCTCCCTAAGGATCTCAGACGACATTTGCGACAGGTCCTATGTTTTGAACATGGTCAATAGTAGAACCTCATTTGTATGTCCCCATTATAGGATAATGCGATAAAGATGCTGCGTTTCCACCACGATCAACATTTATCCTCCACCGTCACGCTGCCATCATTGTGATCCAAATATCGAGCGTCATGATTCACACATTTCCACTTCCTTATGTTCAAGTGGAATTCCAAAATACTCGGCTCTACCTATTTGCACATCTAGATGTACCACATGGATGTGTTAGAATCATTGGGATGGTATTCACCGAGTATCCCTTCGCCCTAATATGCCCCTTCTTGGGTCGAGAAAGTTCTACATTACTTCTTCTTTCCCACATCGAGCATGACTCACATGGGCTTAGTAGTTTTGGTAGGATGTGTACCGGCGCAACCAGGCTTCTCTTCGTCCTGCATGACGTTAAACTGTGCCTCTAGAACTACATGTGGCTTGATTCCCATCCTCATGGGATACGTAGAGACACCCTAGTATTTTTTCCAGGGTCCATCCCCCAGAGTTGTAAAGTCCTGTTCCTCCCCATTTCTGACCACCTGGCCTGACCCCTCGTGAGGAACCACATAACTACAACCCTACCCCGAATATTTTTAGGATGCCCTGTGACATTGGGAAGCTAAAGACCCCCTTGCCAGAGAGGCCCTGTCTGAAAAAAGGGAATGATCCATGATCAAACCAATGCACCCATCTAGCGTACTCCCACCATAGTGGTGTAATTTCCTGAATGTTGGATTCTGTTCGAACAAACCATCACTCCACATTCCACGCTTCACATTCCCCTTATTCGGAATCTCATCCTCTTTTATGTCTGGAGGAACCCCCAAATAGTATGGATGCCCGAACTATGGTCCTCCTTCTGTCCTGGGCCAACATTCTTGAAGACTGGTCATGTTTGGAGGGAACCCCTAATAGTATGGATGCTTGACCTATGGTCCACCTGCTGTCCTGGGCCAACGTCCTAGAAAACCGATCGACAATATTTGAGTTAGGCCCCGTGTTTCGAACATGGTCAACAGTCAGCCCTCATTTTTGGTCCCCATTTCAGGCTAACGAAGTAAGGATACTATTTTTTCCACTACGGTTAACAGTTTTCCTTCATTGTCACGCCTCCCTAACAATGTTCTGAATCTTGGGTATTGTGATTCACACGTCCCATTACCATCCGTTTCCTATTTTAGCACCCCTAGTGTTGCACCGTTCGTTCGCAAGAGCACACAAGAAAAATGGTAATTCGACTGTTCTAAGAACTTCCTTCTCCAGTCAGGTCTCTCCTATTTCCTGGAAATCCGGACTGGTTATCCAAACCCCAGATTCCCGAAGCCTGGTTTACACTCCTATGTTTGGATGGGATGATGAGGCAACTATATCTTGTTTCTCACATAGGGTTCGACCCACGTGTGCTTAGGGAATTGTCGCTGGATGTTCCGTAAACATTATAAGGATGCAATGAACCAGTGCAAACAACAGAACTCGTGCATGCTACCACATTCAAAAAAAAATTAAAGCACAAAAATACATTTAAGGGTTTGTAATCATTATAGTATCTGGGGGTCAACTCCCCCCATGGACGGATTGACCCCGTCAAAAGAGTGTTGCAGCTCTGCCACCCTTTGACTTGTGGCATTCAGGTGTTGATACTACCGAATTAGCTCCCACTCCTCCTCAGCAGCGATGGGGTGAAGTTCATTAGCCTCATCTCGGGCCCTCTCTATGTTAGCTTGAATGACGACCATCTCCCCAGAAACCCACTTCAAGCCCTCTTCAGCCTTTTCCAGCTGGGCCTTCAGCCGTAAGATGAGCTCTAATTGCGCACCGAGAGAAGCAGAGTGTTCATCTGCCCGAGCCTGCAGCTGTTGGACCTCATTTTTAGCCTCCTGGAGCTTCTTGATATTCTTCACCTTCCTCCACTGCTATCCCACTCTTAGCCCACGATCATACTCCCAGATCTTCTCTGCCATGAGATCTCGAATGATCGTATGAGGGCGTTGGTCATCCACTCCCCCAGCGCATAGTTTGCACAGTCGCGAGTGGAGTCTGTCCATCTCATTCAACCACAATGCTTGGAGGGTGTCATTGATGAAGCGCGTGATCAGCTTCCACAATCGGCGGCAGAATATTTTTCTATCCTCTTCATCGGAGGCCATTTCATCCCAGTCTGCACGATTGGCAGGATCGTATGCAGGATAAACCCGCAAGAAATCTTAAGTAGGATCTGCATCTGGAGTTGAATCTAGTGCGACATCTGGCGCCGATGCAGGCGTGGCGGGACTTGGGTCAGCTGGTCGATCCTCATTGTCGGACTCCACCTCAATAACCTTGGGCATGACCCTGATGGTGGCCCCGCCAATGACAGGGAGTGCTGCAGCTCGGGTAGGTGGGGTAAATATCTCCACGGTCACCGGAATGCCCCTAGGAGGGATGCCGCCAGACATCCTGACCAGCCTTACCACAGTAGCCCATGCCAGTCGTAGAACTGTACGCGACATGGAAGGGCATGGAATTCAGTTGTCACGATCTACGTATGACAACAATGAATTCAGTGCAGAAGACTTACAGAGATTGAACTCCTGGTGCTACTCTAGAGTCGATGCTGACGAGCCCCCGAGGTGTGGTCCTCTATATAGTGTCGGATGGTCGGGAGATTCTGGAAGTGCCACCTCAGGTGCCCCACCAGACACCGAACTGGACACAGCCGTAGGCACGTGTCCCAAAGGTCCTGCATTGTCACCCACCAAGGGGTGAGAGCGAGGTCTACGTACAAGATCCTCATGCACGGTTCAGATGTTGGTAAGAAATCCATGATTACCCGAGAGTAGATCCCAAGGGAAGCAACTTGGGATGTTACCTCGAGAGTCTCTGCGAAATCGTCGGAATCTGAGTCTTGATCTCCGACTTCACCTTCCTCCAATGAGTTCCCTCCACCGGCCTCGTCTTCCCCAAGGGATTCATCTGATTCTTCCAATAGAGGGAAGTTCTCTCTCAATTCGGTGGCCGACAGCTACGGGGGAACCGTCTGATCCATCAGTACCCTTACCCGGTCTGTCATTGGACGCGGGGCACCACTAGAATGGACAAAGTCCTCCAGCTCATCTAGATATCACTCCGCCTCCACTGGAGACACCATGAAACCAGCCTGAACAGGGCCTATACCTGGTGAAACCATCCTGAGACGGTTCAAGTGTCCCCACATCTTGGACGGGCTGAGGAATTGTCGGTTGACATCGCAAATGTCCCAAGCCTCCTGGAAAACAGAATTCTCTGGCATGTCGATATGGCGCAGCTGCTTCCCCGGAGCCTGAGTGGATATCCTGTAGAATCCCCTCGATGACCGCCCCTCTGGATGGCTTTTCTCTTCCAGAATCACCGGATGCACTACTTCTGTCGGATCCGCCGCTGCTGCCGCATCCTCAGCTGGTGCAGGTCTCGCCGCCATGGCAGCCCCTCCACCGCAAGAGGCCCTTGATGCCCTCCGACCTGACCTCGGGATAGGGGAGGCCCGCCATCACTGGCTCGAACGGTTGGCTGCTTCAGCATTTCTCCCGGATAAGCTGCATCCCAGCTGATGGAATACTCTTTCACCAGTCCAAAGGCGACAGTGGATGGAGGCAATGCAATTCGCATTTTCCCGTCTTCCCGTGTGAACATGAGCCACAACTACATCATTACACATAGGTGCTCCTCATGACGCACCTCCTAGTAGACCTGCGGGGTCAGCCGCTGTAGGAACCATATTTTCCTCGCGAACCGGTGTGGGGTGTACGGATCGCAGAGTGGATCACAGTCCACCTGTGGCACCAAAACTCCACCTCGAAAGGACACGACATAAGCCTGGTGTTCTTCCGTTCCCTGACCGTCTTCGGTGAGTAATCCTGTCAGAAATGGAAACGGGTGGAAGTTAAATTCATCTGCCTTCCACACCCGGTTCAGCACCATCGGTATGGTTAGTTTGAATGGGAAGCTCCCGGCCGCATTCAGAATGGAGGGGAGGAAGTTCGACTCTGGCGGTGAGATGTGGTTTGGGTACTCATAAACTCCCCTGATGTGCACCGCGATCCACCCATATAGGAGGTCGAAGGGACCGCATATCCTTGACAACTTCTTGCCCTCACTAACGTGCTGCAACATCCTATACAGTTTGGCGAGCATCGGAATACCTAGATTTACCCGCTGCCCTATGGACAATATAGATTCCATGATAAATGAGCTAGGCCACACCCCCCATGTTGGTATCCATCACCGGTAGGATCCAACCGTAGATAAGGGCCGTAATGAACGCCGCCAACCTGACTATCGACTGATGTTCAGTGCTGACACTGAAACCCCATGTCTTCCATTGACTGTTCTCCAATAGCCACCAATACGAGTTCTCCTTGACCCGTTGAGCCCCCTTCAGACAAGTTTGAGGCCTTGGAGGGAACTCTCGATCCTCCGGGAAGTTCAGGAACTACTTGAACCACTTCTTAAAGTGGACATCTCTCACCGCTTCCTTGTCCTCTCCAAGGACCAGTCCCATCAATGCCAGCGTCAGCCGCGACATCTGCTCCGGATCCTCCCACGCGCTCATGACAGGGAGGAACTCATCATACATGGCCCCAAAGATTGGGACCCCCAAAATCTGCTGGACATCCCACAGACTGATTCCATCCTCCCCATTGTGTAGGTGAAAAGTGTTGGTCCTAGATGACCATCTGCTCAACAGCTCCGGCATCAGCTGCTTCGGTTGATAAATGTGGAATTGGGAGGCCCAAGCCGCCTCATACAATCCCACTCTCCTCAGCTCGGCCCCGAACTCCTCGCATGAGGCACCTACCCAGTAGGACCATGCCCAGTCGTTGGTGAAGTTGCCGCCCTAGCATAGGTCCCACTAATCAGACCACCCCTTCTTCGAATCCCGCAAAGTGGCCTTCAGTATGGTGCGATGCATGGGAGAGGACGTCTTCGGTTGCAGTGGCTTCCCATCAATGTTGTTCACATGGTTATACATATAGTCAGCGGTGATAGGTGTGAATTCCTCCCTCGCGTGACCATCGGCTACCCTGAACCGTTGATGCTGGCATGACGTGCTCCTGAACTAGCAAGCTGGTTCGTCCCTGCTCACCCCAGGAATGAAGACGTCATCCCTCAGCTCGAAGCCATACAAGGGCAGCTTCTTTCACATCAGATAATTCTTTTGGCTCTCTGATAGTAGTTATATCAAATAATTATGGTCTGAGTGACTTCAGACCAGCTCCCCCAGGCCCAGAAAGTTGGCCATCTCATCCCTCTGGGCGACGTCTGCGAGCACCTCTAGCGCAGCTTCTTGACGGGGCATTGGGTTTCAGAACTCGGACAAATTTCAAGTCGGTTGAGAAGATCTCTCGTGGAGCTAGTTCACAGAGCTCGTTCTCAAATCCAAGATGTGGAGCCTGACCTCGGCTCGCACACAGGCATTCTCTTGGCGCAGTCTCGAAGTCGAAGAATCGCGGTTCGCCGCAAAGCTCGATTCTTGGTGAGCAGACACGAAGAACGCGAAGCATCGCGAATCAAGAGAGAAAAAAGAAAAAGTCACGGAGAAGGGGAAGGAAAAAAGAGTGGTCATCCCCCCTATTTATAGGTGGAGGCCCTCGGAGCTTCGCAGCGTGTCCAGCCCACGTGGAGCTTCGTGGCGCATCCAGATCGAGTGGCCCCAGCCTACCTCGTGCGCCTTCTTCCCGATTCAGCACCGCGAGCTGCCGATAATTTTGCCAATTTCCCTCAGACTTCAACCCTTGGTCCCTTCGCGGCTCCAAATCTGAGGGGGGGAATTTGTTGGCACCAAAATATTTAAATAAAGGAGAGAGGAAAAAGAGGCCATGTGCCATGCCTCTCGAAGCCCTAATGCAGAGCGACCCCAAGCTACGCTGCTGCCGTGAAGCAGGAGAGGCGGTACCGCTCTGCGAACGCCCTAACATTCACGAACCCACCGCGAAGCAGAAGAGGTAGTACCGCTCCGCGAATGCCCTGATGTTCGCACACCCACCGTGAAGCAGAGGAGGCGGTAACCCTCCGTGAAACTGGTTGATGTTCGCGACCCACTGCGAAGCAACCGAAGCCCCCTTCGCGCCGTGTGAGCTCTGCTTCGCATCACCTCTTGCTTATAAATACCAAGCTCCCCCTGATCTCTCCAGATAGACAATCTGAACTTTTATCTTCTCAACTCCCAAATCGCGAAGCACTCTTCGCTCTTGGAATCATGAGATCTGTGAGGTATTTTTGCTTTGTGATAGGCCTCCGTCTTGTCTCGTTTTGAGACCCTCTTCTGAGAGGGATGCCCTTCACAAATCCTAAGGGCATTCGTGAAGGATGGGGATCCCCAAGGGGACCCAGGTAGTCGTGGAGAGTTTATGCTTCATGAAATATCCATCCTATACACGTGATCCCCATGCCAAGGAAGGGTCATTGTACTTCATGAAGCACACTGCTTCATAGCACCTTGCTTCGTGAGGCACCTCTGCTTCACGAGGCAGTGCTCCAAGAACACCCTTCCACTTCGTGAAGCACCTCCCACTCGCATCTCTGCCCCATAATAAGGCCAAGGCACTCCACTTTGCGAAGCACACCCCTTTGAAAGTTCCCTCCACTACGCAAAGCAACCGAGCTCCGCAAGGCCCCTACCTGTGGACCCCTCAGCTTGGCAACTCCTCTTCCCGTGCGACCCTCCAGGTTTGCATGATGTGATTTCAAAGTCCCATGGACAATATCACCCGTAGCGTTGCTTCGCCTAATGCTTCTTCGCAGAGGCACGCTAATGGATATTGCTTCTTCGCATATCCACGCTAATGTGGACCCCTCGATGGTTCGCTCTGTGACCCCCCTTCTACACGGCCTTACCGATGCCTTCCCTCCCACAAGGAGTAGAGGGTACCAGTCATGTAATCTCTAGGGGTGCAGAGAAA
This sequence comes from Viscum album, assembly GCA_963277665.1. Lineage (NCBI taxonomy): Eukaryota > Viridiplantae > Streptophyta > Magnoliopsida > Santalales > Viscaceae > Viscum > Viscum album. Next base: position 1,284,897,615 of record OY728136.1, on the reverse strand, counting down.
ACCCACCTCATCCGAGTTTCAGGACGTTAAACTGCCAAGCACCTCGTTCTCAACACATGACGTTAAACTGTGACCCGACCCTGTGCCTCGCACACAGGGTCCCCCCAGCTCGGACATTCTTTACGCCCTCTAGTCCACACAGGGGAGGATATCCTTCTTCCAGGAGTGGCGTATATCCGCGGGGAAGGGCATCCACCTTTGTGTAAGCCCCCTAGCCCCTCTTACGGAAGGTAACACCCATGCACCTTCGTACTTACTCACCACTAGGGCCAGCGGAGGGCGTGATAGGGAACGAGGAACCTCCTTTCATCAGTCCCAAATCCATCTCCATCTACGCCTTGTCGCTCTCGGGCCTCCATCCTGGAGTAAGTCCCGGCACCATGGGCCGCTCAACGTGAAAGCCCCTCTTCGCTTCTCACGGAGGCACCCTTCATGATGTGATCGTCAGGTCTCTGCTAACTCTAGTTTCTCACACAGAGAATGACTCATGTGGGCTTAGAGTAAGAATCGACCATGGAAATGCCCTCATCTTGCATGAAGTTAAACTGTATGCCCTCGTCCAGCACGACGTTAAACTGTATGCCCTCGTCCAGCATGACCTTAAACTGTATTCCCTCGTCCACCATGACGTTAAAATGTATGCCCTCATCCAGCATGACGTTAAACTGTATTCCCTTGTCCTGCATGATGTTAAACGGTATGCCCTTGTCCAGAATTATGTTAAACTGTACACCTGAACTACGTGGTCTTTTATCCATGTCAAGGCATGGTACGTAGGAAGCCTCACGAGGTTCAAGCCCACCACCAGTGAACCCCTGGCTTCACCTTCACGTCGGTTCGCCAACGAAAACCCCCACCTGAACTACGTGGTCTTTGATCCATTTCAAGGCATGGTATGTAGGAAGCCTCCCTGAGGTTCAAGCCCCGTCACTCATCGGACCAAGGTCATTCTTCATGTCGGTTCACTGACACCCACCATTTTTACCCGAATTACGAGGACTTTGATCCATGTCAAGGCATGGTACGTAGGAAACCAACCTGAGGTTCAAGCACAACAATAATTGGCCCCAACCGTCTCCATGTCGGTGTGCCAAGCCCCAATTTTCACCTGAACTACATGGTCTTTGATCCATGTCAAGGCATGGTACATAGGAAGCCTTCCTGAGGTTCAAGTCCACCATCCACCAGGGCCAAGGTCCTTCTTCACGTCGGTTCTCCGACACCCCCCCGTCCCGTATGCCGTTAAAATGCATCCCAATCCAGTGGTAAGCCGTTGTGACCCTACCATCCAGTTGTTCTGACACCCCTTCGTGTCAGTATAACAGCCCCTTTTCCCGAACTACGTGATCTTTGATCCATGTTAAGGCATGGTACGTAGGAAGCCTCATGAGGTTCAATCCCACCACCTATTGGGCCAAGGTCCTTTTCACGCCGGTTTTCCGGCGCTCAACCTGAACTACGTGGTCTTTGATCCATGTTAAGGCATGGTACATAGGAAGTCTCATTAGGTTCAATCCCACCACCACCTAGTCATTCCAACCATATTCATGTCGGTTCTTCCAAAACCTTGGGCATCCTAGAGTGTAAGCCCCACACATACATCCTGAACTACGTGGACTCTAATTACCTGCCATGAGGATACGTAGGAAGTATCTTCGAGACTCAAGCCCATCACCACCGCTTTCTCCACAATGGCTCCATTTCATTCCCCCTTCACTCCATGAAATTATCCATCATCCATCCTGATTCTAACCCGGGCCGCCACATCCCGGTGAGATCATGCCACCCCATTCCCCTCCATAGCATTCGGGAAGCCGCCCACGGGCTGGCTCCGATATCGGCATTCCCTCAAGGGGGATTCCTCAATCTGATCTACTCCATCTAGTGTTATGATCAGGCCGATCCATCTCCTATGGATTTTAAACTTGCGGCATACCCTGTGTTAAACATGGGAAGATGAGGAAAACCTCAGATACATGCCTATGGAATATGATTCCCTGTGCTCAATGTTGGATGCCTAGGGCTTCCGCGCCCTCGAGAAGACCTATAATAAGGGACAAAAGACAGACACGCCAATTCCCCAGTATTCAGACACGTTAATGATGCCTCGATGTGACTACTACCCCAATTGAAGTTTGTTGCCCTGATCAGACCCTTTGGAATGTCCTGACAGAAGCATCGTAATTAACCGGCGTCCATGGAAACATGACACTGGGAAGAGTTTCACAAAAAACGTATTAAATCTATGAGGGAGACCTGGACTAGGTGATGAGTTCTGAGGAGGAATCCATAGAAGGAGGAACCGACATCCCATAATCCCATTTCGATCAAGGAGCAGACGTCCCTAAATAAAAAACAAATGCCGCCCACCTTTGTAAAGCGGGAATGTGGGGAAACACAAAAGCCACACCCGTCGTGCCCCAAGCAGATGGACGCGCATGCCCCGACGAAAGCGTCAGAAACAAGTGTATCATTATTTTACTTGGGCTTTTCACCTTGGTCTTACAAATATGTATTGTGACCTATGTCACCAATACTAATGGCCTGGTATGAAAATATAGATAACTAGATTTGTTACTAGGTGTTTGACCTGTCAGTAGGTGAAGGTGAAACACCAGTGACCAGTAAGTATTTTACAGTCATTTCCCACTCCAGGGTGTTAATGGGATGAAGTAACCATATAATTTGTAACTAGATTACCGATATCCCCTCGAGAAAATGATGCGTTATGGGTGATCTTCGATTAACTCATGAAGGTCTCTCACTTTTTACCTATCAAGGATACCTTTTCAGTGGATGATCTTGGAATGATCTATGTCTAGGATATTATATGACTTCATGGGGTTCCATGGACTATTTTATAAGAAATGGATGCTCATTTCACTTATCAGTTATGACAATGGTTACTAAGGGAATTAAGTACACATGTACTTTTGAGTACAACATACCACCCTTAGACCAAAAAGTAGTCTGAGCAAATGATACAGGTTTTAGAGGACATGATCCAAGAATGTGTCCTTGATTTTAGAGGTTCTTAGGAGAATCATATACCTTATGTTGAGTTCTTCTACAATAATAGTTTTCATGTGACTATATAGATGGATCCATATAAAGCCTTATATGGTAGACTATATTGACCACCTCTGTGCTGATTAGAGGTATGAGAGGTAGCCATACTATGACCTAGTCTCATTCAAGAGGCTTCAATGTAGGTTCAAATGATTAGGAAATTAATTGTTATAGAATATTTTAGGAAGAAATAATATGTTGAATTCCATTTACAACCTTTGGATTTTGAGGTTGAGGATTAGGTATTATTATGTATATCAACTAGACTGGGACATCAACATTTTATACAAAAAGGGAAACTTTTATCTCAATTAATTGGACCTTTTGAGGTTGTGGAAAGATTCAGGTTGATATCCTATTAGTCACAAATACCTCATAGGTACTAGGATATGCACAAAATATTCCATGTTTTATATATTCATCGATATTATTCAGATCCATCTCACATATTTCATATTGATGAGGTTGAGTTATAAGTAGAAGCATACTTTGAGGAACATCCATTCCATATCGTGGAACAGAGCATGAAGGATCTCTGAGGCAAGTCAGTTCCTATGGTATGGGTGCAATGGAGACACGATAGCGTTTAAGATGGGATTTAGGAGAGGTAGGATAATATATGTGGCCAGTGGATGTAATTGTTCATAGATTATGCCTTACCGGCCTTAGAAGACTAACTTGGGGATGATTTTTCCTAAGTGGGGAGGCTGTAACAACCAGGGTATTTCCTACAGGTATGTATCCTTTGAATATCAGTTTGAACCCTTTGTTTTATCCTTATAAAAGTTCCATATGGTTTAAGTAATTGTTAAAGATTGTTCGGGTCTTGTTCAAAGACTGAAGCTCTGGTTTTTAGAGAAAATAGGTGAGGTGCATCGTTAGACTATGGTTAGTGATAACCATTCACCTCAAACCATATATACCTATAAGGGTGCCACACAATTTGTTTAAACCATGTAAATAGGGGATTTAGGTTCATGGGGCTACAACCAAGGGTGTGTGCAGGTTGTGCATGGTTTTTCTAACCGCGTGTTGTAAGCAATGAAAGGTGTGTCCCCTAGATAGTAGGGAGCACATAGGTAGAGCATGGTTAGACAAACCATACTCTCCAACCATTCAGGGCACTTCCCATGAAAAGTAGTCGGTGCAAGGTTTGGCAAATAGTTAATACAAACCATACACCGTTTAAAATTTGTGTGAAAAGACCATTTTCACTTCCTATATTTAAGAACCCACCCCTCATTTATTTTTTCTATGATTAATAGCAATATCTCATCCTTTTAATCTCCTCCCATGGATTAAACTGGTCTTTGAATAAACTTCTCTGTTCGAACTCTGATTGAGTCACCGTTGGTCATGTTGGATAACCATTGGTAATATCTCAATTTAATTATCTATTTTTTGAATTTATCATCCTATAAATGGATTTATTTTGGTGTGATCTCTTATTCCCTATTTTTAGGATGTTTTCCTATTTTTTTTCTTTCAATATGGAAAAATACAATGGCTGATACTAGACAAGTGTTCCTCTGCATGCATTAGGTGGCTGGCCTATGACTATTCCCTCAAAGTATTGATGTTTATATTTGATGTTGTTTTTCTGCACACTTTTTTCACCAAGAATTTCACCTAAAATTAATCTTCCTTGAATTGGTTTCCCTATTTTGGAACCTAATGACTCTTTAGAACATTAATAAGGTTAGAGGTCATCAACCTAGACTTATTCCATCCCTTTAGTTATGATCATCATATGCCTTTATACCCTTTATGGACTATTATTTAAAACACTGTTGGTTTGTTTGGATTTTCTTTTAAATGGGAAATTAATAATGAAATTGAATGAACTACCCTGATGTAGCCTGGCCAACACACTTATCTAGTTTTGATAAATAAGAACTGAATGTATAAATGGAATTGGAAAATTGGAATGTTTTTCACATGGACAATGTTACCCTTTCACACTTAATACTTTTCTTAAATAAATGAAAGGTTGTAACATGAATTAAATTGAAGTAGAAAATTGGCATTATTATCACATGGCCAATGTTACGCTCCATGTGCATACACTTGGTTCCTATTATTATGGACCTTAAACTTTTTCATCAATAAATGAAAGGTAATTATATGAATTAAATGGAAGTAGTATATTGGAATGATTATCACATGGACAATGTTACACTTCACATTCACATATTTGGTTCCTTTATTATAGAACAATTTCCTATTATAATAGTTTTCAGACTTGTGGTTGTGTTGGATTCCAGAGGGAATTCCTTTAGAACTCAAAGGATTCCACTCCAATTCATTTGGAATATTTCCATGGGATATACCCACCACCGAATCTAGTCCCTATCTAATTATGTAAATTCCTTAGTGTTTTACCAACGATTCACTTGATTGTTTTCTGAATATTAGAATATATTGGATACACTCCTTAGATTCATCTTGATGTCTATGAACACACAGTACCATGGACTCACCCAATTGGGACTAGTCATGATTATCCTAGGGTTTACTATGGATAAGATCCATGGACTCATTTAGACTCTTTTATAGTGGAATGCCTTTGGTGTACCCATTGGATTACACTCAGAACCTCATAGAAAGACTGCATGAGTTATTACTATGAGTTATCTTAACCCTTGAGGTGATGGATTCCCTAGTCTTACCTTATATCCTTTTATTATACTTTCATTATTATGAAAATCAATTTACATATTTTATACTCATGAAATATTGAAATACTATGTGTAAACCTTGGAACCAATCCATGGGTCCATGTTAGAGAATGTATATCTATGAATATGATTGTATTATGTATGTATATATATATATATGATGGATGGGTAACAAAGACATTTCTAGCTTAGTCTGAAGAAAGTATGGTTGAACTGGCATCCCATGAGGATCTTGGTCAGGCATGGTTGCTACTTTACACATTTTACATCACCGATAATTATTATTTATGCACACAGTTACATTTATATCCACAACCTAGATTTGTGTAGAAACTATTTGTAGGGGCCTACTGAGTATATCTCACACCCTTTTCAGGTCACCAATTAGTACCTGGATAGACTTCATCGATGAAGGCAGGGATAGGGGAAATCACACAGTTGTTGATATTTGACTGATTTCATCATGGGAGAAAGGGATAATTGGACCAAGATATGGATCATGATTCTCTATAGAGATAGTATTTTGGACTTCTTGGTTCTTTTGGTATACTTTTATTTATGTGTGTCTACTTCCATGTTTTCCTATTAATTTTTATTTAGTGACTTGAAATTACTTCATTTTGTATATGGTACATGATATGTCTATTGATGACTATTTATTTTATCTGGATGGTTTATCTTCTATAGTCAATTAATATAATGCTTTTGATATTTATATATTTATTAATCCACTATGCTACTCTGATTATGAGGGTATAATCTCTCCACTGTACCATCTTGGACCCTCATTTCTAGTCAACATCCTCTAGTGTATGTGGAGGCATGCTTGAGGCCTTGTGATTAAAAAAGTTCGGTTACTTATGAGTGAAATGGGTTTGTAATGTTACATAACTCATCATAAATCATCTTGATTTACTTAGTCAATTACCTTTTCATTTTAAAATTTTTTTTTCTCACTTTAACAAAATATTTTATCTCCCTATAAAAATATTACTCACAATTGATTCACTTGAACTTCATGGATAATTTATCTTTACAAATTTTTAATGATAAATTTCCATTTAAAATTTATTATTCATGATTGATATATTATATCAGCACAATTGATTTCCTTTTTATTGAATTAAAGCAAATATTTTATTCAGAATCACTTTTAAGGAAATAATGGGAAACCAAAAAATTCCAATGGTGAAGGTCATTTAACACATAAGGAAATCACATAATTTTTTTAAAAAGGCTACGATTGTTAGAATCACTTACCTGGTATAGTCCCCAATAGAGTGTTTCAATATTCATACTTGGGTCTTCCTAGATTAAGTCTTCAAATTGAGTGGCTAGCTTGTCCCAATTCTAGATGTACTCATCCATGTTGATCTTCCTTTCATTGAAACGCCATGCCAAAATCAAATCTTATTGGTTGATCCAGTCCCTTTGGTCATTTCTAACATCCATTTGAACATCTCTTTCTAATATTATGTCCACATCATCACTTGGGGAATTATGTTTTATATCCTTTTCAAAAATATCTTCCTTAGAATAAAGAATTAGTTCAAGGTATTTATTTTTCACACCTGCTTTTGTCCCCACAGAACCACTTCCCTTGATCCTTTATGGATCTACACTTTGTCACAATCTTTCCACTTCTTAGACTAGAACCTATCTTAAATTCCTAGTCTTGAGGCCTTGGTTCACATTCCTTTCCCTTATCCCTTATATATAATCTTGTTTTCATTGGATTAGGAAGTTTGGAGTAATCTATAATCCCTTTAGTTCCCTTTCCTTTAGTCATAATGCAATACCCCGTATCATGGTTCCCCTTCCATCCCTTCCTCTTCCCTGGGATGTGAAATCCACTGATTCTCATTTCCTCCTCACTACTAATAGATATTTGGAAAGAAATATCTACATCATAATCATCCTCAAAGATAACCTGTTCATCCATGAGATATTTCTCTATTAATGGTGTTTTAAAAACCAAATCTGTAGTAGCCCCCTGGTCCTGAGTAAGGAAAGAAACCTCCAGAGTGTACATTATATAGTATCATTTAAACATTATACCTAATGTATCATATATTGAACTTATTCTATATGAGTAAAATTTTATATTTTATGTGGTATTGTTGAAAGCTTATACTTTATAAAACTCAATTCAGTATTATATATAATTTAACACTTCATTTAAACTCTACTACTTGACATAACATAGTCATTTTAAGGAAAAAAATATTATTTAATCCATATAATCTATAGATATTAAAGTGTAATTTGACTCTATTAAAAACTTTATCCTCACTCTTCTACTTAAAACACAATATAAGTTATACTATATGAATTTACTTTTTCTATTGGATGTTTTCAAAGTGCACTTTTCTATCATTCAAAATTTACATTTCTATTAATGAATTCACAATTAACTTTTCTACTAAAGGAAAAATATTAATTCAATGTTAAATCATTATGCTCAACCCACCACCAATAATTTTCTTATACATACTTCACTAATTAAACTTCTACATTGTGAAAAAAAATTTATGACACTTCTACCAAACATGGTTCCTTCATGAATTTTCAACTACCTCTATAACTTTTTTCAATAATTCTAAATGACTCTAACATTACTTTAACATATCAAAAATATTATCAATTCACTTCCATAAAATCATTATGGATATCTAAATATATTATATTTCATGGATAATAAATCTAACCAAAAAAAATACATTCATGAATCTTCCATCTTAGACATACACACACAACCTCCCCATTGTTGCGCTACCCATAAAAATCCTCTAATATAATTTTAAGTAATGAAATAAAATAACTTTATAAAATTAATTATCCACACATAAACTTTGAGACAAACCAATAACTATATAGATTATCAATATACTCAATCTTTGAACTTTAATAGTAGTAAAAAATCATAGAGTCCCCAATAATTATTGAGATGGGTTGAATCATTGAACACCTTTCCAATTAAAAATTTATGAATTATTAAAAAATAAACTTTTTATATTGGTTGAAGTTTGTGAAGTATATTCTATTTAAAACTTATTAAATATTCAATATGTGTAATTCAATATAATAATAATCCAAAATCAAAACAATATCTCATATAATGATAACTACATGATTTATAAATTTTTATACTCAGTATAAATGATTTCATATTTGGCATAATAAGAATCATACATGGATATAAATTCCACTATCAAAATAATAGTATTTGTCCTTATAATAAAATATAATTTATTATAAAAAATAATATATATTATTTAACTTTAAATATTTACTTAAGTAATATTTTATCTTAAAATTTATAGTTTTTCATTTAATATTTTAATGATATAAGATACCACTAATTATTACAAAATATATCCAATAAAAACATGACATTATGACAATAATATATGAATTTGTTTCTTCCACTTCAATGAATATTTCATATTAAAATCAAGAGAATTTTGTTTCTCAAAATATAATTAATATACTATGATCCTATATATTCTTATTTACATAATATAATGTATCTTCCACTTCTTCCTTCTGTTATTTTTGAAATAAATATATCATCTCCCTTAGAGCATCATATTCTTTATTTCATTATATCTCTCAAATATATTCAATATTATACACTTAGAAATTATATACTCAACTCAAATATCTAGTAAACATAGATTTATATGATATCAATATATATTTTATAGTATTTATTGAAACCTAAAAAGTATATAACTCGCTAAATTCAACCATTTATAAAATCAAAAATATTTTATATCTTCCACCTCATCATTTATTATCAATTTTCTTGACTTATGTAGATTCATAATTACATGGGTAAATACTTCAACAATCTCAATATCTTCAAACACAATACAAAAATAAATTTAATCCCTCAATATATGTAATATTACTTCCACCTAATGCATGATCCAAATATTATATTAAATCATAATTGAATCAGAAAAAATATTTACCTATCATATTTTAGAAAATAAAACTTTCTATAAAAAATAAATAACTCATTTTCTATTCAAAAATAATATAAAAACCCTAGAAGAATGAAATCTATAAAATAATAACCAATAAATATATTTTTTTGTGAACTAATGTGTTTAAGTTTTCTTTTATGGAATTATTAATCTCGACTAAAAATGGATTAAGCACCATGATGTTTCCATATCCCCAATCTCATTTCATATAGATTTTTTATTTTCCAACATGATTAATATACCTTCATTCATGGAATTTTAAAAAATATTGGAGCAATAAAAATTAATTATTACCTATTAAAAAAATTACAATGACCTGTGATAGAGAGAAATAATCCAAGAATAATTTCACAACCATGAAACAAAAAAACATACAAAAACAAACAAATCCACCCAAATACAAAAACATATCATCAAATAAATCATAAAAAATATCACAATAAATTAAAATTTATAAATAAATGTGAATGATTGATCAAAATAATCAAAACATTTGATCTTTATATTATTCTAAATTTTACAATTTGTAGAAAATTGTATGAAGTATATTTTCTTAAATTCTATAGAAATGAATATGTGTTTAGCAGATGTTATCTTTATTTTAAATACATAAAATCATAATTAATATGTTATTTGTATAATTAATTAAAAAAATAATATTCAATAGAACATATTTATCTATTTTTAAATAACTACATTTAGTAGAGAATTTTCAATATCTATTATATTCAATGAAAACTATAATTATTTTGAGTAGAATTTCACCAGATGAAACTTTATTGTGTAGAAAAAATATTCACTATATTAAATAAAACATTATCTTATTTCCTATGCATATTTTACCTTCAAATAATAAAATTAAAATATATAAAATACATTTAGTAAAACTATCACTACTTTGAAATATATATTATACATGAATATATTATACTTTTAATCTAGGCATTGCATTTAGTATAAAATTTTGATCTATTTATAGCGGATTATTTATACCAATAATAATTCATATATGTTAAATGAAAGTTATTATAGATAGTATAATTATTAGATCTACTATATACATCTAATATATACCATATATTTATATTACCTTCCTCTTCATTGATACTACTCCTATTTCATGAAATCACTTTTGTTCAACTCATATAATTTTTTTTTCAATAAAAATTGTTATGTGTACAATGGATATCAAAACACTATCAAACATTTTCCAATAAAGAAAAACTTTTTCAACCATTGTATTTCCTTTTCATTATTCATACATAGAACATTTTAGTTTATAAAGTTCTTAATTATTAGCATAAAGTATATGTTTTTTAAACTTAATACTCATAGTATAATGTCCCATATAAAATAAAATCACATCTATAATAAATTCATATTATCTATATCACATGATTGAATATAATATATGATATCAACTTTAAATCATTTTCTTGTCACCACATAACATTTTACTCTAAATACTTACTTTTTCTTCTAGTACTTATTTATAGACCATATTTTTTTGTTACATATACAAAATAATTTGTTCTGTTAAGAAACTTTTTCAAATCAATAAACAAATTATTCACCATAGAATATATTCTAAAAAATAGAATATTATCTACAAAAAACATATAGTTTATCAACCTCAGTATATAACATATTATTCATAAACTATAATGAAATTTTCTTTATAAAATATTTATATCAACATAGTAAGATAAATTTTAAACCATGGAAAATTGAAGTCCACTAAAGCACATTAATATCTAACATTATTTATGGGGTCATAAAAATAATAACCAAATATCAATTCATTATAAATAAATATTTAATAATCATAAAGCATCATAAATAGACAAAAAACCTCCCCATTATTGAGACTCTCCCTACACACATACTTGTTACAAAAATGTTTCTTTAACATTATCATGTTGAACTTGATACTTTCCCATTTTTGTTTCAAAAGTAAACTCCCTCTTTAATCAGTTATTGAAAATTGATTTTTTTTATTTCTACCCTTTTGAAGAAACTACCTAAATAATTGGCGGGTGAGTCCCCAAAATGCTATTATTTATACACTCAGATAATACTAAAATCCTTCTTCTCCTTTGACATGAGACCTAAGATTGAAAATTTCAAACACATGTTTTTTTCACTAAATTTAAACAATTACCTGGTTTTCATTTTTTTTGAAAAACTTTGAATTAAAAAATTCACCTTTATATATACCTAAATATCAAATAAACTTTAGTAAACCTACCCCTTTTTATTATAAAAATAATAATCTACTAAAAATTATTTAATCATATAAATAAAAATTTTTAGGAGAATATATCATATGAGAAACTTGGGATAAAATATGACTTCAATTATATATCACTAAATTTTATTCAAATAAATAAATATATTTCATGATATCCCCCTCACTCTGAAAGTTATTCCCATTTTTTTAATAAGAAAAATGGGGAGAAAATGATCTTTAATTTTCCTAATGTGGTAATGAAGGAGGTTTAACTATTATGTTAAACTTATTATTCAAATATTAAACCTCTATGTTCATATATTTTGTATCAACTACTATATACTGATTTTTTAAAGATAATAAAAATCCTGTTGTTAATAATTTATAATTATTTTTATGTGAAAATGTAAATTTTCAATAAAAATAACTTAATAAATGTTTTAAAGGATTTGTGTAAGGGTAAAATCTCAGTTAGCATCTTATAATATTCTACGGAATAATTTTAGAGTTAAGCGTTGGGTTAGTGAAATATTTAGAGAGCCGTAGAGTCTTGGTGTAGATGAAAGAAAAATATTAAATATATTATATTATGTGCGCCAGACTTATCCAAAACAATTGAATATCTCTCAAATGGTGTGCTGTATGAGAAATCCTAGACCATCAAAAGGTCCAGGATGTGGGGTTTACCCTAGACAGGGTATAAAATTTGTATGCATCAGATGTTTGGTCAGATCACATGTGAGGACAAGTTATTTAATTTTTTTTCAGAAATAATTTAATATCTCTCAAATGATGTGTTGTTTGAGAAATCCTAGACCACCATTTTGTCCAGGATATAGGGTTGACCTTAGGTGATACATAACTTTTATGCACATTGGGTGTTTTACAACATCTCACTTGATAATAAATTTTTAATATTTAAATATATTTTTATTCTGATTTTAAATAATAAATAAATGAATATCTCTCAAATGGTGCGTTGTTTGAGAAATTTGAAGCCTCCATTAGGTCTAGGACATGAGGTTTTCCATAAGTAGGGCATAAAATTTGTGTGTAAAGGGTGTTTAGATATATCACATGCAAGAATGATAATTATATTAGTATTATTATTTATGTTGAGTAAATTTAAATGGAAATTACATGTGTAATTAAATTTTCTTAATTAACAATCAATGTTTCACCATGGGTGAATATTTATTGTGGGTTTAGAAAATAATAGTAGCATTATTACTTGTCTCACGTAGATGCTATTGTGTGGTAAATTTATTAACTACACAGTTTTAATGAAAGTTATTGTTGAACTATTCATGATGATAATGATGACATATATTTAATAATAATAATAAAATACTATTATTATTATTTTTTTTATTATTAAATTTGTAAAATAAATTTTCTTATGATTAAACTGAAATATGTATACATACATATGTGAGTAAAAATATATATGTATATATAAATGTGAGAGTGTGTAAATATATATAATGTGTGTATATATATATGGGTTAAATAATTAAATATATATGTGTGTATATATGTGGGTGTATGTATGTATATATAGGAGTATGTATGTATATATACTGTGTGTGTGTGTGTGTATATGAGTTAAATATATATTTATTGGATGGATTTTAAGTTATATTTAATTAATGATTCAAATATTAATTAAAGGTGAATTTAGAATAAAATGTGTAAGAGGGTGGCACCTTGGTTAAGATGAAAGAGAAGAAAAATTAAATTGAGTAATAATTATTTAAGAAATTAATGAAATGAAATAAAATTAAAAAAAATTAAAAGGGGAGGGGCAATATGGGGTGGCACCTCTCTCATGTACATGATTCCCCTCAAACCACTCTCTCTTTCCCCTCCCATCTATTCTTTTTTAAATTTTAAATTTTTATTTCTCTAAGCTTCTATCTTCTATAACTTCTTTTAAACTATTTAAATTGACATGTTTTTAGTGCCGTTGAATTCACCTCGAAGATTATAATTTTAATCACAATTTTTTCGAAGGTGAGAAGGTATGTTTTTTAGATTTAAATTATTCCTTATTTCTTCACAATTTAAATATCTAGGATAATTAAACATATTATATAGTGATAATTATAAATAATAATCAAGGATTAATTGCACTAAATTATCAAAGGATAATTTATTGAAAAAAATTTCAAAAGAAAATTTCATCTTTTATCGAAGGATAATTTGTAAGAAATTATTAGAGGATAATTATGCAATTTTCAAGGATAATTTTATGGTTTATTAAAGAATAATTATAAGGCATACCAAATTTGTTCTTAAATTAATTTATAGATATAAATTATCGAACGTGGTTTTATAATTATTCTTGAGGATAATATTGTGAGTGCATGCGTTGAACTAAAAACAATAATTTAGAAATTATGTAGGAGAGATAAAATATTAATTCATGTAATGTTTTAAATGATAATTTGAAAAATATTTAGGTTAGATAAAATATTATTACATGTAATATTTTAAATTATAATTTTAATTTTATCCAATAGAGATAAAATATTATCACATGTAATATTTGTTCATCGGGGATGGGATGCAGAATGAGATCTGTCTGACAATCTGATTGTGGAGGTTTAAGGCCTTACTCAATATCTCACATAAGGTTTTCCAAATATTTAGTCTTTTATGAAAACTCCTAATGGTTCCTCTATCTATAACTAGGTATAAACCAGCTTTACAAAGGCAGATGGTCATATGGGTTTTCTATCCCAAAGGATCTTAGGGACTTGCATTGGTCAAGAGGATGAGAGGTCGAGCTCATTTTACCTTTTTGGATAGAAAATTTTCCTATTATGGAACCATCTTATATATTTAAGATATGTTTTTGAATATCTTCCTAATCCTGATACAGGACCCGTTACCCAAATAAAATGACCATGGGTTAATTCTCTTTGTTGTGAAAAAATAAGGTGGTCTCATTAGTGAACCCATCTATATGTATCTGAGGTTCTCCACCCATTTATAGTAATGGGTGGTTGTTTATGTGTTGAAGCTGTATAACCAAGATATTTAGAATTTTCTATCACACAAGGATGCAGTTAATGTTCCAAGGAGTGGATTGATCCATTATGAGTCATCCTACGTATCTCGGTTATTAGAGAATCAAAACCCACATAGTTTGTTGAAACCATGTAGTTTAACATTAGGTATAAATGATATATATGAGTTATCTAGGGAACCAGGTATTCAAGCTACATTCCTAGGGAGATGCCCTATGTATCCTAATTATGGTGAGAATCAGAGTTTTCATAGTTCATCCTAGCCCTTAGGACTGGACCCAAGTCGGATGTCCTCATATGGTGGAGGTTTATATCATGCCATTAATCAAGGCTTACATACTTGGATTACCCTGTCCTTTATAGAGTTTTATGGTGTAGATTATATGATTATTACAACTTCTTAATCCCATGTGAGCTATGCTCATTGTGAGAAACAAAGGATAAAAAATAATCAATGTAATTGCTTGTGGTGTGGGACTTATGCATTGGGACTACCCTTGGGAGATATAATATGGATCTCAAGCCTTATAAAGGAACCTGAGTATACCTATTATGGTGAGAATTAGAGTTTACATAGTTCATTTGATTGGGGCGCACACACTGATGTTGCACTTTCCATTTTAGAGGCTTATAATATAAATGATATGATTATTGTAACTCCCTACACCCATGTGAGCTATGATCGGTGTGAGAAATAAGGGATGGAAAATGATCATTTTCATCACTTGGTGGGTGAGGGACTTATGTATTAGTAAAACCATTTGGAGATTTGATATGGAGATCGAGCCTTAGAAAGGCATCTTATGTATCCTGATTGTAGAGGGAATTAGAGTTCTCATTGTTTATTTGAATGGGGCTTACACACTAACATGTCCCTTGGGCTAGAGCTTACACATAGAGGGCGGGAAAATTTATAAAGTCCTAGGATGACCTTCTTAACTTATCATTCTTTCCTACCTATGATGCACTGATTGTCCATTCGACATTCCTTGATTTTCTGTTTAACATGTTAGGGAGTGTATGTCTGACATGTCTAAGTAAAATTGCATGATCTAGTTGACGTGTCTAGGTGAATTTTTATAATATATATAGAATATCTAAAGTTTTTCACCTGATCAAGGATGTCTTGTATGGAAGACATCATAGGACCTATACAGTCATTCTCGGGATCCATCACATGACCTGGTTGATTTTCTTGGAGGGCGTCACATGATCCAACTGACCTAACCATATGTCATCGTAAGAGCTTGCTGACACATATGTAGGGTGTTGTGAGAGTTAGTGTGACATGTCTTAAAGGGTTTCATATGTATTATATGACATGTATGGAGTGCATCATAAAATCTAGCTGGCCTAACCAGAGGGCATCATGAGAGCCATTTGACATGCTTGGGTGCTACTGCATGACTTGAATGACATGAGTGGGTTCTATTATATGAGTTAGGATACATATATGAATTAAATCACAAGATTCAGGTGAAAAACCTATAGGGCTTCACAAGACTAAGGTGGTGTGCCCAGAGGGACCATGCGAGTTTCTATTATATGTCCAACAGATTTTTAATGAACCAAATAGAATACTTACGAATCATAGTAGGATTTGGGAGACATGTCATGGTGTTGTCGCATGTCTTATATGGCTCACACAAAGTTCATGATGGTTAATGAGCATGTTTTTGTTTAAGTATTACACCTTTAGTTTTTATTCTATCCCTTATATTGCGAATGCCTTAGAGATTTATTCAGTGTTAGTTTATTTTAATTCTTGAGTGATCTAGTAGATGTGTGGGATGTTATTCACATGTCCCACTAGAAGTCTTTCACGTGACTTATGAGTGATCACGAAAAGTTATTTATTCACAGAGTATGATTACTCTGGATATTCACAGGTATATTACCTGATGGAAGGTTTTCCAATTGTGAGATCAACCACTTCGAGAAATCTATTCTAGCACTGGTTTGTATGAGTAATAAAAATCCCTTAATCTTGAGAGTCCATACCTCTGTTTTGAAATCATTCCTAAATCTTTTTTCATGTTGGGGTGGGGGATTTATAGGACTTACCACCTTGTTTGTTCACTTTTTTGGGCAATTCATATCACATGGATCCAGATTAGAGTCGGTTAAGGGATCTTGAGCCATGCACCTTTACGAGTCTCTTTCTTGGATCACTATACGGGTGTTACATAATTTTCAACAACCATGAGTTCATCCATTAAATGCCTCCTTTATTAGATTATTTCCAATTAATGGGTACTTGGTGACTCATGAAGACTTGCCAAAGGACTTTCAAATTATCATATTGAATTTTCCAAGGGCCTCCTCGAGATCAAGATTCCTACAGAAAGGCATTCAAAAGACACTAGAAGCCTTGAATGGGAAATTTTTCAAGGCAAGGATGGATTGTAGAGGGATATTGTGATACTATGCTATGGACATCCTGGGTGCATCATGAGAGTTTTACGACCATGAGAGGCTTCTGAATCCTTCCCCTTTTTCATTTCCTTTATTTATTTTTCAAATTTAGAGGGTCATGTAAGGTTACATGAGTAATGTCAATGACAATTATACTACCTCTTGATGATGCATCATGTGAACGATAAGAGGTCCTATGGAGATTCATGAGCATTTTATCAACAAACCCATATGTTTTTTCTTAGGGATACAAAGGAGAACCAGAAGATCTCCTGGACATACCCGAGGTGATTTGCATGATGAGGATGACATGCCAGTGGTATTTCATTAGTAAAGGCATACATGTCATTGAGGTCTCGCAGTGTCTTGTGGATTGCTGGGGGTACATCGTGTGACTTTTATGATAGTGAGATGCACCTGCTTCCTTCTGTTTATTTACCTTGTTTATTTTACAAAGGGTTTTTGTATTTTTTCCATTAACTGTCCATTAGGGCATCATACGATCAATAATAGTTCTCGCGACTATGTGGAAGCATCATCATAGAGAGTCACTCCACTTGACTGTAGACCTGAAGAGGAATTTCATGATGTTTAAAGTCTCATGAAATTTCATAAAGGGGATCATGAGATCAATGGAATATGATTCCATCACATGATCAAGGGGCATGTCTAAGTTGTACAGGCTAAGGGTACGTGGCTGACATCCTATGAGGAAAAATACATCTTTAAACCAAGGGTTCAAGTTTCATGTTTATGTTCCTATAAAGTCCAAATTTCTATGGGTTTTCATCTCAAGGATGATGTCCCACATAATTGGAGAGGATTCACCTGATCATGGGTGCATGAAAAAGACATATAAAGATCAAAACCCTAGTTCTCATGAAGGTGTTATGAAACTGGGTTTGCATGATCAAGGTAAATTCATGTCCAAGGGTGAAAGGCTTCATGTCACAAGTCATATAATTTATGCACCACACAATCCAATTTTCTTGAAGGTTCCACACAACCGATGGTTCTCAAGAGGGTGTCACATGAATAACAATGATAAAAATGCATCCCATCATGGGTGTATTTTCTAAAGATCTTTGCTTAATCCATTGGAAATATTATAATCACATATCCCTAAGGAAATCACATGATCCCTAGTGTTATTATCCTCTCATGAATTTTTTTGGGTGCTACTCATGAAACCTTGAAGGTTACATGATCAGGCATCTCCATCGCATGACTGGTCATCCCGTATTTTCATACAATGCATGTATGTTTCCCTAGTTTGATCACAGAACCTTCTACATGCGAATTTAGTTTCATATATTTCTCTTTAACATTGTTATATATATGTGAAATCAATCTTCTTATTTTCAAAGTAAGAGTGATTGGTGGTTTTGAAACCCTTTGTGTGATAGGTGAAGCAGTTCCACAACACTTAATGTGATTGGTTATGAGATTCCTCATCTATTTTCATGAATTATTAAGGAAAAAAAGATCATGGTATCTTATCCCTTCATGTGAATGAATACATGAATGACTTCATTCATAATCCTCTTTTATTAACCATTATACAGACCCATGGGGATCTTTTTTGCAAGGAAAATTAAAGCACTATCGTCCTGTCTGGTAAAAAACCTTTTAATGGCCCAAAGACCTTCTTTTTTATTTTATTATAGATAATCCCCCTTTTAAGGGTTGAAGGGGAACCTGTACATGACCCGTAGGCCCAAGGCACAAGGCCTGACATGACCCGTAATACATGACCCGAAGGCCCAGAGGCATACCATGCCCATACATGACCCGTAGGCCCAGCCCACTAGAACTAACCCTCCCTAGATTCTGCATCATTTATTGCCTTTTAGCTCCCTAACTGCATTACTAATCGGCTAGCATTGCCCCGTACAAAGCTGCACAGTTTCTGGTCCCGATGGTGGTTTTCATACACTCTCATTCTTCCAATCCGGTTAGCTCTGCTTCTGGTGACTGCTATTGTTGCTCTAATCCTCTTCTGGGGCCTGCTCTGTGTGAACTGGGCTACTTCATGGTCTTCAATGGCCCGAAGGCCCTGTGGCCCAAAGACCTTTGATGGACCGAAGGCCCTTGATATCTCTTCAGTATTTATAGATGAATTATCATTCTACCTTTACACGTCTGAAAAAGTTAGCATGTTTGATTATCACATTATACCATTCATCACATTGACTTATTCATGCAATGATTTTAATATCATACTATGTTGAGATTTTCTTTCAATGAACTGAAACTATCAGTATTTTTAATCTATTCTCATGCTGAGTCTAGTGGCTTTTTGAGATTATAAATTATCATTCTTCCCATGCAGTGGAATTTTCATGATCAAACTCTTCACATGATGCCAAAAATACATGGAATCCCTCCTTCATGTTCTTGGATTTGTGTGGTTGAATAACCTCATGGTAGCTTCACACCATCATGTAATCCACTTTGGGAGTTCCATGAATCCACTATAGATAATTATCATGAACATTCTATTCCTGAAACTCTCTTATTTTTAAGGTGAATTCTGTTACCACACACAGCGGTGTCCATGTTATTTCTACATGATCTGTTTTTATTACTAACTACATGTTCTTTACATGGATATTATCACATTGTTTATCCATGCACCAGGTTAGGTGGGAGTGGCACTACCTTGATTCGAAAACTGTAGTCCATCCGTGAACCAAGTCAGGTAGGTATTACAGTCCTATACCTCATATGCTTCAGTCTCATACATGGGTGGGCGATCCAAGATGATGGCCACTACTGGCATGCGTTGCACTCAAATCCCATCTACAGACTATCTTCGCATAATCGCGTGTCCACATGGTGGATTTTCATGATCCCACAATAAACATATACTAATGTTCATGCGATATTTATCATATGCTTCCATCATTCCCCATGACATCTCATACTATAATGGTTGTTTTCTACATGAACTTGAAACCCATCATGCAGGCCATGTCATGCACTGATGAAAGATTATGGCCCCACTGTTCTTCACATGATCAAGTGTGGGGTATTCATCTATTCATTTTGATAGATTATAAGGCATTTATTCTCTACATGACATCATCTCATATGGATATCTAAGAAGGAGGAAATATGGTTTAATGAATCTCATCTGTTCGAGGTCTTGCTGGTGTTCGGTATCCACTCCAAGCACAAGAGGCAATCCAAAACCCTGATACCACATGGTTGAATAAGACAATGCATGATTTAGATTATCCATGTTGTGATATGAACCTCATGTTTCCTTTCATGGAAAAGTGTGTAATGCATAATTATGATCGTCAATAAATGACCTCCCTTAGAATTGGATTCATTCAGAACAAAAAAAATTTGATTCTAAGGTAAATATATGACACTTTTCTATATATCTAAATGATGATGAATTCTTCCAGGGTTTTCCATGAAGGGATAGGATTCTCTATCTTTTCTCAAAGTTTATTTACATGGTGAGAATAGATTTATTTTGTCTAAGGCCATATGGTGGGCCTTAAAAGATTTTCCAATCATACAGGTTAAATTGGTATTGTGCTATATTTTAGGGTCTTTTAGCTCGTAACTCTATCGCTTTAGTTTCGGGTCTTTTATCTCAGAACTTGTATTTATTTAGTTTAGGGTATTTCAGCTTGGACCTACTATTTCTTTAGTTTAGGGTCTTTCAGCTCGGACCTGATATTGCTTTAGTTTAGGGTCTTTTAGCTCATACCTAATATTACTTTAGTTTAGGGTCTTTTAGCTCAGAACATATATTGATTTAGTTTAGGGTATTTTATCTAACACCCTATGTTTATTCTATTTAGGTTATTTTATCTTATACTATATATTTCTTTTGTTTAGGGTTTTAGATCAGACCTTATATTGCTTTAGTTTAGGGTCTTTTAGGTCGGACCTTATATTGTTGTAGTTTAGAGTCTTTTAGCTCAGACCTTATATTGCTTTAGTTTTGGGTATTTTATCTCAGACCATATATTTCATTAGTTTAGGGTCCTTTATCTAGAACTTGATCAATGATTGTGGGATATGGCGTAGACATTCCAGGATGAACCAAAACACATTGAGGTGATGGGTTCTATCAGAGTTTTTAGGGATCACAAGGATCAAAAAGACCTTTTTTCAGAGTGATGCATTTGGTTGAAGACCATATGAACATACATAGGATCCATAGGCATACCTTCATAGTCAATCAAAGGCTCCTTGTAGTCAAGTATCTTTTCCAAGGGCTATGGAATTTTTATGGAGGTAATATCAGTTGATGTAAAAATACTAGGTATGCTAGGTATTCCTAGATAATTGGAATATGGGTGATGTAAGTCATAACCCAAAAGTTTGAGTCATGAATATGAGATGGGGTAAACATACAGGGTATGTCCCATGACATTCTAAGATTCCAGGTTCCTCCACGGAGTTGAGAGGGCTCACAAGGATTGAATCTCCTTTCTTGCAAGGAGGATATGCCTTTAGTTGGTGGGTCAAGGCCCTTATGTTTCAGTATCATGGTCAATAAAAAATTTGATCTAAACTTATTTTTGAAGTCCATGAAAGATTTTTGAAGACTCAAATATCCAGATGATGAGGTTGGGTATGGGAGGAAGGCTATCCATGAAGTATTATAGCACCTTAGTGTAATTCACTTCTTGATTATAAATATCGAGCCACGTACCCTATGTTTTCAAATCACAATGTGTGGGATATCAAAGGTTCAAGAATGGAGTGTCACATTCCATCCTTGAAAAAGGGTACAAAACATAGTGATGTAACATCTAGGATATTGAATCTGCTTAGATAGTTTGGTATAGAGAATGTAAGTCATGGTCCAAAGTTCTTAGATCAGAAAGATGATATGGGACATTCATACCGAAAGTAGTTCAATCACACTAAGGTTTGGAGTACTTCCATAGTGATGTTAGGGCTCACAATAATTGGAATATCCTTTTGGTAGAGTGACAAATTTGGTTGATGACCATAGGTGCATATGTAGGAGCCATAAGAATACATGCATAGTCAAGCAAAGGGTCCCTTGAATCTTGATATCTTTTCCAAGGGCCATGGAAGGTTTATGTTGATTTGAGGCACCCTAAATAATGATGTGTGATTTGTGGGAAGGGTAATATCCCAGAAGGTTTCGAACTCCCTAGAATTTGTTCCACCAACTAGTGATCATATTCTTACGGTGAGGAGATGTGAAAAATCATTACTCTTACTTTTTCCTGAACTAGTTGTCCATCGAGCATAGATTGGATTTTACTAGGGCTAAAAATTAGTCTCTAAAAGATTTATTCATTATTTATTTTTGCCCTAAATTTTTCCTAAACTATGTATATGAAGAGTTTATCGAGTGAAGACTTGAATTTTTCTTAGGCCTCCCTTTGCGGGTTTTCAACCTGAAAAGTTTTTTGTCTCTTTTTCTAATAGTTTAAGGTCTTATGATTTGAAACATTATAGGCTAGAGTTTAAAGCTGCATAAATTTATCAAATTCTATGAATTTTATGGTCATGAAACTCATAGACCTAATGTGAGGGATGTTACACAAGATCCTAATTAGGATACTCAGGGACAAGAGTCCTCCAACATTGTTCTGAGCAGGAGATGAAGGTGTTGTAAATCATGGATCGAGGTACTCATGTCATGAGTAATGATATGGGAAAATCATGATGGGGATGACCCAAAATATACTGAGGTGATAAGTGCCACCATGGTGACATCATTATCACAAGAATTAGATTCCCTTTATATTCGACAAAGATGTATCTAGTTGGTGGGTTTGAGACCTCCTGCATCAATAAAATGGCCATGTAGAGAGATAATTTTTTTGAAGGTTATTGAAAGGTTGATAGATACCTGATGCCCTCAAGACATGAAGTGTGGTATATAGATTGAATTAATTAAATGATGGTAGAAGAACCTCGTACTCTGGTTGATCAGGGTAAGGCACTTGTGGTCCTTTGTCAAGGGATGATGATGGGTGATGGGATACACAGTTTAACATGATGTAGTGGGGACGCAATTTCTTCCATGAAGTTTAATGTCATATGGTAAGGAAATGTTTGTCATGCAGTTTTAATTTCATGGGATCGATACACTATCCTTACAACTTAATTTTATGCGTTAATGACTTAATTATATGTATTTTATCATCATGCGGTAAATATGTGGGAACTGATGTGAAAAAATGTGCAAAGAATATTATATTTCAAAAAAGCTGTGCATAGATTTGACTCACACGTAGGTAGAGTGATCTTGTATGACCCAATCCCTTATGCTATTTGGGGTGCATTTTTTTATTAGTTATTGTAGATGGGCCCAGGATTGAAGATTCAGGCATCAATACATATCCCATGATGTCAGGAATCAATCCATACATAGTTCTTGAAATCCCATGCATTTTAATTTCATGCAGTGAGGATTAAGATAAAATGACGTGACTGAAAGGGAATGTTATGGTTGGGACCAAGGGTGAAAGTTTGGGCATCACTACATATCTCATGAGAATGAGAATCAAACCCCATATAGTTTTGAAGGACCGTATAGTTTTTTCATCATACAGTGAGGATGTGGGTCCCCCAACATGAAATGGTAATATTGAAGCTATGCCCATGAATAGAATATGGGTGTCACTATGTATCCCATGGTGGTGGGAATCAATCCATACATAGTTATAAAGGGAGTTTTCTATGAAGGTATGAACTGGACAGAAAGAGTGGGGTGTTCTTATAGTTATCTATCATGACTAGGCCCAGAGTTGGAAATATGGGTGTTACTATGTATCATGTGAGGACAAGAATCAAGCCACACATAGTTCTTGAATGAGAAGCTCTCTCTTCATAGGTTTGGCCGTTACAGAGAGGTGGAAATTTTTTCAATTAATTATTATAGCTGGGCCTCAGATTAGAGATCCAAGCATCACTGTGTATCCTATGACGGAAGGAATCAAGCCACACATAGTTATTGAGGAACCATGCAGTTTTATGTCATGCGTCTAGGACATTAATCATGTAGTTTATTATCATGCATCAAGGTATCTTGCTGTAATTTTTATGCTATTTTATTCAGGACCTTGATAAAACTGTCATGTGCTTTCATTCCTTGTTCATGGGGAAATCCCTTAATGTGATTACAAATCTCACAAGATCTATGATCGGTGTGAGAAACAAGGAATATAAATGCTTCCTATCATCATGTAGAGGAAATCAGGATATGATAGGGGAATTATATATCATGTGGTGGATGGAACAAGATATATGATTGAGGAGTCCCTAAGTATCTCATTGAGAATGAGAATAAAGTTGTACATAGTTCTAAAATACCCATGTAGTTTAATGTCATGCAGAAAGAACTTTTATCCATGTAGTTTAACATCATGCGACAAGAAAAAAAATCACCTGACATGAAGAAAAAGGCATGTTGTGTCTAGGACCAACAACTTAGTGGTTTGGGCATCACTATGTATTCTATGATGGCAGAAATCAATCCATACATAGTTCTTAGGGAACCATGTAGTTTAATTTCATGCATTCGAGGTAATATACATACAGTTTATCATCATGTGGTTAGGATAAACTCTGTATAGTTTATCATCATGTGGTTAGGATGATCTCTATATAGTTTATCATACTGTGGTCATAAAGATCATTGTATAACTTATCATCATGTGGTCAGGATGATATCCATATAGTTTATCATCATGTGGTCAGGATGAAGGATACTATGCAGTTTAAAATCTTGTAGTTAGGACTTGGGGGTACCATGCAGTTTAAAGTGTCACTGTTTGGACTTGGGGGTACTATTCAATTTAAATCCTCACTGTTATGACTTGGGGTACCGTATAGTTCAAAGCATTACTATTGGTACTTGGGGGTACCATTCTATTTAAAGACTTGCTATTAGGACTTGGGGGTACCATGTAGTTTAAAGTCTTATTGTTAGGACTTGGGGATACCATGCAGTTTAAAGTCTTGATGTTAGGACTTGGGGGTACTGTGTAGTTTAAAGTATTGCTGTTAGGACTTGGGAGTACCATGTATTTTATAGTCTTACTATTAGGACTTACTATGCTCGATGAAATCTATAAAAATTATTTCATGATAAATATTTAATTTTTGGGAGTTGTGACATGCTCCCCATTCATTATGGCCAATGAGTAGGCTCTGTTATAATTGACCTTATGTGTGACATAAGGCCCTTCCCATTTTAGTTCTAGTTTTAGAGGATTCTTCCCTAGTATCATTGGGGTCCTAAGATCCAACACTGATTCTCCTTGGAGGAATGAATAGAGGTGAAACTTCTTATTAATGGATCATGCAATTCAATTCTAGTGGACCTCTAGGTTGTGCAGCATGCACAACCTGATCTCATCAAGCCACTCCAATTAATACAAATGCTTTTGAGACCTCTCATCATCTAAGAGATATCCAAAAATTAATTTTAGGTGCAAGGGTAGCCAGAATTCTATGGGTAACACTATTTTGGTTGCATACACTAATGAGTATGGATTTGCTAGCGTGGTAGTACATGTGGTGGTATGGTAAGCCCATAAATCACAGGGAAAGTTTTATGGCCCAGAATTCTTATCCTTATTCACCATCTTCTAGAGTATATTTTAAAGAGTCTTATTGAATACCTCTATCTATCCATTTACCACTGCATGATAGTGAGATGAGTGATTGGACTCGATATTATACTACTGATGTAGTCTATTCAACTCCATAGGACAAAAGATGGTGTCTTTGTCCATCAATATTATGCGAGGGACCCAAAACCTAGTGATGATATAAGACTTCATGATATTGATGATATTATTCACCTTGACTTCCTTGAAGGGTATTTACTTGTCCCATTTGGAAAATAAGTCGGTAGAAGTAAGGATGTACTTGAACTGCTTAGTTGTGGTTGGGGGATATGGTCCCACAACATCCATTCCCCAAAAGATAAATGACCAGAAATATTTATCTGTATGTAGAAATTCCAGGGGCTAATGGACGAAGTTTTCATGGATCTATCATGTATGAAATTTCTTGGTGAATTCCACACAGTCTTGTGTCATGGTTTTTCAGTAATAACCCAACCTCTTGATTTGTTGGGGGGAGCCTAGTCCTAGACTGATGGTCACCACAAGAGCCTTCATGGAATTCTTCCATGATGGAAAAAATATCTCCTTCTATTATTCACCTGATGAGGAATCCATAAAATATTTATTTTTAGAGGACTTTCTGATCATTTGGGTCATTTTGAAGAGTGAATTTTTTCTACACGACACCAAATCTATTCCCTTCCAGTTCAGTCTGTTGGGAGAGTCCTGTTTTGGAGATAATAAATTAAAAGTTCCATCAATCCTAGGGTGGTCATTGGTTCATCATGCTCTGGGGTAGTGTTGACCTGATTGATTTCTTCTATATCACATATGATGATTAATGTGACCATTATACGATGCGTGATAGATTGATTCCTCTTGATCCGGTTCGACTAGGAAAGTGGCTACATTATCCAATGCGTCGGTGTGAGCGTTCTGTGATAAGGTAACATGCTTCAATGTGAGATAAAAATGGAACCCTGCCATCAGTCCCCTGACATAGCCAATGACAGGGGATATTTCTTCCTTTTTGATGGCATATTCACCATTTCTATGCTTTATCACTAATTCTGAATCCCCTTTTATATTTATATAGGATATGTGCAGCTATAGGGTTAGTTCCAACCCAATAATGAGGGCTTGGTATTCTACCAAATTATTTTTGTAGCCTTTAGATAATGAGAAAGAGTAGAGAAACATTGCTTTATCTAGAGATACAAACACAAACCCTAGACCAACCCAATTGAGTATTGGGTTTTCCATCATTTTTTCGAAAATACTCAGGGATGTGCTATCAAAGTATATATACCATGTCTGGGGAGTTTAATGGGTGTAAAATTCATCCTCATCTGGAAGCTCAGTGTCTACTAGTGTATTCTATGGGGTAGGATGTGCTGTGAGGAAATCATCCAAGTATTTCCCTTTCACTAAATTTTGTGATACATACTTAATGTCGTATTTTGGCAGAATGACCACCCATAAATCCAAGCACCTAGTCAACATAGGGCGACCTTGGATTTACTTGAGAGAATCAACATGAGACACATGATAGACTTCATGGTTTTGCAAGTATTGCCCCAATTTTTCACTATCAAG
Organism: Viscum album; assembly: GCA_963277665.1. Lineage (NCBI taxonomy): Eukaryota > Viridiplantae > Streptophyta > Magnoliopsida > Santalales > Viscaceae > Viscum > Viscum album. The sequence continues at coordinate 1,284,870,015 of OY728136.1, read as the reverse complement.
ATGAGTGAATGGTCATTTTTCTTTACATCAGAGTATTTGGTCTCAGTACCTAACATCGTTCGGATGAGGTATTAGAGAGTATTATCACTTCTCAAATCATTTTTCTATGTGAGGAGGTCACCCAGTGAGCATTCCATGATGGCCACATACAAGATGAGTGGCCTCCCTTCCACTGGAGGCATTAAAATCGGTGGGTGCAGTATGTGCTACTAATGACTTTTGAAATATTCTTGATAGTCACCATCCCATTTATTGGTGATTCCATTCTTCCTTAGCCTGGTAAAGGGGAGATATTTTTCATCCAAATTGGCTATGAATCACTGAATGTTGGTGAGGTTCCCTCGGAGACCCCAATGTTGACTGAGATTTATGGGGGGTGACATTGCTAAAATATAACTATTCTTCTCTGGGTCAACCTTGATGCCATAGTGGAATACAACAAATCCAAGAAAATTTCCCGATGTTACCCGAAAAGAACATTTTAGCATATTCATTTGTAGACTATGATGTCGTAGTTTGTTGAAGATAGTTTTAAGGTCCATGAAGTGATCAATACACTATCATGATTTAACAACCAAGTCGTTGACATAACATTCATCTATATTTCCTAGGAACAACTTAAAGATATGGCACATGGAGCATTGGTATGTGGAACTATCATTATTTAAGCTAAAGAGAATGAACTGATAGAAAAAGATTCCAAGGGGTGCTCTGAAGGTAGTGGTTTGTTCATCTTCAGGGGCCATCTTGATCTGATTGTACTTTGAATACCCATCCATGAAGGAAAGGGATTTGTATCTAGCAGTTGCATCGATCAAGATTTATGTGATGGGAAAAGGGAAATCATCCTTTGTAAAATTCCGATTGAGGACTCTGAATTCAATACATACCATAATTTTCCCATTATTTTTCTTGATGGGGATGATGTTGGAAATCCATCAGGGGTATTTCAATTCTCATTCAAAGTTATATTTGATCAATTTTTTAAATTTTTCCTCTACATTAGTGGCATGATAGGGGTGCATCCTCCTGGATGCTTAATTCAAGCCTCGATGCTCATCAGGTAGACCAAGATGGTGAATAGAAACATATGGATTTAGTTCAGGCATTTTCATATAGTTCTAAGTGAAAACATATCGATGTTTTTATAGAAATACAATGTACATCTCCTACTATTCAAGGGGCATGGTGGAACTAATCAATATAGATCGTAGGTCTTATTCTTTTCCTAGATTTACCTATTGAGCTCATAGATGGTGGTGGATACACCTTACACGAATGTATAATGGTGTTCTTGAGGTCAACTTTCTCTTCTTCCATATCTAAATATTTGGAGATGTTTTCAAGAGAATATGGAAATCTAGGGGATTATACATCACTATAAGTGAGAGAGAGGCATTATAAAAGACATTATCATCTCATTCTTCCTGAGTTGTTGTTGAGAGATTCCAGAGCTAATTTTATTCTACACTTTCACTAGGAAAAGAAGTGTTTTGGACCTCTGGGACTAGATATGTTACATTAACTAGATTTATGGAGAGAAAAAAGTCGTTGTCGATCATAATCAAAGGATTCACAGGGGCGGTCCACGAAACATTGGGGGATTCAAACAATATTTTATCATCCACCATTGGTTTCTTTCCTCCCTTCTTGTAGAAATATAATTCAAAATATGTGGCTCTGCAAGTTTCAAAGGGGGGAATTTTCACCATGCAGTATGATGAACTTTACATCAATGGGATACTTCAAACACTGATGGAAAGTTGAAGGTATAGCCAATAGGCTATAGAGACAGTGCTTTCCGAGTAGAATATTATATGTGGTGCCTTACTAGATAACCATAAACTCAACATTAGATTTTAGGTCACCAAATTGATCTTGGAGTTTGATATTTCTTATAGGTATCTTCTCATGCTTATCATACACTTAAATGGTCATCCTTGTGGGAGATAGGCCCCCTTCACCATATCCCAAACGTCAGAGGGTTTGAACAAGGATGCGCTTGATCCTGAAACCATTATCAATCAGATCCATTTGAGAATTGAAATTATTGATTATGCCCGAGACATAGAGGGGTTTTATGTGCCCTTGGATGACCTATTACTGATCCTGGTAAGTGGATGAATTGGCAACATGAGATTCTGATTGAATGGTCTCCACTCGATAGACCCCAGCTACAACGACTTCTGTTTTTAACTCTTGTGGCCTCTGAAGGAATAAAATGAGTGCCTCCCTAAGTCTCTTTGAATGATGGAGTGAATCCAAGATTGAGATCTTATAAGGGTCCACCTCCATCTATTTTAGAATTTCATTATTTTGAGCCAGAGGTCAGTGCTTCTTAGTGTGGGGATGCTCTTGGATATGCGACTTAGAAGCTGAGGTATTTTGTGGTTGATGAACCCAGTGCTTGTGCAGAGGTTGTGGGAGTATCTAATACTAGTAGAATAAGTCATGATGGACTTCTACATTTTCTATTATGATCAAATAATTGAACCCCTTATAGGAATCCATATTAGACAATTGGGTGAAAATGACTGTTTGAGGGTTCTGAGACACCTTTATGCCTTTGTTGAGTTCGCTGAAGTGCATACCCATGGTTCTCAACTACATATATGTCCTCTTTAGGGATGTTACCAAAATATTGGGTCTTACCACATCATTTATATCCCATTTATCCTTAGTTTCGATATATGTGTCCTCCCATTCCCTAGTTTTATGTAGGTAAGTCGTATTCTAAGGCATATTCATCATCAAAGAAGGGGTCTGCCAAATATATCATTTATATATAACCGAAAATAAGGTCTTCAATCTGATGAGGGTTCCATTTTGTGGGGTGGTGCCCATACTTTAGATGTTTTAGGGAAGAAATATACAATATTTAGGGCTTGGTTTAGAGAATAATAAAACTCTTCATTTTCTATTTCCTCCTACTTCCATTACCCACACCCACCTTTTAGAGGCACATTTTATGTTACCTATTTGTGTGGAAGAGATACTATGGGTATATGTAGCTATTATATCAGGGTTTCATGAGATTGATCAACCATTTTTAAGTCATCTAGTTTTCAAAGTTTCACACATGACTAGACAAAATTTTCTTCTATCCATCATTTTCTTCTAAGTGGACAATGGTTATGCAGGGCACCTAATCTAAGGAGTTTTATAGCACCACCTATCCAGAGTCAACCATGCCTTGAAGGATGTCATTGAATACAGTGAAATTATAGATATTATGACCCAAAATTCTATAGTTAGGGAAGTAGTATGTTCAGTTGGGGATGTTGAACTCATCAAGTTTCTTAAGTTATGGAAGCTTGAGCAAGTTATTGTCTATGACTGCCAAGAAATAACTAGGGACTTTTTGAATTCATGAGGAGTTTACCTTGTTCGTCAGTTAATCAAATCCTAGGTGACATTATTTCTTTGGGTTTCCAGTCGAGGGAGATTAATTGGTTGATTCTACTCGATAGGGGGTTCTAGGTAGTTTGGGACCTTCCTAGTATCTTGGGTGGGCACCGCTGCTGTCTTAAGAGTGAAAACTACAGATTTTAATTTTTCTAGCCTTTTCTCTTGTGATGCAGGCATCAGTCGAGTCTTGGATCGGGTTTTCTGAATAGCCTCCTCAAGACATTGAGATATTTCAATGAACTCACAGTACCCACCAGGATATTTCATTTGGATCAGAGGTGTATACAACTCATCTCAAAGATTTTTAGCATATAGTTCCAACATTTCTTCTGTGATATTGGGATACTAAGTGAATAGGTAAAACCTTTCCACCTTGCTATAAAGTTATAAACCCTATGATTTTCATGTTTCTTACAGTTAAACATGTTGATGATCATTGTTTTTAATAGTGTGGAACTAAATTGATAAAGGAACCAATGGTAAAGGTATTCCCATCCTACAACAGATCCTACTAGTTGGCTGTTATACAATATAAAGGCTAGCCCTGTCAGAGTCCATATGAAGAACCTCATCTTTGTTTCCTCCTATTGATCTCGAGGGCCCATCATCATCCAACATTGGGATATTAAGTGTGTGGGATGCTATCCATGGTTTCTAACACTATTAAAGGTAGAGAAGGTCAGATTTCCAAAGTTGGGTGGATGTGAAGTATCATCAACCCATTCAGGATATAACTTCTTCTCAGGCTTCATAGGTGCACGTCACCCTTCCATGGATCCATTCGAGTAGCCAAGGACTTGATGATGTTAAGAAACTCTAGGGGCACTACCATCTGAGATGCCTCCCATACACAGAGAGTGGGTGTGGGTTGGTGAGGAGGCCTCATCTTTGTCTCCCACTAATTCCCGATTCACCCTAAGACTTAATGATTTCCCTAGAGAGGGAGAGGTTATCGGTGCAACATAGGGAATTCATGATCATTTTCAACCTCCTAATTTATATAGACTAACTACCTAGATCCCGAGCTATTTTGATTCTTAGATTTTTCTTTTGTTGGTGAATCATCCATGGGAGAGATAATATTCATCTCTGTATGAAGATGATACCCAGTAATAATATTTCCCCTAAGTAGCTCCGCGTTGAGTTTCTAGAGAGTTTGTATCCCACTCTTATATTGTGAAAAATATTCCTACATGGTAGGAACCTCAACTATTCTAGGAGGTGATCTAGATATAGCCATAACTTTACCTCTTTCTTTCACAGTGTTCCACCTAGGAGGTTGAAACTCGTTATTTGGAGGTGCCATGTTTTAGATCCTTCTTTGGTTCTGAGTGCGTGCAACCTTGTTTGGTGCATCCAAATCACCCTCCTCCTTGGGTACTTTTTCCATGTTGTGACCATCTAAATTTGTGTCTAGATTAAAAAAATATACCATATTTAAAGTAACAACATTCATAGAGGCATATTGGGAAATTGGTAGTTGTTATGCTACCTTTGACGCAATAGAATGATTCTGTGCTGCTTTCGTTAGGGCCATTCTTCAATCCTTTGGCCATATTAGGCCATTTTAGCTTGCGAACCTGGCAGGATCTAGTTTCTTTTTCCATATGTTCCTCTTTTCTCGGCCTATGAGTAGTGACCTTTAGTGATTTTCCGGTCATGGTTTTCAAATGGGCCCCGAATATCAGAGGTTAATCTTGTGGTAGTAGGAATAAGTGGAATGCCAACTATTGATCTTGTCCTCCCAACCTGGAGAAGACTAATTCCTTATTTGGTGATGATTCTGATAAAAATTCCCCCAACCCTGAGGTTAGGGGGTTATGTGGGGCCAAAATTTCCATCAAATGATCCTATTATTGAGAATCCAATGATTCCAGTTAGGTATTTGAAGATTACTGGGACAAACATTGAGATATAAATGCCCCCAAACCTACTTTATAAGGGTGATATGTGATCACCAATGATTTTCCCAAGACCCTATTAGGGGATGATAAACCTGGATATGGTGATTGAGATATAAATTCCCTCAACCCAACGAGCTGTGTTTCGTTTTCAGCTCTTGAGGATATATCTGAATTCTCTCAAGAATTGATAATATAAGGGGTGGAGGTGGTGGAAGATATTCCCCCATTCCAGTGGGTTGGGTATGCTCCTAGAATTCCACTACAATAGCTGCTAATGTGGATTGTTTTTATGTGACACAACTTTTCTCACATAAGATCCAGGTGCAATGACATCCCATGATGAGAACAATTCTTTACGAGATATTGCCCAGGTGATCGTAAATTTAGTTTTCATGTTGGAAACACATTCTTATTTCATCGAGGGTCCCATTTTTAAGTTTTGTTTTCTATCCTATCCCTCTATTTTTGATGTTTGAGCATCATTAAAGTGGGGTAATTCCATTTTAGTGACCAACTGGCCCGATCATTACCCGTTACCTTGATTTTTCTAGAGGCTATAACATTATAGAATGCCAAATATGAGGGGTTATATTGTTATAGGGGTGAAAAAGTGTAACACTCCATACTATCCCCATCCTTGAATCACTACTACAAATATGTCTTTTATCAGCGGTAAAAATGGCCATTAACAGCGCTAGAATAAGTGCTGATAATGCCGATGAAGATAAAGGGGGGGGGGGGTCCCCTTTATCAGCGCTCCAAAAACCACTGATAAAGACCCCTTTTATCAGTGCTAAAAAAAGCGCTGATAAAATGGGTCTTTTATCAGCACTAAAACGAAGCGCTGATAAAAGGGTCTTTTATCAGCGCTTTTTTTAGCGTTGATAAAAATAAAAAAAATAAAAAAATTACTACCAATCTCGTGTGGGGGGGGGGGGGCTTTTTACAATGTTTAAGCCCCCTTTATCAGTGCTTTCCCGCACATCCAGCGCCCGCCCGCATCGCCTACACCCTTTATCGGCACTATCCCCTTAAATCACCCTTGCACGCACGCCCTTTCCTCCACCCGGATTTTATCTCGAGACATCTCCCATGCGCACCTAAAGCCTTTGCCACTACCCTATATTTATTTGTTCTCTTATTCATGATATATCTATTTATATATATATATATATTTCGTTATATTTATTCGTACAGTAATATATATTTATATTAATATATATAGTTATATTAATATATATATATATAGTTATACTAATATATATATATAGTTATATTAATATATATATATATAGTTATATTAATATATATATATATAGTTATATTGATATATATATATATATAGTTATATTAATATATATATATAGTTATATTAATATATAGTAGTTATATAAATATTCATGTATTGGTATTTTAAATAAAATGGATATTAGTTATTATTTAGATAAATCTAGTATATTTTAAATGTAAATATGTTTAATTATTTATTTAAAAAATTTAATTTTTAGGTGTGAATATATAAAAAATATGTACATATAGTTATATATTTGATTATAAATAGCAATACATTATAAAAAATGATAAAATTTCAAAGAAATAATATCAATATGAATGTAATACCTTGGAATAAATTCAGTCCCCACCAAAAAAATTCCAATAATACCCCCTTAAACGAGGCTGAAAATCCACAAAATGTTAAAAAATCTGGGTACCCCGACTAAAAACTCAGTTTTGGAGGCCTTCTGGGCCTCTTTTGGTCTCGAAAAACGCTTAACTAGGGTTCCCCCTAGTAATATTGACGTAGAGCTCGTCGCAGGCTTCAATTTGATATGTGGTAGAGCTCAAACAGACACCCAGATCAAAAGTTATGGCCGTTTGAAGTTTGAGTTGCCGTTTCAACATATTTTGGATCTTTTTTTTTAATTTTTTTAATTTTTTTTATTCTTAAAATTGTTATTAAATGACTATTACTCCATAATAATCATCAAATTATTAATTAATTTTTTTTAAATTTTTTAAGAATCCATTTTCACTAAATATCTTATATATTAAGTATATTAAGTGTAAATGTACATTTATACTTATCTAAAATATATTTAAAAATTATATATTATATTTATATCTATATAACTATATAACTATATTTATATATTAATATACTTTTTTAATTTTTTTTGAAGTTGACCCTTTATCAGCGCTTTTAAAAAAAGCGATGATAAAGGCCCCCCCTTTATCAGCGCTACTAAACAAGCGCTGATAAAGGGGTGGCACTGGCCTTTCCCAGTTTTGTGGTAGTGAATACAGATGCATGATGTGGCTTTAGAGATCAGCTGTCAAAGTGTCATGATGCAATTTCATTAAGTGCGTTGTAGATTTTCATTGTGATTTTCTAGTTTTGTATCATGATCCATGTAGATAGCGGATGAGCCTAGATAATAACTGAGTATCATGATGGTCTAAAGTTTAACCTTCTATACTAGATAATTTATATGTCAAAACTTCATTCGCTGATGAGTATCCCATATATTCTAGTGTAGATAAGGTATTCTCTCTTTTCTAGATCATCTGGGTTCACATAGTCTAAAGTAGCGAGGGGACGAACATGATGGGGATGTTTTTTATGACTAACACTCTCCATATATCAATGTTGACCTCCTCCTCATCAGAATTACACATCTCCATCTGGTTAGAACATAGAATATTCTTGTGAGGGACGCCTACTGAATAGAGTGGAGTGTTGCTGGAAGTTAATGGGGAACTATATGCAGTGGACCCTATTGTTTTAAGCGCCTCTCTATATGAAGGTGTTAGAGTTTTTAACACCTCTCTATATGGAGGTGTCTGGGAAAGGGTTAAATTTTCTTATCTATGGGAGAAATTACCATAGGGAGGTTGACCATGGTGGATGTCCGAAAAAGAGTCACTATAATATCTCTCTAAACTACCGCGAGGAAGAAAATTGTGGTAATGATAATCTTTTTCTTAAATTGAAGAGTTGAAAGACCCTTATAGCATTTGGAATGTGTCTTGAAAGACCTCAAGGACATGAACATTGAGAATATTGGGAATATGGGTCTCTATCTTCATCGTGCTTGGAATATTCCTACCTACATTTTAAAATTATGTAGGGATATGAGCATGTTGTATGAAAATTACCAGAACTTTCTTTTAACTGTCAGGTGCTGTGGAAATATGCACTTGCTACTAAGAATCTCATGGAGTATGCCATTTAGATATCTCATTATTAACAAGAATATGGGAATATCCTAAGGAATGTTCCATTCTCACTTGGTGAGCCCCAGTTAGTATGGGAATACGAGCCCAATCTAGATCCTTGAGATATTCCACTGGTCTTTCTTAGCAGGGATATGAGCCTGCCCCAAGGCATGTGATTCTCTCACCTAGTGATCCCTAGTTGGAACAAGAATATGATCCTTGTATGAATATGAATTTCCCATTGAAATATGCCAATGAACCTCTGAAAAAAGAGATTTTATATGAGATTCCTCCTATATTTCCTTGGAATGATGCTTTCACGATCATTCATTGGCAGAAGAAAGAATATGTGCTCAGATTTTGTGATCTACTGAGATATGATAGGAAAATTCACTAATAGGAATATGATTCTATCCTGAGGCTTGTTCCATTCTCACATGGTCATTCCTATCTAGAATGGGGATATATGGCCGATTAAAGGCCTTTATAGTATACCTCTAGACTTATTCGATAGGAATATGAACCTATCTCGAGACATGTACCCTTATCATGTGGTGATCCCTAGCTAGAATGGGGATATGAGCCTGATCCTGAGCCTCTGGAATATGCCACCATAATTTTTCAACACACATGTCCCCATATCCCAAGGCATGTAACAATATCACATGATGTTCCCTAGTTGAGATTAGAGTATGATCCCTGTCTGATGCCTCAACATTTATTGGAATATGCTTATAATCCTCCTAGATGGGAGAAAGAATGTGTGCTTTCTCTAGTACAACTTCTTGTTCATAATGATTAGAGTGTTGATTTTCCCTGGATATAGGGATATGAATATGTGTCTGTCCTTTATCTGTACCAGGGTCAGAATATGCTGGTGGAGTTCTTCAGTTGTTGATAAAATATATTGGAATTTTAGAAAAGTTTGTATAGGGATATAACCCTGCACATTTTTAGTCACCATTATATATTGGAAGATATATTCGATCGAAGTGGGGATATGTACCCAATTTTTTCCTCCTTATGCCATCAGAATATGTTTATGGGATTTATGCACAAGGGTAGATATATGCGCCTCCCCCATGCCTGCTGTGGGAATATTCCAATAGACTTGATTCGAATGAGCATGAATATGAGTCTGCTTGCTGGTTACAATTGAAATATTCTGAAAGACTTGGCAATAGGAGGGGTGATATAAGCCCACTCCAAGATATCTATAGGCTTCCTCACCCGATGTGCCTTCCTTTCTGACGGTGCATGGGAATCTGATATAGCAGTGTGTTGGGTGGTACCCTTATCAGGTGAATAGTGTGTACTAGTGGGATGGTTCTGGAAATAGAGGCTGACATGTTCCCTCCTCAGTGGCACCTGAACTGGGGGGGGGATCCATATTTGGATCCTTGGTCCACCTTCATCATAGACTAAAGGTTATAGTTTTCACACTCTGGGGATAAGCTCCCAAAGCATTTGGTTGTGGTGATGAGGGCCACTGGCTTAGCTACAAATTTTCCAGGGTGATGTAGACTCCCTAGTTTCTTTTCTTAGAGAATCTCATGGGTAGCTTACAGGGTTGGGATTATAAAAAGTTAGTGGTACTCACATACCATCATGTTCACCACTTAACATTGGATCTGTTGAGTAAGTGATATCATTTTACGACCTGTGGAGGTTGCAGTCATAGGTAATTTTATGAAATAGTCACTGGATGAAGAATACATTGTCTCAAATTAGGGTGCATAGAGAAATATCCGTATTTACATAGATGAAAAAGAAAAAGGAATCAATTAGTTCAATATTGTGGCATAATATGCTCAATCAGATATGCATGGTTAACAAAATTGTACTTTTATTTCAAATTTTTCCATTCTGCTTACCTGGACTCATCAAACCGATGATGTAATTATTTCATGAAAACCCCAATTATATAGGATCATCTACAATATCATATTGGTCTTACTACTTTGTTTTTATAGGGTATGCAAAACAAAGTTTCTAGATGCATGATTATTCTATCATTTGAGAGATCCACATCGGTCTTGTCAATTTTTTTTAATAAAGTGTGAAAAAATGTACCGATGTATAACAACCTAACCATTTTTTTATTATAGAGATTCACATCGGGTTCATCATTTTTTTTTCATATTGTGTGTAAACAAAAATTTCCCAATAGATAATAACTAATCATTTTTTATTTTAGATAATCACATTGGGTTCACTATTTTTATTTCTCCAGGGATGGGATGTGGAATGGGATCTATACGATGGTCTGATTGGGGGGGGGGGTTTAAGGCCTTTATCAATCTCTCACATCAGTTTTTTCATTTTTTAGTCTTCCCTAGAAAATCCCAATAGTTCCCCCATCTGTAAATGGGTACATACCTACTTTCCAAATGAATGTAGTCATTTGGGTTTTTAGGCCTAACGACTATTAGAGACATGTATTAGTCAAGAATATGGGAGGCCATGCTCATCGTACCCTTTTGGGGGGATTTTGTTCACACTCCAAAGCTCTATTATTGATTCAATATATGTCCATGAATCTCTTCCTAATCCCGAAATAGGACTAGTTACCTTATAAAACGATCATGGGTTAATTCTATTTTATATACAAAAGACGAGGGTCTCATTAGTGAATCCATCTATATGTATCCAAAGCTCTATACCCATTTATAGTAATGGGTAGTTTTTTATGTGTTGAAGTTGTATAACCAAGAGCTTCAGAATTTTATGCCATGTAAGGAGGTGATTAATATTCTGAGGTGGGGATTGAGCCATAATGAGGCATCCTATGTATCCTAGTTATTATAGGAATCAAAATTGACATAGTTTGTTCAACCCATTTAGTTTAACGTCGCATAGAAAGGATGTATATGAGTGCTCTGGGGAACTAGGTATTCTAGCTCAAGTCATAGGGAGATGTCCTATGTATCCTAATTACAGTAAGAATCTGAGTTTTTGTAGTTCATTCAATCCCTTGAGATTGGACCCAGGGTAGATGTCCTCATATGGGGGAGGTTTATATCATGCAGTTCATCGAGGTGTACATACTAGGATTTCCCTAGAATTTATGGAGTTTTATGGTGCATATGATATGATAATTTCAACTTCTTAATCCCACGTGAGATATGCTCATTGTGAGAAACAAATGATAACAAATAATCAATTTCATTTTTTATGGATGTGGGACATATGAATTTGGACTACCCTTGGGATGTATAATATAGATCTAGGGCCATAAAAAGGCATCCTACATGTCCCTATTATGGAGAGAATCAGAGTTCATGTAGTTTATTTGATTGGGTCTTACACACTGACATTTCCCTTTCCTTTATTGAGGGTTATAATGAAAATGATATGATTATTGTAGCTACCTAAGCCCATGTGATCTATGATCGGTGTGAGAAACAAGGGATGAAAAATGATCATTATCATCGATTGGTGGGTGAGGGAATTATGTATTGAGACAACCCTTTAGATATTTCATATGAAGATCAGGCCTTAGAAAGGCGTCTTATCTACCCCGATTATGGGGAGAATCAGAGTTATCATAGTTCATTTGATTAGGGATTACACACTAACATTTACCTTTAGTCAGGGCTTACACACTGAGGGTGGAAAAAGTTATCAAGACCTAGGATGCATTTATTGACTGATACCACTTTCCTACCTCTAATTCATTGATTTTATATTTGACTTGCCTTGATTGTCTGCTTGACATGTCAGAGAGCATCTTCCTGAAATGTATAAAGAAAATTTTATGATCAAGTTGAATTTTCTTGGGGACTTTTCATAATCTGGATGACATGTACAAAGGTTGTTTCATGATCAAGGCTAACATGTCTGTAAGATATCCAAGGACCTATACAGTCATTATCAGGAGCCATCACATGAATTCGTTGATTTGTTTGGAGGGTGTCACATGATCTAGCTAACCTTCCCATGTGTCATTAAAAGAGTTGGATGAAACATATGGAGGGTGTCATGAGAGTCAGTGTGAAATTTCTTAGAGGGTGTCACATGTCTTGACCGACATGTCTGGAGGGAATCGTGAAACCTAAATGGCCTGCTCAAAGGGTGTTGCGAGAGCTATTTAACATGCTCAGGTGCTACCACGAAACTTGGATTACATGATCAGGTTCCATTATATGATTCATGTGACATATTTTAAAGACATAAAAATATTCAGTTGATGACCCTAGAGGGATTCACATGACTAAAGTGGTGTGCCCATAGGGACCGTGTGACTTTGTCTAACATGTCCAGAGGATTCTGTATAACCCAAATAGTATACTGAAGGAGCATCACGAGATCTGGGTGACATGTCCTGGTGTAGTCGCGTGTCTTAGATGGCTTACATGAGGAGATTTAGGGTTAGATTTTTTTGTTTAATTCTTCCACCTTTAGTATTTGTTATATACCTTATATTGTGAATTCCTTATATGTATTCAATGTGAGTTTATTTTAAGTCTTGAGCAATGTAGTAGATGTGTGGGATGTTCTTCATATGTCCCACCAGAAGTCATTCTTGTGATCTATGAGTGATCACATGAAGTAATTTATGCATGGTGAATGGTTTCTATGGTTTTATTTGGTATATTACCTGATGGAAGAAATTCTGATTACGAGATCATCTACTTAAAGAAATAAACTCTAGAGCTGGTTCATTTGAGTAAGAAAAATCCCTTACACTCTAGAGTCCATACCTCTTTTTTGTGATCAATACCCCATATTTTTTCATGCTGGGGTGGGGGGTTTATAGGCCTGTCCACCCCAATTTTTCACTAGTTTTTGAGGCGCGTATCACACAGATCTAGTCTAGAGTTAGCAAAGGGCTCTCGTTCCAAGAATCTTCAAAAGTCTCTATCGTGGATCACTCTGAGGGCGTTGCCTGATTTTTAGTAACCACGAGTTTATCCTATCAATTCATCCTTTGTTGGATTATTTCCAATTAATGAGGACCTGTTGACTCATGATTACATGATGAAGGGATTTCAAATTTTTATACTGACATGTCTAAGGTCCTTCACGAGATCAAGATTCCCATTGAAAGGCATTCATGAGATGCTAGAAACCTTTCCCAAGACATTTTGCGAGGTAGAGATGGCTTTTCAAGGGGTCTTGAGAGACCATGCTACGAATATCCTTAGCATTTCGTGAGAGTTTTATGATCGTGGGAGGCTTCCACCTCCTTCCCCTTTTCATTTCCTTTGTTTATTTTCCAAAGGTCAATGGTCATGCAAGGTTACATGAGTAACATTAATGACAATTATTCTACCTCTTGAATATGCATTTCATGGCCAATAAAAGGTCCTAAAGAGATGTGTGAGAATTTCAAGGACAAACCCATCCATTTTTCCTTAGGGATCCAAAGGGGAAGCAAGCAGTTTTCTGGATATACCTAAGGCGCTTGGTACAATGAGGATGACATGTCAGTGGTCTTTTGTGAGACAAGGTGGACATGTCACTGGGGTCTCAAAAATCATCGGGGGCACATCATGTGTTTTTTATGATAGCGAGAGGCCCCCTCTTCCTTCATCTCATTTCCATTGTTTAGTTTACAAAGGGTTTTGGATTAATTTTCCATCATTTTTCCATCCAAGCATCACACGATCAATAATGGATCTCTTGACGACGTGAGAGCATCGTCATGGATGGTCGCTCCACTTTTTTATAGACCAGAAGAGGTATCACATGATGTTTAAAGTTAATTGAAATCACATAAAGGGGATCATGCAATCAAATGCGTATGAGTACATCACATGATCAAGGGGGAATGTATGAGTTGTATCAGCTAAGGGTACATGGTCAGCACCCTACACTGCAAAAAGGCATCATTAAAACAAGTGTTCAAGTTTTATGTTTAGGTGCCTATCAAGGCCACATGTCTATGGGTTATCATGTCAAGTTCGATGTCCCACATAACTGAACAAGAGTCACATGATCATGGGTTTATGTCCAAGACATATGAATATTGGAACCCTAGTTTGCATGAATGATTCCTAAGACTAGGTTCACATGATAAAGGTAAATTCATTTCCAAGGGTGAAAGGATTTATGTCAGAAGTCATCAAATGAATGTATCACACAATTGAAGTCGCTTGAAGGTTCTACATAGCCAATGGTTCTCACGTAGGTGTTGCATGAATATCAATGATCAAGATTCATCCCATCATGGGTGGATTTTCTGAATCTCATTGGTTGATTGAATTGAAATCTTCCAATCACATATCCATGAGGAAATCACATCTTCCCTAGTGGAAATAGCCTTCCATGACAAAATTTTTGGTTTCTTCACATGACACCTTGAAGGCTATGTTATTAGGCATCTCCATCAGGTGATTGACCATCCATTATTTGCATATACTATATTTATGTTTCCCTAGTTCGATCATAAACCCTTATACATGAGAATTGAGTTTCCTATATTTCTCCTTTACATTGTTATATATATATGTGAAATTGATCTTATTATTTTAAAAGGAAGAGTGATCTACGATGTCACAACCATTTTTGTGATAGGTGAAGCGGTTCTGTAGCGCTTTGAGTGATAGGTTACACGATTCCTTATCTCTTCGCATGAATGCTTACTCGAATGAGGATCATGGTTTCTCACCCCTTCAAACGAATGAATCCGTGAAGGCATTTCTGCATAAGCCTCTTCACATAACCATTATACAGGCTCATGAATCTCTATTTTATGAGGAAAACAAAAGTGATCTCCTCCCAACTGGAAGTAGTCCTAATGTCTTGATCCTACTTTAGTATTTATAGATGAAGTATCATCCTGCCTTTATGCATCTGAGAAAGGTGGGGTGTTTGATTATCACATTACGCCGTTCATCATGCCGACTTATTCAGCAGCTGATTTTAAGATCCTTCCATGTCGAGATAATAATTCAAAGAACTGAAACTCTCATTATTTTCAAGCTATTCACATTCTGATTGGTGGCATTTTATGACTATGAATTATCTTTGTTCTCATATAATGACATTCTCATGATTGACCTCTTCACGCGATGCCAAACATAAATTGAATCCCTCCTTCATATGCTTGTATTTTCATGGTTTCATAACCTAATGGTGGCTTCAAACAATCATGTAATCCACTTTATGAGTTCCATTTATCCACTATAGAGCATTGTCATGTACATGCTATTCTTGAAACTCTCTTATATTTAAAATGGCTTCTACTACCACGCATAGTGGTGGACTTTCTATTGTTGTATGATATATTTTTATTGCCAAATGTAGTTTCTTCTTTTCAAGGATATTATCACATTGTTTATCCATGCACCGGGATATGTGGGTGTGGAAATCCCCTTCTTCGTAAATTGTAGGCCATTCGTGCACCAGGTCAGGAGGGTGTGGCACTCCTCTACCTTTCATGCTTTAGGATCATACATGGGTGGGCTATCAAATCCAATGACCACCACCTGCATGAATCACATTCGGATCCAATATACATACTATCTTATTGGAATCATGTGTCCACATGGAGGATTTTCATGATACCACCATCCATATATACTGATGTTCACATGATCATCATCACAGGCTTCTATAATTCCCCACGATATCTCATACTGTAATGGTGGTTTTCTGTATTAACACAAGACCCATGATGCAGGCCATGTCATGTGCTGATGTGATATTATGGCCCTAATTTTCATTACATGATCAATAATAGGGTCTTCATCTCTCCATTTTATACTATATCAGGAATGCAGTCTCCATATGACACTATCTCTTTTGGCTATCTCAGCAGGAGGATATATGGTTTCAGGAAGCTCATCCACTCGAGGTCTTAATAGTGCGCAGTATCCACTCCAAGCACAAGAGGAAATACAAAACTCTAATATTGTGAGGTTTAAGAAGCTAACACATGATATATATTATCCAACACATGATGTGAACCTCATGTGTCCTTCCATGGTAAAGTTTGTAATTATCAATTATGAGAGTCCACAATATTTTAAAATGATAATTTAAAAATTATCCAGGTGGGAGGAAGTACCATTGAACATGATATTTTATTTCTTTTGGGAATAAAATAGTTGGTTTTGGATTTAGTGACTCCTGGAGAACCATGAGTGTTGATATTTTTTGGTAATAAGGCTGTGAAGAGGCATTTTTGAATGGGTTATCCTCACCTTTTGACATCGATGACTTTTGAGGTAGGAAGTTCATTAAATTTTTGGGGATATTTTTTACACATGTTTCCATACTTAATTTATTTATTGACATATTTGATGGTAATATTAGACTATAATCGCATGTGGGTGTGTGTCACCCTGAGAACCTTATATAAAAATTCTTTCCATGAATACTTTTGTATATTATAATTTATGTTCTATGTTGATCACATGTATTGTTGTGATACCTCCCTTATGATGATGTGTTTTTCTTCCTTGTGTATCCTACCATGTAATGTGTGGTTCTGTGGTAATATTCTTAGATCCAATGTAGTTCCCTAACCCCAGAAGCCCAGAGTCAATGATTTATTACATATAATTGGCATGATCAAAAAAGATAAAGCCTCGAAAGACCAATTAGTTTAGTAGCCTTGGAAGTACTAGATACAATCATAAGGTTTACATTACATCATAAAATGGAAAACTACAAAAACATTATTTCCATAGAAAACATTGAGATCCCATAGACTATCCCTGCAGGTCAATCATAATATACTTCTTCACATCTTGGGAAAAATAAAACATAGAAAGGGGTGAGTTCAGATGCTCAATAAGGATAACAATATAGAGGAAACTTTCATAAATAAGCATAAACATTTAAGGCAATGTATAAGACTAAAAAAGCCTTTTAAACTTGAAATTCAACATAATATGGAAAATATAAAATCAAAATAATACCATTTACTTACTCACATGGATATTATACTAGTTGAATAATCACATGCGACATCAATAACTACTTTTATAATGATGGAATGCGTAATGCCCGACTTCATAACCACATAGTCAAAGCCTTGTGCCAAGACTACAAATGATATTTTGTCAAGGCCATGTTCCAAGACAGTAGTTTGTCTCACGAGACCTATCGATGCATCGAGGAGCTATAGCGGGCTCCACCCTTCACTTACTAAGTCCAATGAATTCCTCATATGAAAAGGTTTAAACATAACATAAACATTCGTATTAAAACTAGCATACAAAATGTAAATACTTTATCTATAAACCATGAATGGTGTAAAAATAACACATCCATAGTCAAACATATCATAAAACCTTCAATACAATATGGATGTTTTGTATCATAATAAATCAACTTCAAACAAACATAAAATCCATCAAAGGATGTTGACATAGATGAAATCAAAACCTTTTTAGAGAAATATCTCTTTCTATTTTGAAATCATTTAAAAGTCATGTAATTATAAAAGAAAACATTTATATTTGGAAATATTCTAATAAGATTTTAAGTGAAGCTTCGACAATGTTATAATGGTGGAAAAAAGCCGCATCCGCCGTATAAGTTAAAAAAACATTTTTACCTTAAATTTGTCGAAAAGGTCAAAAAGTACCTTGTTTGAAAAACAACGGAAACATTCATTTATAAACATCTTATAAAAGTCAAACAAGGGTATAAATGACTTTAACCCATAGTCTATAAAACATTAAGAATGTTTTGAAATAAATTTTTAAGAAATATGGATGTGGATGATAAAGAGGTCCTAGTAGATAATTACGTATAAACAACCTCAGATAATGAAGAGATTGTAGAATTAACCCTTAACTTGTACTTTTCCTTGTTCGAGGGTAGGTTAACCTCTATTATAATGGTGAAATAATTGTTATTAAATTATAAAAGAATCATACACATTAATATGATATCACATATGATCTTTTAACATTGCTTTGTTAATAATATCATAGTATTATCGTCATTTCGGGTGTTAACGAATTCGTTTTACTTTATATGCTTTATTATGTAAGTAATGTTTGTTATGGATAGGATGTATCTTATTTATATTCAGAATGATATTAAGTCTTTAAAAATTATTTTTAATTATCTAATGAAAATAAGTCTTGAATGGATTATGATGGGGGAATGAATCTCATTATGTTCGTGGAAACGGTAATCCGTACGTACGCACGCGCGACAATATAATTCTTTTGATATTAAAATAATACCTAATTGGATGGTATATAATATATAACTAATCATTATCATGTCATATTTATTATTTAAATCAATTACACATCATTATTATACCCATACAAATAATAATGTATTGAATAACAATTACACCACGACGTGGAGACGGTAAGCCGTACGTACGCACGTATGGTGACATGTCATTCAAAGGATAGATATAATAATGAATATGGTTGTACCATATTTATAATAACATCTAATTAAATAGAAGATACTGGAGTTATTATTTTATAATGGAAACAACAAAGAAAGAGGAAGTGGAAGAAGAAAGGAACTTGAAAGAGGTGATGAAATATTTACCTTTTCTTCAGTTTCTTACTTTTGATTTGATCAAAAGGGCTCCTTAGGTTGGCTTTATGGCTATAGGAAGGCCTCTAGGATTAAGTGAGGACATTTTAAAGGGTGTTTGGGTAGACTTTGGTCGAGTAAAATGTCTTTGAAGGTGTGAATTAGTGAGAAGGGGGGAGTGCCCTTTTATAAGAGGGGTGAGGGGATCCTTAGGAAAAGCTAGAAATATAATTTTATAATAAAATAATTTTCTGTTTCTAATGGATTAAAAATAAATTATTTAAAGGATAAGGTGGGTATGGGTTGAAAAACACTCTAAAAATAGGTTTTAGACAGGTTTGGGTCATTATATTAACCTTATCTTTAAGATTTAACTCTTAGTTAAATAGTTTGACATTTACCATGTCTCTTTGTATTTTTATATTATATGGTTAATAAACTTACTATATACGTTCAAGTGAATCCCAAGTGGTTAATTAATAATACAACTATAATTACACAAGAATTTTGGATGAACCTTATATTTTTAGGAATAGAATATTAATTAATAATATAATATTTTTTTAAAAAACTCTTTTATGTCAATTTTGACACTATTTGGTATTTTTTTTGCTAAATTCATAACAGCATTATTACTTCAAATAAAATTAATCTAACCAACCCTAAAATGTCATATTAACCTATAATGTTTTTTTTTATTTTATAAAAAGTCTCAAATTACATTTATTTGGATATTTATAATATCAATTATTTTAATATTTCATTAATTAGGTTATTACTGCATCATCATTGTGTCATAAATAAATTAAATTATTTAATGTCTAAAAAATATAAATAAAATACCATTATTTAGGAAATATTTTTATCTTTCTAATTAATATTTATAGTCTAATTTATCTTATTTTTAACCCTATATTAAAAATGTTTTAGTTATTAAACTTTGATTTTAAATCTTTTAACTCTTCTTTAAATAAAATAATAATAAATGTCCTAATCTAATCCAAGTGGACCTGAAGGATCATATCTTATTCCTAAGGTTGTTTTTGGTCGAATTAAACTTATCCAATATAATTAGGACATGTGTTAGGGTAATAATAATACCATTTTTACCCTTAATTACCCTATTTACTTTTAACCGTGGTAAATAAAGGCAAAAAGTTACTATTTACCAAAAATTTATTTTCATCTTATTAAACTGCATTTTACTTACTAATATAAATAATTCCTCTCTGATTTTTGAAATTTAACTCACACAAGCGGTAAAGTTTAGTTTTATGTAAATTTGCAAATGCTCCTAGGAGGTGGGTAAAAGACGGTAAAAAGTTTAATAAATTTTTTATATATATAAAATTATTATAAACTAAATCCAATGAATTACATTGAACTTATATAGGTATTATGTATCTATTTTTAACTAAAATAAATTTAAATAAAATAAATAATTATTAAAATAATAATTCGGTGTTAAACTATAACTTAGTGTTTTTCATTATTCATCAAAAATAGAAAGTTTTCAGAAAAATACCAAAAATTCAGCCTAAGCTAATTTCGATATTCCGAATCCAAAAATGAAGTCCATTTTGAAAGATAAAATTTAAAAAAATTTAAAAAGTGGGTATTACTACTCATAATGGCTAGTTTGATTGGTTGTGGTGTGTTAGAACTCAAAGTTGCGTACAACACACGCTATTGCATTATTCAAAGAGAAGCATACCGTGGAAGTTTGGGGTGTTACATTCTCCCCTCCTTCAAATAATTTCATCCTCAAAATTTTAGAGTATTACTAGGTAAAAAGACTCGGGTGGTTCTTCATCATAAGTTCCTCGGGTTCCCACGTTGCCTCTTCCATCTTATGGTTTCTCCATTGAACTTTTACCAGACGAGTCATCCGGTTTCTCAACACTTGTTCTCTTGTATCATGAACCTTGATAGGATCTTAGAAATAAGACAGATTGAGTTCCAGTTCTAATTCTTCATAGTTGAGTACATGCATTGAGTCAGGCATGTATTTTCTCAACAGTGATACGTGGAATACATTGTAAACTTTGGAGAGATTTGGCGGAATTTCCAAATGGTAAGCTACAACCCCAATTCATTCTATAATTTTGAAAGGTCCGATGTACCTATGACTTAATTTTCCCTTCTTACCGAAACATATAAAACCATTCCATGGAGACAACTTCAAGAAAACAGGATCTCCTACCTGAAATTCCAAATCCTTCCTTCGGTTATCAGTATAGCTCTTATGTCTACTTTGAGATACCTTGATGTGGTTTTAGATTACCTTCACCTTTTCCATCATTTCCTCCTCATGTTCTGGGCCTATGAGTTTTCTTTCACCAATATCATCCCAACAGGTTGGTGTGCGGCATCTCTTTCCTTATAACGCTTCATATGGTGCCATCTGAATACTTTAATAGAAGCTATTGTTATAGGAAAATTCTAACAGAGGTAAATATTGATCCCACATTCCTTGAAAGTCATGTGAGCATGATATTAACAGGTTCTTTTAAGGTTTTAATAGTCAGTTCTGATTGTCCATCAGTTTGGGGATGGTAGGCAGTGCTCAAAAAAAGTTTAGTATCCAGGGATTTCTGAAGACTTTTCTAGAATATTGATGTAAAATGGGGATCACGATCAGAAACAATCGATAGTGGTACTCCATGAAGTATTAAAACTTCATTAATATATAGTCTTGCTAATCGTTCAAGTGATAAATCTTCTCTTATAGAAAGAAAATGTGCTGACTTGGTAAGACGATCAACAATGACCCATATTTTATCGTTCCTTCTAGGAGTCATTGGTAGTACCATGAAAAAGTACATCATAATATTATCCCATTTCCACTCAGGTACAGGAAGAGGTTGCAAGACTCCTCCAGGATGTTTCCTTCCAGCTTTCACTTGTTGACAAACCATACATCTTGACACAAAATCAGCAATCTCCCTCTTCATGTTGTCCCACCAAAAATATTCCTTCAAATCTATATATAGTTTGGTGCTCCCAGTGTGTATAGAGAAATTGGAGCTATGAGAATCATACAAAAATTCTCTTTTAAGATCTGGTATATCAGGAACACAAAGTCTCTTCCCAAATTTAAAAACTCCATCTTCATATATGAAGTTACTCAATCTCCTGTTATTCACAGCTTTAATCTTCTTTTGAAACTCCTCATCATCAGCCTGAGAACTTTTTATCCTTTTTAGTAAAGATGGTTTGGAAACCATTTAAAAAAGCATTGATGTTTCACCTTCCATGGTTATTACCATATCCATCTTTACTAGATCCATGTATATAGTATCCTTTTTAACTCTCATCTTGTTCAAAACTCCATGATCCTTTCTACTCAAAGCATTTTCCACCTTATTTTCCTTCCCCGGGTGGTAGTGTATAGTGAAATCATAATCCTTGAGTAGTTCAAGCCATCTAATTTGCCTCATGTTGAGTTATTTCTGTGAGAAAATATATTTCAAACTCTTATGATCAGTATATATCTCGCATTTTTCACCATAGAGATAGTGTCTCCAAATATTCAAAGCAAAGATTACAGCTGCTAACTCAAGATCATGAGTAGGATAGTTTTTCTCATGAATTTTCAGCCGTCGTGATGCATAGGCAATAAATCTATCATTCTGCATAAGGACACAACCAAGTCCTTTATTTGATGCATGACTATAAATAAAAACCCATCATTCCCCGATGGTAGAGACAAGATAGGAGCATTGAAGAATCTTCTATTTAGTTCTTCAAATCATTCTTCACACTATTTTTTCCAAACAAATTTAACCCCTTTTCATGTGATCTTTGTTAATGGGTTAGCCAACTAGGAAAAATTCTAAATGAAACATCGATAATAACCTGTTAAACCAATAAAACTGCATACCTTAGTTATACTCGTTGGTGTTGTCCATTCTTGGATTGCCTTGGTCTTAGAAGGATCAGTAGAGATTCCATCCTTGGAGACAATATAGCCAAGAAAAGAAATCTCCGAAAGCTTGAATTCAAACTTTCTAAACATCCCATATAATTCATGTCTTCTAAGAGTCTTCAGGATAATGCGAAAGTGATTTTCATGATCTTATTATCTTTTGGAGTATACCAAGATATCATCAATAAATACCACTATTAAGTCATCAAGATATCCCTTGAAAACTCTATTCATTATATCCATGAATACAGAGGATGCATTAGTCAATCCAAAAGGCATTACTGTAAACTCGTAATGCCTGTACCTGGTTCGAAATGCTGTTTTCGGAATGTCTTCCTTCTTTACAAACAACTGATGATATCCAGATCGAAGGTTAATCTTTGAAAATTATTGAGCTCCATGAAGTTGGTCAAATAAATCATTAATGCTAGGTAGGGGATACTTGTCCTTTATTGTTATAGCATTGATCTCTCTGTAGTCAATTCACAACCTCATAGAACCATCTTTCTTCTTAACAAAAAGGACAGGGGATCCCCATGGAGAAACACTAGGGTAAATAAATCCCTTATTACTCAATTACTCTAGTTGTTTCTTTAGTTCCACTAATTCCACAGTGGCCATTCTATAAGGGTTCTTCGATATGGGCCTTGAACCAGGAATTAAGTCAATGGAAAACTCAATTTATCATTCTGGAGGATGTCCAGGTAAATCTTCTGGAAAAACATCAACATATTCCTTCACAATATGTAAATCCTCTATTTGAACATTCCTTTCTTCACCCACAGTTATTTCATTCTCTTCCTCCCCAATAATTGAATTTTGTTGAGATACTGGGGGTAGATCTAGATAAGAATTAGGTGGTGATGATTCTGCTCTAAAGATAAGGTGTTGTTTATCATCGTCATCAAAAATAGTAACCTCTTTCTTCTTACAATAAAATTTTTCATCATGGTCCAAAATAGAATCCATACCGAGGATTATATCAAATTCAATCATGGGTATGATGATGAGATCAGCAGATAAAGAACATTTATATGCCCTAATGGGGACTGATTCACAACAATTTTTTGCAATGATACTTCCCTTAGAAGTTTTCACTGACAACTCCCTTGTTAAATCAAATTGGAAATATCTAATTTTCTTAGGAAACTGGGAATATATGAAACAATGCGAAGATACAAAATCAAATAAAGCATTTGCTAAACTTGAGGAAACTATTAAATTACCTGCCACCATGTCTTTCGGAGCTTCAACCTTAGTAGTAGTGATAACTTAAGCTTGGCCTTGATCCCTTGGCCTTTTCTGAGGTAAGTTCCCTTGACGCTTAGAACATTCATTTTTATAATGCCCCCTTTCTCTACAATTGTAGCATTCAACATCGGCAACCTCTTTCTTCCCCTTGCAATCACAAGCATGGTGGCCTTTTTCACCACACTTGTAATAGAATCCCATTACCTTTAGGCATGTACCAGGGTGTTTCTTCCCACATTTACTACAGGATGGACATTCAAATTTTCCCTTATTCTCCTTATTTCCATTTCCAAAGTGTTCAATAGATCTATTATTCTCTTTTTTTTTTAAAGTTGTAAGACATAGAGAATTCTTTTTTAGTCTTGATAGCACATGAGACAATATCTTCGTATGACAAGAAGGATTGTGAGACTAATGATAGATGGAGAAATGATTTTAACCCATCAAAGAAATGACCAATCTTACTTAATGGGTTATGTATATAATATGTAGCATTCCTCATTAACCTTGTAAAGTTAGCCTCATACTTTGCGACATTCTCATCCTCCTTTTACCTTAGACTCAGAAATTGCCTTTCCATATCTGATCGATGGTCATGAGAAAAGTATTTTTCTATGAAAATATCTTTAAACTCCATCCATTATATATTTGATACTTCATCATCTTCCTTTTTGTTTTGAATCAATTACCACCATTGATCAACATCTCCAGTGAGGCAGTAAACTGCCATGAAAACTTTTTACCTTTCACTACTCCCCAAGGTGTGGAATATTTTGTCTAAGGAATTTATCCATTTCTTAACTAATAATGGATTTTTACCCCCATTGAATTTTGGTGGTTGTTTTCTCATGAAGCGATCTAACATTGATCCTCCATGCTGTGGATCAGAGTGCTCCATACAGGTAAGGTTATTATTCATAACCTGAGTGAGTTTTCCAACTATGGTGATTAGCTGATCAACACCAGTTGTATCACCAGCTCCACTATAATTATCTTGAGTAGGAGGGAAATCCCTACATGTAGTGCATGCATTGATACGGTTTCCATTCCTTCCACTAGGCGCCATTTCTAAACAATGGCATAAACTAGATTAGTCTATAAATCTAAATACATAATTCCAAACATGTAAAACACTTAACATAAATTGAACAGTTTATAGATATAATGCATAATAAAAAAAATGTTTTCTTTTAGGAAGTATATACTCATGAACCCTTTATAATGGTTTGTAAAGAAAATGATAATTATCCTAAGCATATCCCCTGAGAGTGTCGTAACCAAGAGTGCAACAAGGCCTGTTTTCGTGCACCAGTTCCCGTTCAAGTCTATCCTAAAGTGGTGTTTTTGGGTTTTAACCCTAGGTACATCAGTGCTAGATCCGCCTCTACCTGGTTGTTTCCATACAGGGATTTATTTCTTGGAAAACTCACAAAATCTCTACAATACCAAAATTCTAGGTAGTTCTTCTATAATAATCCTTAAAGTCTATCTTAGGGATATGTGCTCTAATAAGAGTTTATCTAAATCTAATTTCCAAGGTTTGTACTAAACTTCCTCTGATACCAACTGTATCACCCTGACCCCAGAAGACCAAAGTCGGTGCATTATTACATATCATTAGAAAGATCACAAAAGATCAAGTTTCGAAATACAAATTAGTTGAGTAGCCTTGGAAGTACTAGATATATTCATAAGATTTACATTACATCATAAAATGAAAAAAATAAAAAAACATTGTTTCCATAGACAACACTAAGATCCCATAGACTATCCCTATAGGTCAGTCATAATATACTTCTTTGCATCCTGTGAAAAATAAAACATATAAAGGGGTGAGCTTAAATGCTCAGTAAGGATAAAAATATAGAGGAAACTTTCATAAATAAGCATAAACATTTGAGGCAATGTATAAGACTAAAACAAAATCCTTTTAAACTTGAACTTTAGAATAATATAGAAAAGATAAAATCAAAATAATGCTATTTACTTACTCACATGGATATTCTACTAGTCTAATAATCACATGAAATATCAATAGACACTTTCATAATGATGGAATGCATAATTCCAGACCTCATAACCACATAGTTAAGGCCTTGTGCCAAGACTACAAATAATATTTTGTCAAGGCCTTGTTCCAAGAAACTAGTTTGTATCATGAGACCTACCGATGCATCGAGGATCTATAGCGGGCTCCACCTGTCACTTACTAAGTCGAATGCACTCCTCATATTAAAAGGTTTAAACATAACATAAACATTCATATTAAAACTAGCATACGAAATGTCGATAATTTATCCATAAACCATGAATGGTGTAAAAATAACATATCCATAGTCAAACATATCACAAAACCTTCAATACAATATTAAGGTTTTGTATCATAATAAATCAACTTCAAACAAACTTAAAATCCATCAAAGGATGTTGACCTAGATGAAATCAAAACCATTTTAGAGAAATATCTATTTCTATTTTGAAATCATTCAAAAGTAACGTAATTATAAAATAAAAAATTTATATTGGAAAATATTCTTATAAGCTTGTAAGGGAAGCTTAGAGGATGTTATAATGGCAGAAAATAGCCGCACTTGTCGCATTAGTTAAAAAAACATTCTTACCTTAAATTTGTCAAAAAGGTCAAAAAGTAACTTGTTTGGAAAATGACGGAAAGATTGCTTTATAAAAATCTTATAAAAGTCAAATAAGGGTGAAAATTACTTTAACCCATTGTCTATAAAATAGTAATAATGTTTTGAAATATATTTTTAAGAAACATGGATGTGGATGATAAAGATGTCCTAGTAGATAATTACGTATAAACAACCTCATATAATGAAGAGATTGTAGAATTAACCCTTACCTTGTAATTTTCCTTGGTCGAGGGTATGTTAACCTCGTGTATAATGGGTAAATAATTTTTATTAAATTATACAAGAATCATATACATTAATATGATATCATATATGATCTTTTAACATGCTTTGTTAATAATATCTTAGTATTATCGTCGTTTCGGGTGTTAACAGATTCATTTTCCTTTATATGATTTGTTATGTAAGTAATGATTGTTATGGATATGATGTATATTATTCATATTCATAATGATATTATGTATTTAAACATTATTTCTAATTATCTAATGAAAATAATTCTTGAATGGATTACGATGGGGAATGAATCTCACCACGTTCATGGAGACGGTAATCCGTATGTATGCACGAGCAACAATATCATTCTTTTGATATTAAAATAATATATAATTTGATGTTATATCATATATACATAATCATTATCATTTTATATTTATTATTTACATCAATTACACCTCATTATTATACCCATACAAATAATAATGTATTGAATAACAATTACACCACGACGTGGAGACGGTAAGCCGTACGCACACACGTATGGTAACATGTCATTCAAAGTATAGATAGAATAATTAATATTGTTATACCATATTTATAATAAAATCAAAGTATATAGAATATACTAGAGTTATTTTTTTATAATGGAAACCACAAAGATAGAGGAAGTGGAAGAAGAAATGAACTTGAAAGAGGTGATGAAATATTTACCTCTCCTTCAGGTTCTTCCTTTTGATTTGATCAAAAGGGATCCTTAAGTTGACTTTATGACTAAAGGAACGCCTCTAGGATGAAGGGAGAACAGTTGAGAGGGTATTTGGGCAGATTTTGGCCGAGCCAAATGGCTTTGAAGGTGTGAATTAGAGAGAAGGGGGAGTGCCCTTTTATAAGAGGTGTGAGGGGCACCTTATGAAAAGATAGAAATATTATTTTATAATAAAATAATTTTAGGTTTATAATTGCTAAAAAATAAATTATTTAAAGGATAAGGTGGGTATGGGTCTAAAAACACTCAACAAATAGGTTTTATACAGGTTTGGCTCACTATATTAACCTTATCGTTTAGATTTAACTCTTAGTTAAATAGTTTGACATTTACCATGTCTCTTTGTATCTTTATATTATATGGGTAATAAACTTACTATATAATTCCAAGAGAACCCCAAGTGGTTCATTAATAATACACCTATCATTATATAAGTCTTTTTTCTGAACCTTAGATTTCTAGGAATAGAATATCAACTAATAATATAATATTTGTTTTAAAAACTCTTTTATGTCAATTTTGACAGTATTGGGTATTTTGTTTTTTCTAAATTCCTAATAGAATTATTACCTCAAAAAAAATTCATCTAACAAACCCTAACATGTCATATTAACCTTGAAAATTAATGTAATTCATAAAAAGTCTCAAATTACATTTATTTGGATATTTATAATATCAATTATTTTAATATTTCATTAATTAGATAATTACTGCATCATCATTGTGTCATAAATAAATTAAATTATTTAATGTATAAAAAATATAAATAAAATACCATTATGTATTAAATATTTTTATCTTTCTAATGAATATTTATAGTCTAATTTATATTATTTCTATCCCTATATTAAAAATGTTTTAGTTATTAAACAATGATTTTAACTCTTTTAACTCTTCTTTAAATAAAATAATAATAAATGTCCTAATCTAATCCAAGTGGACCTAAATGATCATATTTTATCCCTAAGGTTGTTTTCATAGAATTACACTTATTTAATATAATTAGGACATGTGTTAGGGTTATAATAATATCATTTTTACCCTTAATTACCCTATTTACTTTTAACAGTGGTAAATAAAAGTAAAAAGTTACTATTCACCAAAAAATATTTTCATCTTATTGAACCAAATTTTATTTACTAATATCAACTATGTCTCTCAGATTTTTGAAATTCAACTCATAGGAGTAGTAAAATTATGTTTTATGTAAATTTGGAAATGCTATTAGGAGGTGGGTAAAAGAAGGTAAAAAGTTCAATAAAATTTTTATATATCTAAAATTATTATAAACTGACTCCAATGAATTACATTGAACTTATATAGGTATTATGTATCTATTTTGAACTAAAATAAATTTAAATAAAATAAATAATTATTTAAATAAAAATTCGGTTTTAAACTATAACTCAGTGTTTTTCACTATTCATCAAAAATAGAAAGTTTTTAGAAAAATACCAAAAATTCACCCTAAGCTAATTTCGATATTCCGAATCCAAAATTGATGTCCATTTTGAAAGATAAAATTTATAAAATCTCAAAAAGTTGGTATTACTATTAATAACGGCTAGTTTGATTGGTTGTGGTGTGTTTGAAGTCGAAGTTGCGTACAACACACGCTATTGCGTTATTCAAAGAGAAGCATACCATGGAAGCTTGGGGTGTTACATCCTAGGCAGGTGGACTATATGCTGGAGTTGGTGTCATAGGACCAACTAATTGTACTTTGATTACATATATATTTGATATAGTGAATATTAATTAAACATCTTATTTCATATTGTACATTATTCTACATGACTTTAATGTAATAATTTTCTAGAGTACTTATCACATTGACAAAGCCATATTAGTTCCCCGCTATAATGAGAACATTGATGTTATATGAAAATATTCGTAATATAGTTTTGTGGTTAGTTAAAATACTATGATAGGACACATAGTATATAAAACATCATGTGTGAGTACTCATAAGCAGATAAGACTTATTCTCATGAAGTTCACACTTAGTAATATCGAAGATGTGATATTATGACAACAGACCTTCAAGTTTTAATTCCTCATATTTTGGTTTCATGAGATATTCCTATCCATAAGCGTGTGTAATGGTTCTTAGACTCGAAGATTATCATTAATTCATGTCATGACTCACGTACATAGATTTACTAACGAAAACCGTCACACCATATGTTCGAGAGAATTAGGATACATTGGGTGAATCATGATTGAAATGTCATTAAGGGATAATTCAAGGAAGGATTTGCCTCATCCATCTTTATGGAAGCTGATATCTTTTTCCTTTGATTGGAATATAACTGTCACCCTAAATTCTATGTCCATGGTGTAACTATATGTCTATTTCAAAGAGTCAAAGAAAGACGTATCAAGAATATAGGTTGGTCACATGGATTTCAAACTTTCTTGATGAGATATTTTGATAAATTGATTATATTACACACTGAGAATTTGTATGTGGTTGTCGTTATTGTGACATTTGGTTATTTATCTTAAGTTCCTTAACCCATTTCTAGACAATAATATTGAAATTTAGGAGAGACTGCCTAATTCCAACAAGAAATAATCCTAGAGGGCCACACACTAAGTATTTCCATTGATCTTGATTAAATTTTATTTGAATTTAATTAATGGTATAAATATCATTCTCAGAATCGAGGAAAAATTTCAGTCGAGTAATATTGATTTCATAAATTAAATAAATATTTATTCACTAACATGTGAATAAAAATATATTTGTTTAGTTTTTTAATATTTAATAAATATTTATTCTTCGGTATGTGAATGAAATAATTATTTATGAATGAAATAATTATTTGGGTATTTATTAAATACCAATGAGTCCGAATGAACCAAAACCGGGTCTAGTGATAAAATAATTATTTACAAACTATTAGATATTACTTATCAATTTGTGGAAATTGGCATACCATAAAATAATAATAATATTATTATAATATAGAATGGTGTTTATTAAATGTTTTAAATGTTATTTAATAGGATAAATACAATTAAATAATATTTTAACCTAAATCATTGCTCTATAAATAGACAATTATGTCTATTATGTATCACATTAAATATTGAGAATAGAGAATTGTTTCAAACAATGAATTATCACTCGACTACTTCTCAAGAAGAAGAAATAAAAGAGTTATTAATTCATGACTGAAGAATGAGAGATCAATAACGAATAACATAAGACATTTGATTATCCATTCTAGCACTTGAATATCTAGTGACATTACTTGGAGATCATACGAGCATGTGTGGATCACCAATAATGTGATTCTATATTGGATCCTCACAGTGTAAAGAAGGTAATCTGAAAGGGTATTTTTGAACGATCAACATTCATCAATGAAGAATGTTTCTAAGCCCAAGTATTAATTCCTTTGGATATTAAATAAATTAATTATAAATTTGACGTGAAAGATCCTTACTCATGGTTTCGGGTAATGGTAATTAAAAGAATTTTTAATATATCACCAACCACCACATGCTTCCACAACACCCGGAACCAATAAATGGTATCATAGAAGTCACATTTAAACTAATAATTATTTATTTTATTGTTGATCTATGCTCAATTTTTGTCATATTTCCATTTCATGTTATTCATTTTTTAATCTGATTTGAATTAACATGTTATCGAAATATTATTCATGTTTATTCAATGTTTCATTTTCTTAAAGGTTTAAGAAAAAATAAAGAATGGCCAGAGATTCCACCAAGAAGTGCCAAATCTTTGGTCAGTAAAACTAGGTTACACAGTGTGTAGCCAGAGCACACACTGTTTACCCTTACGCATTGTACCTTGATGTTCTGAGCAGTTAATTACACATAGGGAATTTATTTCACACTGCACGTTGATCAGGAAAATTTGTGCATGAAAAGTGAATACATGGTTTGTAGCTAGTATGTACATGCAATGTAATCCAGATTATTTAACATTCCAAATCCCTAGGCATGTAGCTCGGATACACGACAACTAAGGCACATGACATATAACTGGATTGTACATGCAGTGTAGTCTCTCAATTAATGGAATAATTAAATTACATTAAATTGAAAATTGCGGCAGTAAAACCTTAATATATTGATTGTCACATATTATGTATTTGAAATTTAATAATGGTTTTAAGGTTTTTTTAAGTGATCAATTAATTTATTATAAAAAATATGTCATTATTGGTTTGGTGTTATTTCCCACGAATGCCATAAATGATGGGTATCTCTAATTAAGTTTGTATGACCATTAAGAGGAAAGGGAATTAATTAATTAATTAATTCTTGTTCATATTCATATTA
The DNA here is from genome assembly GCA_963277665.1 of Viscum album. NCBI lineage: Eukaryota > Viridiplantae > Streptophyta > Magnoliopsida > Santalales > Viscaceae > Viscum > Viscum album. The sequence goes on along the minus strand of OY728136.1, from coordinate 1,284,837,882 downwards.
GAGAATGAATAAATAAATTAATTCTAGATGATTACTTTTCCATATTCGTTGCATTTATGAACATTCATGATCTTGACCAAGACTTGTGTATGAATTGGATGTTTTAATTTAATTTATTACATGAGTTTGAAATTATTTATTATTAAACTAAATATGATGGCCTACGAGTTATCCCCACCTCTATTATTATATAAGACTTGTTTGTTCAAGGATATTTATGTCATCCATTTTTGACCAATTATCTGGTTCCCCTCACCTATGTGTGAGTCATAAATACATGTAATTAATGGATTATCCCAAGGAATGTGAAGGAAATTCATGATGGAACCATAATGATGCTAACTTAGGTTATACACATATATAAAGGTTGATTGTTGTAACTTATACCAAGACCGGTAGAAGGAGTTATTTCCCCTAGGTCATAGGTAGATTTAATATCCAATCTTTATATCAACTATTTGATAAATCTCATGAGTGGGTCATTCAATCAATTAATTATTGATATCTATGTAATTATTTACGGCATGGTTAATTAATTAAGTAACATCCACTTAATATTTACGAGACATGTAAAGGATAAAAAGATAAAATTTATTCAGAATAAGTTATATAAATTAATTACACTTAAAAGTTTTATCCAACATGGTTAATTAATTATGTAACATCTAATTAATATTAAAAAATCATGTAAATGATAAAACAAGATAAAATTTATGCATAATTAATTTAAATCCATCAACCTAATATTAAGTCATACTAATAATTTTATCACTTTATTAGGAAGAAAACTTAATAGAACTAAGTGTTTGACTAACCATTGATGGGGCACTTAATTTTATAATGGGAGTTATTATGAAGGTTTTGGATTAACTTAACTATTTTACATAAAGAGGAGTATCCCTTTCTAGACTTAGTTTAATTTGGAAGAAAGTGTTAAGGAAATACAAGTCATGATTTCTAGATTGGGGAATCCACTTAGTGGATCAAAGTGTTGCATACCCACAGTTAGCAAATACCTTCATACCTAAATAAATTCAATAATCTTGACTAATCCTTATTGGGGTTATGAAAAGGGTCATATGGATTATTTCCACTAGATTGTTAAAGCAACTAGACATTCCATGTTCAATGGTGAGGGATATTAAGACTAGATAAAATAGGGGGTGATTTAATAAAATTAATTAATTTATTATTTCTCACATAATTTGTAATCAACAAAAAGTACTAATAATATTCTATATTAATTGTAGAATAAAATGGAAAGATCATCATCCAAATTATCCCTATGATCAATGTTGGAGAAAGACAACCTTCTAACTGGTAGTAACTTCCAAGATTGGTTTAGATGACTTTAGGTTAGTCTACACCCTGAACAGAAATATTACATGTAAGAATCCTCAATGCCCGATCTACCTACCAAGGAAGTGAGTGATGAAGAGTTCCTTGTCTTTGAAAAACATTTTAGTGGCATGATCAACATTCAATGTTTGATACTTTCATCAATGTCTAGTGAAATCATGAAGTATCATGAAAACAATGATTCATATAGCATGCTTGAACACATTCGTGGTCTTTACCAAGAGAGAGATAGATCTGAAAGGTTTAATATTTCCATGGCTCTCTTTCAGAGCAAGTTTGGAGAGGGTTCCCTAGCTGGGACTCATATAGTCATGATCATTGGTTACATTGAACACCTAGAGGTTCTAGTGTTTAAACTCTTCAAATAACTAAGAACCAATATCATTCCGGCATTACTCCCTCATAGATTCTCCAAATTTGTTGTGAATTAATATGATAAAAATTGAGAATTATCTACCAGATCTTCTCACACTTCTTTTCCAAGTTGATAAGGATACAAAGCATGAAAATCCTTTTTATGTTATAGTGAAAAAATAGAAAGGAAAAGCAAATATATTTAATCCAAAATCATCTTCATGCCCATCCCAAAAGAGTAATATCAAGTGGAAATAAAGGGAATAGATTTATATATATTTCTCATGTGGAAAGAAGGTCCACTCTAAGTAAAAATATACAGAGACAAAGAAGTAAGGAGAAGCTTCAGGTACATTTGTTATCGAGTGAAATTTATCTATGTCTACAAGTGGGGTGTTATATATAGCTTGTGGTTATCACATATGTATTTAAATATTGGAACCAAATAGATTCATAATGATTGAATAAGGGGAGGAAAATCTATGAGTATCTAATAGAGATAAAATTAACATTGTAGTTATTAGAGACTACCACCTCACATTTCCAACTAGAATAATCTTGATTTTGAAAGTATGCTATTATGTTCTTTTTATTACCAAAAACATTATTTATGTATCCAAACTAGATACAGATGGATTTATTTATAAATTTGGGAATAAATATTGATTCTTTTATAAATATAGAGTTTTTATGGAAATCCACATTAAAATAATGGTCTTTATGTGTTGGATTGCATGAACCAAGTAATGAAAATCGATAACAAAGTTACTTCACATGAATCATACCACACCCAACTTTGGCATCACTGGCTAGGTCATGTAAATGAAAAGCGATTGACTATATTACATCAAGATGAATATTTTGATTCTTTTGAACTAAAAATACTTGGTGTATGTCATGCATGTTTACAAGGAAAAATGACTAAATCCCCATTTAGTGGGAAAGGTTATTGTGATTAAGAGATTATTAAATTAGTTCATACCGATGAGTGTGGACCATTTCCAATTGAAGTAAGGGGTGAGTACTCATACCTCATAAATTTTACTGATGATTTTAGTAGATATGGATATGTACACTTAATGAGGTATAATTAATATTCTTTTGATAAATTTAAGGAATACATGAATAAAGTTGAGAACCATCTTGGTAGGATGATTAAGAAACTTCACTAAAACCTTGATGGATAATATCTTAATCAAGAATTCATTGATTACCTACTAGAGTTTGGGATCCTATCCAAAGCCACTCATCCTTACACACCCCAGTGGCTTTGTGTATCCAAAATGAGGAACCACACTTTGTTGGACATGGTGAGATCAATGATAAGTCATATTAGTCTTCCATTATCCTTTTGGGGATACACATTACAAACATCATCACATATACTAAGACAAGCACCAAATAAATCGATAAATGGTATTCCATATGAATTTTGGAGTGGAATAAAAATCATTTCATAAAATTTACATGTGTGGGGAGGAAAAGCGTTTATTAATGCCTCTTAATGTAATAAACGTGAACCCTGAGGCACAAGGTGTAGCTTTATAGGACACCTCAAGAAAACAAGGGGATATTACCTATACAAACCCTCATATAAAAATTTTATAGTGGAAATACACACCATATTATTTGAGAGGGAGAACATATATATAAGAGATAGTTGTAGAAAGATAGACTTTGATTAAGTCAAGGCTCAAGGAACACAAGAGTTGGTAAAGGAACATATTCTACAAATCCCCATGGAAGAATAAACTATTCCAGAGACACAAGTACTACCTATGAGTACAAGATAGGTTAGAGAACCAGAACATTATGGTTTTATAGTCACCAAAGATTATGACTCATTATTAGTTGATAAAAATGATCCTATAACCTATAAAGAAGTAATAAGTGGGAAAAAGTTTCCATGCAGAAAGAATCCATGAATTCTGAAATGGATTCTATGTACCAAAACTAAGTCTGGATTTTAGTAGACCCTCTAGTAGATGTAAATTACATTGTTGGAAAATTGGTATTCAATAATAAATTGGACATTAAAGGACAAAGTCATTAACTATAAGGAAAAACTGGTTGCAAAAGGTTTTAAATAGTGTTAATGAATTCACTAAGAAAAAACCTTTTCACCAGTTGAAATGATAAAACCAATCTTAATTATACATGACATTGCAACTTACCATGACTATGATATTTTTAAAATAGATGTCAAAAATTCCATCCTTAATGATAACCTTCATTAATATGTCTATATGACACAACCTGAAGGGTTTGTGACTCCAAAGGATTCTAATAAGATTTGAAAAGTTCAAAAATCCATTTATGGGCTGAAGAAAGAATCTCAATCTTGGAAAATTCATTTTAATGGATCCATAATAGAATTTTGTTTCATAAAAAAATGAGTGTGAGCCTTGTGTCTACAAAAGGATTAGTGGGAGTGCTGTCATTTTCTTAAAAGTATATGTGGATGACATATTACTCATTGGAAATGATGTACCATTCTTATAGTATGTTAAGACATGGTTTAAGGAATAATTCTCCATGAAGGACTTAGGTGAGGTAGTATATATTCTTGGGATCAAGATATATAATAATAGATCCAAGAGTCTAATTGGACTATGTTAAGGTACATAAATTGACAAGATACTGAAGAGATTCAATATGGAAAAATCCAAGATGGGTTTTTTTCTAGAATCACATGGCATTAACCTTTCCAAGAAAATGTGTCCTTAGACACATGAGGAAATAAATAGAATGGAAAGGATTCCATACACATCAGTGATTGGGTTAGTAATTTAAGATATGCTATGTACTAGGATAAATGTTTCATATGCATTGAGTGTAATAAGTAGATATCAAGATGATTCAGATGGCCTCCATTGGATAAAAGTCAAGACTATCCTTAAGTATCTAAGGCATAATAAGGATTCATTCCTTTTATATGAGGGATATGAGGAACTAGTTCTCATAGGGTATAAAGGTTATAGTTTCCAAAATAATCAAGATGACATGAAGTTAGAAACAGGATACATCTTCACTTTGAATTAAGGTACTATAAGCTAGAAGAACTAAAAAAAGGTTGTGGATGGTGATTCTATAGGAGAGTCTGAGTATATTTTATCTTTTAAGGTAGCTAAAGAAGTAGTATAGAAGACAAAATTCATCCATGATCATGATGCTTTTCCTAGAAGTAAATATACTATCACACTCTATTGTGATAATACTATAGTGATGGATCTCAAAAAATAGCCAAGGTCACATCAGCGAATGAAGAACATACTTTAGAAGTATCATCTCTTAAGGGATTTTTCTCAGAGAGGTGAGGTTCTAGTGAGCAGTATTTCCATGGAAGATAATGTGGATTCCCCCTTGAATAAATCATTTTCTCATCAGATTCATGATTATCATGTGATTTTTAGTGGACTCAAAGTCGTCGGAAGTTGTAATTTTTCGAAGTGGGAGTTTGTTGGAGTATGTGTACTAGGAAAAGATGATTGTACTTTGATTACATGTATATTTTATTTTATGAATATTAATTAAAAATATTATTACATATTTCACATTTTTTTCATGACCTTAATGTAATAATGTCTTTGAGTATTTTACGTATTGATAAGGTCATATCAGTTCCCCACTATGATGAGAACCTTGAAGTGCTATGACAATATTCTTAATATAGTTCTATGGTTGGATAACATACTATTATGGGACCTATAATATATAGACCATAAAGTGTGAGTACTCCTAAGTATATGAGGTTTCGTCTCATGAAGTTCTCACTTATTATGCTCTAAGATGAGAGATTATGATAATAGACCTACCAGTAATTTTTTTTCATGTTTTTGAGTTATCAGATATTCCTATCTGAAAGCATTTTTAATGGTCCATAGAGTTTAATATTATAATTAATGTATGTCATGACTTGTGCACTAAGATTTACTGATGAAAATATTCACAGTATATGTTGGAAGGAAGTAGGGTACAGTGGGTGTGTCATGATTGACATGTCATTAATGGATAATTCAAGGACGGATTTATCCCTTCCATCTTCATGGAAGCTGATATGTCAAACCTTTGATTATAATATAACCATCACCCTAAATTCCATGGTCATGGAGTAACGATGTCTTTATTTCAAATAGTCAAAGAAATACATATCAAGCGTATAGGTTAGTGACATAGATGTGAACCTTTCTTGATGAGATATTATGATTAAGAGATAATATCACATAGTAACTATTTTTATGTGGTTATCATATTGCGACATTATTTTCTTTCTCTTGGGTTCCTTGACCAATTGATAAAAAATAAACTTGTAATTTAGAAGAGTTTGACTAATGATAATGAGAAAAAATCCTAGAGGATCAGACACTAAGTGTTTCTATTGATCTCAGTTAAATATTATTTGAATTTAATTAATGGAATAAATATTATTATCAAGACTGAGGAATAATTTTGTTCAATTTATATTGATCACGTAAATTAATTAAATATTTATTCACTGTCATGTGATTAAAAAAAATATTTTTTATTTTATTGAATATTCAATAAATATTTATTCATCGACATGTGAATGAAATATTTATTTATGAGTAAAATAATTATTCGGGTATTCAATAAATACCATGAATTTAGAATGGGCCAAGACTGTGTTTGGTTATAAAAAAATTATTTACAAGCCTGTAAATATTATTTATAAATATGAAGTAGTTATACCACCACAAAATAATAACAATATTCTTATAATGTGGGATGAGTTTTATTAAATTTTTTAAATGTTATTTAATAACCAAAATGAAATTAAATAATATTTTAACCTAAACTACTACTCTATAAATACACAGTTATGTCTATCGTGTATTACATACAAGATCGAGAATAGAGAATTTTTTCAGACAATGAATCCTATCTCGACTCCTCTCTCTCTCTCACAAGAATGAGAAACATAAGAGATATTTCTTCAAGACCAAAGAATAAACGACCAAGAATGAACAATGAAAGATTTTTAATTCTCCACACTAGCACCTGAAGATCGAATGATATTGCTCCGAGATCATATGAGCACTTGTGGATCACCTCTAGAGGGATTCTATCCTTTGATAATCACAGTCTAATGATGGAAATCGAAAGGGGTCTTTTTAGAGGATCAATATTCATCAAAGAAGAAAGTTCTTAATCCCATGAATTAATTTATTTAGACATTGAATAAATTAATTATAAATTTGACATGAAAGATCCTCGCTCATGGTTCAAAAAATAATAATTAAAAAGGTTAATATATCCCCCACCACTGCACACTTCCGCTACACCCAAAACCAACACCATCATGACATATTTATCCCCTAGAGGGGGAGTGAACATGATTTGTGATGTTGATGATAAGGTACCTATACATAGGTTAGGGACAAAATGATGCCTTGGTGATGCTGAGTGATGAAATTGATGACTAAAGGATTCCAAGGGGCATGTTCTCCATGCCTAGCAGATGCCAAGTCACTATAAATTCTTAGGGAATGATGAGAACATGAATTCATTGATGTGTAGTGATGTTGAGTTACATGATCACACGAGGTTGACTATTATGATTCATTAGCCTCATGGTTAATCCTTGATTCTTCTGATACTTTGTATATCCTTCTGGTATGGAGCAGAAGCAAGTACGATCAGGGGTTTGTTATGGATTGGTTAGTGCACAACCACTCGGTTTTGGTTTTCATTTTTATGTTTGTTATTCATTTATAATTATTATGGAATACACTATTATACTTGTTCATTCTAGGTTGAGGACACATTGTTGGTTTCTTACTGAGTCTTGTACTCACATCCTACTCAGGCATTTCAATGTGCATATAGATTTCATGAGGGAGCTGGTGAATGGAAAGGGACCTATAGTGGTTAGATAAGCTGAAGAGAAAGGATCTAGTGGTGGGATATGATAGAAACCAATGGGAATTTAAGTTTATTATTTGTTTACTTATCTACTTTATTTACCTTGGATGGACTGACCACTTTTGGGAGATGCTTTTATTTACTTTTCATGTATGCCATCATTAGCATAACACATCTTTACTCTAATTATTTATTATATTGTTTATTGTTGATCCTGTGACATGATATTGAGGGTATATTCCCCCCTCTGACAAACTTAGACCCTCACTGCTAGTCGACAAACTCTTTCATGTAGGGAGGTGTGCATGAGGTCACATATCATCCAAATTAGACTTAGGGGTTTGGTTCAGAATATTACAAAATGGTTTCAGAGTATTAGGACTCACTAACTTATTTATTCTCTTATCTTGGGTTGGGATAAGTTATATAGTAGATAATATGGTTTGGACTCAAGAAAGGGAACTATTTTAGTGTTTGGGAAACACTATATAGTATCCTATAAGTTTCCATAAATGGGTAATCAGTTTTTATATTACAATTGATTAAATTCACCCTGAGTACACGATGTTGATTTTTGATTTATGAGATTTTAGATGCATTCATGAATAATTAATAGACATGAAGGTTCAGATGATATATATATATATATACATGTTATTATTCTACATAGTATTTTTTTAATTAAATGTCTAATTTTTGATATTTTTTCAGGATAGTTTCATTTTGTGATATATATATTAATATGTTTGATGTATCTTTATAAAATTTAATTAGTTTACCTAAGCATGCTATTGTGTTAGTATATATATGATGACTTTGAATAATGTGAAAGGATAGAAACAAGAGTTAGTTCTAAGTGGGGTATACCTTGTGTTAAGGGTAGAATACTAGGAGAACCTTGTGTGATCCCATAGTCTAGTTAATAGAAACCTTGTATGATCCCATAAACTGATTAGGGTTTATCCTAAAGACTCTATTTATCTTCTGAAGTGTTTCCTTCTTGTTATAAGATTTTTCAGATTGACGTCGTCTTATGAGACTACTTGGTAAGTAAACCAAAATACTTCTTCATGGGAGGAGGTTTCTTCTTTACAACTAGAAATGTAGAAGAATACAACTATGAATTATCTCACGCCTGCTATGTGATTAGGGAATCAGAGTTTCTTCAATCAGAAGTATTTTTATTAGTGAATTATCAAGGTATAGGGGTTTAGAAATATGATCAAATATGACCTTACTTCAACCCCATAATTCTTCACCATTCCAGAGAATAGGATGATATGAAGATGTTGAGTAATGGGTTGAAATTATTATAGATATTTGACCTAGTAAAGGATCAATAAGTTAAGATGAAAATAGCCCGTGTTGGGTGTGCAACCCATTTCGATACCTCATATCATATTTAAAAAAATCAACTAAAAGAGATGAAGGTTCATATAGAAGAATTAGATAGGAATAGATTCATAATGTTGATTAATTCACATTGGCATTCACCTATTTTTATCAAGAAGGAATATTGTTGTCTTTGGATTTATGTTGATGACTGAATGTTGAAAAAAGTGATAGTGAATAATAGATATATATTACCCAAGATCAATGATATTTTAAATATGATTTGGGGATCCCAATGGTTCTCCAATATTGATCATTGATTGGGCTATCACTAATTTTGAGTTAGAGAGGGGGAAATTCCAAAGATGGCATTTTGGATTCAGTATGGACTGTGTGAGTACTTGGTACTATCGTTTGGGATGAAAAACATCCCAAAGGTATTCATGGAACTAATGAACAAGACCTTCCATCCATACCTTGACTCATTTTTCATTATGTTCATAGATGATATCCTCATCTAGTTGCTGACACCAAAGAAACATGTTAGGAACATATAGATAGTCTCGAGTACTCTTAAAGCACACAAGATTTATGCTAAGCTGTCAAAGTGTGACTTATGGATTCTAGAGGTGAAGTTACTAGGACATGTGATATATAATAACATTATATATGTATACCCATATAAATTTTAGGAAAACTTGTAATGGATATGTCCTTGAAATGTGTTTGAGATTTAGTGTTTTTTGGGTTTAGTAGGATATTACTGATGGGTTATCCTGGAATTGTCTTGACTATCAAAACCCATGAAAATGATGATAAAGAATGAAGTGAAGTTACAGTGGTTGGAACAATGTGAATAGATGTTCCTTGAGCTAATGATAAGGTTGATGATAGCTCCAACACTGACACTCCCTAATCCTAGGATTGGATATGCAGTGTATTGTGATACAACATTCATCAGTCTGGGAGTGGGGATGATGAAAAGAGAGTAGGTAGTAGATTAAGGGTATCATAATCTATGAAACCATGAGAGTAACTACTCTAAACATAAAATGGAGATGGAATCTTTGGTCCACACTCTGAAAATTTGGAGACATTATCTCTTGCGTGGGAGATTTATTGTTTACACGGACTAAAAGAGCCTTCACTATATCTTCACATTGTGGGACTTGGACTTGAAGTAGAGAAAATGAGTTGAGTATATACAGAAATTATCATTTTATTTGATGTGTTCACCTAGGAAAAGTTTACTTCATTGTGTATTCTCTTAGGTATAATATGCATGATGGACATGAGTTTGGTAAGAGGCTTTAGAGGAGCAGTGGCACATGGTGATCTTACTGGATGATTAGAGGATGGATTACTAAGAGGAATAGGGTTCTATGACTTGTTAACCTTTAGTGATCACATCCTCACTTGTGGACCAGGTGGAGACCAGTTGGGATTTATACCTAGAGTGTATTGTGATGAGGGAACAACTAGTTGGAGGTGATCTAATACTCGGATGGTTGATGGAAAATGAAGATGCGATCATGGAACATGGGATACTAGTAGAAATTAATTCCAATATATGGGAGTTGATGAGGTATTTACATACCTCTATATGGTCATTACATCCTAGCATGACTAAGATATATCATGAATTAAGGAAGTAGTTCTTGTGGATAGTGATGAAGAGATACATTGTTGGTTTTTTCTTCTGATGCCTTACCTATCAGAGGGTGAAGGTCGAGCACTAGTGTCCTAGTGGGTTGTTAAATCCACTCCAAATATCTATTTGGAAGTGGGATAAAATCATTATAGGATTTTTACAGGGTTACCTAGGACTATGAATAGCCTGAGGTGGTTTGAGTGATTGCTTATTAGCTAATGAAGTATGATCACTTCTTACTAATTAGGGTGACTCACTCAGTGGAGGAGCTAGGAAAGCTCAATTTATAAGAGATTGTATTCCTATATAGAGTTACTTTGAGAATTATTTTATATAGAGACACACATTATACATCATTATTTTGGTTAGGATTGTAAAAATCCTTAGGGACTCAGCTGAGATTGGGTATAACGTACCATCCATAGACAGATGGATAGACCGATCAGACTATAGGCATATTATTGGATATGGTTTTAGATTTAATGCTAAAATTTTATGGAATATGCGATAATCACTTATCCTTTATTGATTTCACATTCAATAACAATTACCATAATTTTATTCAGATGACACCTTATGAGGCTCTTTTTGGGAGAACATGTCGATCACTGGTTGCTGGCATGAAATAAGTGAGGTAGTGGTTATTGGCTTAGTTTTGTTTAGTAGACCTTCTAGAGAGTGTAGCTGATATGAAAGTGGTTAATCACCACTGAAAGTAGAAAGAGATATTATTCCAACCATATGAGACCCTTGTAGTTTTATGTGGGTGATTGGTTTTTATTGTGAGTAACTTCTTAGTTGGGGAGAAGATGTTTGATGAAACAGGTCATGCTAGAACCTCATTTTGTGGGACCCTTTGATATTATTGAATGAGTGGAGATAATTTCATACCATTTGGACCTTCATCTATGTTATCGAGGAATGAGTGATGTGTTCCACATTTCATAGATTCCTAGGTACATGCTCGATCCTATGAATGTTATATTGTGAGGATGTTGAGTAAAAACCACAATGCATCGTAGGAGGACCATCCAATGTGGATTACAAAATAGAGTGAGAAATTCTTCTATGGTAAAATAGTACCATTATTCCAGATTTAGTGGAAACATGGATAGATCTAGGAGGAGATGAGAGATCACAAATTTTATGTTCGGGCTTAGTGGATTGAGAGTTTGACCAAGACCACTAGAGATACTTCTCGAGGATGAGAAGCCGATAGAGGGGGATAATTGTAATATCCTTATTTTTTAAAGATAATAAAACCCTCTTGTTAATAATTTATGTGCATTTTTTGTGAAAATTAATGTTTTCAATAAAAATCACATAATAATTTTTTTTAAAGTCTTTGAAAAGGGTATAATCCTAGTTAGCATCTTAGAATATTTTATGGACTAATTTTAGAGTTAGGCTCTATGTTAGTGTGAGATTCCTAGACCCATAGAGCATCGACATAGAAGAAATAAAAATATTAAATATACTATATTACTTATGTGTGACTTATCCAAAATAATTGAATATTTACAAAAATGGTACATCCTATGAGAAATATGAGACCATCATTAGTTTCGGGACATAAGGTTTACCCTAGGTGGGGTATAAATATTGTGCATGTCATTCATTTGGTTAGATCGCACGTGAGGATAAGTTATTTAATTTTTTTAATATTTTTTATGAAATAATTTAATATCTTCCAAAGAGTTCATCATATGAGAAATTTTAGACAACTATTAGTTTTGGGACACATGGTCTACCTTAGGTAAGACATAGATTTTATGAATGTCGGGTGTTTGACAACATCACATGGTATAATACCTTTTTAATATTTAGTTATATTATTATTCAGATTTTAAATAACAAATAATCAAATATTTATCAAACAATGTGTCTTATGAGAAATCAGAGGCCACTGTTAGGCCAGGAACATGGGGTTTACCCTATGCAGGGCATAACATTTATGCGTAAAGGGTTTTTTGGATACATCACATGAAATAATACTAATAATTATATTATTATTATTTGTGTTGAAGAAATTTAAATGGAAATTACAAATGTAATTGAATTAATTTAATTAATTTATGATGTTTTTTCATGGGTGGATATTTATTGTGGGGTTAGATAATAATAGTAACATTATTACTTGTCATGCATAAATGATATTGTGTGATCAATTTATTAACTATATGGTTTTAATAAAATTTATTGTTGAACTATTCATGGTGATAATGATGACATATATTTAATAATAATATTTTTTTTCTTGTTATTATTATTAAAATTGGAAGATATTTTTTTGTGTGATTAAACTAAAATATGTATACATACATACATCAATTAAAATTTGTTTGTGTGTGTGTGTGTGCGTGTGTGTGTGTGTGTATAATATGTATATATATGGGTCAAAAAATTAAATCCATATGTATTTAGATATACAGGTGTATATATTTATATATGGGGGTTTGTATATGTATAATGTGTATATATATATATGAGTTAAATTTATATTTATTGGATGGATATTAAGTTATATTTAATTAATTAATTAAATATTAATTAAAGAGTAATTTAGAAAAAAATGTATAATAGGGTGACACCTTGGTTACGAAGAAAGTGAAGAAGAATTAAATTGAGTAATAATTATTTAAACAATTAATAAAATGAAATAATATTAAAAAACGTTAAAAGGGGATGAGGATATATGGGGTGGAGCCTCTCTCATGTAAATGATTCCCCTCACAACACTCTTTATTCCCCCCTCTCCCATCTATTGTTTTTATTTTTTTATATTATTTCTCTAAACTTCTATATTCTATAAATTTTTTTATACTAATCAGATTGATGCGTCATCGGTGTTGTTGGGTTCATCTCAATGAGTATAATTTTAATCCAAATTTTTTTTCGAAGGTGACAAGGTGTGTTTTTCAGATTTAAAACTTTTTCCACAATTTAAATATCTAGGATAATTATGTGTATTATCGAATGATAATGATCATGAATTATCAAGATGCAATTGCACTAAATTATCAACTTATAATTTATTGAAAAAATTATCCAAATAATATCACACATTTTATCAAAGGATAATTTGTAAGAAATTATAAAAGGATAATTATGAAATTGTCATGCATAATTATATGATTGTATTAAAGAATAATTATAATTCATAACAACTGTGTTTTTAAATTAATTTAGGAATATAAATTATTGAACTTGGTTTAATATTTATTCATGAGGATAATATTGTGAGCACATGAATTGGCCTAAAAATGATAATTTAGAAATTATACAGGAGAGAGAAAATACTATCATTTATAATATTTTAACTGATAATTTGAAAATTATTTAGGAGAGATAAAATATTATTAGATGTAATATTTTAAAAGATAATTTGACAAATATCTACAAGAGATAAAATATTATCATATGTAATATTTTAAAATGAAAATTTGAAAATTATATAGAAGATAAGAAGTATCATCACATGTGATATTTTATTTCTTTTGGAAATAAAATAGTTGTTTTAGGATTTAGAGACCCTTTATGAACATCAAGTGTTGATGTTTTGCAATTATAAGGTCATATAGATGTATTATTGATTGGGTTATACTTACCTTTTGACATCGATGAATTTTGAGGTAGGAAGCTCCTTAAATTATTGGGGCTCTTGTTTACAAATGATTCCCCAATTTATTTATGTGTTGAAATATTTGATGACTGTGCTAGATTATGATCACATGTGGGTATGTGTATATCCCTGAGAACCTTATGTGACCGTTTTTTCCATGATTACTTTAAAATATTATTATTCATGTTTGATTTTGATCACATTTATTACTATTCTACCTTACGTATGATTATGTTCTATGATTTATCGTGTATCCTACCATGTTATGTTTGATTTTGTGGTATTATTCTTGGAGACAAGGAAGGTGTTCTATCCTGAAATGTTAACCCTAGAAGGGGAGTGCGCATGATTTACGATGTTGATAATGAGGGACCTATACATAGAGTAGGGATACGATGACTTCTCATGGATGTTATGTGATGCACTCAATTACTAGAGTATTCCAAGGGGTATTGTTTTGATTCATGTGGATACCGATTTGCTCTCAATACCTAGGGAATTCCGAGAACCTGAATTCATTGATGGGTAGTGATTCCATGCAACATGATGACATGATGCCGAGTAACATGATTCATCAGCCTTGTGGATAATCCTTAATTCTTATAACACCTTGATTATCCTTTTGGCATGGAGCTGAAGTGAGTATGGCAAGGAGTTTTTTGTGGCTTGGTTAGTGTACAATTTTTCAGTTTTGGTTTGTATGTTTATGCTTTTTACACATTTATCATTATTACGGAATGCAATATTATACTTGAGCATGCCAGGTTTAGGATGCGTTGGTGGTGTTTACCGAGTCTTGTACTCACACCATACTCTGGAATTTTGGTGTACTTGTAGATTTCATGAGGGATACAGAAAAGGGAAAGGGCCTAATGGTGGATCGCTGAGCTAAATAACAAGGATTTGGTTGTGGGATAGGATGGACACCAATGGGACTTGTAGTTTATTATTTGTTTTCTTATCATATTTATTTACCCTGCTCAGACTTGACACTTTTGGGAGTTGATTTTATTTACTTTTCCTTCATGTCTTCTTTAGCTTTCTAGATGTTTAATATAATTATTTATTATATTTTTTATTTTTGATCATTGGTCCTATGACATGGTATTGGGGTTATAGTATCCCTTCTGACAAACTCATACCATCGCTTCTAGTCGGCAACCTATTGTGTATGGGGAGGTGTGCATGAGGTCACGTAGCATCCGTTTTGGACTTAGTTGTTTAGGTCAGGATGTTACAATCATATTAAAAAATATATATTGTTATTAAAATCCAATCATTCATGATTTATTTATAATTTATTTTATTATCACTTTCTTCCTTGATTGTATCATAAATTTGGATCTTTCATTCGATGTCCTCAATATGTTTCTTTATTTTCCATAAAACTCAACCATCTCCTTTCCATATGTGATAAATTATTTATCTTTGAATTTATTATAAGAATTAGAAAAAAATTTATTTATTTCTATTTATGATTATATTATTAACTTTATACCCTATTTCATTTGTGTGATTAAAATCACTTAGCCTCTTATGATCATATTCCATACATAAAATTTAATGATAGAATTTTATGTTTACATGTTTTATTTTGGAAAATTCTATTACCTATTATCTAAATTATTTTTCTAAAAAAATAATTCTTATCATGAAATATATTTCTTGAATCAAAATTTTTAAACCCTAAGATATCTCATCTTTTTTTATGTCTTAAAAAACATACACCAATTTAATTTAATTCTTAATATTTTTTGAATCCATTTTATAAATCAAGTGATCTAGAACTATTGTATGATAGTTTACTATAGTATAAAAAAGTTGGAATCATTTCCTTGGGATTTAATTTGATATATAAAACTCATTTTTAACACCATTTTGGTTTAAATTTAATTTTTAACATGAATCATTTTATTAGTTGTTTCCCCCTAAATGGTTGAATTTCAACTCTTTTAGATGTTTGAATTATTCTTTAATTGAAAATAATTTTTTTATCTGGTGTTATTATTTTTCAAAATTCTAAAAATAATAATTAAAATATAATATTATCATAGAATATATATTTTTTCTATCTACAACATCCATATTATTTCAAAAATTCTAAACACCATACTAACTATAATGACCTGAAATTTTATAAATAGAAGTTCTCTTCTGAATAAACATGTTTGTGTCATGATTAGGAATATATTATAGTATAAAACACATGTAACACATAATTATTTATTTAATTAATTAAGAACATTAAATTTATAGAATAACTATAGACCAGAAAATTGAATATATTACAATCGGTAAATAAATAGAAAAAATAAAATTATATGAATTGGAAAATTTAGATCATTTTGATCCCTTAGAATTATAAAACTTGAAAAGAAAACTATAAAAAAGAAACAAAACATCAGTAATACCATAAATATTTTAGAAATGAGAAATGTATACCCTTGATAGAAATTTACATGAATGATGAATGAAGGAATTAAAAGGTATCTATTGGAGGTAATATGATCATTGGAATAACAATATAACCATTGAAATAATAATATGAATATTAGGAATAGTAACATGACCATTGCAATAGTAAATCAATATAAAAATAGTAAAATATATAATAAATAATATTTACTATGTGCAATTTAATAAAATACAATTATTTTAATTCTGTAAAACAAATATAAAAAATTCAAAGAAGGTGTAAGTGTAATTCTAATGATGTGTATTTTGTAAAGTATACAATTTTTATGTTAATAGTTAAATTATGTTATAATATTTGGATAAAATAAATGGTTTTTGTAATTATAACATCAAAATTTTCTAAGGGTGAATTTTTATACTTTTTTGAGAAACTTCAAATTTTAGGTGAATAGTAAAAATATTTTTTTAAATACCACATGTTTTATGACATGGTAATGATGTAATAATGACTTAATAAATATTAAATTGGTTAGATCAACCCAAAAATAATTTAATAAGATAAATTAGTCTTCAAAAAATATATATTTTATTCCCAAAAGTTGAAATTATTTCCTAAATTCTAAAAATATAAAGTATTCCATCATAGAAATAATTTTTCTTTTTTCTCCATTCCGTCAGAATAAATTAATAAATTATGTGGTGGAATGTCTTAAAAGTCCTAATATTATTTTATTTTATTAATATATAAATTATAATTTCAATAATATCACTAATATAAGGTTTACCTAGGAAATTATATTATTTAAATATTTTAACCCAAAAATACCCTTCTTCTAATGTATAAATACCCACTCTCACTCCCTTTGGAAAGCCACATTCATTTAACTTCTCAAAGAAAAAAATATACCCAAATTACCTCTATTAATCCCCTTGGAATCCTTAAGGTTGTTATATAGACATATAATTCCAATTATTTAATGATATAAGGTTTGTATCAAAGAAACAACACCAAGAAGGAGGTAAGATTCATTCATATTTTCCATTCATTTTCCACTTATCTCCCCCAACCCTTCTATTATGTTCTCACAAAAACATCATAGAATTAATTAAATATTATATTATAATCATTTTAATTTGTTTAACCTACTTTAATTATTTTATATATATTATATATCCCTATCCTTTTCTTTCAACAGTATCCCATTAATGATTTGTTATCCACATACGAGGATGTTTCTAATTATCAAATTATTAATACCTTTATGGATGAATATAAGAAATTATTTATAATATATGAATGTAAAAATATATGAATTTTTAAGCTTATTGAGTTAGTTTTAATAATGTATAAATATTAATAAAATTAAATTATTAAATTGAAACCTGACATGATATTTTAAAGAAGACATAATATGAAAAAATTTCACCTTTAACAAATAAAATTAAAAAATAAAGTTCAATGACTGTAATTGATAATGTAAAACATATATAAATATAATTACCTCTTAGATTCATGGTTTAATAAATATATTTTTATTATATATGAGTTGTGAAGGTGATGAAAAAAATTGGGATCTAAGGTAAGGTGATTCTCAAACCCAACTCTTTATTTTTGGGTTATCTCCCCTTTCTCTATTTTTCTAATATGGATTCTTCTCCAATGTATTCAAAATTTACTTTAACAATTCTTTCACTCTTCTTAATAGGGATATACATTCTTCAACATCATCGAAATGAATTTAAGACAACTATAAATATTTTTCAAATAGATTTTATTTTCCAAAACATCTTGTTGATTCCTCTTGAGTTGTTTCTTCTTGACTCAAAGAATAATGATATTTTATGATATAATATGATCTCCTTTATTCATCTAGGAACACCAAATATTATTATTAATTATTCTTTACAACATATTTATAAAAAAAATTCCTTTCTATTGTTTTTTGTAATGAATGTGATTGTTATATTATTTCTTCTTATATGGTATTCATAATTATGATCATTTTGTGATTTGATAAGTGGGTAAGGAATTATATAGACCTGCAATACATTATATAATGTTGTATATCTCATGATATGATTCTTATTGTGTGTGAACATGATACAATATTTTTTCATATTCGTCATGTAATGATTTTTACATATATGTTATGCGTGAACATGATGTTATAATTTTTCATAGCTTATGTGTGAGATTTTATGACTATATTATGATATTTAATTATTATATATTTTCCATATTTCAAGCCTCGTTCAAATTATTCATTCATGATTAAGATTATAAACTTTTTGTTATGTTATAATGATTATTATTATCCTTACCCAAGTTCAATATTGATTCATGCCATGTGTTCCTTCACTTTTATTCCACCCCTTACATGGATTTTATCTCACCCATTATCTGTTGCATATCCTCAGATGGTTTTATATACTATGGACAAAATGAGAGTTTTTAGGAGTAAGATGAATAATTATTCAAATATTTTTATGTTTTATTATTTATAAGTTATGTATGAACCTAATTTTCTAAAAACCCTAATCTTTTTTATTATAGATTGTATTACTATTATGTTATTTATTTTAACAATGATTTAATAATAATGTATGAAATATGTGATTCACTATGGTTAGTATCAGATAAATCTTCAATTAATTTTGGAATTATGGTTAGAAAACATTAGGGAAGACCCTAGGGGTAACTATAAATATATAAATAAAATCGTAAAGTTGTAGTAAAGAGTGTGTAACTTCCAAGAAAAAACATCCCTATATGGATACAAAAAAGTGGATGCAAGATTTTGACTATATGAAAAATAGGGAAAATAACCCTGAAAATGTAGGTTGAGTATTAACACGATCTTTATTCAGTGAAAAAAAGTGGTATGAACTTCCCAATAAGTTTGAAACTTCTGAGGTACATACTTTTGTTGATTAAATTCCTTTTACAAACCATTATAAAGGATATATAGCTAAAATAACTATTTATA
Source organism: Viscum album (assembly GCA_963277665.1). Classification (NCBI taxonomy): domain Eukaryota; kingdom Viridiplantae; phylum Streptophyta; class Magnoliopsida; order Santalales; family Viscaceae; genus Viscum; species Viscum album. The sequence continues at coordinate 1,284,818,279 of OY728136.1, read as the reverse complement.
TTAATGTTTAAAAATATTATTGTATATGATCTAGAAGCTAGTTTTGGGAAGTAGGTTAATAAAATATAACTAATGATAAAATTAATAATCCCATAGGATATTACTTTAGAATTGATTTTTACATGAGAATAAATTATTTATTCAGGATTTATTTACTTGTGTTTTGTTCAAACCTTTTTTTTATTTTAGAAAATATTGGGAACTAAGAGAAACTAGACTAAAAATCCATGTTATGGATGATGAAATGATTTTTCAAATAGCATTATAATTTTAATGGGAAGTGGAGTTAAAAAATTCATTGTGGTACTTAAAAACATATCATAAGTTATGAACAATAACCGTAATAATGTGGAACTTCTTTATTTACCCAAGGATCAATTAACTATTGAGTCCTTCATGTGAAAAAAACCGCTAAAATTTGGTGGATCTTCCAATCCATTTTTCATGGAACATTGGGTCAAATATATAGCAAAGATATTTCTTATGCTTAATTTTTCTTTAAAGGAGAAATTTAATCTCATCATCTAGCATTTAGATGGAGAAGATGATCAATGGTGGACATTGATCAAGAATATGAAGTGAGAGAATAAAGTGGTAGTTGTTGAGTGGGATGAATTAAAGAAGATATTTCTTAATAATTATTTCCCTCAAATTATATGAACAATGGTGGGGATATAATTTATAATGATTATGAAAAATGATAGTGAATCTATCATGAATTATGAGGATTTTTTTCAAGTCTAGAAAGGTACACCATTATTTTTTAATAAATATAATAAACTGATAGATTCTTAAGTGGTTTAAAATAAAATCTATGAAAATATCTAATCATCTAGGAATTTGGAAGTAATGAAGAAGTTTTTTATATTATCTTAATATTTATGTAGATATTTTAGAATGGTCCCATGAAAATGGAGATAAGAAATGAAGGATAGAGTTTGAAGATGGAGTATTGAATGATAATGAAGGAAAGAATATCCAACCACCCACTTGTCAAATATATGGAAATAAGCATCATAGAAATTTCCTCAAAGGAAATAGGAAATTATTTAAGTGTTTTATATATGGGCATAAAACTCATGAATGTCTAAGATACATAAAAGAGCTAGCCAAATTGATGGAGGAAAGGAAGGAACCACCCAATGCACCACCCATGGTTCAATGATTCAACTATAAGGAGAAAGGGAATTGTGTAAAATATTTCACCAAATAAAGGGTCTTCGAGGTTAATCAACATAAAACACCACTAAATCCAATTTATCATGGGAAACCATAAACCATCACTACCATTAAGGTGGAGTAAGAAAATAAATTAATTTAAGGTATTCTTTTTATTAACTCAATAATGGATAAATTTTTATTTCAGTTGGGTTCTTCACATTCCATTATATTCTATATATTTTCTAAAACTATAGAATCAAGTTCGTAATTCGTTGAAGTAGAGATATCCATAAAAACACCTAGTGGTGAAATCATTTCAACCCAAGTGATGGAATCTTCCCCAATTATAATCTGTTGTAATATTATTCTATAAAATCTTGAAATCATTCCTTTTGTGGAAATTGAAACTATATTGGGAATGGATTGGATATAATTATATAAAAATCACATAAAATTTAAAAAAGGAAATATCTTTCCATATCCTGAATCATTCTATTCTCTTATAAAAATTCAAGGACCATTTTGATTTCCTTTCTACAAATCCTTCAATAGTGTGGGTGTTGAAACCCAATGAAGAAGCATATCTTACTCAAATGGTTGAGTCAAATAAATGAATTATCATTTAAAAAATGTCTATTTTGAGGGAATATATTGGTGTATTCCATAATTATTTTCATGGAATTCCCCTGAATCATGGGGTATATTTCTTTATAGAACTCAAACATGTATTTAGAGTTGGCTCTTCCTGCTTGGGTCAAATTTGGAGCAATAGATACACAGGGGTTTTGATCCTTGAGGTTCGGCAGTCAAGGAGCCCCCTAGGTCATCCTTTTGTTTTCTCTTATTCAGGTTTCATTCACACTTGCCTGTTGATTCTGTTTTATTTAGGGATACTTCCCTATTTTTGTTTATATTTTTGTGTTCTTCCTTGATGGTGGTTAGTGATCTACGATGGTTGTTTTGTTCTCTAGTGTTGGTCGTTGGTGGCATGAAGATGAGATAGTGGTGATGGTGGAAACATTGGTAGGTGTCTCCTGATAGTGTTCTACAGTGGTATCTGGTGATGTTCTGTGGTGGAAAATATAGTGTTTCTTATGATGCTGTGAAGTCAGTGACAAGATGGTGCCGATTTCATTTGAAGATAAAGAAGGTGGTGTGAAGGTATATGGGATTTCTTCCTTCATATATTTTTTGGTGTTTCTATTCTCATGGTTTTGATATAGGTCAAAGGTTCCTCTGGCTGACGATCGATGGTTCCTCTAGCTGATGAATGACGGTTCCTATGGCCAAAAACTTGTGGTTCCTCTGGCCGACGAATAATGATGTTCATGACGACAATGCTTGGAGAGGGGATGATGGTTAAGGTATGATGAATACAGTGTTTTGATGATGGTGGTAACTATGTTTATTTAACTCAATTGGCCCATCTTCGGTCTACACAATGGATTTCTTGGTATTTGAGGTGATGATTTGGTTGGAATTGAGGATCACTTTATTTTGAATTCCAGGTTGTTATTTGGTTTTAATTTTGAATTTTGAATATGAAAATTTGAATTTTTTAATCTTTATGTATAGTTACCATTAACCATAAAGTGGCTTTCAAAAAATTAAATAAAAGAGATTTGAGGAGGAGCAACTACTATTACAAAAATACCCTATAGGATGACCCAGATAAAACTAGAGGAGTTAAAGAAGCAGTTGTAAGAGAATTTGGGAAATGGGTTCATATACCCCATGCATCACCCTAGGGTGATCTAGTTCTCTTTGTCAAGAAGAAGGATGGATCAATGCGCCTATGTATCGATTTTCAGTATCTCAATAAGATCACTATAAATAAGAAGTATCCCCTACTAAGGATTGATTAATTATTTTATCAACTTGGAGGATCTCAATACTTATCAAAGGTCGATATTTTTTCTAGATATCAATAATAAAAGGTGAATAAGAATGATATTTAGAAGATATATTTTTGTATAATATATATACACTATGAGTTCATAGTGAATCAATTCAGAGTTACTAATTACAATTTAATATTCATGGACTTGATGATTATAATATATATAGATTACATCGATAAATATATGGTGGTCATTATTGAAGATACTCTCATCTATTCTAAGAGAAATTAGAAATATTAAAATCATTTAAGTATTATGTTAGAAATGTTAAGGAAGGATAATTTTTTATGTTAAGTCCAGTTAGTGTGACTTTTGGATTCAAAAAGTCACATTATTGGGTCATGTGATCACTAGTGAGGGAATTTCAGTTGAACCCTTAAAGAAAAAGGTAATTGAGGAATGAACCTGACCCTCAATCACCATATATATTTTTAGTTTCTTGGATTATATGATTATTACTAATTGTTTATGAGAAATTTCACAAGATTATATATCCTACTCTATAAGTTAACACATAAAGGGACAAAGTATGTTTGGATAAAAAAATGTGAGGAAAGATTTAAGCTCAATAATAGGCAAATAACTGCACTTATACTCACAATAATATCTTTTAGAGAGGGGTTTGTGATATAGAGTGATGCTTCAATGAAAATATGGGGTTTTATTCACACGAATGTTTTTAAAATGATTGATTAATCCACACAGTAATTGAAGATACATGAGAAGAACTACATGATGCCTGATTGGGAGGTAATAGTTGTGATATTCACATTAAATATTTTGAAACACTACCTCTATAGAGAGAATTGTGACATATATATAGATCATAAATGTTTAAAGTATATATTCCCATATAAAGAGATAAATATGTGTCAATGAATATGGTTGGAGTTAATCATGGTCTGTTATTTATTAATTCACTATCATCCTAGAAAATAAATGTAGTTGACCTTTATTATAGAAATGAACCTGCTACTCTATACATGATTCATATTGAGAACAACATTATTTTCATGGGTATGAAAAAGATAGATCTTTAAATCATAATGGAAGGAAATTCATCCCACCTTTCCAAAATTATTATCCAGAATTATATCTAAAAGAAGATCAAGAATGCACAAACAGATGATTTAAAGCATCAAAAGAAGGTGATAGTAGTAAAGGAAGGTATTTTTCATGAATTCAAAAATGATTACGATGGTTTCATTAAGTTTGAAACTAGAATATATGTTTCATTATCACCTGAGATAAAGAAAGAGATATTAGATAATGTACATAACTTATCTTTCTTTGTCCATACTAGAAGTATCAAGATGTATTGTGATTTTTTAGAGTACTTTTATTAGGAAAACATGAATAAAAATATTATTAAGTATACCCTAAATTTCATGGTATATCAAAAAGCTAAATCAATGTGAAAAAATTACAAAGGGATGATACAACCATTACCCATAACTGTAACACCCCGACCTGAATCACCTGATCTGAGCTGAGGTTCCACATGAACTCATTGATGCATACCCATATGAAAGAGGTTGCTGAATAGTAGTGAGGGCCTAAGTGGCAATGTGGTGAGACTATGTATTTGGAAAAAGATGTAAAATAATCATAAATATAGTTTAAGCAACAATAAATAATTGAATCAATAACACTTATATCAATATAACATAAGGAAATGAGGACACCATCCATGTAGTAACATGAAGGAATATGATATTAATATCCAGTCAACAGGATTCCCACATATAGTGGATCCATGTACCATAATAAAAAAGGTTGAAAGATAAATGACGAATGCGAGAAAAAGATCCCAGAGTTTTTCCCAATATCACCTCGGTCCACATTGATCCTCCATCTCAACTGCCCAATATAAGGCCCTTTAACTTCATTGGATCCCTAACCCTAAAGTATTCACGCCCACTAAGATTCATATGTAGGGAATGATTATAAAATTCAGTAGGACACCATAAATGAATCCTTAGCATTAGTGTAGGATATATATATATAAAACAATATGGAATGACTTTAAAAGAAATGTATATAAGCATACCACCATCTGAATCATCTAATGCTAACCAGGCTTCTATAAACCTTGGCCCTATTGTCTTCAGCATCGTGTTTGAAGATATGTTATATCAATCTGGTCATATAGTATGAAAAAGGTAACATAATTCATTTTAAGAAAAACCATCTCATTTATGGATAAACATAATAGAATCAAAACTTGGTTACACATATCATCCCATGATAAAACAATCTCAAGATAGATAAACACAATACAATCAAAGAAAAGTTACATGTCTCATACCATGAATCAACCATGTCATGATGGATAGATATAATATAAGTAATTTTTCACTTTTAATTCACATAGAAAAGTTCTCACAAGGAAAAACATGCATCCATATGCTAACCAAGTCACACAACAGAGTTCTCACAGGGCTACACATGCACCCACATGCAAATCAGGTCACACAATAGATTTCTCATAGGGATACATGTGTACCCACTTGACAATCAAGTGATACAGATTTATATAAAAATCATAACATGTTAAATTTTTTCTTCCTTAAGCATAAGAGAGTCCAATTATAATGAATTGAGTTTTTTCTCCTTAAATAAATATTGTGTTCGATGGATTTCTCCACACACAACACCAGAAATAAAAAAATTTCAACCATTGTAAGGTAGCCATAAAATTAATAGGTATAAACAGTGGTATCAAAATTATAATATATATATATATGTATATATAAAGAAGAAAAAAATAAAATAAATTTCGATTTAAATATTTACTCAATTAGTACAACTATGAAACTAAAAAATATTTTTTTTATTAAAGAAATTTATTTTATAAAATTTATATTTTTCAATTTTAAAATATTTATGATTAACACTAATTTTAGAATAATAGTTAATATAGAAAAAATATAATTTCCAATAAAAAACTATTTTCACTATATTATATGATTTTAATTTAAAGTAAAATTTAAAATTTTAGGATTTGATTTTAGAAAAAATAACATAATTTTTAGATTTATCATGGTCATATTAGAATAATATTTTTTTATAATTTTTTGAAAAAGATTTATTTTTAAGTGAATAGTGAAAAATATTGTTTTTACAAATAACATGGCTTTTATGACTTTATTAACAAATAATAATGAATTGAAATTTTATAAAACTTTTTTCTAAGGCCAAATATTTATTTTATAAGTGAATTTATATTTTAAATTTTTTTTTTAATTTTTAAACATATATTTTACATTTTAGAATTTATATTATATTTTTTAAATAATTTTTTTAATATATTATAAATTTAGTATTTTAAAATTAATTTTTATCAATTATAAAAATTGAATAAAAAATCTATTTAAAATTTTGAATAATTATATCCAAATTATATAATAAGTACCATTGTAATACCCTAATAATTTAAAATAACACTTTTTCTGATAATGTATAAAATACGCCACACCGAGCTTAAAAAAACCCCAAAATATTATTATTTAAATATGGCTGCTATAACCTAGCCATTAAATTGGTGGATGTGAATATGATTAACCATATTATGATATATATATATATATATATATAAAGGTATTAATCAATACAAATTTATCAATTAATTATTAAGAAATAAACTTTCAAATTTTAGTAAAGTCATTTTATACAATTTCTTCAAAAATAATTTTTATTACTTTTTTGGAGAAAATAATATAATTAATTTTTTCCACTTTTAGAAAATGTATTTGATAAAATTAACTGATTTTTTTTAAATCATAATATAAAATTTATCTTAGAGTGAAAATTTTGGATTTTTCTAAAAAGATTTATTTTCAAGTGAATAGTGAAAAATACCGATTTTTATTGAAAAATGAAATTTTGTTTTAAAGTATTTTCAAATTAAAATTATTTGTATTCTATTATTAAAATTCAAATAAATTTATTTTTAATGAATTCATTTATGAATTTGGAATAAAAACATTTTTATTCTCAAATGGGAATTTTTTTGAAAGTTTGCTTTCATTAAATTTTTCCAATTTAATTTTAATTAAATTCTACCAATTATGTGATTTTAATTTTTAAAAATGGATTGAATATTTATATTAAGGAGTTAAAAATTTATTAAATATTTCCCTTTATTTTCTGTAAAATATGAAATGTAACCTTAGTAATTTTTGTTACCACCGTAAAGGGTAAATCATGTAATTTAGGTTAAAAATAAAATAATAAGAACCATAAAATGACCCAAGAAATTACCTAAATATTATTGGATGAGAATATATAGACCATAATAATAAAATTTTCTAATTTATGAACTTTTGGGGCCACTTGGATAAGATTATGATCTTTATTATATTTTATTTAATGAAAAGTCAAATAGCTCACACTCTTGTTTTTAATAAGTGTAATATTTTTAATATGGTGTTTTCTAGAGGATATGTTAAACTATAAAAAGTATTTTAAAATTTAAGATATTTATATACATAATTTCAATTTATTTTTAATTTTTATTGAATAAATAATTACCTTAATTCTTACACAATGTTGATGTAATAATTATTCAATTAACAGAAAAATCAAATAAATGATATTGAAAATATAAAAAGTAATATAATTTTAATTAATTAATTTTATCCAATAAAAATATATATTAATATGAAGTTCTAGGAATGTCTTAAAATATTATTTTCTAATCTATCTTCTTTTATTGGTATTATTAAAGTCAAAGTAATGAATTGTGTCAAAATTGACAATAATGTTATTTTATGAATATAATATTTTATTAGATTATTTAAAAATCCTCAAAATATTAAATAAGAAAATATGAGAGAAGATATGTTATAAAATTCTATCCCATGTCCATTTATAGGCCATTTGGAATCATTTGGATCTAGAAAAGTCGTATTATATTTTAATCTTTTGAGAAATTCTAAACTGATCCTCACTTCAATTATAAAAGGCCACCTATTATCTCACTTATTTACACTACTTTGAGCCTTATAGATCAATAATAACCTAAAAAATTCTCTCCTAAAATTACTAAGCATCATTATGAAGGTTCTGGTCTTCTACAAAGATCAACCCTAAAGCCCTTAATAAGAGATCTAAAGGGAGTTCACTAAAGAAAAGTTAACTGTCTTTATCAACTCGTTCAAGTTTATTTCATATTATGCTTTATATTATTGTGTTATTTACATTCAAAATTAATAAATCCAATATAATATATATAATGAGATTTTAATTTGATTATGAGAGAACCATATTCTACATTTTATCCATCCTATGAAAAATGAAATCACCACGCGTGAGTATATACATCTTACCATCGCCACACATTGGTGTAATTTGTTTTTCATCACCACTTTACATGGATGGTTATAAAGATGGAAATAATATATATATATATATATATATATATATTATAATAAAGACATAAAATTGATTCTAAAAATTTATTATTTCATACATTTCCCTACGCATTCACCATTAAGGGAAAGATACTATCGCTCGTATGTAATTATAGCCTGCCATTTCAATGAAGAGATGCGACTCATTTTCTATATAAAAATTTCAATAATGGCCATAAAATATGTTAAATAATTAAATATTATATTTATATTATTAATTAAATTAGGTATATAATGAATCTATATACCATATGCATGAACCAAAACATACTTGATAAAATATGTATGGAAAAATGAAGTAGTTAACACCCATAAAAATGATAATAATGAAATATTATTAACAAGAGGGTGATAAGATGTTATATGAGGATTATATATAATATAATAAATATGAATATTGTTATGTTATAAATTAATAACATGTTTAAAAATATCACACAGGAGGTTCAAACACATTTGAAGGAAGTCAAACCTGAGGTAATCCATTTTTAGTCTCACTTTTATTTCTGGGAGACTTATGCCATATTCACCGCACACACTACTAAAAAATAAGACTTTAACAGTGCTGTAAAAGGCCTTTATTAGCAGTAAAAAGAACTAACTTCTAGAGTTATGTTAAAATACATAGGCTTTTATTAGTGTTATAAAAGCGATGATAAATAGGTCCTTTATCAGCGATAAAAAAACACTGATAAAGCACCCCTTTATCAAATATTTTAGAAGTGATGATAAATGAAAACATTTATCAGTGCTTCTATAAGTTTTGATAAACTAATAATTTATCGGTGCTAATAAATGCACTGATAAAGGGGCTTACTGCAGTGTGTTGTAATAGCCTAATGCAACACCAAAAATAGGGAAAACTTTAGTGTGCTATAACAGAACACCGCAACACCAAAAAAATACTAGAAATTAGAAAATTCATACACAAATACATAATTTAAATGAAATAAAATTTAAAACACAAATACAAGAAAAAATAAACTATTATAAAGAAAAATAACACACCTTTATAAAATAATAAACCACCCCTACTTGAGAAAAAGAAATCACATATATAAGAAAAATAATTATTATTTTATTAATAATATAAATAAAAAAAATAAATAGAATGTTTTAATTTTAAAATAAAATTTGAGCCATAATAGGAACACTGTGTATCAAATTGAGTTGTGGTTTATTCTTGCATGTCACACCATTTATTGTTCATCTTCAAGAATTATATCTGTGAAAATTAGTTAAATAAGTATCAGATAAAAATTATAACAAAATTAATTAATTAATGGTATATAGAATGATTATAAAACAATATAGAGTCATTTTTTTTGGTTTTGGTGATGTGATGTACGTTTCAAACTAAAATTACACTTATATATTAAAAAGACACACTTTGAGTCATACCATCCACAATGTTCTTCAGATTGATTTATGTATTATTCCTACACATCCCAAATGACTTATAGATAATTTTTCTAAAGTATCAATACAATCCAAACCTATTTCCTCAGTTTTGAGTACACCACATGTGTTTTTTTACTAAAATGTCATTTTAAACTGGAAACATGCACTTTGAGTCACACCTATCACATTGTGTGTGGGTTTGATATGAGACCGATTCCTACATGTCATAAATCAATTAAGAATAATTTTCCGAAATTATCAAGATAATACGAGTGTGTTTTCTTGGATTTCAAGTGAGTGAAACTTTTTGAACTAAAATGTCAATTTTAAATTGATAATGAAAAATTTGAGTCATACTAGGAACATCGTGTATTAGATTGATGTGAGAATGATTCATACATGTCCAAAATGACTTGTGGATCATTTTCTTAAAGTATCAAAAAATACAAATTCATTTACTCAATTTTGAGTATGTCAATTGTCTTTTTCAGAAAAATTAATGTAAATTCAAAATAAAAATACACACTTAGAGTCTTAGCGATCACACCATGCATCGTATTGAGGTGTGGAAGATTCATACATGTCAAAAATGACTTATGGTTCATTTTACTAATGTATAAAAATAATATGAATTCATTTTATTTGGTTTTTAGTACGCCACTTGTGATTTTTACTCAAATGTCATTTTAAACTATAAATACACACTTTGAGTGATACTAGTCACATCGTGTGTGGGTTTAAAATGAGACTAATTTCTACACATTAAAAAATAATTATGAATCATTTTACCATTTCATCAAGATAATTTGAGCATGTTTTCCCAATTTTTAGTGAGTGACACTTTTTGAACTATAATATCAATTTTAAATTGATAACTGACACTTTGAGTAATACTTGGAACATCATGTATCAGATTAAGGTGATTATAATTTATAAACATAAAAAATTAATTTTGGATCATTTTATTAAAATATAAAATCAATACGAATACGTTTCCTCAATTTTGAGTTTTCCAGTTGCCTTTTTCTTTGTAAAATTAATGTCAATTTTAAATAAAAAGACATACTTAGAGTCATACCGCTCAAACCGTGCATCATATTGAGGTTAGGATAATTCATATAGGCCCCAAATGAATTTTTGAACATTTTACAAAAGTATTAAAACAATATAAATGTGTTTCCTTGGTTTTGAGTATACCACTTGTGTTTTTTACTAAAATGTCATTTTAAATTGGAAACATGCACTTTGAGTCATACCAGTCATTTGTGTGTGGGTTTGACATGAATCTAATTAATAAACATAAAAAATTAAATATGAATTGTTTTCCAAAATTATTAAGACAACTTGAGTGTGTTTTCTTTGTTTTTAGCGAGTGACACTTTTTAAACTAAAATATTAATTTTAAACTGATAATGGACACTTTGAGTCATACCAGAACATCATGTATCTTATTTAGGTGAGGATGATTACTACAAATCATTAATTACTTATGGAAGTTTTCTTAAATTATAAAAATAATATTAATTTGTTTGATCGATTCTGAGTATGGCAGTTGCCTTTTTTTATAAAATTAATGCCAATTTTAAATAAAAAGTCACACTTGGAGTCATACCGGTCACACCATGCATCAGATTGAGGTGATAATAATTCCTATAGGTCCAAAATGACTTATTTATCATTTTACAAGAGTATAAAAACAATATAAATGTGTTTTCTTGGTTTTTAGTATATCACTTTTGTTTTTTACTAAAATTTCATTTTAAACTAGAAACGAGCACTTTGAGTCATAAAGATCACATCGTGTGTGGGTTTTATATGAGAATGATTACTACACATCATAAATTAATTATGAATTGTTTTAGTAAATTATAAATACAATATGAGCATGTTTTATTGGATTTCAGTGAGTGACACTTTTTTGTACTAAAATTTCAATTTTAAACTAATAACAGACACGTTGAGTCATATCGGGAACATCCTGTATAAGATTGAGGTGAGGTCAATTCATACACATAAAAAATGACTTATGTAAATTTTTAAGAAAGTATCAAAATAATATGAATTCTTTTCTTAGTTTTGAGTATGATAGTCATCCTTTTTAGTAAAATTAAAGTCAATTTTAAATAAAAAACACACTTTGAGTCATACCTGTCACACCGTGCATCATATTAGGGTGAGGTGGATTCCTAAACTTCCTAAACTACTTATGGATAATTTTAATAAATTATAAAAACAATATGAATGTGTTTTATTAGTTTTGAGTAAGTCAATTGTGTTTTTTACTAAAATTTAATTTTAATCTCGGAACACACACTTTGAGCCATATCGGTCACATCATGTGTTGGTTATACATGAGACTAATTCCTACACGCCCAAAATTAATTATGAATAATTTTAATAAATTATCATGACAAAATGAGTGTGTTTTTTTGGATTAAATAATAAACCACATGATGCCTGAAACGCCTTATCCAAAAGCACCATGTTCTATCTTTTCTGGCTTTCTTATAGATGATTGAAGGAAAAATATGACTTCCCAAAAGAGATGTGCAAAAAAATATTAGATAAAAATGTTAAAGAAATTAAATTTAAAATAGTATAAAAATGGTGAAAAAATCAACTAAATAAGTATAAGGAATTCAACTTTTCATGATGATTGTATACATTATTGACCCATTTCTTTGTTGTCATTATCTCAGTTGCAGTCTCAAAGTCCAATATCTCATGATCATGAGAAGATTCAAAAAAAAACCCCAACTAGAGACAAATAATCCACCTTTATAATTAAAAAATTAATATATTAGTAATACTATACAGAAATAAATTAAACATAAACATCAAACAATTCACCAATAAAATTTCAATTTTGAACTAATACAACACAATTTGAGTCATACCAGGTAGAACATGTATTGTTTTGAGGTATGGTTGATTCCACCGTGTCTTTTTATCTTATAGTTCATTCAATACTCTATATAATATAACAATATTGTATTTTTATAACCTAGAATATTGAATAAATTAGAGAATACAAAGAAAATTTAATCATCATGAGTGTGTCAGCCTTATTGAGTGCATGATCCTAGTATAGAAGTGAATTGTCCTTTTTGAAGAAGACATTTATTCCTTGATAACATTAAACATTAGTGTAAACCTATCAAAATTCATTTATTGAGGTAAAAAAATATTTACATATCAGTTTTTCTGGAATATAATAAAATCTATCTTACCCTCCACCATCATAGAGAGTAAAAAATCAATGATAAAACATTAACATTATTTAATGGAAAAACCTTCAGTGTGACCCATTATGTATTCTTAGAAAACAATAAACTCCATTATAAAAATTTCAACCATTTTTGACAATATTAAACATCAATATAACCCTTTATATAATCCCAATGATACTAAAATCTAGTGTATCCATTAAGTCTTCTTGGATCGTGTTATAGATTAGTATATCCTTTTCAATATTCTAGGTGATGATAAACTATATCATAACATAATAATAATTTTTTCATCAAGATGAGAATATCCTTATTCTCATGTAATTTTTATTGAGAATTATGAAAAGTTTTTTATTAATGAGATTACGAAAATGGATCATTTTATATAATGAATGCGCACATGAATAATCAATATTACATGTATGGATTTCAAAATAATTTGTGATATTATATCATTCATCTAATTGATGATTGAATAGCCCAAATAATTCCACCATCCACCAAATTGAAACCACTGTATTGTTCTTTTTTGAAAATTCATGATTTGGTCAGTATAATTTTTTATTTATTTATTTTTAGAGGTTTTAGATCAAGCTACTAGCTTATTTTTCAAAGGTTTTTTTGGATTTTATGTTTTTAAAAACTTCATTTTAAGTAGGTTTTTCATTTTTTTTTGGATTTATTCATATGGATTTTTCTTTTTATTTGATGTCATATTTACTTTCACACCATCCCTTCTCGATGACCACAATCTCTCAATGCTGGTTATACTCTAATGGTTCTTTCATCCACCCACTGGCTATGGTGGTTGATTACACACATATTTATTCAAATATTTGAGTTGGATTATATGATTAGATTGGTGTTGTTTGAATCTAATTTGAAAATTGGATCCACTATTATGTCCCTTTATTTACAGTGTAAAAAAGTTATGGGAAAGAAAATACATCTATTTTTTTTGTTGCTGTTTAGTTTATACTTGGGGATGGATTTCTTTCACACTTCAGTAATATTTTATAGTACTTGGAATGTGATAATATAAATTTTATCCTTTGATAATTAGTCTGAAAAAATAACTAGTGTTTGTTTTGTTTCTGAAAAAAATACCTCCATTTAATTTATTATATAAAATTACTTAAAAAAGTGGTGATTTTTTTTTCAATAAGCCAATTGAAACACTTTCACAATGGCTCTTATATTAAAGAAAAAGTGTGTATGAACTTTTCAAAAATTGTTCTAAAACACATCCTTGGTATGATCCCCATTTTACTCCATTTCCCGATAATTTTATTGTTTTCAAGAGAACGCTTCATCTCCTCCCCCACCACGGTCTCCACCTCCCACTCCTATTCCACCCCAGTCATTGACTCGAAATCTCCCTATGCCTACGCCTATGCTTCCTCTTCTAACTCCACCTCTACCATTGCATAAAAATTTTATTGTTTGCAGGTCAACACTTCTGGACAAACTGATTTTCTTTATTATACTTCTCCTTGAGAAAAAAATAAAAAATAATATATAAGCATTCTAACACTAATTATTAACACTCCAAATATATTTATAAGTCCATATATCATACTGACCACAAAAATATTAGGAAATCAACTACATTTATTTCCAAAAAACATTATAACAACATGTACACTTTCCAATCATCTCTAAAGAAATTTACTTCTTTTTTTGAGTATGAAGGTTATTTAAAATATAGATAGTACTGAGAAAATATAGATAAAAAATTATTAAGAAATATATCAATTAAATTTTAATTACCTTCAAAAACTACCTATTGGGGGATTCTATTCTTTTATGTTTTTTAATCTCCCTCTTGAATTTGCAAACATAATATCCACAATCATTTCCATTATCCTACTTCAGACACTATAGAAACATTAACCAAAATAATTAAATTATTTTGAAATATGTTTTTATAGTTAAATATTTATATATATATAAGTTAATCTATTTACATTTCTAGTAATCCATAGGATTTATCTATTCAAACACTTACTTCATGCCATGATTTAGACTATATTTAGCAATTGCCCTATCATAAGAAAATTCTTGTTAAAACATATATTGAAACATATAATTCAAATTTTATCTATAAAATGTTGATTTCAGAGTATTAAAAATTCACAATACACATCATGTGTGGTTGGTTTGGTGGATATCTATGCATTGGATCCAAAAAATAAGACAGACTATGATCAACATGAAGTTCTACCTAAAAAAAGAAAAACAAATAATTAATGAAAAAATTAAAAATATATTTAATGTGATTAGATTTTTGAGTTTTACCTCTGCATTGTAGGCATTAAAAAGATTATGTTCTTTGATATTTGTCTCTTAGATGCTTCCAGTAGCTCATCTCTTTTATTCTCAATTTTTTACTATCCAAGGTATGTTTTTACATAGAAATGATACATGGATTAATGAATCCAAATCATTCTTCACATGATTTTCCATTTTTATAGAATTAATATAAATTCCTTCAAAAAATATGAATAGTTATTAACTTTAATAAACATATTATCTCACTATTTGTACAAACATATTATAAAAATTTATCTTGTGTATATATTCACAATTCAGACTCCCAACCATTCATTCTTGAGAATATCATTTATAGTCTCATGAATAATTATGTATTTCATGAAATTTCCATATATTTCTTCATCACATGGAATGAAAGACATATTTCCATCCTTAAATGTGGTATATACATGAATATTTAAGGATAATAAATTTTGATCTAGAACTGGAGGGGCGAAGGTACTCTGGGAAGGTTATTTTGATTTCTTGGTCGATTCACTAGATTATCTAAATTAAAACTTCTTTTTCCCCATAACTTTATCGATCTGTAATATCATAACTCACTTCAGACCTTTTTTCATCAACTATTACCATTTTTATAGTATTTTTTTAAAGACATACCTCATGTATCTTTACAAGATTAGATGACCATTCTATGAAAGTTCCAATAGAATCCTTGTAAGTTCTAATATCGAGATCATCAAGGGGAACATGAAACTAAATAGTAATCTCATGAGATAACTTAATCCCCACTCTCATGTGATCTTTTGGGATTCATTTCAAGTGTATCTTGTCTATGAGGATATTACATGTTGTACCCCTTGCAACAAAGAGGTGCATGGGTGTTGATAGACAGAAATTGATACAATTGTACCCTACAAAAGTTTAGTAATATAAAGTTGTTGGATGTTGTTTTATTCAAATTTATGAGAAAGAGTAATGAAAAATATTATTACCTCAGGTAAGGTATGAAGTTAAGGGGAATGATTAGCCTAAAAATTGTGGGGTTTTTTGGTTTATTTGTAGATCTTTGTTCCACCTCTAGTTCGGTTTGATCCTTTATGACACATTGGTACACTAAAATAGATTTGAAAATAATATTTTACAGTGAGTCTATTTGTTTATAAATTCATTTCACCACATTATATATATCCTCTTGTGGGTTTATCTACTCAAAATATGTTAGAGGATACACTCCAAAACCTAATTCTCTAACATGACCATATTTTTCATGCCTCTTCAGAGCTACTGAAAGTAGTTTTTTCTTCTGATACGGTCATTACTGATTCTTATTTATAAATCGTATAAGAAATATGAACATTAATATATTTTTTATGTAATATTACTAAAAATAATAATGAATTAATGTTATGTCATACGTACAAATGAATCACACAATGCTTCTATGTTTTTATCAATTAGTTTACCCTCATTATTTACGCAAGCCTCCTTCCATAACACATGATGTGGGATGAAAGTGGATTTAGATTTTTATTCATCAATCTATATATAAAAAAATGTATATATGTTGTTTAATATCCCATAAAATTTTTACTTTTTAATTAAAATACATAAGAATTTATTTTCTAGTGAAGTTTACCCCATCATTTATTTGAGATAGGGGTACATTTGTTTTGATGCACATTATTTGTTTTTAGAACTCTTTTTCTATTTCATAAAACAATAATTTTGAATAAAATTGGATAAAATATATAATGACAAATAATATATTATCGACTGAAATGAACCTGAAATGATTTATCATTGAGAAAATTGATGAAAGTAATCCATGTTTCCTTATTTATAATGTTTCATAACTAACTGGTCAGTGGGTATTTACTTTCCCCTCTGCATCCCTAAGATGTGACTTGGTAAGAAGAGTCTGGAAGCCTCTATGGGAATTTATAGTGGCCATTAATGAAATTTTCTTATTGAAATATTCGAAAATAAAAAAACTCTACAAGGAATAATGAAAATTAGATAAATGTTTTAATATATAATTTTTGTGATAAAATACAAAAAGTATATCATAATATTACTATTGTATTTTTACAAAGGGTTTAATTTGTTATAGGTTAGACGTGGCTCCATGAATCAATATCAATCGGTACATTCATCCTCATTGTGTCCTCAAAATAACTAATGAACATTGACTTGTTGGGGCTAATAGATTAGCCATATTGATTCCAACCAACCTAAAATTTTATACCCCGAATTATTGCCTGGATAATTTTATTCAACATTATGATGCTGTGTTATTGTTGTTTTTCATCAAAATGTGGTTTTTCCACTAATAATTCAATAGTTTCATCATCATAAACTTGTTATTTTTTTCGGATTGGTAACATCATGTGAAGAAGACATTATTTTAATGAGTTGTCAAACATTTAATTTTTCTTGAATAACACAACATAAATAGAAACAAAGGATTTGAGAAGGGTCATATGTATGCTCTATTGAAAACTTGATGAACTCTTTAACTCCATATTTATACTCTTTTTTCAAATTATTAGCATGAATTAATTTTGAAGAAAATAGGTAATTGAATTTTAAAAAATAATTACTCTACTTTCGTAGGTGTTATCCTCTGAATTCCTCTAAATGTGAAATTTATAGGCAACTATCATTCTCATCAACTTCATCTCCTAAATAGTTATTATTGAATTTTTTTAAGGCTCATACTTCCTCTATTCTTGACAGGAACCTATATTTCTTGAACAACTTTGAGTAGTAGTCATCCCATATCAAGTACCAATTATCATTTTGGAAGACTATTGGTCAGAGTAGTTCAAGAAAATAGAAGAGATGGGGGAAGATTCTCAAGTAACAAAACTCAATAATAACTGTTCAGGAGATGAATTTGGTGATGATGACATTTGTATCTTTCAAAAATGTTAAATTACCACATCTTAATTTAAAAGTTCAAATCTCATATCAAAATGCTAAAAGGTCCCTAGAATTACCAAGTGAACATTAACTCATCCCCATTGATATTCACTAATTCTAATATATGTTACTAATCCCTTTTCAACACCTGTATCTCAAATATAAGTGCTCTATATCCACTGAGGTTCATGTGTAGGGTGTGAGTAAAAAAATAAACAAGTAAATACTAATAGGGACCCAAAAATATACAAAACTGGATATATTTGAGTATATGTTCAAAGTATTAACACTCAAAATACATATGTAATTCAAGTATTTTTGTAATAACTAAAAAACCATGATAATCAAATGTATAGATTTAATTTTATACCAGTGAATTATAATAATCATATTATAAGTTTATACAATGGTTATTCCCTGACATTCAAATAATTTTACTAATAATATGGTAACATTTGTATCATATGAGGAGAAAAAATTATTTATCTCCCTATGAAAATAATCACATCACAGGTACCATAAGATTCAACCTTAGACCCCTATCATCCAAGACTATCACTCAGGGGTAACCATCACATGTACTTATTGTATCAAAATAATGAAATGGTTATAACATTGTCATTTTCCTATGAAGTGAATTTGAAATATGGGCAATTCTTAACATAATTGGTTCCCTTACAAAAGAACCACATATTGGGCTTCAAAATACATTAGTTAAACCTAAATTTTGGAAAACCATATAAAAGAACAAACCACAACACAAATGTCACATCACCCTCACCCTAGACCCCGATGAATCACTAACATGTCTATAGTAAATTAAAATCTAACATACCATACCTAGCCCTTACATAATACACATTATATTCTAATATGCAATAAAAATTATTTTAAGAACATACACACATGTATTTATTGTAGAAAAATATTGTAATCATATATTATGAGGTATATTAAAATTAATTTCAAATAATATCAAGTGATTATTCAAATAAAATATTATAAGGAAAAATTTATCAAAATTTATCAAAAAAATTAGTTATATATTACATTTAATAAAATAATTTTCAAAAAATTACTCTAGAAAACAAATTATTAGAGAAGTAAACAAAAAATATTAGTTAAACAATTAGTAAAAAATATATACAATGATAAAAATGAAGACTTACTAAATAAAAGTCACATAAATTTTCCATCTCTGAAAATTATAATGTCTACAAAAAACTAATTTTACATTTTATAGTAATTAATATACCCCCCTTAGTCAAAAAATTATTTATAAATGTGTATTGCTTCATTTTAAAATATGATGATTATTAAAACCATTTTTGTGTATGATTACAGTAAAATAATTTGAAGAATATATTTATCCTATAAACACACACACCAATATATATATGTATATATATATATATATAATGAACCATTTCATCTGAAAAATTAAATATTAAATTCATATATAACAACTATAACTAATCTGGTATCGTAAACATAAAATTCCTTAATCGAATAATAATGCATGATAATCACTTAAATATTTATTTTATAGCATGTGTAATACAAAATAATTGATCAAGATTCTATATAACACTTGTTTTCTCAAATCTAACATATTTTAAACCATTAAATGCCATTTATTATGATAAAAAACCATATAAAACCCTTATTAATGGAGCTATTTGATTATTAATGAATTATTTAAATCATTAATAAGATATTTCAATGGTTAATAAATAATAAATTCTCTATTTTCAAAAAATACTCTAAAAGACATAAATTATAAACTCTTAAATATCCTACATGATATAAATATTGTGAAATTAATATAGATAAAATTATCTTTAACGGAAATTGTAAAGTAATTTATATATTTAATGAGAAACTATTTGTTACATCTAATTAGAACAAAAAACTAAAAGAAAGTTGTTTCAAAAACAAAATAAATCATAAAACTTATTATTTTTAAAAAATATGTTTATCCCACGTATACTCTAAACCCACTAATATTAAAAAATAACTTAAATGAAATTTTAATTATGGATTATTTCATATTACATTTAAAAAATATAATTCTCTAAACACAAGTATTCATTTTTTTCACTTCAATAAAAAGACAAAAATATTTTAGAAAATACCATAAAATCTAATAATAGAAGGCGAGAATCAATATAGTTTGAACCAAATTTTCATTAAAAACATTACATTAAATTGAAATGAATATAATATTTTCATATGTATATAAATAAATACACCTATCAATGTAGTATTATTTTGAAAAAAGTAATGAATATGTGAAATACAAATCATGGGGGCCTATAAGATATGAAGCACACCACCCATTTCCATTTTCCATCACTAGAGTTGAAATATATCAAAAATATATCATATACATCATATATTAAGTATTATAAATGAATTTTTATTTTTATACATTTTTTGGTTACTCAAATTGAATTATGTGATGAGAGAGTCCAAAAAGATAGGGATTCTAACCCTCGATAAACAAAAGCATACATAGCAGTTCCAATGCTATGTTGAACGGAGAAAAAAAGAATATTAATTTTAAAGCCCAATTAAACCATAAAATGGAACATGAAACAATAGATAAAAATAATAAATGATAAAAAAAATTACTAGGCTCTCATCATAGTCCTCACAATAGCATAACAAATTGATGTAACCAATCATCAGTGATTCAAAGTTAGTAATTAGTCGATGTCCTTGGTTATCCATGGGAGAAGAGAAGTAGGCTTAATTATGGTTCCCATCTAAGTGAGTTTTTTCTAGAATCACGTTACCTTTTTCGCAAGACATTGTAAGAAGGAACCTCTATTATGTGAGAGCATTAAACCCAAGCATATATTGAGCCAGTACACCATCACACATAAATTAAACCACCACCATAGAAAACTCCAAAGGGACAAGTGAGGATAATAACATAAAAACAAAAATCATAGAACCCAAAAAAGCATTCAATGAGTGGGGAAAATGAGACAAAAACATACCTTGGATTTTAGTCTTGATTTTTTCAAAAGAATGTAGAGGAGGATCACCGACAGCAGGGGAGTTCTATAAGAGTTTGAGAATCATGACTGAATCAATCATGGTTAGGGTTCTTTTAAATATATCAGGGAAACTTTTATTATAATTTTCAAAAAAGTGATGATAAAGATCTCTTTTATAAGTGCTAAATTGATAAGCGTTGATAAAGGTCAAGCTTTATCAATGCTAAAAAAGCGCTAATAAAACGATCCTTTATCAGTGTCAAAAATTTAGCATTAATAAAAGATTTATAATTATAATTATAAATAAATATATTTTTAAATATATTTATGTAATTATATATTTCTTTATTATGATTTTATAATTAATTAAATATATAATTATTTATTTATAATTATAATTATATTTATATCATATATATTTATATAATTATATATATATATATATAATAAATATATATAAATATAAATATATTAAACATATTCATTATTAAAAAATATTTATTATAATTTTATGACTATTTAAATATTTAATTATTTTTTTATAAATATATGAATACTTTTTAAAATATAATATTTATATATTTATATCATTATATATAATTCTACATATATATAATAAATAAATAAAAATAAAATTAAAAATATAGTATATTCATTATGTAAATAAATTTACTGTAATTTTATAATTATTTAAATATATATAATTATTATTTTTATAATTATATAAATCATTTTTAAAAAATAACATTTATTTATTTATAATAATTATAAATATATAAATTTATAAATATAGTAAATATACATTTATAAATATATTTATTTATTTACAAATATATTTCTCACATTATTAATGAATGTATAATCTTAAATACATGCATTTTAAAAATGAGTAAAATTTAATAATAAAAAATGAGTACTCTTTAAAAATATTAAAAAATGGATAAATTTTATTAATTAAATATAAATGATTAAAAAAAATAAGGATATATATTAATGTAAAGATGAATACATATTAAAAATACTAAAACATAGTAAATAAATATATATAGATAAATTATATAACATGATTAAATTCAAAAAAATAGAAAAAAGAAAATATTAAAAATAAATAAATAATAACTATAATAATATTAAAAATAAATAAATTAAATTTACTGATTAAAAACATAGTATATAAAATGCATCATATATTTTATAATTAAATTCTAAAATATACTAAAATTTGAATAAATTACATAAATATTAGGTGTATGTGTGTTTCTATATAAGATTGCATTAATTGAATAAATATTTCTATGTCTGTGTTATATATAAAAATGTATTAATTACGTATATTTATGTGAAATCAATGTAACACATGTTTGATATATGTTAAATTGAAAAATCAAACAACATTAAAAATGAATAAGACATTACTATATTTCTAATTATTAATTACATTTCATTAATTTTCTTTATATTTATATTTAATATATATATTTTATTATTATTTATAATTAATATATATATATGCATATATTAAACTTATTCATTTTTATTAATAATTATTTAATTAATAATTTGTTTTATTAATTTTTAAATTTTTAAATTTATTCTTTTTTTTTGTTTTATTATTACAATTTATTGATTTTATATATGTATATTTAATATATACTATTTAATAATATTTATAATATGTATATATGTATATTAAATTTATTAATTTTTATCGATAATTATTTAATTAATAAAATGTTAAATATTTTTCTTAATTTACTCATTTTTAATTATCATTTATTCAATTCTTTAAATTTATTTATTTTACATATCTATATATTTAATATGTTCTATTTATTAAATTTTATAATATATATATATATATTCAATTTATTCATTTTTATCAATAATTATTTAATTAACGAAATTGTTAATATTTTTTTATTTAATTGTTTCATTTTATTCTAGACCTTTACCAGCACTAAAAAAGTGCAGATAAAGGATAACCTTTATCAGTTCTAAAAATAAAGATATGAAAAAGGGTATCTTTTATGAGTGATAGAAAGACACTAATAAAGGGTACCTTTTATAACCGCTATACAAAAGCACTGATAAAAGTTACCATTTATCAACACTTTTTTGCACTAATTTAGGACACCTTTATCAGTGCTTTTTACTATCACTGATAAAGGCAAGTGCTATTAAATGTCTATTTTGTAGTAGTGTCATTTCTTTTATGTGGTGTATATACTTCCCTTTGACATGTTATATGATTAACATCTTTATATTCATGGTATTTAAAGTTCCTTTTCAAGATATTATTTCATGGGGCTTATGATATGAATGTTACCAAAGCAATAAGGTTTTATTTTGTAATCTCTTTATTATTTTGAATTGTTTATGTTTAAGTACCCATTGGGAAATATTTCTCTTCCATGCCCATGTTTTTAAAAAATGTTTTCTAAAATGTATTTATTATTCTTCTAGAATTTTTTATAGTTATTTTAGCCGTGTTTTACCTTTAACAAAATGTTTTAAAAAGAACATTCCTATCATTTTCAAAACAAGGTACTTTGTGACCTTTCTAAAAAAATATGAAAAAAAGTATTTTTATCTTATATGACATGAGAGTATTTTTCTACCATCATCACTCCTTAATTATTTGAAGCTTCCATTATAACTCTTCAAAGTTATTTTCAACGAAAAAATTTTCCTTCATATTTGAGCAGTTTGTAACGCCCCTACCCTAAAATCCCAGAGTCAATGCATTATTACGTATCATTGGTATTCTCATAAAAGATAAAGTCTCGAAAGACCAATTAGTTTAGTAGCCTTGGAATTACTATATACATTCATAAGGTTTACATTACATCATAAAATGGAAAACTACAACAACATTGTCTCTATAGACAACACTGAGATCCCATAGAATATCCCTGGAGGTCAGTCATAATATACTTCTTTGCATCCTGGGAAAAATAAAACATAGAAAGGGGTGAGATCAGATGGTCAGTAAGGATAACATTATAGTGTAAAATTTCATAAATAAGCATAAACATTTAAGATAGTGTATAATACTAGAACAAAAGCCTTTAAACTTGAACTTCAATGTAATATAGAAAAGATAAAATCAAATAATTCCATTTACATATTCACATGGATATTATACTAGTCAAATAATCCCATGAAATATCAATAACCACTTTCATAATGATGGAATGCATAATGCAAGACTATCATAACCACATAGTCAAGGCCTTGTGCCAAGACAACAATTAAGATTTCATCACGGTCTTATGACAAGATACTAGTTTTTCTCATGAGACCTACCGATGCATCGAGGAGCTACAATGGGCTCCACCCATCACTTACTAAGTCCAATGCATTCCTCATATTAAAAGTTTGAAACATAACATCAACATTAGTATTAAAAATAGCATACGAAATTTCAATACTTTATCCACAAACCATGAAGGGTATAAAAATAGCACATCCATAGTCAAAAATAACTCATTCAATACAATATGGAAGATTGTATTGTATCAGATTAACCTCAATCGATAATAATGAAGGATATTGACATAGATGAAATTAAACATTAAAAGTCACACAATTTGTCAAGAAGCCATTTAAAAATACATTTTTGAATCAACGTGCCCCATACCAATTTGAAACTTCTAAAAGTAATTTTAATTTTAAAACATTAATTTTCATATAAATAAATCCTTAAAACCATTTTTAAAACATGGAACTTAATGAGAAATATTTAGAAGAATAAAATTTTAAAACATTTAAAAATGATATTTTAGTTAGAGTTTCTAACCAAAAGAGAGACACACGAATACAAATAATTTAGGTAATCAAAACTTTTTAATATCATGAGAATAAAGGGATTCATGATATACTATGTCAAAGTACATTATATACACCATATAAAAGTGATTTTGTGTATAACAACAAAGAAGTCTCAATGGAATGTAAATTGAGATGAAATCTCTTATAAAGACTGTATCCTTAGGATAAGGATAAATCAATGACATAATTATGTGTGAAAAATATAAATACACTTAATATTATTTGATATTCAGTGTAAAATAGTCAGAGGACATTCACACATATTCTTTTAAAAACAACACCAATGAATTAGATGCTTAACTCAATAAACGGAGATTGAGTTAAAATTACTCTTATCAAGTTCATATCGATGACTTGAGAATTTATCAATGGAGTGATTATGTGTATCAAAAGTATATCCACAGAAAGGGGAGTATAAATTATGACATAATCAAATGAATTGTGATTCCACACATAATCTTGGAGTAAAATAATCAATGAAGTATGCGTAAAGCCGAATGAGTGGAAATTTAAATTTTAAATTCCCTTATCGATTTGGTAACATACGAAACATAAACCCCTAACATAACGATCATACAATGATGATGTAAATATCCATAAATTAATTTATATTACACAATTAATACAATCATGGGCAGTACCAGCATCACATGCAATAAATAAGTGGTTGACAATGGAAATATCATGGAATTAAAAGTGAGATAAGAAACCCTTTACTTTTTACTTTTTCCTTAGTCGAGAGTAGGTTAACCTCCTTTATAATGGTGAAATAATTGTTATTGAATTATACAAGAATCATATACATTAATATGATATCATATATGATCTTTTAACATTGTTTTTTAATAATATTATAGTATTATCATCATTTTGGGTGTTAACAGATTCGTTTTCCTTTATATTATTTGTTATGTGATCCATATTTGTTATGGATGGGATGTATCTTATTCATATATAGAATGATATTAAGTCTTTAAACATTATTTTTAACCACCAAATGAAAATTATTCTTGAATGGATACGATTGGGAATGAATCTCATCACGTTCGTGGAGACGGTAGTCCGTACGTACGCACGAGCGAAAATATCATTCTTTTGATATCAAAATAATATATAATTGTATGTTATATCATATATACAGAATAATTATCATGTTATATTTATTATTTACATGAATTACACATCATTATTATACCCATCCAAATAATAATGTATTGAATAACAATTACAGCATGACGTGGAGACGGTAATCCGTACGTACACATGTATGGTGATATGTAATTCAAAGGATGGATAGAATAATGAAGATGGTTATAAAATATTTATAATAACATCAAAGTATATAGAAGATATTGGAGTTATAATTTTAGAATGGAAATAACCATTAAAGAAGAAGTGGAAGAAGAAAAGAACTTGAAAGAGGGTGGTGAAATTATTACCTCTTCTTCGGGTTCTTCCTTTGGATTTGATCAAAAGGGCTCATTAATTTGATTTCTGATCAAACTAATGCCTCTAGGTTGAAGTGAGGAAAGTTGTAAGGATATTTGGGCAGGGGTTGTCTGAGCCAAATGGCTTTTAAGGTGTGAATTAGAGAGAAGGGGGAGTGCCCTTTTATAAGAGGGGTGAGGGGCACCTTAGGAAAAGTTAGACATATTATTTTATAATAAAATAATTTTCGGTTTCTAATGGATCCAAAGTGACTTATTTCAAGGATAAGGTGGGTATGGATCAAAAACAACTCAACCAATAGGTTTTAGACAAGTTTGGGTCAATTTATTCACCTTATTTTTTAGTTTTAACTCTTAGTTAATTAGTTTGACATTTACCATGCCTCTTTCTATTTTTATATTATATAGTTAATAAACTTACTATATACTTCCAAGATAACCCCAAGTGGTTAATTAATGGTACAAATATCATTATATAAGTCCTTTGGAAGAACCTTAGATTTTTATAAATAGAATATCAATTAATAATATAATATTTGTTTTAAAAAACTCTTTTATGTAAATTTTGACACTATTTGGTATTTTGTTTTTACTAAATTTATAACAAAATTATTACTTCCAAAAAAAAAATTCATATAACCAACCCTAATATGTCATATTAACTTAGAAAATTAGTGTAATTCATAAAAAGTATCAAATCACATTTATTTGGATATTTA
Source organism: Viscum album (assembly GCA_963277665.1). Taxonomy (NCBI): domain Eukaryota; kingdom Viridiplantae; phylum Streptophyta; class Magnoliopsida; order Santalales; family Viscaceae; genus Viscum; species Viscum album. Next base: position 1,284,790,973 of record OY728136.1, on the reverse strand, counting down.
TAATATCCATTAGTTTAATATTTCATTAATTAGGTAATTACTCTATCATCACTATGTCATTAATAAATTAAATTATTTAATATCTAAAAAATATAGATAAAATGCCATTATGTAGGAAATATTTTTATATTTATAATGAATATTTATAGTCAAATTTATATTATGTGTAACCTTATATTAAAAATCTTTTAATTATTAAACTTTTATTTTAACTCTTTTAACTCTTCTTTGAATTAAATAATAATAAATGTCCTAATCTAATCCAAGTGGACCAAAGAGGTTCATATTTTATTCCTAAGGTTTTTTTGGTCGAATTATACTTATCCAATAGAATTAGGACATGTGTTTGGGTAATAATAATATCATATTTACCCTTAATTTCCCTATTTACTTTTAACCGTGGTAAATAAAAGTAAAAAGTTACTATCGAACCAAAATTATTTTTATCTTATTGAACCACATTTTACTCCTTAATATTAACCGTGTCTCTTGGATTTTAAAAATTCAACTCCCAGAAGCGGTAAAATTATGTTTTATGTGAATTTACAAATTCTCTTAGGAGGTGGGTAAAAGAGGGTGAAAAGTTCAATAAAGTTTTTATATATCTAAAATTATTATAAACTAAATCCAATGAATTACATTGAACATATATTGGTATTATGTATCTATTTTTACCTAAAATAAATTTAAATAAAACAAATAATTATTTAATTAAAAATTTGGTTTTAAACAATAACTGCATGTTTTTCACTATTCATCAAAAATTGAGAGTTTTCATAAAAATACCAAAAATTTACCCTAAGCTAATTTCAATATTCCGAATCCAAAAATGAAGTCTATTTTGAAAGAAAAAATTTATAAAATTTCAAAAAGTGGGTTTTACTATTCATATCAGCTAGTTTGATTGGTTGTGGTGTGTGTTAGAACTCATAGTTGCGTACAACACACGCTACTTTATTATTCAAAGAGAAGCGTATTGTGGAAGCTTGGGGTGTTACACAGTTTCTTTTAAAAATGAATTTCAAGTGAAAATTCATTTTTTGGAAAATGTTTTTAATGATATCTTTATGGAATTTATATTCATGAATTTCAATTACCCTTATTAAAATTATTATTTATTTAGGATGTGTTGTAATGATACCATCCTATTTATTAATTCAGATGGTTTATGATCAGTTTGATTGGGTAAGTTCTAGTTTGATACCATTCATATTAATCTGGATAGTTTATTATTAGGTTTATTGATTGAGGGTAATTGTTAACATTTTGTACGTTAGTTTTTCAAAACAAATGTTTATATTGATAATCTTTCATCCCTTTCATATAAGGAATGCATTGGAATTAGTAAGTGAGGGGAGGATCTCGCTATATTCCCTCAATGAATCGGTAGGCCTCATGAGACAAACTAGATTGGGTTTTGGCCGATGCCTTACCCATTTATTATAGGTATTATCATGAAGCCTTGAATTCATGTTTTAGATGTCCAACATTACACATTCCATCATTATGAATTTAGTCATTGACATTCTATGTGATTATTTGATTAGTCAGAACATCCATTGTTAAGTTTCTTTCTCATGTGATTATCTATATAGAATTATTTTATTATCATTTATTCATGCCATATTATGCTCAAGTTATTGATTAAATGGTATGTGTTTCAGTTATTTAATATTCTATATTGATTATGACTTATTTTTTTATCGATTCTGCTATATTCTTACCCTTACTGAGCATCTAAGCTCACCCATTCTTATGTTTTATTTTTCACAGGATGCAAGAAAGTGTTTTGTTATCAATATACAGGGATACACTAAAGGGAATAATGGAATTCTAAAATAAAATTATTTGTGTATTTTATTTTTTAAAATTTAATGTGAATATCAAGTATGTATCTAGTTTTCCAATAATACTAAACTATTCGGTCCTTCGAGATACAATTCCTTGAATCTTATGCCAATGTAATGAAATAAATATCGGATTTGGGCTACTGAAGTTGGGGTTGCTACAGTTGGTATCATAGGAAGTTTATTAGAAACCTTGTCAACTAGAGTTAAGAAAACGTAGATTATATAATGAAACCCTATGACATAATTTAAAAATATTCCCAAAGAAAAGAAGCTTATGATTTAGAGATTAGTTATACCTAAATGTTCAATTTATGTTAAGTGTTTCACTAGTTTTTATATTTTAAATTATGTTTCATAATGTTAAGATCTAATCTAGTGTATTCCATTTTTTTATAAATGGCGCCTAATAGAATTAATGGAATCCATATCAATGCGTATACTTCATTTAGAGATTGTCCTCTGAGGTAAGATAAAGAAGCAGGAAAGAGACCTATGGATGGATTTGAACAAATTATAACTCTATTGAGATAGATGAATCAAATTATAAGAAATGAACTTTCCCATATAGAGCATCCTTGTAATCTATAACGTGGTGTAAAAATTCTATATTTCATCATGAATCAATAACCTCCATCATTTAATGGTACTCTAAATCTATTTTTATCTAAGAAATGGATAAGTTTCTTAGAGAAGAAATTTACTGCTTTGGGAAGTAATGAAAGGGAGAATTTTTTTTCATGGAAGTTTATCATGTCTCTGGTGATTAAGATAAATGGTGGTCATTGATTCAAAACACCAAGGATGAGATGAAAATAGTGAGCTTGGAATGGAAGGATTTAAGGGTGCTATTCTTGGAAAAATATTTACCTCTCGAGAAATGAGCGGATAATGATAGACAGTTCCTGATTCTAAGATATAAAGAAGAGAAAAATGTTTCTATGTATAAATCATACTTTACAAGGTTAACAGGGAATGTTACATACTGTATACATAATCCAAAGAGTAATATTGACCATTTCCTTGATGGGATTAAGAAAATCCTTCAAAGGGAACCTGTATCCCAAAATTTCTCATCATATGATGATATAATATCATGTGATATCAAGACAAAGAAATAATTCTCTAAGTATTGTGACTTAGAAGGGAATAAGGAGAAGTATATGATTGTAGAGAGAAAGATGGATAAAGGGAAAAGGGGAAATAAGTATTATCCAAAATGTGATACTCATGGAAGGAAACACCTTGGTACATGATTAAAAGGAAATGGATTTTGTTTCATGTGTGGGGAAAAAGGGCACCTTACTCTTGATTTCACGAGAAAGAATGAATTTTCCAACATGAAATGCTTCTAATTTAAGGTTATGGGGCACTATAAAAATGAATTTCCCAATCTTGAAGGTAATATATCTCAGAAGAAGCTAAGGTATCATGGTCAATCTTATGATATTGATATAGTTAAAGTGGAATGATTATTATTCTTGTGTATTTGGAACCAAGAAATATGTTGTAAAAGTATTTTATTTTCATTATAAGAACCATGAAACATATAAGGATTGTACTACAATACCATTTATTAAAGGATTTTATAGTAGATGTTGAATGATATTGATGACCAATAAAAGTGATTCAGTGACATGTTGAACCTCATGGAAAACACATGATTGTGGGAGGATAACACTTAATATGTTCTCAATGTTGAGATAATAATGATAAAGATATGATTATGGGATATCTTTGGTGACTGTGAAATTTATTAGTGATTTTATGGTTTATGTTATATTTTCTAGAGTTTAATATATGTTAGGATTTAAGGAATATATTTGTCAACATAATATTTCATTTTTTGAAGTATTCATGTTTTTGTTAAGGTTTTATGGTGATTAAATTTATTACCATGTTTTTAGAAGAATATGTTATAAAAATGTTAAATGTTTAGAATATGAAATTATGAAATACTTTATGTTGTCTAGGGATAAGTGTTTCATCAAATTTTTGGATTAGGAATATGGTCAGTAATATTTAGGAATATTCTTAAGGTTAAATTCTTATGGAAAGAATTAAGATTAATTTTGGATATTATTGTTTTATATTAAAGTATGATTTATCATATTGGATAACTTGGGATAACCATTTTGGTTTTAGTACATATTTAGAGGCTAAAGTAATGACTTGTGGATTTTATGATTCATTAAAAGTGATTCAGGCATAAAACAATTCATTATGAATATCCATTTATTGGTGTAATATATGAAGTGGAAATAGATCAAAGAACAACCAAATGATGAGATTTTGCTTATGAAATGGAAATAAATAAAGTTTATTCCCTCAAGAATATTATCTATATAGTAAAAGGATACCTCTACTTTAGAAAAAAATACCTCAAAAAAAAACATTATCCATTTACTTTTCTTACTGAGAAATCATTTGCCTTTTAACCCATCACGGAATTTCAATTTTGCGATGGTCAGATTTCTCATGACCATGTTCTCTATCACTCCCCATCAGTTATTGGGAGTTAGTTTTATCTTCCATATACATTTTTTTACTTCCCACTTATATTTTCCAACTTGGGAACCTAGTATGTGTTACTTCAGATGACCTTCGTACTTTCCCTTATATCTTTTCAAGTATAATTTTTATTGACCCTTTTTAAGATGTGGGATTTACAAAAAAGAATTTTCAAATGTCAAACCATTTATTACAAATAATAAGTTAAAATTATTTTGAATTAATTTATTCCATTATGGGATAGTGTAATACCCTGATAATTTAAAATATTATTATTTAAATATGACCACTATAACCAAGCTATTAAATTGGAAAGTGTGAATAGGATTAACCATATTATTAAATATATGTAAAGGTATTAATCAATATAATTTTTTGATTAATTCTTAGGAAATAAACACTCAAGTTTTAGTAAAGTTATTTTATAAATTTTCTTCAAAAATGATTTTTATTGATTTTTATGAGAAAATATTATAATTAATTTTTTAGAATTTTATAAAATGTATTTTATAAATTAAATTCATTTTTAAATCATAATATCAAAATTATATTAATGTGAAATTTTCATATTTTTCTGAAAAGATTTATTTTCCAATGAATAGGAAAAAAATTAATTTTAATTGAAAACTGTATTTTTATTTCAATCATTGGAAAAATTACATTTTATTTTAAAATTGTTTCAAAGTAAAAGTATTTATATTATATTATTAATAATTCAATGAAGTTAATTGGAATTAATTTCATGGTTTAATTTAGAATAACATCATATTTATACTTAAAAAGAGCATTTTTATAAAAAATTGTTTTTCATTGCCTTTTTCTAGTTTAATTTTAATTAAATTACTCTAATTAAGTGGTTTGAATTTTGAAAAATATATTTAATATTTTTATTTAAGGGTTCCAAATTTAGTAAATAGTTCCATTTTTTGGACAATATGAATAATAACCTTAGTAATATTTCTTACCATAATAATGAGTAAATCTGGTAATTTAAGTTAGAAATAAAATGATAAGAACCATAAATGACCCAAAAACATTTCTAAATATTTTTTTATGAGTATATATCGACCATAATAATACAAGGGTCTAATTTTAAACCTTTTAGGGCCACTTGGGTAAGATTATGACCTTTATAATATTTTATTTAATCAAAAGTCAAATATATCACACTCTTATTTTTAATAAGTGTCTTATTTTTCGTATGGTGTTATTAAAAGGATATGTTAGAAAATAAATATTATTTCGAAATATAAAAGATTTAATTACCACATGGTAATTAATTTTTAATTTTTAGTGATGAAATAATTACCCTAAATGTTTACATAATGCTAATGCAATTTTTATTACTATAATAGAAAAATCAAACAAATGATATTGAAAATATTAAAAGTAACATAATTTTACTTAATTAATGTGATAAAAAAATTTATCGATTAATATGAAATATTATATATGTAATAAAATAATTTTTTAAGTTATATTGTTTTATTGGTATTATTAATGCTAAATTAATGAACTGTGTTAAAATTGTCAATAATGATATTTTATGAAAATAAAATTTTATTAAATTATTTAAAAACTATAAAAATATTAAATAAGAAAAAATGGGATAATATATTGTCTAAAATGTAATCCCATATTAATTTATAGTCCATTTTGAAGAATTTTTCCATAGAATAGTCTTGTTATATTTTAACATTTTGTGAAATTACAAAAGTGACATTAACTTCAATTATAAAAAGGAAACACATCTCTCACAAATTTACACCACTTAGAGACTTAAAGCTTAACCATACCCTAAAAAATTATCTCCTAAACTTTCATATACACATTATATAGGTTATGTTCTTCTCAAAATACCATACTTAGATCTCTAAAGAATAGATCTAAAGGGAGTTCACCAAAGAAGAGGTAATCATCTTTACAGAATCTTTCATGTTTATTTCATCTTCTTCTTACTCTTCATGGATTTTATACATACAAAACTTATAAATATAGTATCATATATATATATATATATATATTATGATACTACCATATTACCCCTTTTATCCATCCTATGAAAAACAAAATCACCATACACGGGTACGTACGACTTACTGTCTCCATGCAGTGGTGTAATTTTTTTCATCACCACTTTACTTGAATGGTTATAATGTTGAAAATAATGGATATATAAGATAATTATGATGTGATATTTATTATTTAAAATTAATACATCATCCACTTTTCTACCCATTCACCATTAAGGGAATGATACCATCGCTCATGCATACATACGACTTACCGTCTCAATGAAGCAATGCAACTCATTTTCCATATCCAACATTAAATAATGGTTATAAAAATGAATTAAATATTTAAATATGATATTTATATAATTAATAAAATTATTTATATTATGAATCTATATCCCATTTACATGAACTGAAACATATGTGACAAAACGTGCATGAAAAAATGAAGCATTTAACACCCAAAACAATGATAATAATGATATATTTTTGACGAGCAGGTGGTAAGATGACATATAAGGATTATATATTATATAATAAATATTAATATGTTTCTATTATAAATTAATAACATATTTAAAACCATTATATATTACATTTGAACATATTTAAACAAAGTTGAACCTAAGGTAAGAGATTTTTAGTCTCACTTTTATTTTTAGGAGACTTATAACATATTCACCACTCATTTATTTTGTGTGGTGTATATAATAAAATTTTAAATGTTATATCATGAAAATAAATATATTAATTGTATTTAAAATTAATTTTAAATTTATTATTTTCTTGGGCTTATGATAGGAATGTTTCCAAAGCGATGAGGTTTTATTTCACAATCTCTTTATTATTCAAGATTGTTTATGTTTAAGTCCCCACTAAGAAATATTTCTCTTACATGTCTATGTTTTATAAAATTATTTTCCAAAAGGATTTTATAATTCATATACAATTGTTTAAATTAATTTTAACCATGATTTATCTTTTAGGAATTATTTTAAAAGGAATATTCATGTAATTTTCTAGACAAGGTACTTTGTGATTACTCCGAAAAAATATGAAAGGAACGTTTTTTTAAATTATATGACATGAGAATTTTTTCCCACCATAATGAATCATTATTGATTTTAATATTCCATTACAAGTTTACAAGGTTATTTTCAAAGAAAACCTTTTCCTTCATATTTGTACAGTTTCTTTTAAAAAAATAATTTCAAAGTGAAAAATATATATTCCTCCAAAATGTTTTAATGATATATTTATGGAATTTATATTAATAAATGTAAATAACCCTTATTATAATTATGATTCACTAGGTATATGTTTTAATGATACAATATTGTTTATTTCTCCAGATGGTTTATGATCAGTTTGATTGGGGAAGTTCCAGTTTGATACCATTCATATTAATGTGGATGGTTCATGATTATGTTTATTGATTTGGGTAGTTGTTAACATTTTGTATTTTGGTTTTTTAATATAAATGTTTATGTTGATTATACTTCACCCATTTCATATTAGGAATTCATTTTACTTAGTAAGTAATGGGTGGGTCCCACTATAGTCCCTCAATGCATTAGTAGGTATCATGAGACAAACTAGATTGGGTTTTGGTTGAGGAATTACCCATTTATTCGATGTCTTGGAACAAAGACTCAATGGTATGTTTTAGATGTTCAGTATTATACATTCCATAATTATGAAATCATTTACTGATATTCCATGTGATTATTTGACTAGTTATAATATCCATGGGTATGTTCTTTTTCATATTATTATTTTATGTAATTATTTGATTATTATTTATTCATTCCATATTATGCGCAAGTTATTGATTAAATGGAACACATTGTAGTAATTTACCTTTGCATATTTATTATGACTTATTTATTCATAGAATTAATTATACATTTATGATTACTAAGAGTTTGAGATCACCCCTTTCTTATGTTTTATTTTACCCAAGATTCAAGGAAGTATTTTATGATTGATATACATGGATACACAAAGTGGAATAATGGAATTATTAAAGAATTTTTTTTGTGTATTTTATGTTTTAAAATTTAATTTGAATTTAAAGTACGTATCTAGTTTACCAAGACCATTAAACTATTAATTCCTTCATGATGTTATTTCTTGTATATTATGCCAATGTAATAATGTAACCACTAGATTTGGGATACTATATTTGGAGTTATTAAAACTATTTTATTATTTGTCAAAAAGGATAAATTACCTAGGTAAAAACTAGTTAACGTGGTGAAAACTAAAATATTAAAAATGAGTAATGTTATAGGTAAATATATTAACATGTTTAAAATATGTTTATAATAGAGTTTTGGAGGTTTGGATCAACCTTATCAGTTATAAACTCAATTATTTATCAATTTTTGAACCAGTTTCCTTAATATCAACTTCCCATTATTGATAATTTTTAGGTATTTACAAAAATGTATCTCATTTTCACTTAGGGAACTCATATCCTCACTTACCATCACAAAAAAACCCCTTAATTTCATCTCACAATTACCCATAACTCTCTTATAAACTCCTATACACCTTAATGTTGTTTTTGTCTTCCCAAGTTACCATCACTAAATGGTTTAATCCCCTTCACAAAGGAGATAATCCAAGAAGTGAGGTATACATTCTTAACCTCTCTTTCTATTCTATATTTATTTATATGATTTTATTATTCATAAAATTTCATTTCACCATATTAAAATGATAACATAAATATAATCATTATACCATTATGTTATTATAATTATGAAATAATAATTAACCAGCCTTCCCCTCTTCATTAAGAAAAATTAAAACATCAATCATGAATTGTGAAGACTATCACCTCCATGAATAAACATGCTCCATTTTTATTCACTTCCAAACATGGATGGTTTTATTTTATATTTGAAGATTATATAATATATATATATATAAGTAATATATATCATTAATATTTTTCTTTTTTATAACACAAAAAGTAATGCCTGTTATATAGTAATCCATTGGTATTGGTAAATAACCCAAAACTAGTTCATAAATGTTTTCATATTCATGATATTAATGTATTATTTAAGTCTTTTATAGAAAGTATATCTTTAATTGGTATTAGAGAAGGTTTTAGTTATTTTTTGATATTAGATTAGATAAATTTAGCTAAAACCTAATGGAAAATTCTAAGGGATGAGTCTAATTATAGGATAAAATCCCAAATGTTTTGGTAAAGTAGATATTATATGGTTCTCCAAGAAATAAAATTTCTGTATATATACTATAAGTGGATACATGATTTGGAATATATTTACCTAGGGCTAATAACCCTGAATATGGGATGTTGGTTATTAACTCAACGGTGACCTTGTGTACAATAAAGAGTCCTAATTGCACACTGGGTTTGACACCCCTAGGGGATATGCCTTGGTTAATCACATTATATTTATAAAAAATTATGAAGGATTTGAATATATATAACTAGTTCAGATATAAATCCAACCATGAATAATATAAGGACTCAACCATAAGCATTACATAATATTGAATTAAATGAATAATTCACATTGAGGACCTTTTCAGGTTTAGAGTTTTAGAGAATTAGGACATAACTATTACATCTCAAAAGATTACAAGGTATACATTTCTACACAGTTTCCATTTTTTTCATAAAATAAAAAGTCTTGAAATAAAGAGTCATGTCTAGTTCCATGTTTTAGACATCATGACTTTTCCTTGATCCCATCCTTGACCCTATTCATCTTTAAGTCCTATAAAAACATTTCAAAACTTGGTATGAGCATAAAAGGATCAGTAAGGGTGATAAAACAATGAATAAAAACATTTTTTCATAAATACATACAAAACATGAACTCTTTTATCTACCTCATGAAATCATAAGATTTATGAGAGACACCTAGAAATCATAAATCATAAAGGTAACTTGCGGCATCCATACCATACTTACATTGTAGCTATCACAGCTACATAGGGAGTTACTTTGGAATACCCATCACAGTATATTCCCTAAATATCTTAGGAGAAACATGCAATTTTACCTCCGTCATGTTACCCAATGCATTGGAGAGCTATCTTGGGCTCACCCGCCCTAGGTTTATCACGGAACCACCTGTATACGTAAATAATGTCCAAGAACCATAACATGATCATAACACATAACATAAGCATAAAGAAAAGATAACATTACCACATTGCAATAGAAAAATATCATTTCAAGATATTGAAATAATAAATCCATTCTCAAAATCATTTTCAATACCAAAATTCCTAAAAAGAGTATATGGTATTTATTTTTCCATTTAAAAAAAGTATGGCTTGTTAAGGAACCCAAAGATCAAATAATACTCATGGTGGCAGAAAGGTCGTTGTCACCGCATACGTTAAAAAAACATTCCTTATTGTAGTTTAGTAAAACACTTTGTATAAAAAGATTCCATTTGAATAAAATGAAAAGTTAAAGGGGTTTATACATCATAAAAAATAATGTCGTGTATAAAACTAAAAATACCTCAATGAAAATAGATTGAGACGAAGTCCCTTACCTCATGTCTGACTTGACTCGATCGTTCTTTAATATCGTGAATAATAAACTAAAGTTAATTTATACTTGCTTAAGAACATTTTTCGAGTTTATTATACCTTTTATATCAATTATTACCATGTTACAAACACTATGCAAACATTTAAGTTAATAACGTTCGTTTTGTCGATATTTGGTACTTGAGTCAAAAATGGACTTCTTGTAATTACATGTTGTTAGTGTGGTCAAAGGATCATTATATCCAGAATGATATCATGATTTGGATATCATATATATCATATATATCCAACATATGCATTTTTTTATAATAGTACATAACATTTAGAGGTAAGAAATGAAATGCACCGTTCATGGAGACGGTAAGCTGTACATATGCATGAACGCTACTTTCATTTCAATTTCTTATTTTAATGGAAATAAAACATAATGATACATAGGTATATTATAATTCTAGTATAACATCATATATAATATCAGTAAATCCATCCTTTATACATCCCACATAAGGCATTAACGAATCAAATCACTTTGAGGGGGCGGTAGTCTGCACTTCCTCAAATGAGATTATCGTATTTACTAACTATGGAAACCATAAAGGAGTGATATAAATGGGAAGTACATAAGCATAAGAAAATCATAAAAATAATATATATCATATATAAATACAGTTCCATCATAATGGCCACCATGAGAGGTGGTTGGAGATATTTGAACAATCATCGTTTCATGAGGCGTTAGTTTACCATCCATAGGAACATTATGTTCATCATCTATTAGATGGAGGTGTGTGTAAGTGTAGTTTTAATCCTTCTCATAACAACATCCTAGTATATTGAGGACACTGGTTTTGTTACAAAATAAAGGAATAAAAAGAGTTTAGGGGTTGGAGAAGTAAAATAAAAGAAAAAAATTAAGAGAAACCGTTACCTTTAATTTGGGTAACTCCCTTTGGTTTGAACCAAAGGATTTATTGAAGTTCCTTATGCCTAAGGTAAGTATTCTAGGAGGTGGATAGGGATGTAGGGAGATTAATTGGGAAGAGTTTGGATGAGATAAATGGCTTGAGAGGTGTGAGGAATTGGATAGAAATGGTCTGCTTTTATAAGGGAGAGGAGGGGCTCTTTAAGAAAGTGTGAAAACATTATTTTATTCTATAATTATATTCAGTTTATAATGGTCCAAAAATCATTAAGGTCAAAGATAATATAACTCATATTCGAAATAAAATCATCCAATCAGAATTGTACATGTTTTGGATAATATTTTAATCATTATAATCTTATTTATTTAAATCATTTATTAATGAGGTAAATACTGCATCATTATTGTGTCATAAATAATTTAATTTATTAGATGTCTAAAAATTATAAAAAAAATATTATCATGTATGAAATTGTTTTATATTTCCAAATAATATTTATAGTAGAAAATATGACTTATATAAAACCATATAAAAATTAATTACTAAACTATTTTTGTTATTGTCAATGTTGTCTTTACATTAAATTAATTAATCTAAAGTGTCATTATCTTTCATAAGTGGCTCCATGGGGTCCCAAAATCGACCCAAGTATGCCCATGGTCAGCCAATACTCATACAATAAGGTTATTATAAGTGTTAAGGTAATTTTGAATTATTATAATATTCTTTTTACCTTGAAATACCTTATTTACCTTTAACTATGGAAAATAAAATTCAAAAGTTACTATTCACCAATAATTATTTTCATCTTAATTAACTACATTTTACTTCTTTATAACAACCATGTATGTCGGATTTTGGAAATTCAATTCACAGAAGTGGTAAAATTTCATTTAAATGAAAAAGTCAGTTTTTCAACTACCACTAAGTGGTTTCACTATTCATCAAAAAATTGAAGTTTTTTCAGAAAAATAGCAAAAATTCAGCCTAAGAATTATTTGATATTCCTAATTCAAAATTGATTTATATTTTTCAAAATTTAAAACATAGAAGTGGAATTAATTAATTTTAAAATTAGTTCCCATTATCAAAACAAATAGCGTGTTTTTAAGACCCAATAACTATCAAAAGATTGATACTTGTTTATGTCCAATTTCAAAGTGAAATTAATTCCAATGATGAACATTGGATTAAATGGTAAAAATTTATTTTAATTTAATTTTAAAACCAATTAAAAAGATAATATAACCATATAAATAAATTATATTAAAAGTCAATTTTGAATTAAAATACAATATTTTTCACTATTCATTAAAAAATGAACTTTATCAGAAAAATACCAAAAAATTACCCAAAGTAAAATTTGATGTCCCCATTATAAAGAAGGATTTTATTTGGTCAATTAGAATTTATTAAAGTGACCAAAACTATATTTAAAGAGGTTTCTCCATTAAAAGGTGATAAATCGTCCTTTTAATGTAAATTATGCTTAAAATTAGATTCATTCACATTTTAAGCCTCTAACTTTTATTGGATAAATGTAAATACATTTAACAAATATGTATAATCATATTGTAGTTAGTTTTATTCATTTTCTCCAATACAACGGCTAGGAGTTAACTACCATTTAAAATAATAATATTATATTATTAGTGTGCAATGTAAGATTCCAAAGAAACTTGTTGTTGCGTATCGGGTACGCTATCGAACATAGCAACCCCTTTAAAGTAAAATTAATATTTAATTAAAAAATATTAATAAATATGGAATATGTCTTATTCTTCATTTACCTGGGATGTTACATCCTTCCCCCCTTTTGGGAATTGCGTCCTCGCAATTTTTATTCACTTATCAAAATAAGTGGGGGTATTTATCCCTCATATCATTTTCAGAATCCCACGTTTCCTCTTCAACCTTATGGATTTTCCACAAAAACTTTAACCGGTGAATTACCTTATTCCGCAACACTTTCTCTCTATGGTTAAGAATCTGGACTGGTTGTTCTTCATAAGAGAGATTCTCTTCCAATAGAACTACCTCTGGGCTTAAAACTTGAGATGGATCTGGAATATACTTTCTCAACATTGAAACATGAAAAACATTGTGTACCTGAGATAAGCTTGGAGGTAAATCCACTCTATATGCAACTGATCCAAATTTTTCCAGAATTTCATAAGGTCCAATGAACCTCAGGCTCAACTTTCCCTTCTTACCAAAACACATCACAATTTTCCGTGGAGAAACTTTGAGAAAGATATGATCACCTACCTCAAAGGAAAGATCCTTCCTTCTGTTATCTGCATAACTTTTCTGTCTACTCTGAGCTGTTCTCATGAGCTTCTGAATCAACTGAACTTTCTCTCCTATCTCTTATACTAATTCTGGTCCCATCAGCTTCCTTTCACCTACTTCATCCCAAAAGTTGGTGTTCGACAATGCTTTCCATATAATGCCTCAAATGGAGCCATCTGTATACTGAAATGAAAACTGTTATTTTAAGAAAATTCAACCAAAGAAAGGTGTTGATCCCAACTTCCCTGGTAATCCATCGAGCAAGCACATAACATATTCTGCAAGGTCTGAATTGTTTGTTCTGACTGCCAATCTGATTGTGGATGAAAAGTTGTACTAAAGTTTAATTCAGTACCCAATGACTTCTGAAGGCCTTTAAAAAAGTTAGAAGTAAACTTGGGATCACGATCAAATACAATGGAGAGGGTAACTCCATGCAACCTGACTATCTCTTTAACATACAACCGAGTAAGTTGATCTAGAGACAAAGTATCTCTAATAGGAAGGAAATTAGCAGATTTAGTCAATCGGTCAACTATAACCCAGATTTCATTATTACATCGAGATGTCTTTGGTAATCCCACAACAAAGTCCATGGATATATTTTCCCATTTCCACTCTGGCACCGATAAAGGCTGAAGCATCCCTTTTTTGTAACTGCTGCTTTTCTTTAACCAGATGACAAGCGAAACATGATAGGATCACCCCATGGTGATGTTCTAGGTCGAATGAAACCTTTATCTAATAACTCCTGCAATTGCTTCTTTAACTCTAAAAGTTCAATTTGAGCCATTCGATAAGGGGGTTTTGAAATTGGCTTAGCATAAGGAACTAAGTCAATAGTAAATTCAACTCTCCGATCAGGTATAATACCAGGAAACTCATCAGAAAAAACATCAAGGTACTCATTTACCACCGGAACATCATTAATCTGAACAGTTCCTTTGTTTTCAACAATATATATAAGGTAACATTCATTTCCATCTTTTACCAGTTTTTCGACTTCCTGATATGTTATCAAAAGCAAGGATTCATTCTTGTACAAAAACTGAAAATCATTCTGAAAAGAAACCTATTTAGCTCTGCAGTCAATCTTAGCATGATAAACAGAAAGACAATCCATGCCCAATATAACATCAAACTCTACTATAATTAAAACAATAAGGTTTGCAGGTAGATTCTTTCCACACACAAGGACATGAATGTTCTTATGTTTACTTTTTGTCTCTACATTTCCTCCAGGTGTTTTTATCGTAAGTTCTGTATTCATATCATGAGATGGAATTCCCAATTTACTAAAAAACTTCTCTGAAATGAAAGAGTGTGTAGAACCTGAATCAAACAACACATTGGTATAATCTGAATAAATAAACAGTTTAACTGATACTAATTCATTTGATGGACCGACATCTGCTGAAGTAGTTGCAAAGGATTTCACCACCCCTTTCTGATGGTAGTATGACTGGTTTCCTTTGGTTGAGTTCATTATTGGGCACTCATTTTCATAATGACCCATTTCATTTCACTTAAAACATTTTACTGACTGTAAATCAGATTTCATCCTACCATTACCCTAATATTTTTCACTGCAATTACGAGCCTTATGCCCAATTTTACCACATCAGCAGCACTTACCTAAATTCAAAAGACATTCCACAACATTCCTTTTTACCACAATTTTCACAAACTGTAAACTTAATTATCTTACCATCATACTTTTTTGAAGAGTTATTCCCTTTCACCTGCCACCTCGACCTCTTATTCTATTGTTTTTCAAAGAATACCTGATCATCATAAAACTCCATTTCCACCTTTCCACACAATGAACAATTTTTTCATAACTTTTGAACTCACGAGAAGTTGAATCCCTTCTATACTTTGGTTTTAATCCTGAGTAAAAACGGTTGATTTTACTATCAAGATCTCGTATGAAATTTGGAGCATACCTTGCCAGTCGAGTGAATTTTTCTTCATAAGCAGCCACTGAGTCATCCTCCTGCATCAATTCCAAGAATTGTTTTTCCATCCTAAGATGAACCACCTTAGGAAAATATTTCTCAAGAAACATACCTTTGATTTCATCCAAATCAAGAGCATCAATCTCCTCACTATCCCTGATATTTTTCACCATCGACCACCACAGATCAGCTTCACCTTCAAAATGGTAAACTGAAAGACTAACCTTTTGATGTTCTGAACAACCCATGACATCAAAAATATTCTCCAGTGCTTTATTCCACCCTTCAGCTAGCACAAGGTCAGATGATCCTATGAATGATGGGGTATGTTGCCTCATGAAATGCTCCACTACTAACATGTTCCTCTTTGGTTGATCTGGCTGATCTCGTACATGGATACCACCACCGTTTACTGCCTGAGTCAACTGTGCCATCACTTCAACAAACTGTTCAGTTCTGATTCCGACCATCTTAGGTTTCTGATTTGTAAGGTTGTCTTCCTCCTGATGTCGTCCCAACATTGCTGCCCTGTTTCATAAATGGAAAACCATTCTGAAGAAATAAATATCTTAGGTGAAGCAACATGGTAATATGTAAATGCTATATGATTTCAATATTAACATAAATTAGTTTATGGACATTTATTTAACAACACCCTAACTCCTAAAGTTATCTAAACCGACCTCTGATACCAACTATAAGGACCCGACCTTAAACATTACATAATATTAAATTAAATGAATAATTCACATTGAGGATATTTTCAGGTTTATATTTTTATATAATTAGGAAATAACTATTACATCTCAAAAGATTACAAGGTAGACATTTCTACACAGTTTCCAATTTTTTTCATAAAATAAAAACTCTTGAAAAAAAGAGTCATGTCTACTTCCATGTTTTAGACAACATGACTTTTCCTTGATCCCATCCCTGACCCTATTCATCTTTAAGTCCTGTGAAAATATTTCAACACTTGGGATTAGCCTAAAAGACTCAGTAAGGGTGATAAAACAATGAATGAAAACATTTGTTCATAAATACATACAAAACATGAACTCTTTTACTTACCTCATAAAATAATAAGATTTATGAAAGACACATAGAAATCATAAATCATAAAGGTAACTTGCGGCATCCATACCATACTTACATTTTAGCTATAATAGCTACATAGGGAGTTACTTTGGAATACCCATCACAATATATTCCTTAAATCTCTTAGGAGAAACATTCACATTTACCTCTGTCATGTTACCCAATGCATTGGAGAGATATCTTGGGCTCACCCACCCTAGGTTTATCACGGAACCACCCGTATACGTAAATAATTCTCAAGAACCATAACATGATCATAACACATAACATAAGCATAAAGAAAAGATAACATTCCCACATTGCAATAGAAAAATATCATTTTAAGATATTGAAATGATAAATCCTTTCTCAAAATCATTTTAAATACCAAAATACATAAAAAGAGTATATGGTATTTATTTGTCCATTTAGAAACATTAGGGCTTGTTAAGGAAGCCAAAGGTCAAATAATACTCGCGGTGGTGGAAAGGTCGTTGTCATCGCTTACATTAAAAAAACATTCCTTATTGTCATTTATTAAAACTCTATGTATAAAAAGATTCCCTTTGAATAAAATGAAAATTCAAAGGGGTTTATAAATAGTAAAAAATAAAGTCATGTATAAAACAAAAAATGCCTCAATGAAAGGAGATTGAGACGAAGTCTCTTAACTCATGTCCGACTTGACTCGATCATTCTTTAATATCCTGAATAATAAAATAATGTTAATTTCTACTTGTTTAAGAACCTTTATCAAGTTTATTATTCCTTTTATATCACTTATTACTATTTTATAAACATTATTCAAACATTTAAGTTAATAACGTTCATTTTGTTGATATTTGGTACTTGAGTCAAAAATGGACTTCTTATAATTACATGTTATTAATGTGGTCAAAAGTTCATTATATCTAAAATGATATCATGATTTGTATATCATAAATATCATATATATCCATCATATACATGTTTTTATAATAGTACATAACATTTAGAGGTAAGAAATGAAATGCACCGTTCATGGATACGGTAAGTCGTACGTACACATGAACACTACTTTCATTTAAATTTATTATTTTAATCGAAATAAAACATAATTATACATAGGTATATTATAATTATAGTATAATATCATATATAATTAAATCCATCCTTTATACATCCCACATAAGGCATTAACAAATCAAATCACTTTGAGGGGGCGGTAGTCCGCACTTCCTCAAATGAGATTATCGTATTTACCCACTACGGAAACCATAAAAGAGTGCTATAAATGGGAAGTACAGAAGAATAAGGAAATAATAAACATAATATATATCATATATAAATATAGTTCATTCATAATGGACACCATGAGAGATGGTTGGAGATATTTGAACAATCATCGTTTCGTGAGGCGTTAGTTTTCCATCCACAGAAACATTATGTTCATCATCCATAAGATGGAGGTGTGTGTAAGTGTAGTTAAAATACTTCTCATAACAACATCCTAGTATATTAAGGACACTGGTGTTGTTACAAAATAAATTAATAAAATGATTTTAGGGGTTGGAGAAGTAAAATAAAAGAAAAAATATTAAGAGAAACCTTTACCTTTACTTTGGGTATCTCCATTTGGTTTGAACCAAAGGATTTCTTGAAGTGCCTTCTGCCTAAGGTAAGGCTTCTAGGAGGAGGATAGGGATGTAGGGAGATTAATTGGGCAGAGTTTGGATGAGAAAAATGGCTTGAGAGATGTGATTAATTGGATAGAAATGGTCTTCTTTTATAAGGGAGAGGAGGGGCTCTTTAGAAAAGTGTGAAAACATTATTTTATTATATAATGATATTCGGTTTATAATAGTCCAAAAATCATTATGGTCGAAGATAAGATGACTCATATTCAAAATAAAATCATCTAATCAGAATTGGACATGTTTTGGATAATATTTTAATCATTATAATCTTATTTATTTAAATCATTTACTAATGAGGTAAATACTACATCATTATTGTGTCATAAATAATTTAATTTATTCGATGTCTAAAAATTATAAAAAAAATGTTATCATGTAGGAAATCGTTTTATCTTTCGAAAAATATTTATATTATAAAATAGGACTTATATAAAACCATATAAAAATTAATTACTAAACGATTTTTGTTAATGTCAATTTGGTCTTTACATTAAATTAATTAATCTAAAGTGTCATTATCTTTCATAAGTGGCTCCATGGGGTCCCAAAATTGACCAAAGGATGCCCATGGTTGGCCCCTTCTCATCTAATAAGGTTATTTCAAGTGTTAAGGTAATTTTAAATTATTATAATATTCTTTTTACCTTGAATTACCTTATTTACCTTTAATCACGGTAAATAAAATTTAAAAGTTACTATTCACCAAAAATTATTTTCATCTTAATGAACTACATTTTACTTCTTTATAACAACCATGTATGTCGTATTTTTGAAATTCAATACAAAAAAGTGGTAAAATTTCATTTAAATGAAAAATTTGGTTTTTTTAACTACCACTAAGTGGTTTCACCATTCATCAAAAATTGAAGTTTTTCAGAAAAATACCAAAAATTCAGCCTAAGCATTATTTGATATTCTGAATTCAAAATTGATTTCTATTTTTCCAAATTAAAAACATATAAGTGGAATTAATTAATTTTAAAATTAATTCTCATTATAAAAACAAATAGCGTGTTTTTAAGAAACAATAACTATCAAAAGATTGATACTTGTTTATGTCCAATTTCAAAGTGAAATTAATTCCAATGAACAACATTGGATTAAATGGTAAAAATATATTTTAATTTCACTATAAAACCATTTAAAAAGATAATATAACCATATAAATAAATTAGATTAAAAGGCATTTTTGAATTAAAATACAATATTTTTTACTATTCATTAAAAAAATGAACTTTATCAGAAAAATACCAAAAAATTACCCAAAGTAAAATTTTATGTCCCCATTTTAAAGAAGGATTTTATTTGGTCAATTAGAATTTATTAAAGTGACCAAAATTATATTTAAAGAGGGTTCTCCATTAAAAGGTGACAAATCAGCCTTTTAATGTAAATTATGCTTAAAATTAGATTCATTCACATTTGAAGCCTCTAAATTTTATTGGATAAATGTAAATACATTTAAAAAATAAGTATAATCATATTTTAGTTAGTTTCATTCATTCTCACTAATAAAATGGCTAGGAGTTAACTACCATTTAAAATAATAATATTATATTATTAGTGTGCAATGTAAGATTCCAAAGAAACCCATTGTTGAGTATCGGGTACGCTATCGAACATAGCAACCCCTTTAAAGTAAAATTAAAATTTAATTCAAAAATATTAATAAATATGAAATATGTCTTATTCTTCATTTACCTGGAATGTTACAAATAACATTTATTGAATCCTATATATTTATAATTTAGGTTATGTACATCATTTATGAGTTATTTAATGCATGCTCATAGTTTTCCCTCTATAAATTTACTAACTCAAGTCCCTAAACATCATTTTACATCACAAGTTTTTTTAAGAATGTGGAATTAACACCTTAATAAATGGATATAGAATTATCTATGAAAACACCTAACTTCAAAATGATCAATTTATAAGATTTTAAAATATTCTTTGATTGAGATTTTGAGGTTGGATACTTCATGCAAATCTAATTATTCTTCCTTTATTTGAATTTTATATATTATTGGGTATGGATTGGTTTTACCTACATAAAGCACTTATAAACTATCGAGATAAGTAAATATCATTTCATATCCCAAATCATTTTATTATCATTTTTTGGCACATGGATTATTATGAACTACTTGTGGAAGAAAATTATATAATATGGGTTATGATCCCCAAAAATGAGGGAATTTTGACTCAAATGTTCAGTGAGGAAGTCAACATTGATGTCATGTGTATTGTGTGAGAATATAATGATGTATTTATACATGAACATTATAACATTCCACCAGATCATGGGTTTGAGTTTTCAATCAAAATCATACCTAGATCCATTCATATCTCAAATAGTCTATATAGAATGGTTACCATTAAATTAGAGGAACTAATGAAGAAACTAAAATACATTTTGGAAAATGGTTTTATATACCCCAATTATTCACCACAGGGTGAAACATCCTATTTTAAAAAAATAAGGATGTATTAACATTACTTTTCATTGATTATCATGATATTAATAAAATCATGATCAATAAAAAGTATCCATAAACCCGTGTTGATGATATGTTAGATCAACTTAGAGGAGATATATACTTCTCAAAGGTTGATCCATGATATGTATATAATAAATTAAGGGTTGAAGGTAGTATATTCTCAAGATATATTTCTATATGAGTTATAGACTCTATAAATTTATAGGGATTCTCTTTGTACCAATGAATGCTCCCGCTATCTTCACGGTTCTAATGAATAGGGTCTTTAGAGAATTCCTTGATCAATTTTTGGTTATCTTTATAGTTGATTTTTTTATATATTAAAATGGAAATGGATAGCTTGAAGAATATTTGAATATTATGATAGAGACCTTGATAAAGGATAAACTAATGACACATTTATCAAGTGTCAATTCTGACTAAAAAATTATCATTATTTGGTCATGTAGTTATCAATAAAACGCTCAGACCAACCACTGTAACTAATATCCATAGTTTTATTGGGTTATAAGGGTATTTTATAAGTTGTTTTAGAAATTTTTCATGGTTATTAAATCCAATAACCTGGTTTACAATTAAGGAAGTAAAGTTCCTTTAGGAAGATGAATTTGAATGATTTTTCAAGGAACTGAAGAAGAGGTCATTCTCTGTTCCTGTAATTACATTACCCTTTAGTGGGAAAGGGTTTGTAAAATATAGCAATGATGCAATTTTTTGGGATTTATAATCACATATAATGATAGGTTAATTCTTTACGCTTCATTCCAATTAAGTACTCGGTAGAAAAATTACCCGACACATGATTTAGAGCAGAAAAAACAATATCTATATTCAAGATTTTGAATCATTATTTCTACTGAAAAAAGTGTGATATGTATAATATTCAAATAATATTTAAATTTTTATTCAAATATAATGAATTAAATAAATGAAAAATTAGATAGTTTGAATTGATAAAATATTATTAGTTCCCAGTACATTACCACCCAAGGAATAAAAATAAGGTCGCTGATGCTCTAAGTAGGAATTACCATGCTACTCTATCCATGATGAGGTTTGAAAAAACCCAATAGGAATGGATTTAAAAATTATTATTTAATTAATAATGGGAAAATATAAATTCTATATTTCCAAACTGACTATTCGACCTTCCATTAGCTTAAAGAGAGTAAGCTAATAGGTATTGATCGTGTCTAAGAAATGATGGTGAATGTTCAAACAAAAAGTTAGCATATTAAAGTGACATAAAGTAAATAAAAGAGTTATATAGATAATCATTGATGAGATATAGATTTTGAATTTGGTGACAAGGTGTTCCTTCATATATCTCAATGTAATTGAGTTATGAGATATATGAAGAAAGGGAAGTTGAGTTATAGATACATCAACCCCTTCAAGATCCTTGACCACGTCAAGTTCATAGACTATCACATAGGGATCAATCCACACCTATTTGAAGTGTATGATGTGTTCCATGTATCAATTTTGAAAAATAACATACTAGACCCTTCACATGTATTAATCTTGGAAACTGTGCAACTAGAACATGATCCATCAAATTAGGAACTACCATTGTAAAATATAGATTGAATAGATAAGGTGTTGAAAAACAAGACCACTCATCTAGTAAAAGTTATATGGAGAAATAATAAGTTTGAGAAGGCTATGTGTGAACCTAGGTATGTGATGAGAGGAAATTACCCTCACTTGTTTTCTTCCATGTAATTCATTTTTGAGGTCATAATTCTTTTTAAGGTGTTTAGAATGTAAAGACCCAAGTTTTTTCTCCTTAAATAAATACTTGTTTGTTGGATTGATCGACATAAAAAAATAAAGTACTTTGTAAGGTATTTATAAAATTATAAGGTATAAATAATGGTAACAAAATTACAATATATATATATATATATAAAGAAGAATAAAACAAAATAAAATTCACTCTAAATATAGACTTAATTAACACAGTTAAACAAATAATAAAATATGTTTTATTCTGAAAATATATTTTATAAAATGGATAACTTTCAGGTTTGATATATTTAGGATTATCACTAATTTTAGAAGAATAGTTAGTATACCAAAATATTATTTCCTACAAAAAACCAATTTTCATGATATTTTATGATTTAATTTTAAAGTTAAATTTAGAAATTTTAGGATATTAATTTGTAAAAATTAACTTCATTTGTGGATTTATCATGGTTGGGTTATCTTAAGTTGTTTTTGTTTGCAATTTTATAAAAATATATAATTTTAAGTGAATAGTGAAGAATACCGTTTTTACAAATAACTTGAATTTTATGACATTATTACTATATAAGTATGAATTTGAAATTTATGAAACCTTTTTATGTGACCAAATATTCATTTTATAAGTGAATATATTATTTTAATATATATTTTTCAATTTATAATTCTATAATTTACATTTAAAAATTTATGTTATATATTTAAAAAAAATTATTTCCAATACATTATACATATAGAATTTCAAAATTAATTTTTATCACTTCTTTGAAATTTAATAAAAAAATATTTTAAAATTTTGAATCATTGATAATTAATTATATAATAATGAAACTTTTATTTTTAGGTATTAAGTATAAATTTCTTTGGTAAAAACTCATTACAGTAGTGAAAACAAAAATGATAAAAATGAGTAACCTTAGAAGTAAAGGGCCTAACATGTTTAAAAAATGATTATAATTGAGTGGTGTAGGTGTAGATAGACGATATATATTATAAATTACATTATTTATAAAATTTTTATCTACTTTACTTGAGAGTGACTTCCCATTATTGAAATGTTTTGGGTATTTACAAAAATGACACTCTTTTTCACTTAGAAAATGGGCACTCTTCTCCTCACTTCCCCTCACACCAAAAACCATTAATTTTGGAAAAAAAAATACTCAAAACTCTCCTAAAAAATCATATACACCTTAATGTGAATATTATATTCTAAAAATACCATTCCTAAAATATTTAATCAACTTCATAAAAGAGATAATCCAAAAAGTGAGGTATAGGTTCCTAACCTATCTTTCACTTTTCTACTTATTAATGTGATTTTATTCTACCTAAGATTTCATTAAAACATATTAAAATGATAAAATACATATAATTATTATAGTATTGTGCTATTATAATGAATTTATAATCATTAAACTCCCTCCCCATTTCTATTAAGAAAAATTAAAATTTGAATCGTGTGTTGTGCGAACTACCACCTCCACAAATAAACATGATTCATTTTCCTTCACTTAAAAAAAATGGATGGTTTTAGTTTATATTTGATGAATATATATGAAATATTTAAGTAATATATATCATTAATATAGTTATTTTTCTATAAAAGAATAATTAATGATCATTATAAGGTAATCCATCGATATTGGTAAATAACCCAAAACTAGTTACTCATTGTTTTTGTCTTCATGAAACAAGAATAAAACCACCATGTAATGGAATTATAACATTATTATTCATTATAAAAATGAATTTCAGAAAATTTAATTATTTTTAAATGATAAAATTTTGGATAAAAGGAATATTGACACCACTTTTATGTACCTAATTCAAAATAGTCAATATTATTAATACCTTATGTTGAAAAGAGATTATCCTAATATCATACATGATGAGAATTGTTATTAATGAAGAATATAAATGGAAATGTATATGAATAAGGTTATTAAATATGTAATTAACATGTTTATCTTTAGGATATATGAGATTAAACAACTTCTATGTAAATCAAGGTAAAATGTAAGTGTTTTGGTAACTAAAACTTCTTCCTTTGAGTTATACATTTATTATTGATTTTGTTTCCCCTATGTTCACTAAATTTTCCATTTTAAATGATGTAATATCTTTATTTTAGTGTAAAAACAGTTTTTGATCCAAATTTATTTCCATAAAAGGTTTTATTTTTACTTTTTTTTTAAAAACAAATGAGGCTTTTTGAAAAGAGACTCGTAATTAAGACTGTTACAATGATGAATACAAGATGTTTTCAAAAAATATATTTTTTCTATTTTGTTTTAATTATCTTAAAATGATCTATCTATAATAGGTTATGTTATATGTTTGAACCTATATTTTCTTTTATTATGTTATTATTTTGTGTGATCATGTTTTTGGTATCAAACTATTTAATTCCTGATGTTCTTTCATAAAATTTCAATGTTTTAGGAAACCAATTTTATTTCCATGGGTTCTTTATAAAAAGTGAATTATTTCTATTTTTATGTTTAAAAATACCATTTTTTCCCATGGGTTCATTAAGATATGTTTATTATTGATTTTATGTGGAACACATATGTATGGATGATGATTGGTGGGTTCCTATATTTCTCTCCAATGAATTGGTTTAAGATTATATCTCATGAGATAGTTAGGCATGGACATAATGAGTTTATTCATTTAGGTGTGGGTATGATAGGGTTTCTCACATTTTCATGCATGGAAATAGTGAGTTTATTTACATAGGTATATGAATAATGCATTTTATCAAAAAAGATTTCTTATGATTATAGTTGTTCTTTATTTCCAAGTTATTTATCAAGTTATTCCATTTTTTCAAGATGTATTTCATTTTCATGAAATATCATGTTTTCAAGATTACACCTTATTTTTAAACTATTACCCACTTTTATGTCATGCTCTCATGTTATATGATTATTGATATGTTTTTTGAGCCATATCATATATTTTATTCTTCCTTAATGATATTTTATGATCTAATGTTTCTCTAACATGTTTTATGATTATCAATCATGGTCTTATGATATTTTATTATGATATTTATATCTTCCTCACATTCACTTTCATATTATGTTATGTTTTTACCTTTATGAGTATCTATGATAACCAATTTGTTATGTTAAAATTCCTTATATTTTGAATATTATTATATATTGTGATATGTCTAGAAAATGTTTTATAGGATCATAATATGAAGAAATGTTTTCATGTGTTGTAAAATAAGTTGTTTATGTAGTTAATATCCCAGACATTAAACCTTTATGTCCCTGGGTTGTGTTACTATTTGTGAGATTTATTATTTAAGTCATGAGATTATTATATTATTTATGTCATGTTTAGCATGGGTATCTATACCAATTTATAAGAACCATCACCAGAATTGATCCCATCATAAAAAATCTAAAACAGAAACATTTTCAATGAAAAGATCTAAAATATGAAAATATAATTGTGGGAATTATGGGATACCTAGGTTAATATTCTCTAAGGATGCAAGTAAAATCTTTCATATCATGATCAAGACCTTATATTCATGGATGGAAGATCAAATATAAGGTTCCTTTTGAGATAATATATTAAGATCAAGGATAAGAATAACAAAATAAAGACATTACTTCAATTTAGGGATCTAATAAGATCAAGTCAAAACATCATTTGGATGAAAATTAATCAATAATATTTACTAGAGGAGTATCTTAACTCGATATTCCTATCCATAGGAGGAAGAATTTGTGTTTTCAGTTTAAAATTATATATTTTTAGATTAATTAATATAGTGCGCACAATTTTTACACTTTATTTAAAAAATCATGCAAAAATTACATATAAGATACTCTCCAAAACCCAAGTGTCATAGTTGGATCACATGGTATAGTAAACTGTGTGATAACCATGAAAATACCATTGTATCCAAAGTCACTATTTTCACATTTACAGGGGAAATCCAGAAGGTTTTCTTTAACCATGCACCAACTGTATTCCCTAAAAACTATTATAATAACTTCCCAAAACATTGTAGAAAATCCCCAAGACCAATCCCCCAAAAAAATATCTTAAAACCCAAAAATATATGTTAAAAAAATTTAATGAACCTTATAAAACTAGTAGTCATTAAAATCTCCCACTCTAAAGAACTAATCATCCTCAATAATATTTTATAGATGTTTTACTTGAATAACTCAGATGACTGATCCCATAAATTCAATTACCACTCCTTATTATCTTCCGAGATATGCTCGTGCCACAAAATACTCAAAAATTAGAAACCATCTTACCTCATAGAAACTTTTTACTCTAATCAATAATTTTTACCATATGTTCCTCATATAAAGCATCCACCTTTAAATTCAGACCTTCATTATCTATCACATGAGAAGGATATAGCTCATACTTATAGATTTCTGACACATGTAACATATCATGCATACCCCGATGTCATGGATGATGTTCCAAAACTATAATCCACTATCCAAAGACATTAAAAGACCTCAAATGGACCCATAAACTATGGTGATAACTTTACCTATATATAGACCACCAATTCAATAACTGAGGTGACACCCAAAAGAATACCCTATCACCTATGGTGAACACCAAGAGCCATTTACTTTAGTTGGTATAAGAATTATGTCTCCTTAGAGTGGTAATTAACCACTTCTAAATCAGTACACCCTCTTAGAATTTTTATATTAGAATCAACCTTATCATTTCTGACTCACCGATCTTAAGACAATATAACACTGAAAGACTTTGTTGACCATAAATATCCTCAAATAGATCAATTTGAATCGATTCTTAAAATATTTTATTATATGAAAACTCTATCTAAGTCATATGGTCATCCCATTCTCCCCCAAAATCAAGCACATGTGATCTTAGAATATCTTCTCAAGTTTGGATCATCCTCTCATAGTTTCAATCATAATATGTAAGATATGTTGTACTCATATTCATCCAAGATCCCACCACCTTATACAGGATTTGAACAAACCATGATGTGAATTGTGTATCCCATCCTAACATAATACTTGTAGAAACACCATGAAACTGTGAAATCACTCAAACATAAAATTTCCCAATTCATTCATTGTGTTGGTCTCTAGAATAGGAAAGAAGTGCATGACCTTAATTAACCAATCAACCAAAACCCACAAAATATCATGACCCATTGGGGTTTTAGGAAACTCGGTAATGAAATTCATAGTCACCTCATGTCATTTACACATAAAAAAAATAGAAGATATTGAAGTAACATACCTAGTAATTGATGCTCTACATTTATCTTAAGATAGGTCTGGAAGTGGGTGAAAAATTATATAATATTCCTATTTATACATGTCCTACAAAAGAATCACCTGATGTCATGATAAAACTTGGTTGATCCCAGGTGTACTTCATATTGTGAGGCATGAGAGTCCCTCATCAATTCTTTACTCATAGATGTGGAAACCACCACCCTACTATTGACAGAAATTATATCATTCCCATCAAAGGACAATACTAGTATAGGTTATTATCCCATTGGTAATTCCCAAAATCACTTAATAGAAAGAATCAAATTTTTTTCTTGTATTCCCTCAATCTACCATAAAGGCAGTGATGACCAAGGGATCATATATTCTGCTTATTAATCCTTAGTTACACCCTTATTACAATATAATAACATTATCATCATCATAAACTCCTCTTTTGATGTTTGAGTTCCTAGTTCCCATTCCTTCCTGCTAAGAGTATAAATGAAAATGTTCCCTTTCCCTAGGATATACATCATCAAAAAGTCGAACATCCGCAAGTACTTGACCCAATGCCACTACCATAGGTTTAAGTCTCACTGATAGAAAATATATCATAATATATTAAGATTTTATATATGAAAAATATATCACTAATGAGACAATGCTTCCAAAACATCAAGGAATAAACTACATCAGCTAAATCCAGGTCATGAGTAGGGTAAATCCATTCATGGGGTCATCGCTGACAAGACACACAAGCGAATGCCTGATATTCTTGCATAAAGACATCCCCCAACCCAACTTCTAAATTCTTGAAAAGGATTATATATCTAATCCCTAGGTTTAGAAGATCCGGAATAAGATTATATTTCAATCTCTTATTTAGTTTCTAAAAATATTCTTCACATTTATTTTTATACTCAAACTTGGCTCCCCTCTTGGTTATCTATTTCATAGAAACTTCCATATGGTAGAAGTCATAAATGAACTACTTGTAATGTATGAATAAACCCATAAATTTTTGAATCTCAAAAACATTCTTAGGTCTTCCCATTCCATCACTACTTCAACCTTCTATGGATTGACTTATATTACCTCTTTTTAGATCATGTTCCCTAGAAAACATTCCTCTTTGATTAAAAAATGAATCTTATTGAAATTTTTATAAATTTGATGTGATCATAGTGAACTTAGAAAAATATACTGATATTGTTCATGTAACTCCTGATTCCACAAGTATATCATGATATCATTGAAAAACAACAAAAAATGAGTATACGTAGGGATAAAAAATCAGGTTTATGAGATTCATGGACACCATCAGTGCATTCGTTAACCAGAACAACATGACGAGGTACTCAATCATACCATGATTTCTTTTGAATGTTTTTTTCAAGTACATGGTAATAAATCTATGTTTATGATATCTAAATTGAAATTGAATCTTGGATAACCACCATGCTCTTCTCAACTACTCAGACAAACTATCTATCCTTTGTAGTGGATGCTTATTATTCATTGTGACCTGATTTAGATTTTGTTAAGTAACATGTACCTAAATAGTACCATCCACCTTCTTGGTGAATATTACTAGAGCATACCAAGTAGAAGTTACAAACCGAATAAACCCCTTCACATCCAAATAATCAATCCACACATTTAACTCCTTCAACTCAACTCGTTACATTTGATATAGATGAATTTATATCAGTTCTACACCTAGAATGAGATCAATATTAAACAAAATTAAACTTTTAAGAGTAAGTCCCAATAAATCATTCATAAAAATTTTCTAATAATGGTCCACCACAAAAGGAAGAGTGGATATAATGGTAACCTCATCTCCTATTAGAGTTATTCCGTCCACCTAGGTTCCAATGGTCTTGATTTGACTAAGGTATGGTCCTATTCAACCTGCTCCTAAATCCAATTTCTCATTTAAAACAAACTCATTCACCTAAGAAAAATTAAATGACACTCACCTATAGTAGTATTTTATGTGATGTTGAAAACCTTTCATCCAGTTCATACTGAAGATAACATAAAAGCTTGTTATTTTTATTGCTAAAAAACCCCATTGATGTCCATATCCTATAATAACTACAAGAAACTATGTGAATCTATAAATATGATATACTCTCTTCCCAAGAGAAGTTTCTATGGATAATAATGAATGGGAAAACTTTAATATCAAATCTAAACCAAAAATTACAAGAGAAAATATAATAGAATGATAATTTCTCATATCAAACAAGGAAGTAAAAAGAGTAGGAAAAATTATAACTATACTTATAACCATAAAAGGTCCCTGTATAGTGTTATTCAAAACCTAATCCTTCACATAAACTCTTAAATCTAACATAAATCATTGTAACCACTATCCTTGGTTCAACTAGGCCACTGAATCTTATATAGTATGTATCTTTTGTTTAGATTCTTGGCCTAATCCATGCCCCAACCTTCCTATAGTTGCCTGATTATTACTCTGAGGCCCCCTAACCTAGACCTAGATGCCTATGTCTACCCATATTCCATGTATGAACTTCTATATTACATCCTTGAGCATGAACATTGGGGGTTCCTAATATTACCATATTAATGTAACTTTATCATCAGACTATTATAGGACTTACAGTGATTCCCCCTCTCTTAGAACATGAAACACTGAGGAATACCTATTCCTATAGAATGTGATGAAGAACCATTACTTTGTTCTGGATACCCTTCCCCACCCTAGAATATCTCCTACACTCCCATATTTCTATTTCCAAAATTGGCACCCATAACAACACTAGAAATAACACTCATTGGTTCATCAAAAATGGGAAGGATTCATGTTTTCCTGAATTACTATAGAATATTCTCAATTATAAGATCCCTATAAAGGCTTTCTAGATATGATGTTAGGTAAAAGTAATTAACCCAAATATTCACTTTTTTTATAACCCAACATCAAATTTCATTGATTTTTGGGCCTCATTTCCATCCAACATAGATGCAATATATAATAACTATGCAAAATGAGCAACATAATTGTCCCCTGATAGCCCTCCACATGGAAGATATAAAGACTAATGTGCTCAATATAACCTCAACATCTTTATAAATAATTCCTTTAATAGGATTTACATGAAATCTCTCTATATCATACACCATTAATCTTTTCTTTAATAAACATGTCCACCACCTCTTAGAGGGTCCTTAAAGAATATAGGCAACCTACTTCACCCTCCAATCATCAGGAGTCTTAATAAGAACAAAGATCCCTTCGATGATCTCAATATAGTTGTCTGAATCATAAGGACATTCCATACATTGTAATGTCATAGGATTATGCAACAGAAAGTCCCTTGAAAATGAAATTATTGTTGGTCCAATATTGTGCACTCCTCCACCTTGAACTATTACTAAATTAAAAAACCCCATCCTGAATTGATTATTTCATCCTAGTTAGTAGGTTTGATTTCTAGAATAATAAAATACATACCCTCATGTAATTATGAAGGCACAAAAGGAGAATTTCACACCTTAAGAAACTATTTACCACAGTCCTTAGGTGAAATAATGGGGAATTATCTAGGAGGAAGCTCTAAAATTTAAGAAGTAAATTCAAAATTTCCCTAAAAAACTAAAATCATCAATAGATTAATAGACATATTCTAACCCTAATAAAAATACCCTAATAATTTACACATGGTTACCATGAATAATCATCATTAACAACCCAAGTCCTAAGCCCATTATGGTATATCCATGTTATTATTAATCATATACATAACTATTTACAACATGTTCATGTTATATAAATCACTGGTAACAATTTTATGACATGTGAACCTATGTTCCTATACATGATGCATAAAGTCACCAAATATTTCCAATCAGAAAAGAGAAAGTACCATAATATATAACCACACTACAATACCCATAGAAAGATATGAAACTGAAATCAAATATCTGATAAAAGTAATCCCGCTTCCCTTATAATTTGGAGTGCTACTATATGAGCGCTGACTAGGAACTAGTATAATTTCCCCACTAGAGTTCCGACCATCCTATCTCCATTATACCATGTACCCAAAACAAATGATAATAAAATTATTTTGATACCACTTTGTAACACCCCAAGATGAATCACTTGGTCTGGGTCAAGGTGCCACATGACCTCATACATTCCTCCCTATGCACCAGAGGCAACTGACTAGCTGCAAAGTCCTTGAATACAACATAGTGAGACAATTTACTCAGTAGTAGATGTTAAAAAATCATAAATATAGTCGAATCAATAATAAATAACTAAATATAAAAACTACATAAATATAGTGTAAAGAAAGGATAATAGAATCCATGCAGTAACAAGATGACATAAAAGAGTAAAATGTAGTCAATAAGATCCCCATATGCGGTGGATAAATGTACCACAATAAAAAAATATAGAATGATAAATGAGATATGAAAAAAATATATTCTAGAGTATGACCCTATAATGCCTTGGTCCACCCTAATACTCCTTCTCAAATGATAGATATAGTTGTTGAGAATTCCACCCACTATCATTCTGAATATCATAAGTAGTAAATCGAGACTCAACTTGGTGAAACAGATTCCAAAATGGATCTATAAAAAATTTAGTACTCTAGAACTTAGAATAAATATATTCATACAAATAAACACACTAATTTAAAATAGATTCATCCCTGCTCACTCCAATACACACAATACATTCATGAAATGAAAGTAAAAAATGAAATAAATAACACTTTGGTTTTACATGGTTCAGATTAGATTCCTACATTTATGTGAGAAACACTATAGAATTTAATTTCACAAAAAATATTATATTATAACTTATTACTAATGACCCATGTGGAACACTATGAAAAGTAATCTCAATAAATCTTATAAAAGGTGTCTGAATCCTTCTATTTATAGAGATTGTCAGCCGGTCATTTGGTTTCACCAACCTCTAAAAAATATGTGATTCCACATATTCCACAATTTCCACTACTAGTACCCTTTAGAAATTATATGTAGGACTACTACCTCTGGTAAACAAGAAACCTCCCAACAGTAAACTAAGCATCAACAATCTTCCATAAGTACCATACAAACATCAATAATAAGACCATTAGGCTCAAAAAATAATCAAAAGAACCTCCTTTTAAAAAACCTTCTAGAAATGAAAAATGAAAAACCACTACTATCACAACATCAGTAAAATAAATGAATTCTAAAACCACACCTTCTGATATAATGAATTCGGTTAACTAAATTTGAATTCAAAAATTCCAAATATCCTCCCACTTAAAGACTACTTTAGGGAATAAAATGACACCACCTTCATCATAGAAAACATCATTTTTCTCCCACTACGTAAAATGTTTCAATATATTCTTCTGTTCACCCATGTTTAAATGAGGCTTGATGTTTCCTTATTATTTATATATCGAATAATATTGGTGAACTTTCTACGAGAATCTATTTCTTTACTATCTTCTATGAATCTAACTCACCATATTCTTGTATCTTCTAGATGTAATGGTACATCACATCAATGTGGTTAGTTCATGAATAAAACACTAGATTATTAACCAAATGGATTACACAATATTTTTCATATTAGAGAGGATATTTCCCCGAAACTAATTCAAGTTCTTCTACTAAATACCTAAACCACACTATCTCTTTACTAGATTCCATCCCTATCACATACTATGCTTTTGTTTTGTAAAGTTAAATCACCAGTTGTAACCTAGATATAAAAATTATCACAGTTCCACAAAAAGTAAAAAAATATTCAGTTGTGGTCTTCTAAGAATCAGAATATCCCCAAAATTCTACATATAAAAACTTTGTTAAAGGATTATCATCTTCAAAAAAAGATGTACCTTTAATTCCTTTGAGGCACTAAATAATCCAATTACATATTCCCAGTGATCCCTCCTTAAATTTTTTAGGAATTGGCTAATCACTCCCACTGCATGATAAATATATGGAAGAGTAAACAATAAAGAATAAATCAAAATTATAACCACCATTCATGTATAACTTTCATCATGCACTTTATTTATTCTTCTATCAATGGTGTCTATTTTTTGGTAAGTTTGAAATGACCAGTAAGAGCAGTTGATACCAACTTTTATCAGACCATCTGGAATATCTCAATGATCTTATAGACATAATAATTATATGATAAAACCATGATCCTAGTTCTCCTACCACATTCAATCCTCATGACCAAGATCATTTTCACTACCCTAAGATCTTTTATCTCAAACTTTATAGACATATCATCCTTCAACTTATAAATCAAATGAAGATCTGGACCAACCGATATTATATCATCCACATATAAGAGTAATATATTGAAATCATTTTCACTGAACCCATTCTAGTAATAAAAATGATCAAATTTAATTATCTTGAAACCTTAATCATTTTTGAAAGAATTAAACTTCCAGTTCCAACACCTTGGTGGTTGTTTCAAACCATAAAGACTCCTCTGTAGTTTTCACACCAATAATTGATTCCATTTGTCTATAAAAACAATAGGTTTCTTTATATAAATTTCTCCTTCTAAATCCCCATGAATAAAAGATATATTTTCATTATTTTTTTCAAGGAATTTTATTATAAGTTACCAAGAATAAAAATATTTTGAAGGTAGTCTGTTTAACTACTAGAGGGAATGTTTTAGCGAATGAAATTCCTTCCTTCTAGTGAAAACCATTCAAAACCAGCCTCACCTTATACGTCTTCCTTCCATAAGATTGTTCTTTAAACATTAATACCCACTTATTCCTAAGTTATTTCTTCTATTTTGTTAAATATTTTATCTCTTAGGTGTTATTAACAGATAGTGAATTGAATTCCTCTTAAATTGTTAATTCACACTTTTCAGAATCACCTAGATTAGCATTGTTTTCAGACTTTATATTTCTCTAACATTCATTAAAAGTAATAACCTTAGATCAAATCAATTTTTTTTGTACCAGTCGTTTTAGCCCCAATGTTCTCCACAAAATAAACTATAATTTAAATTTCTTTTGAAATTTTAACTTCTAAACCTACACCATATAAAACTTTAGAACACACCTTATTAGTTTTTAATCTTTAAGGTATGTCTTATATTGGATAAAATTCTAGAATTTATTTACCATTCTATATAATTTAATTTGTAATATGAGATATTTCAATAAAATTATAGATATTATAAATTTTAAGGACAAATAATCTTTTTGAACCTCTACTCAGAACAACTTTAATTGAAGTCGAATCATTAAACTAAACCTATTTTCCCATCAATTTATAATCTTTCAACAATATCTAATCATTGAAGAGAAAATTATATCTTCTAAAAAATTCCCCCTTTTTATCATCCCAAACCCAAAAAGAAATTTTTTCATCTCCATAGCCTATGCATAATCATATCTATGATTTTAATTTATGTTTATCTATTTCTTTATCATCCATATTCATATAGGACAAACTTATGAAAACTATGAAGGGGGAGATGTTTAGAAATATTCAACACCATATTTCTTTAGGTAATTATTATCCTATTGGTTTTAATGGACTTTTGTTGATTAATTATATTTTTTCCACTGTTTCCACCAAAAACCCTTAGGCATACTAGAATTTAGGAATATATTTCTCATTTTCTATATCAAAATTTGAATCATTATCTTAGATACACCATTTTTTAGGCATTCCAAGAACATTATTCTCATGTTAGATTCCTTTTCTAATATAGTAATTCTGGGTACTCCTTGTAGAAAAATACCTACCATTTTCTGACCTTAGAAAGTTCATCTTTCTTCTAGTTTTGTAATCCATAGTATTCCATTAAAAAAATATTCCAACCACTTAAATTTTATGTTTTAGAAATTGGACCCATAACTTTCTTTTGGAATTATCAATGAAGGTAACAAAACAACTTGATCCTCCATGAGAATGAATCGAAGAAGTTCACAAAACATTTTTATATACTAACTCCATCTTATGGTACTTTTCTGTTCCTCTATATTGATTAAAAGACACCTTATGTAATTTTTTTGAGTATAAAATTCTCAAATACTCCAATGTCAAAATAATCTATATTTAGTATGCCTCTATCTGCTATAATCTATATAATTTTCTCATTGAGGTTCCAAAACTGATTATGTTGAAGTTATAAAATTCTAAGATATGATGTTCTGACAAGTATAACTTTCACTTAAATTCTGGTTAGATACAATGACCCATATTTTACATCTTTGGCTATAATAAGAGATCATTGTGAAATTTTCCATACTCTTTTCATAAAACTTCTTCTGAAACCTTCTTCATCTAGTTGACTAACAAAAATTAGCTTCTTATGAAGTCTTAGAACATGCTTAACATCCTTTAGTATAAGGAAACTACCATTTTCAAACTAAACGTTCTATTTTACCTTCTCCAAAATATCAAGAGCTGCATCATCAACAAGTTGCAATCTAACAAAATTTCTAGATACATAATTCATCATGAAACCTATTTTCTCTTATAGAATAGAAATAAGATCTAAAATCTATGATCCACGATACACTTGAGTTGAGACACTCAAAAGTACATTTACACCACTCTCTACTACTAAACTCATTTCTAAAAATATAATCATTCAAATGCTATATTTTTATCTTGAAAATCATTATTCAGATGACATTTCTTTTTAAAATTCCAAAAAATAAGCCCGATTCTAGAAGATATACCTTAACTCCTCTCCCTTGATTTCAATTTATAATCATTCTAGATATTATAATGTGGTGAGCTTCCCCTTACATCTATTTTCAATACATCACTAGATGAAGATAAAATCTCTCTCTATTGAATCTCCTCTTTGAGAATCAAGTTTCAGACATCAGTGAAAACCATGTCATTCTTTTCAATTAGACTACCCAGAACTATCACAAAATATTCCCATAATTCTGGTAGAGACAATAAAAAACAATTAATAAAAATCACACATGAATTTAACCTTCACATATTTATTTATGATCCAGATCAAGTTAAATTCATTCACATGATCTGATACATATCTTCTATTTGATAACCCTATACTGAATAACCTCTACATCAAGCATACTTTATTCAGTGTTATAGGTCTCTCATATATATATATATATATATATATATATATAAGAGTTTATGTAACATCCCTGGTAATTTTTATATAAAAAAGTTTCTTATATTATTTAATTATATTTTATATAATTATTTTTATTTCAAAAATAATAAACAATTATTTAGTAAAAAACGAAGGCGATTTATTTCTAACTAAATTGGATTTTTATATATTATATATTTTAATTAAAAATTTTTTTTTAGAAACCGTAGAATTTTAATTGAAAAAATTAAATTAATTTTTGAATTGATCATGTCAAAATTATATTATGATGAATTTATAATATTTTTTTGAAAATATTTATTTTTCAATGAATAGTAAAAAATAATGATTTTTATTGAAAATTTTGATTTCTTTTAAAGTATCTAAAAAGAAAAACTATATTTTTGATTTTTTAAAATTTCATTAGTTCTTTTTTATTTAAAATAACCCAATTATGGATTTTGAAAAGTATTTTATACTTGAATAAAGTATAAAAACATTTTATATTTTATAATGCCATTTTTATTAGAAACCATTTTTCATTGTGTTTTATAGATTAATTTTAAATTAAATTATACCAATTTTATTTTTTTTAATTTAGAAAAATTGATTTCATATTATTAATTATTGGTTCAAAATTTATTAAATAGGTTCTTTATATATTTTTTTCAATATGAATAGTAACCTTTGTATTTTTTGTTACCGTGGTAATGGGTAAATCAAGTGATTATGGGTTTGAAATGAAATGGAAAGGACAATAAAATTACCCCAAAATTTTTCCTAAGTTTTATTTTATACTTAAATATAATCCATAATCACCGATAGGTCAAATATATGTATTTTTTTCATTTTTATGAGATTATGACCTTTAGAATATTTTATTTCAAGAAAAGTAAAAAATGTCACACTCTTAATTTTAATTAATATAATATTTTTAAAATGGGGATAAAAAGAATATATGTTCAGTTATAAATATTATATTTAAATATAAAATATTTATATTCATAATGATAATTTATTTTTAAATTTTAGTGAACAAATAGTTACCTTAAATTCTTTGACAGTACTCATGCAGTAATTATTCAATAAAAAAATCAATTAAAATATATCAAATATTATAAAAGTAATATAATTTGAGATAAATAATTTGATACAAGAATTTTATATATTAACATGAAATGTTCGGGATATATTTTATTTTTTTTCTAATTTTTCTTATTTTCTTGATGTTTTAAAAATCAAAGTGATGAATAGTTCTAAAAATTGAAATTAATGACATTTTATAATAAATAATATATTATTAAATGATATAAAATTTATAAAAATATTAGATTCAATTTTTTTATGGTTGATAATATAAACCATGGTGTTTTTATGGTAATTTTTTTCATTTATATAAACTATATTGTCCCTCAATGAGTAAAAATACTTGTTGTCACAGTAAGTTTAAAAAGGGATAATGAGGGGTTAAAACCAAATGGTAAGGGTAATAATGTGACCTAAAATTGTCCAAAAATTATTTTATGGTTGTATTTAGACCCATAATGATAGAATAATCTAAATTAATTAGTTTGGATCCATTTTTAATTAAAAATTAATTTTTATTAATTTAATATTTTGATAAATTCAAAGAGTGGCCCTCCCCTCTCTTATAAAAAGGAAAATATTATTCTTCGTCATTTACACTTAATTTTTTTTGTTCCCATACCTACCCAAATAACTTTCTATAGTTCCTACCCTCATTCTATAGTTCTTGGTTTAGGAAAATAATAACCTTAGAGGGATTAAGGTGTTAATCAATGGATACTTTTCAAATAAGTGGTACAGTTTTTAACTACATGATTTTCTAAATTTCTTCTTACACCTCCTTGAAATATTATTAAACCATGATTATATAATAAAAAAATATTACATATAATAAGGTATTTTTATATTAAATTAATAACCTATATCCATATCCTCTTCCATCAAATGGAAAATGAAACCATTATTCATATATATGGCAGACTACCGCCTCACAAACTAATGTAATTTATTTTCCATATCCATATCTAAATATTGGTTATAATTATAGATTTAAGTTATATATATGACATTAATGGAATATTTAAATTCTATAAATACAATATAACACATATTTTCTTACCTTTCCATACACTGAAAATGATAACATCTTTCATGCATACGTGTGAAGTATTACCTCCAAGAAGCCATGTGATTTCATTTTTCATCACCAAATCACATGGATGATATATATAAAAATATTTAATGAATTAATTTTATATTTATAATTTTATGATAATTATATAAAGATAACATAATACTTACCTTCTTTCCATAATGATCGTTGAAAAAATGGAACTATTAATCAAGCGTACGTACGACCTACCATCGCAATGACTGTAACATGGTTCATTTTTCATAAAAATATTTAATGGATGGATTTAAAATTATAATAATGTATAAAACTGATAATTATTTCCGGATTATTATAATAGAGATGATGTAATAATTTCCATTTTTACCATAGTTGACTTACCGAAGTCATTTTGGACTTATGAACCCAATATCATCAAAATTTACAAAGTGAACTTAATTAATCAGTTACTTGTATATAACAAGGTATTAAATAAAAATAAAGTAATAATGAACCTGAAATTTTTTATTAATCAATTATATATTAACATAAGTTATTTATTCTTGATGATAAATAACATATATTATGAGTCAGACTCAAGGTAAGGGACTTTCTTTTGAAAAAATAATCTTTTAATGGTTCCCTTAAAAATCCCCTTTCCCTCCATAACCATATTTTATTAAAATTTTTTAAGAAAGGTTTTGAATATGATATTATGATTTTCTAAATTAATTTTTACCCATTTTTTACTTTTTATAATTATTTTTGAGAGGAATGTTGTTATCAATTTTCAAATGAGGTATTTTTTGAATTTTCCAACAAAAGTATGAGAGGAATGTTTTTTATCTTATTATTATGAATGAAATTTTGAATAATCATGAAGCCTTAATGATTTTAATCTTAATTTGAAAGTTTATAAGGTTTTTTTCTATGATAATATTTTCTTTTTTAATTTTATAGTTTTTAAATTAGTAGTTTCAACACTGAAATGTTATTTTCCTCAAGAATATTTTATGAGTGTAATGATAAAAATGAAATATTTCATGTTTTATTTGTTATTTGTAATTTTTATGATTATGGTTTATTCCATTATAAAATAGTTTTGGGTGGTTAAATTATTTACCAATTATGGGTAGTTCTGTGAAAACCAAGGATTGGTAGGTCTCTGATAGCCCCCCATTCCATTGTGTATGAAAGTTGACCGTATGGTTATTCTATTTGTAAGAGGTATTATATGAGTGATATGTAAATGATTTCCCAATTAAATTAATTCTTTTATATTTTATTTCTATGTGTTTTTATTGGAATCTTTTTATTTATCATCGTAATATAATAATATTATATGTAGAGGAAAGTATATTATAACTTTTAAGAGTGAAAATTATAACTTTATAAGAAAGTTATTATGAGTTTTTCATGTTTTAAAAGAAACATTTTTGAGTTTTATTTTGAATTTAAAATTTATTATTAAATGCTTTGTGAAAGTATTTAAGAATATAATGGGATTTATTGGGAGCACAATTTTTTATTTTGAGCCCAATGTTTATTTAAAAAAAGAAAACTTTTAATAAGTATTCATTGACTAACAGATCCTTTATTTCCAATTTTGTCTCTTACTGATATGTTTGTGATCATACCATGTTTTAAATTTTTTTCATAGGTATTAAATATTTGTAGAGGAATGGAAGAATTCAAGTTGAAATTTTTAAAGATTTTTCATAAAAATAAACACTCTTTTTCTTTAAAAGTTTTATATTGTGAAAAAATGGATACTAAATAGAAGTATTCACTTTGTAAAATACGGGATTATTATATAAGAGTTATGACCTAACTATCCAAAACTATAAACCTAAAATGTGTTTGGGAATTTAATTAATAATATTCTTGTATAAAGTTACTATAATATGTAATGGTTAAGGTCATGTCCTTATAGTTTGTATCAGAGAAAGGTTTAGATAAATCTAGGGTTTAGGATAATGTTTATAGAATACCCATAAAATATTATACATTATGGTTTAGTTGAAAAAAATATAGCATTTTAATATTACCTTGTTGCTTTAACTAAACTATTTTTGTACATAATTGTTTAATGTAGAGGGAACATGGAATCTGAAGTATTAAGGAATCAAGATGATAATATCCTTTTTAAATAGAAATATGGAATGGTTGTAATTATAATATATTAGTTTGTTTTCATAATGGATCATTTGGAACAAAAAATAAATGGTGGTGGTATCCATGTGAGAGAGAATCTAGATCTACCACAATGAAATATGTTAATAGTAGAGAATTTTATGAGGCAAAATCATCCAGTGTTCAATAGATATTTTGATCCTATGATAACTAAAGGATTTATTTAGGTTTGGAGAAGTTATTTTATTTCATGAGTTATTCCAACATAAAAATTAAATTTTATCTATTTACCATTTTGTAAGTGAAGCCGATAAATAGAGTAAAATTGTTAAGAATACTAAATAAAGTGAAGATATTGATAACTTTGAATGTGATTAATTTAAGAATATTTTCTTTGATAAATATTTTCCTAAGGTTGTTCGACTTAGGATAGAAAATAAATTCTTATAATTGAAGAAGAAGGAGGAATAATTAGTGGCTATTAATAAAGAAAAATCCACCCATTTAGAGAGGTACATACTAAATTTTATCTATGATCATGATTGTAATATTAATTAGTTTTACTTAGGATTGAAGACAATATATGGAATGGAATAGGATTTCCATGACGTAAAAGTTATCATAATCTTATTCGATGTGTTGAGAGGGTTGAAATAGAGTTTGATTATGATCATATACTCCCTAATAACAAGTAAAATAAATGTTCTAGATGGAATGCAATGGTGAAGAATTCATCTAATAAGTCTAGAGATAAAAAAATTAGGTTCCCTTATTATGATAAATGTGTAAAAAATTATCTTGGGAAATGTATTATGAAAACTGTTAAGTGCTTTTGATGTTGAAAATTTGGGTACATGGATCATGACTGCAAGGAAAATGATCAAAAAAAATGAAAATCTAAAGAAAAGATGATTTAATTGAAATGTGTTGGTACACTATACTAACAAGTATATGAAGTTATTAATTAAAAATGGAAATCATCA
Source organism: Viscum album (assembly GCA_963277665.1). Taxonomy (NCBI): domain Eukaryota; kingdom Viridiplantae; phylum Streptophyta; class Magnoliopsida; order Santalales; family Viscaceae; genus Viscum; species Viscum album. Next base: position 1,284,748,244 of record OY728136.1, on the reverse strand, counting down.
TGATAGAAATAAAAATGATATGGGAAATATTTTTCTATGAATACAACTAATGTTGTGCTATTAAATGAATTGGTGATAGGTATGTTACCATTTTATTATTATTATGAAAATACCTTTTTTGACTCTAAATATTAAAATTATTTCATTTATAATAAATTTTTCAATAAATTGGGTATATCACCTCATAAAAGTATGAAATAAATTTTGGTGAAAACTTTGGGTGGAAGTATTAAAGAAAACAAGATTTATAGGAATATTCCTATTGTTATCAGTAAAATGGTATTTCTTGAAAATCATGTTGAACTTACTATAATAGAGTTTGATAATATTTTGGGTATGGTTTGAGATTAATTGTATAATAATAAGATTTTATTTCCAACAAAGTCATGTTCATTTATTTCATACCATTAATAACTAACCAAGAAGCATATAAATTGATTAGAAATGGTAGGGAAAGTTACTTAGGACATGTTGTTGAAAATAAATAAACTGTTTAGATTAGTGATGTCATAGTAGTGAATTAATATATGTTTATTTTTTCAGATGATTTACCAGTGTTATTACTAATTAATATGTTGAGTTTATGGTTGAATTATTAACTGATGATAATCTAATTTCAAAACTACCTTATCGAATGGATAAGTTATTACTTTTAGAGTTGAAAATGAAAATGCATGAGATTCTAGATAAAGGTTTCATTCATACTAGAACTTCATCATGGGTTGATCCTATATTATTTATTAAAAATAAATATGGTTCAATGAAAATTTGAATTAATTATAGAGCCTTGAATAACATTACTATTATGAATAAGTATACATTGCCTCATATTAATGATTTGTTTATTCCTCTCTAGGGAGCACAATAATTTTTGAATATTGACCTCAGGTTGGGTACCATCAGTTGAAGGTGAATGAGGTAGATATTATGAAGACTATGTTTTTGAATAGATATGGGAATGATGATTTTGTAGTTATTCCCTTTTTTTGTCTAATTCACTTATAGTATTTATAGATATAATGAATAGTGTTTTCCATGAGTTTTAGGATACACTTTTTCTTATTTTTATTGATGATATTTTTGTTTATTATAAAATACATGAGGATCATTAAATTCACATAAGGATTGTTTTTAAAACCTTAATAGAAAATAATCTCTATGGAAAATTTAGTGAGTGTGAAATTTGGTTACCAAAAACTTCTTTACTTGGACTCATTGTTTCTAAAGATGGGATAAATATTAACCCTTATAAAACAAAAGTTATTGAAAAATTGAAAAGACCTATAAATTTCATAGAGATTTGTAGTTTTCTTAGAATAGTGGGTTACTACTTCATGTTTGTTGAAAACTTTCCTTGCTTATCTTTCCCACTAACTAAGTTAACTCAAAAGGGAATTAAATTCATCTGGAGAAAACAATATAATGATTATTTTTAAGAACTAAAAATAATATTAGTGAATGCTCTAGTTTTGGACTTACCCTGAATAAATAGTGATTTTTTATCTATATAAATGTTTCTTTGAATGGAATTGGTTGTTTTTTGATGTATAATGATCAATTAATTTCTTATGCTTCACAACAACTAAAACATCATTAGTTTAATTATCCTACACATGATTTGGAATTAACTGTAATAGTTTTTTCATTGAAATGTTGAGAAATTATTTATATGGATCCAAGTGTGAAATATATATTGATCATAAAATGTTTAAGTATATATTTACTCATAAATAATTGACCATGAGATAGAGAATATGGATGCAATTGATCAAGGATTATGACAGCACAATTAATTATCATCCTGGAAAAGCAAACAAATTATCCAATTATTTGAGTCATGAAATTAATGTTTCATTAACAATGAAATTTTTAGAATATGACCCTTTAGTAAATGATTTGATAAATTTTTACCTAGAATTTGTATATATTGGAACTTCAGTGATTTTGCTTTAGTTTTCAGTGCAATTAACATTGTGAGATAGCATTAAGCAATCTTAGAAGGAAGATCATAAGTTACAAAAAGATAAAATTGGTTAAGAAGGGTATGTTTCTTAAATTTAACATTTAAAAATATTGTGTTATGATATTTCAAAAGATATTATGTATTTATTGTGATTACCAATTAAAGAGAGAATTGTTGATTGAAACTCATAATTATCCATTTTTTGTTCATCTTGACAACACTAAGATATATAGAGACCTTCAAGAGTATTACTGTTGGGATATAATTAAAAGTAAAATAAACTTGGGTTTTCATACATAGATATAAAATATTTTTGTATGAAAATTAATTAAATTACACAAATACATTCCCAAGGATCATAAAGGTACAGTTCCTTTGGAAACTTAGAAACAAAAACAACTAGTTTATAAAAGTTTAGTATCATCACCCACTTACTTCTTTATAACTAGTACCCTTATTAGACATATAACAAGTAATACCTATCATAATTACCTAGGGAGAATAAACATAAGAAAGGATGAGATTATGTGCTTAGTAAGGGTAAATAAGGGAAATATGTTAACTTAGAATGAGCATAAGGGTATGAGAACATGAACATTGTAGAGAACCGAAGCTTGAACGTACATGGAAATTACATTACTTTTGCGGAATACTTAGTACATAATAAAACACACACACACAAGGATCGTAATAGTTTAGTGTCTTTGGAAACTCGGAACGTAATCTTCTAATCGTGGTGAAAGATCTTCAATATCTCCCATAAAGGTCATCCCTTTTTTTTTTACCTAAAACCTTTCTTTATATCCTGGGGAAAAGAAAACATAAAAGGGTGAGCTCAAATGCTCAGTAAGGGTAAACAAAAGAAATATCAATCACATCATATATATATAAGAACATAGCTTTTGGAAATCTTAACCTGCAAAAAGCTCATAATATCATAACATGGGATAAATCATAGAAGTGAAATGTAATCCCAATAATCATAACTTAAAACATGAAACTTTGTGGCATACACACATAATCATAGAGAATCATTTCTTCTTAGTCAAGACTCAATGCCAAGACTATCTTAGTGGACAAAGTCCCTTTCTGAATCGAGTAACCCTCGTTTCAGTCCTGTTTCACTGAACCGGTATAACCTACCATTTCAGCCATGTCTATCTCATGAGATATAAAATCTTTACCCAATGCATTGGAGGGAGATATAGGTCCCACCCATCTTATAATGAATCCTTTCTTATGTGTGCCACATAATCATAAAACATACATCATCGCATAACACATGTAACAAAAATGGGATTCTTGAAACATCATGACATCATAAATCAATTCATATAAGATAAAGGAATTCATAAAAATAATTCCATCACAACATGATCAAATCAATGTAATAATAGGGATAAAAACAGAACCCTTTATTATCTTAGATGGAAAATAATTTTGATAAAACACTTGAACTCCATTCTTGAGGAAAATATCCTTTCTTCTTCAAAAACATTTTTCCTTTCATAACATGTCATACAACTTTAAAATAAAATAAGTTGATTAAAAATAAACTTGAAAACTTGTAAAGGAAGCTTCTTGGAAATAATGTTTTAAAAATCCATTCATGCCGTATAAGTTAAAAAAACATTCTTCGTACTTTTGTCGAAAAAGTCAAAAAGTACCTCGTCCGAAAAACGACAAAAGATTCCTTTCATATCTTTTACTAAAAACTCACCAAAGGGTAAAATTGGATTTAAAAAATTGTAGGTGGATGGAAATAACATTAAATATTGAGGAAACATAGATGTGGATGATAAAATACACCCCAGTAAATACCAACGTATAAACAATCTCGGATAAAAATGAGATTGTGATATTTCCCTTACCTTAGGTCCAATTTGCTTCGTATGTGTCCGAACCTCCTGTATAATGATTTAAATAATTTCATTGACTTATTACAGAATCATATTCATTGTTATGATATCATATATGGTTCACTTATGACATTATATTACCCGTTCTTTTGTAAATTCCATGTTAAAGAAGCGTTTTGGGTAAAATCGTTTCATTTATCGTAGGTGTTTTGACTTGTTGTTCTTGACATCATTATTACTTATATCATGATTTACTTACTTCCAGAATATAAAATATGATTTATATATCATATATATTCAGTATATATATATATATATATATATAATAGATAGATAAATAAAATGAAAAACACCGTTCATGGAGACGGTAGTCCGTACGTACGCATGAACGCTGTTTTTCTTTCCTTATTGTCTTGAAATGGAAGTAAGTAGATGACATACATATGTATATATATACATAAATCCAGTAGCTTTATAATTTCATATATTTCATTATTATTTCTTATATATACATTATAATCATTCTTAAATGGTTAACATGGAGAATGAATCTCATCGCGTCGTGGAGACGGTAGTCCGTACGTACGCACGAGCGATGATATCATTTCTATAAATATTGAATTGAATTGGAGTGGATTATACAATATATCAGAATCAATATGATGTTGTAATAACTATGTATAGTCATTCTTTACACCATTATACCCATCCATGTAAGGTGGTGGTGGAAAATAGATTACACCACGGCGTGGAGACGGTATTCCGTACGTACGCACGCGCGGTGATTTCTTTTTCCGTAGGATGGATAGATGGTGAAATAGGGTTGTTTCATACTTATAATAACATATCAGTATATGAGTGATACTGATGTTATTACTTCATAATGAAACAACCTAAGAAGAAGAAGTGGAAGAAGAAATAAAGATGAAAGAATTGGTAACGGTAATTACCTCTTCTTTGAAGTGCCTCTTTGAGACCTCCTCTTAGGGAACTAGAATTGGTCTTTGAGGAAGACCAGAACCTCTAGGATGTTGCTAGGGAAGTGGAGAAGAGATTTTGGCAGGGGTTGGCCGAGCTTGAGTGCTCAAATTGGTGTGAGGAGGAGGGGGAGGAGGTGTCCTTTTATAGGGGAGGAGAGGGGCACCTTAGGAATATCTCAAAATATTATTTTATATTAAAGTCAAAATCGGTTTATAATGGTTCCAAAGGGTCTTATTTCGAAGCTAAAGTGGGGATGGGTCGAAATCCTATCAACCAATAGAATTTAGACAAGTTTAGGATATTATTTTAACCTTATCAATTAGATTTAACTCTAAGTTAAATAATTTAACTTTTACCATGTCTTTTTGTTTTCTTTCACTATATGGTTAATACACTTACTATAACATGCCAAACGAACCCCAAATTGTTTATTATTAATATATATATCCTTATCTAAGTCATTTGGCCGAACCTTAGATTTTTAGGAATAAAATAACAATTAATAATATAATATTTGATTTAAAAAACTATTTTGTGTCAATTTTGACACTATTTGATATATGATTTTTGTGAAAGTCATAACAGAATTAAATGTTCGAACCAAGTTGATTAAATCAACATTAATATATCATAGTAACCTAGAAAATTAGTGTAATTCATAAAAAATCTCAAATTACATTTATTTTGGTGTTTATAACATCAATTATGTCAATATTTTATTAATAAGATAATTACTGCATCATCGTTGTGTCATAAATAAATTAACTTATTTGATGTCTAAAAATTACAAATAAAATACCATCATGTAGGAAATCTTTTTAGATTTCTAATGAATATTTAAAATCGAATTTATCTTATGTATAACCCCATATTAAAAATTATTTACTTATTAAACTTTGATTTTAACTATTTTAACCTTTCTTTAAATAAATTAATAATAAATGTCCTAATCTAATCCAAGTGGGCCTAAATGGTCATATTTTATTCCTAAGTTTGTTTTTGGTCGAATTACACTTGTCCAATAGAATTAGAACATGTGTTAGGGTAATATTAATATCATATTTACCCTTAGTTACCCTATTTACTATTAACCGCGGTAAAAAAAGTAAAAAGTTACTATTCACCAAAAATTATTTTCATCTCATTGAACCACATTTTAGTCCTTGATATTAACTGTGTCTGTCAGATTTTCAAAATTCTATTCACAGAAGCGGTAAAATTAAGTTTTATGCAAAATTCAGTTTTTTTAACCTACCACTTAGTAGTTTCACTATTCATCAAAAAATTGATGTTTTTCAGAACAATGCCAAAATTTCATCCTAAGCTATATTTCATATTCCGAATTCAAAAATGAAATCTATTTTACCAAATTCATAACATAGAAGTTGCATTAATTAATTTTATAATTAAATCACGCTGTTAAAATAAATAGCGTGTTTTTAGAAAACAATATATATCAAAAGATTGACACTTGATTACGTCTGGTTTAAATGTGAAATTACATCCAATGACCAACATTGTATTAAATTGTAAAAATATATTCTAAATATACTTTAAAACCACTCAAATTAATAATTTATCTCTATTAATTATTTCGATTAAAAAAGTTGTTTTTAATTATAAATTAGTAATTTTCACTATTCACCAGAATATGAAAGTTATCCGAAAAGTACCAAAATTTCACCTTAGGCTAAATTCGATACTACGAATCCAAGAATGAAGTTCATTTTGAAAAATAAGATTTACAGAATTTTAAAAAGTGGTTATTACTATTCATAACGGCTAGTTTTAATAATATTTTAATAGCATATGATTGTTTCGTGAAACTCAGTATTACGTACCACACACGCTATCGAGGAAGGTTGCGATTGCGTGTAATGCAAGGCAAGTCAAGGATGCGTGTTGTGCAAGCTCCTTTTGGTGTAGCGTACAACACAAGACATTAGTGAAATAAAAAAAATAATATTTTTCATAAAATCTCGGGCTGTTACATTCTACCCCCCTTAAAATGAATTTCGCCCTCGAAATTCGTCGGGGTTATAAATGGTTTACTATTCGAAAGTTTCTTTAATAGAAACCCACATTGTAAAAAGGAATACCAAAACTTGGCTTTAATAACTAAAGTATGAAATGTAACGATTACCCAAATAAACTAATCACTGGGTTTCCACATAGGTGAAAATATGGATATGGAAGAGAAATCTAACCATCATGTTCTGATGGAGAGTGGTAGAGAACATGGCTATGGAAAAGCCAGTAATCAAAAATCCATAAATTTGTGACAATCTAAGGTACCATCTGATTCATCAGGTATAAGAGAACTAGGACAACATTTTTGGTTTTCAAGATCATTTCCCTAAAGTTAAAGAATTTGAATTAGAATAAATACTTACTTTATTTTGGTACAATCTCACTGTTGTTCGTGCCTTTAACAATTTCCACTTCATCTCCTAAATAAATGAAGTTGAATTTGTTATTCGTGAAGTGTTAGCAGATCATGTGATAGAATGACGGGTCATTCCATCTGTCTCAAAAGGTTAGCAAAATTTATATACATAAGTCGATCTATAGTGGGATTAATCATATATGGTTCCTAAAATGGGATTATACTTCATATATCATACTGCTTAATATAATAACACTAGTTTCTACTAAACAGGGACTTCCTGTAGGTCAGTGGTAGGCAATAAAGGCCAGTCGCACTTCGGTTGTGGGTTCGATTCCTACAGCCTTGTCCGAAGCGATGGGCTGTCGCCCGTCCTGCAGGTTGTCCTTTTTCTAAAACTACGTTACTATTACATCCCATCAATAATATCGAAAATCTTATATCCTTAAACAATACTAACTTATGTCCAACATAATCCAGTCTAATCTTTAGGCTTATACATAATACTGCAGTCCACACTCATAATATAGTGACAACGATTACCAGAGATTTAACACCATCGTCGATCCCCATATATCATAAGATATGTTTTGTTGGTCACATTCCAAACATTCAAAGTCCTTAATCATGTATTATCTTGAATACCCATTGAACCTTAATGAAAGCATGAATGCAGTTAAAAGTTAACACCTTCCACATACCAAAATCCTCAAAATTTTATATACTCAAACCATGATATCACTTAGTCCTTATATCAATCATGAGCTCATGAATACTGTTAAACATCTCGTTTTCTCGTTTTCCCTTCATTATGCGCATATCATCTTATTTCCAAAAATATCTAAATAACCTTTCATGGATACTGGTAACATTAATCAGACAACAGTGTAACAATCCTTACATGTCTCTTTATTCTGAAGTACCATGAGATTACTTATACAACATTACACATGATAAACATGTAATCATTCCACTACATTCTTAAACCATTGACTGTGCTTCAACAATTCTTTCATCTCACATATCATTTGTAGTCTCTTCATCATCATCCACATAAATACTTCCCATACGACCATACTGATTATCTTCATGAGACTTTCCCTTAGGGCATTGGTTTGCATAATGCCCGCACATTCCACATTTAAAACATTTAACCATTGTTGATGTCGTAGCAATAACATTATCATCATCCATGTTGTTAACTGAACCTTTTCCTTTGCATTTACTTGCTTTGTGTCCTTCTTTTCCACACCCAAAGCATCTTCCAGTTCCTTTGAAACATTCTCCTTGATGCCTCTTCCCACATGATTTACATAGGGGAAATTGAACTTTCTTTCCTCTATGATCATCATGAAACTCCATCTTTCTCTTATTAGCCGAGTTAGGAAACTTACCAAATTTTACTTTATTAATCATATTATGAGATTGCTGATTCGGCATAATAATGATGTTTGGACTTCCAAATCCCATTTCATTTGGTTGCTCATAAAAAATATCATTCCATTGTCCAGCATATCCTCCATTATCATGAATCACCTTGTTTCCATCCATTTTCTAAAACCCAAAAAGAATAGTGTGAGAGGCAAAAATCATGCTAGGGAAAACAAAATTATAAAGGGGGAGTACCTTCAATATCTAACATCTTAGGTTTAATTCTATGATCGTTAGCGTAGTTCTAGTACTATAACCTATACGTATACTTAACCTTAGGGACATCCCTAGACATACCTTAGAAATATCTCTAGGGATCTCACTAACGTTTTCGCATCCTAGTTTCCAAAGGTTGACTAAACCTTTCCTCTGATACCAACTGTAGAGACCCGAAGCTTGAACGTACATGGAAATTACATTACTTTTGCGGAATACTTAGTACATAATAAAAACACACACACACAAGGATCGTAATAGTTTAGTGTCTTTGGAAACTCGGAACGTAATCTTCTAATCGTGGTGAAAGATCTTCAATATCTCCCATAAAGGTCATCCCTTTTTTTTACCTAAAACCTTTCTTTATATCCTGGGGAAAAGAAAACATAAAAGGGTGAGCTCAAATGCTCAGTAAGGGTAAACAAAAGAAATATCAATCACATCATATATATATAAGAACATAGCTTTTGGAAATCTTAACCTGCAAAAAGCTCATAATATCATAACATGGGATAAATCATAGAAGTGAAATGTAATCCCAATAATCATAACTTAAAACATGAAACTTTGTGGCATACACACATAATCATAGAGAATCATTTCTTGTTAGTCAAGACTCAATGCCAAGACTATCTTAGTGGACAAAGTCCCTTTCTGAATCGAGTAACCCTCGTTTCAGTCCTGTTTCACTGAACTGGTATAACCTACCATTTCAGCCATGTCTATCTCATGAGATATAAAATCTTTACCCAATGCATTGGAGGGAGATATAGGTCCCACCCATCTTATAATGAATCCTTTCTTATGTGTGCCACATAATCATAAAACATACATCATCGCATAACACATGTAACAAAAATGGGATTCTTGAAACATCATGACATCATAAATCAATTCATATAAGATAAAGGAATTCATAAAAATAATTCCATCACAACATTATCAAATCAATGTAATAATAGGGATAAAAACATAACCCTTTATTATCTTAGATGGAAAATAATTTTGATAAAACACTTGAACTCCATTCTTGAGGAAAATATCCTTTCTTCTTCAAAAACATTTTTCCTTTCATAACATGTCATACAACTTTAAAATAAAATAAGTTGATTAAAAATAAACTTGAAAACTTGTAAAGGAAGATTCTTGGAAATAATGTTTTAAAAATCCATTCATGCCGTATAAGTTAAAAAAAACATTCTTCGTACTTTTGTCGAAAAAGTCAAAAAGTACCTCGTCCGAAAAACGACAAAAGATTCCTTTCATATCTTTTACTAAAAACTCACCAAAGGGTAAAATTGGATTTGAAAAATTGTAGGTGGATGGAAATAACATTAAATATTGAGGAAACATAGATGTGGATGATAAAATACACCCCAGTAAATACCAACGTATAAACAATCTCGGATAAAAATGAGATTGTGATATTTCCCTTACCTTAGGTCCAATTTGCTTCGTATGTGTCCGAACCTCCTGTATAATGATTTAAATAATTTCATTGACTTATTACAGAATCATATTCATTTTTATGATATCATATATGGTTCACTTATGACATTATATTACCCGTTCTTTTGTAAATTCCTTGTTAAAGAAGCGTTTTGGGTAAAATCGTTTCATTTATCGTAGGTGTTTTGACTTGTTGTTCTTGACATCATTATTACTTATATCATGATTTACTTACTTCCAGAATATAAAATATGATTTATATATCATATATATTCAGTATATATATATATATAATAGATAGATAAATAAAATGAAAAACACCGTTCATGGAGACGGTAGTCCGTACGTACGCATGAACGCTGTTTTTCTTTCCTTATTGTCTTGAAATGGAAGTAAGTAGATGACATACATATGTATATATATACATAAATCCAGTAGCTTTATAATGTCATATATTTCATTATTATTTCTTATATATACATTATAATCATTCTTAAATGGTTAACATGGAGAATGAATCTCATCGCGTCGTGGAGACGGTAGTCCGTACGTACGCACGAGCGATGATATCATTTCTATAAATATTGAATTGAATTGGAGTGGATTATACAATATATCAGAATCAATATGATGTTGTAATAACTATGTATAGTTATTCTTTACACCATTATACCCATCCATGTAAGGTGGTGGTGGAAAATAGATTACACCACGGCGTGGAGACGGTATTCCGTACGTACGCACGCGCGGTGATTTCTTTTTCCGTAGGATGGATAGATGGTGAAATAGGGTTGTTTCATACTTATAATAACATATCAGTATATGAGTGATACTGATGTTATTACTTCATAATGAAACAACCTAAGAAGAAGAAGTGGAAGAAGAAATAAAGATGAAAGAATTGGTAACGGTAATTACCTCTTCTTTGAAGTTCCTCTTTGAGACCTCCTCTTAGGGCACTAGAATTGGTCTTTGAGGAAGACCAGAACCTCTAGGATGTTGCTAGGGAAGTGGAGAAGAGATTTTGGCAGGGGTTGGCCGAGCTTGAGTGCTCAAATTGGTGTGAGGAGGAGGGGGAGGAGGTGTCCTTTTATAGGGGAGGAGAGGGGCACCTTAGGAATATCTCAAAATATTATTTTATATTAAAGTCAAAATCGGTTTATAATGGTTCCAAAGGGTCTTATTTCGAAGCTAAAGTGGGGATGGGTCGAAATCCTATCAACCAATAGAATTTAGACAAGTTTAGGATATTATTTTAACCTTATCAATTAGATTTAACTCTAAGTTAAATAATTTAACTTTTACCATGTCTTTTTGTTTTCTTTCACTATATGGTTAATACACTTACTATAACATGCCAAACGAACCCCAAATTGTTTATTATTAATATATATATCCTTATCTAAGTCATTTGGCCGAACCTTAGATTTTTAGGAATAAAATAACAATTAATAATATAATATTTGATTTAAAAAACTATTTTGTGTCAATTTTGACACTATTTGATATATGATTTTTGTGAATGTCATAACAGAATTAAATGTTCAAACCAAGTTGATTAAAGCAACATGAATATATCATAGTAACCTAGAAAATTAGTGTAATTCATAAAAAATCTCAAATTACATTTATTTTGGTGTTTATAACATCAATTATGTCAATATTTTATTAATAAGATAATTACTGCATCATCGTTGTGTCATAAATAAATTAACTCATTTGATGTCTAAAAATTACAAATAAAATACCATCATGTAGGAAATCTTTTTAGCTTTCTAATGAATATTTAAAATCGAATTTATCTTATGTATAACCCCATATTAAAAATGATTTACTTATTAAACTTTGATTTTAACTATTTTAACCTTTCTTTAAATAAATTAATAATAAATGTCCTAATCTAATCCAAGTGGGCATAAATGGTCATATTTTATTCCTAAGTTTGTTTTTGGTCGAATTACACTTGTCCAATAGAATTAGAACATGTGTTAGTGTAATATTAATATCATATTTACCCTTAGTTACCCTATTTACTATTAACCGCGGTAAAAAAAAGTAAAAAGTTACTATTCACCAAAAATTATTTTCATCTCATTGAACCACATTTTAGTCCTTGATATTAACTGTGTCTGTCGGATTTTCAAAATTCTATTCACAGAAGCGGTAAAATTAAGTTTTATGCAAAATTCAGTTTTTTTAACCTACCACTTAGTAGTTTCACTATTCATCAAAAATTGATGTTTTTCAGAACAATGCCAAAATTTCATCCTAAGCTATATTTCATATTCCGAATTCAAAAATGAAATCTATTTTACCAAATTCATAACATAGAAGTTGCATTAATTAATTTTATAATTAAATCCCGCTGTTAAAATAAATAGCGTGTTTTTAGAAAACAATATATATCAAAAGATTGACACTTGATTACGTCTGGTTTAAATGTGAAATTACATCCAATGACCAACATTGTATTAAATTGTAAAAATATATTCTAAATATACTTTAAAACCACTCAAATTAATAATTTATCACTATTAATTATTTCGATTAAAAAAGTTGTTTTTAATTATAAATTAGTAATTTTCACTATTCACCAGAATATGAAAGTTATCCGAAAAGTACCAAAATTTCACCTTAGGCTAAATTCGATACTACGAATCCAAGAATGAAGTTCATTTTGAAAAATAAGATTTACAGAATTTTAAAAAGTGGTTATTACTATTCATAACTGCTAGTTTTAATAATATTTTAATAGCATATCATTGTTTCGTGAAACTCAGTATTACGTACCACACACGCTATCGAGGAAGGTTGCGATTGCGTGTAATGCAAGGCAAGTCAAGGATGCGTGTTGTGCAAGATCCTTTTGGTGTAGCGTACAACACAAGACATTAGTGAAATAAAAAAAATAATATTTTTCATAAAATCTCGGGCTGTTACAAACATAACATATGAAAACCATTGCATACAAATAAAAGATAAAAATCTTGATCCATGGAATAAAGATTAGAAGTTCATAAGCTACAAATCATAATGAAATCAAAGAACAAGATCCATGAGAGTATAATGTTGACATAAGAAATGTTATTGTGGCATAGACACAAGTATAGAAAACATTATGCCAAGACTACCCACCAAGACATTCATAACATGTTAGGCTTGGGATAACCACCCATTTACCTACTTCAGGCATGGGATAAACTCATGTGTACCATCTTTTCAGGATTGGGATAACATCTCATGTACCCTCTGGGCTCATAGAAAATTAATCATTTCATAAATCATTGGAGGTACATATAGTTCCCACCCATATTTGGTTATAATTTTACCACCATCCTTGGTGATAATATAACCACCGTTACATAATGAAAACCATACAAAAATTTTCCATAAGATAATAAAACATTCAACAAATTATAAATCATGAAAATAAATGATTTTCATAAAATATTCCATCATATCATAACCAATAGAAAATAAATGGGTCTCATAATTATGTCATCAATTCTTCATATCATAACTCGTGGAAAAGGAATGAGTTTCATAAACATCTCTTCATCAAAAAAATAAACCATCTAGAGAAATAAAAAGGTGGTATCATTGGACCATATCCCCATTAAATATTAAGTAACATAGAAGGATTTAATCATATTTAGAAATGATTATTAAAGAAAAATAACTTCGATCATCTCTTTAGGAAAATAACATTTATTTGAAAATTCAAATTTTAAAACTATAAATTCATAAAATATTAGGGAAATAATTTTCATTAAAATAACCTTGAAAACATATAAAAGAAGTTTTAAAAATAATTTAAAACATTTTTTTGAGTAAAATACATTTTTAACTTTTAAAAAAACTTTTTTGAAACATAAAACATTTTCAAAATCCTTTAATTTGAAAATAAAATTTTAAACATATAAAAGAAGCTTAAAAAATAATTTAAAACATTTCGTGAAGAAAATATCATTTCAAATTTGATTTTTTTTAAAATAAAACATTTTCAAATTAATTTTCTTGGAACATAACATTTGAATATTATAAAGTAATATTTAAAATATTGATTGGTCATGGTGGCAGGAAATGTCATACACATTAAAAAATGATTCCTTTCATAATTTTGGAAAAATGGAAAAAACATTATTTTGAAAATTACATAAAGGTTCCTTTTTTTAAAGTAAAAAAATGGAAAAATTAATTTAAAAAATCCCATTGGAACATTAATTTTTTTAAAAACATTTTTAGAATATAGGGATACAGAAGAAAAAAGGGTTTTCGACTGAAGAGAGAAATAAAGTAGGTTTTCTTTAAAAAATTATTTTGGGATCATGAGTACAAAAAGAGAGTAAAATGAATAGAAAAAATTTATGCTAAATAAATAACTATATTAGCATAAAATTCAAAAGTTTCTTGAGAGATGGATCATACTATTTCATAATCAGAAGCATACACATAAGCAATCCCGATAAACAATGCGATTATACTATAAAACCATTACCACTTTAGTAACAATGAATCATAATCCCCATGAATGAATAAATTAAATGAATATAAAAATATCACAAGAATAAATAAATTCATATTTTTCATTCCAAATGGGCTATATATCCTCATAAAATAAGATTAGTGCATAAAATGCCATATGTCTCAAAAAAAGAAAATTTAGACCAAAATCCATTACCGCTTAGGTAATATTTTGAATCATAAGCCTCATGAAATAATAACATAAAATGAAACTTTAAATATCATTTAAATAATGAGATTCATGATATAACATGTCAAATGAGTATTATATATTCCACACAAAAGAAACAAATGGTGAATTTGGCATAAGTATCCCAAATATAAAATTGAGACTAGGAATCCCTTACCATAAGACTCAATTTCCTTCGTAGAATCTTGAAACTATTGTATAATAAATATAATTTTATTATATATCTATTATAGAACCATAATTATATATATAATACCATATATTATTTACTTACAACCTTTTATTATTAGTTTATTATCAATTCCTTGTTAAAATCACTTATCCGGTAATAACTTCTTTGTTTTTCATGTAGGTTTTAATTTTTTAGTTTTAGTTTTATTATTTCAATCATGTATCCATAATAAAAATAATATTTAACATGATATAAATTACATATATATTTAGTATATATTTATTTATAGTAATCCATAAAAGTTATATATAGAAAATTAGATACACCATTCATAGAGATGATAGATCAAACATATGCATAAATGCTATTTCCATTTTCTCAACATATGAAATGAAAGAAATGTAAATAATAGATTAAATTTCTAGAACTATTTTTATTTCATATATATCACACATATTTATTATTATTTTTATTACGTTTTAGGAAAAGTGAATATCCTTTGTGATGTTTTTACAATGTTTTATTTTTGTTGACAATTAACTTTTTTTGTAAAAAATGTTTATTTAAATCAGGTGAAAGTTGATAATAATTTTTTTGAAGTTTCTATTATTCTATACATATAAATTTTTTTTAAAATTTCTTGTAGAAGTAAAAGTCACAAAATTATAAAGTTCTTAAAATTTAACCTTAAGTCAGATGTTGATATGCTGATCTCGAAGTTCCTTACATCCTAAAAAATCATATAATACAATATTTTTTTGAAAAGGAAAGTTGGAGTTTTCTGAACATGTGTTATTTGAAAAATAATCACCATGAATAAAATCTATTATAAAACTATAAGTATCAAATTTTTAAAGTTTAAATTTGAGAAATTTATGATCAGATGATCAATCAAAGGAACCATTGGTCAAAGCCTCCTTTATAATGTTTGAGTTTAAATAAATGATCTTTTTTATAAAAAAATCATACATGGTCTGGATACATTTTTCTAGACACAAAATTTCAGATGCTACTCTGGATGTAAACCTTTGGAAGAAGCATGGTGGATGAAGAGATTAAATGTAGATTACCATAGAAAACAACTTTAGATGGATTTTTTTTTTCAAAGTTGATGTTTTCAGAATCATATTTTTGGACACATTTCTATGAATAGAGAAATATCAATAAATCTGGAAGTCATAAATTACCAAATTTTGATAAATTTTAACCTTGATAAACATACAAAACCTTTCAGAAAAATATTTTGGATGAAGCTTTTGGTGAAAAGTCTGATTTTTTGCAAGTCATGGAGTTTGTGAAAAAATAATAAAATGAATATGATGGTTTTCAGTCAGGATAATAAGCCATGAGGTTTTAAATATTAAATATTGTAATCGAGTCTTAAGAAAACAAAGGGATATATTGTCTTTAGTTCTGAACATAGAGTTTCAAAAAAACCTTTCCAAATAGAGATATTTGATAAAGTTTGAAGTTGATCAAATAAATAATTTGATACTACACAATAATTAAAGAAAACTAAAGTCTTTACATGTTTCAAGAATTTAATCAACTAGATTTAGTTGTATTAAATAAAAAAACAGAATAATCTTTGTTCATGTGGTTTTTAAATCTTTTACCAAGGAAGACAATCCTCTTGTTTTACAATAGGGTCAAGAGTATAGAAGAACAAAAGTTCAGACAAAGTCTTTCGGATAGAAAAGTTCTAGACAAACAATTTATAAACAGTACTCTTTTATAACCTTTTAAAATTATTAAAATTAGGAAAGTTGAGAAAGTTGTAATCTTAGACGAATTCAAGATTTGTTGAGAAGATTCAAGAAAACTTTAGAAGAGTTGAGAATAGTTGAGAAGCATCTCAAGGTGATTCAAATGAGTGTGAAATTCAGATTTATGAAATTCATTGAATGGGAAATGAAATTTGGTTTCCCACCATTTTTTTTGGGGAGCACCTAAAAATCGAGGTTAAAAGTACAATGGTAGTTGTGTGATAGAGTTTCCATTGACAATAATCCAAAAATGCTAGAAAAATTGTTCCAGAGGTGAGTTTCCAATAAAAGTTAGATTTTATATTAAAGAAAATTTATAGATAGAAGAATGTTTTTGATTAGATTATTGGATAGATTACATGTTAATAAAACTGGATATAGATTATCAGTTAATGGAAAACTATATTGAGTAACCGAGCATAGTTTTTATAAGGAATAATGTTTTTTGATCAAGAAGAATTCAAATTTTATAATAGGTGTCATTTTTGTGAAGGTGTATCATACGGAGGCCACCAGACACAGTCGCACTAGATAGAGACTACCAGACAGAGGAAACAAATAGAATTAGTATCATAAAGTCTTTGAAGATAGACCATTGTTGGATAATATTTCACAAGGTTATATATTTTTGTGATGGCTCAAATTTTGTTTGTAAAATTTGTAAACTAAAAGGAATTAATATAATCTTATATATTAAGAGATAGAAAGTATCTAATGGGAGTTGAAAAAAAAGTTGTATTCACTTACTGATAATATTTAATTTTCATGGACCCATGGGCGTGGATATAGAAAAGATGTAGGCTCTCACACTGAGTCCAAACCTTGTAAATATTGTGTTCTTTTCTAACTTTCCTAATTTTTTATGTAAGTGAGTTTACTAAAAGTGGATAAGGAAATAAATCTAATAATTTATAGTGTTTAAGTCTATTAAATATAGAATTTTTTAAAAATGTAACAAATAATTCAACCCCTCATTCTCAGTTATTATATGATCCTTAGTAAATTCACAATGCATTAGTGAAAAATAATCACATTTCTTTACGAGGTGAAAATCTTTCATAAGAAAGAGTGACATTATCGTATCCCCCACATAATGGAAAGTAAGAAGGTATATGTGATATCTTAATACCATATGTATAATTGTGTTAAAAATATCATATATATTCATTCTATCTATATTTATTACCATCTTAGTAAAATGGAAATGAAAAAACACATCACATCAGTTTGAGAGGCGGTGGTCCACCGTATGCTCGAGAGATGTTATTGTTTCCCAATGTGTTAGAAGATAAGAAGGTAGGTGTGATATGATAATATAGAAGTATAATAATATCATATATATAATATATATACATTAAATACATCATTACATCTAGATATGATGGGTGGTGATGGAAAATGAATAACATCGACTCGTGAGGTGGTAGCCCGCTATACACACGATTGATGATTTCATTTCGCATTGGATTGAAGAGGTGATGGATATAAGTTATTCCATTAACATAATAAAATATTAGTATATGAGATATAATAGTGTTATTATATCATCATAATTGAATAATATTTAAAAAATTTAGAAGAATATGTAAAATAAAAACAGATAGTTTAAAACTTTACGTCTTCACTAGACAACGTGTTTATGTTTATCCTAAATCTTTTCTAGATAGGATTTATGATATTAAAAATTCCTCTAGGATGTGTGTAAGTATGTAAGGAATAGTTTTGGGTAGGTATTGTCCAAACCAAAGGGATTTATAAGTGTGTATAGAAGATGATATGTGGTGGGATTTTATAAGTGAGGGATAGGACAAACATGGAATTTTCGAAAAGAATAATGTACCCACATTTTTCTCATGAAAAAGGCCAAAAAATGGGTCATTATAAAAAATAGAGGTTATAAGGTTGAAATATGTCCATAAAAAGGATTTTTGATAAGTTTTTAGGTTATCATAATCCTTATAATTTTAGTTTAATCCCCAGTAAACCCATTTTAACCTTAACCACAATAATTAATGTTTTACTATTTCACTATTCATTATGGTAACAAATTGATTTGAAATTATTATAAAATATTAATGATTATTATTCTAAATATATAATTAATGTTTCCAAATTTCATTTATATAAGCTCAAAAATTTATTTTAATATTATCCCCACAAACATGATGAGAAAGCGGGTTTCCAAAGCAAAAGTGTTCAAAAGTTTAAAAAGTTTTTTAGTTCAAAAGTCAACATTAAATTTATTCCAATGACATAAATTGGATCAATAAATATTTAATTTAAGTAATTTTACTTTTAAATTTTTTTTAAAAAAAAATTAAACCTTATAAATTTATTTAATTAAAATGTGGTTTTCAATAAACAAAAATATTCTTCATTATTCATCAAAAAATTAATCTTTTCAAAAAATTCCAAAACACTCATGCTATGAGATAATTTTGACCTGATTATTTAAAAAAAATATTTTATTTTATAAAACTATTTTATAAAATTTTCAAAAATTACCTTTAAAATAAGTGCGCAAAAGGCGATAAAACTATGTTTTTTTAGAAATATAATGTTTTTTATATAAAATTAATTGTATTATTATCTCATACCTAGAAAAAATATAATATGAGTGTTAAATATTTTATTTATTATATAATATAAAATTATCCTTCAAATATTTTACTAGAAGTTATTTATTTAATTTGTTGAGATTACACATGTTTTTTCACATAAAAATAGTTTTTCTGAAAAAACATTTCCTTTAATTTCAAATGTTTTTTTATTTTCATTATAATTAACTAGTCAAAAAATAATTTATTTTACATAAATGTGTAAAACCTATATTTTCATAATTTATATAATCCTACTCATACCCACCATTCCAACGGCTATGTGATAACTATCATATTAAATAATAATAATTTAATATTATATTATGTTTCGTTAATACTTGGTGTTGCGTATAACACAAGATATATAAGAAATTAATTCTATTTGAAAAAAATACTTCAAGAGATATCAAGGATTTAAATTATACCCCCATTAAAATTAACTTCTCCCTCGAAATTCAACACTTTGGGGTAAACAACTAAGGATACTTTAATCTCATTACATCCTCAGGATCCCAAGTAACTTTCTGATGTTGGTGGTTTTGCAATTAAACATTGAATAGGTGAGTGATATTGTTTCATAGAACATTCTATATATGATCAATAATCTTCACCATTTACTCATCTTAATAAATATCATGTTTCAGTAGCATGCCCTCTAATTTCATTACAGGTGATGGATTATGTATTTACTTATTCCAGAGAGATACATGGAACACATTGTAAACTTGAGAGAGGTTTAGTGGAAGTACCAATCGATAAGCTACTGTACCGATATGATCAAGAATTTTAAAGGTACAGATATACCTAGGGATTATCTTTCCTTTATATCATATGCACAATTTCATACTTTGGATGTGCTTCAATCAATTTGCACATCATCTCTTACTCCAAGAAATAAAGTTGAATTTTTTATGCCTAAAGAACTAATAGATCACAAGATCCATAATAAAATAATAATTCATTCCTTCTATCTGTAGTTATCATAAAAACAAAATGGATAACACTAGTTATCAAATTCGCATAAACATTTATATGGTGAACTAATACATTTATCTCTAAAACCTCATCAAAAATTCTACTTAAACCATTCAATAAATGGTTAACCTTATAACTCTTAACAAATTAAAAATTTGTAACAATGGTTTCTAAATTTCACAAAATTTACTTAAAATTAACCCCTAAGTCTCATTGAGTATATCTTTATGGTCACATGCCAAATATTTGAATACCTTGGTCATATATTCTCTTGAAGCATAATAATAACTAGAATTGCCATAAAACCTAAATGAAAACATGCATTCTTACTCATTACTTAAATAAAACAATATATTATTGAATATAATCCTTCAATCTAAAAATGTTGTAAACTATATCAATGATAACATAAACCACTTTTCAAAACATAATTAATTAGTTCTGAGGTCATCAATACTATCTAATTTACTTTATCCATATAAATCCCATATTTATCTAAACTAAACGCCATTTTTTTCAACATCAAGGTTAATCATCCCTTAATCATTTGGTTTTTCAAAAGATATCATTTTTTCAATTAAATAAATTTTTTAGGTTTACAATATCATTCAATATATTCTTTCAAATACTTAATGAGGCATTTCTAAAAAATAATCCTTATATATTTTATGATTCATAATTATTGAATTGATATACAAACACACTTCAATCATTCCAATTAATTCTTAAAACATTAAATAGGATTTATCATCTTATTCCTTTATACCTCTTTCCTATAATATGAATTATTAATCTTGTATTTCATCAAAATCAATTTAATAATGTTTCTTACATTCAATATAAACAATATAGTTAGAACAGATAGTACCTTTCATATGTCATTTATGGTCTCTTCATCACCAGTAGTATTACCATTACTCATACCACCTCACGGATTCTATTCAAGAGATTTCCCCTTAGGAAATGAATTTTCATAATTCCCATACTTTCCATATTTAAAACACTTATCAGTTAATAATACATTAGATATACCAATATTCCCTTCCATTTCATTAACTGAACATTTCATTTTCCCCAGACATTACTTTACTTATGCCCTTATTATCTATACATAAAACACATTATAGTTCATCCGAGGCATTCTGTTGAGTGGTTCTTCCCACATTCTTAACATATAAAAAACTGAATCTTATTTCCTCTATGGTCTCCACTACCCGATCTCTTAATGAACTATTTACTTATCTTATTTGTTGATTCTAAGTGTTCGTTAAGGTTCAATTTGTTAATAAAATATCATGATAAATAATTGGAAATAATCACAATATCCTTCACTCTAGTCATCATCCCATTATGTGTCTCATCAACACATTGTCTATCACATTCAATATTAACTTAGTTCCTTCTGGTTCCCTCCATTGACTAAAACCAAAAAGCATAGTGTGAGTCACAATATTCATAATGGGAAACCATGTAATCATAAAAAATACCATATAATATGTCTAAATCATGACACCATATTTTTAATCTATGAAACCTTAGGTTTAACATAGGTTATCTGTGATTATCATCTATTTAGGTCCTTAATGATGGCTTATAAATATTTTTTAAATTCAGAATGAATATAACTTAGGAGTTTCAAATGAGGTGTACAATAAGACCCATAGCCATGTACCAGGTAACAACCAATTCCAGATCGATGTTACTTTTTCAGAGTTATTACCCCTTGGAATATCTGTTCTAGAACCACATCCACTTGTAGTATCTTGACATGGATGTGATTTCTTGGAAACCACTCTCTTTTCCTTCACCAATATTCTATTATATTTTCCTATAATTATAATTATCAATCGACTAATCCTTAGACATATACCTAGAAATATCCTTAGACATGTCCCTAGGGATCTCAGTAAAGTTTTCTCATCCTAGTTTCCAAATGTTAACTAAACCTATCCTCAAATACCAGCTATAAGGAACCATTATTTTCATACATCTATATTATATACTTTTTTATGAACATTAATTACATTACACAAACACATTATGAAGGATCGTAATAGTGTGGTTCCTTTAGAAACTTTAAAATATAAAAATAGGTTTATAAGATATATACATAATCTCACACTTAGTTCCTTATAACTAGCACCCTTCTTAGAAATATCACAGATAATACCAAACATCATAACATAGGGAAATGAAACATAAGAAAGGGTGAGCTAATATTATTAGTAAGGGTAAAGAAAGGAAATATGTAAACATAACATGAGTATAATGGTATAATAATATGATCATAACATATAAAAACCATACCCCATATATCAAATATCATGATCTTGTATCATAGTATAAATATTGGATGTTTATAAGACCATAATCATAAGGAAATAAAATAACATGATCCATAAGATCATAACATTGACATAAGACATGGAATTATGACATACACATAAGCATAGAACACCTTATGTCAAGGTTACCCACCTAGACATTCATAAAATATTAGTCTTGGGATAACCACTAGTGTACATTCTTTGGTATTAGGATAACCTCTCACGTACCCTCTTTTAGGGCTTGGGATAACTTCCTATGTACCCTCTAATCTCATAAAACATTAATCATTACCCAATGCATTAGAGGGAGATATAGGTCCCACCCTTCTTTGGTTATAACGTGAACACCATCCTTGGTTATAACATGACCACTACCATAAAATGAAAACCATATATGTGTGAGAAAAAAGATAATAAAACATTAATCACATAATAAACCATTAAAATAAATGGGTTTTATGAAACATTTCATCATATCAAAACCCATATAAAGGAAATGGGTCTCATATCTCATCAATTCATTATAGCATAACCCTTATAAAAAGGATGGGTTTTATAAACATCTCTTTATCAAAAACATAAAACATCCATAGAAAGAATAAAGGTGGTATTATTGGATCATATATCTAATCAATATTAATTAATATCATAGGATTTCATCTTTGATGGAAAAATATTCTGAAAGAAAAATCACTTGGAACATTTTATGAAGAAAATAATTTTTCTCTGAAAATAACCTTTTTAAAACTAGATATTCATAAAATATTGAGGAAATAATTTTCTTTGAAAATAACCTCGAAAACATATAAATTAATATTTAAAAATCATTTTAAACATTTCTTGAGTAAAATATTCCTTCAACTTTGAAAAACTATTTTTTAAAACAAAAAAAATCAAAATACTTTTCTGTGAAAATAACATTTGAAACTTATAAAGGAAGATTTAAAAATCATTTAAAACATTTCTTAAGGAAAATATACTTTCAAATTTTATTTTTTTAAAATATAAAACATTTTTAAAATAATTTTTTGATGAAAATAACCTTTGAAAATTATAGAGGAATATTTAAAACAATGAATGATCATGACAGCGGGAAATCTCATATAGGTTAAAACAAGATTACTTTCATATTTTTAAAACAAACCAAATGAGACTTATTTTAAAAAATATATGAAAATTAATTTTAAAACATTTATTAAAAATTAAAAAAGGGTAAATATACTTTAAAAAATATTATATTAACATTAAAATATTTTTGAAAACATTTTTAGCAAACATGGATATGGAAGAAAATGGGGTTTTGATCAAAGTGAGAAATAAGGTAGGTTTTCTTTAAAAAATATTATTTTGGAATAATGAGTAGATAAATAGAGTAAAATTAAGGGAAACATTTATTATAAATAAATAAAAAAATCATATTAAAATTCATGTGTTTCTTAAGAGATGTATCATAATATTTCATCATTAGAAGCATAAACATAAACTATCTCGATAAATGATGAGATTGTACCGTAAAACTGTTACCACTTTGGTAACATTAAATCGTGAGCCCCATAAAACAATAAAATTAAATGAAACCTAAAATATTATGAGAATAAATATATTCATGATATTACATGTCAAAGAGGATGTATATATACATCATAATAGAAGATATGTGTATAATACAATAAATGTCTCAAAGAAGGAAAATTGAGATACAATCCCATATCTCTTTAGTAATCTTTTTAATCATAATACCCATTAAAGAATAAAATAAAATGAAACTTTAAATATCATTTAAATAATTATATTTATGATATAAAATTTCAAAGGGGTATTATATACACTACAAAAAAATGATTGGTGAAATTGGTATAAGTATCCTAGAAATATTAGTGAGACTATGAATCCATCACCATGAGTCTTGAATTAATTAATAAATGTTAAAATACCTGTATAATAAATATATGTTTATTATAAATATATTACATAACCATACTTATTTACATTATTCCAAATAATATTTACTTAGGACCTTTTATTACCAGATTATTAACAATTCAATGTTAAAATCACATTTCAGGTAATATCTGCTTTATTTTTCCTGTATGTTTTAATTTTTAATTTTTGGTCCTATAAATTTGATCATTCTCTAAATATACATATATATATATATATAATTTTAACAATGATATAAATATCTTATATATTCAGTATATATACATTTATAATTATCCATTAAAGTTAGGGATAGAAAATGAAATACATAGTTCATGGAGATAGTTTTCCGTACAAATGCATGAACATTGTTTCCATTTTATCGATGGATGAAATGAAAGAAAGGTAAATAATATATTAGTTTTACAAAATAAATTTTTATTTCATATATTTTATATATAAATATTACCATTATCTTTATTTCATTTTCATGAAAAGCGTTAGTGAAAAATTAATCACATCGTTCCGTGTGGTGATAGTCCACCGTACACACGAGCGATGCTATCGTATCCCCCACAAAATTAAAAGTAAGAATGTATATGTTATATATTAATTAAAGTGGTATAATTATGTTTAAAATATCATATATATTCATTAAATATATACTTATCTCAATCTAGGAAAAATGGAAATGGGAAAATACATCACATTGGTTTGTGAGGTGATAGTGTTCTGTACACACGAGCGACATTACTGCTTCCCAATAGATGGGAAGGTAAGAGGATAAGTGTGATATTATAATTCAAAAACTATTATAAAATCATATATAATTATTAAATCTTTCATTATATTCATTCATGGGAGGTGGTTATTGAAAATTAATAACATCTACTCACGTGGCAGTAGTCCGTCGTACACATAATCGATGATGTCGTTTCCCATTTTATATACGATTAGACGGTTATAATTTATGAAATTAACATAATAAAATATAATTATATGGTAGATAATTTTGTTATTATATTATCATAATTGAATAATATTTGAATTAGTTAGAAGAATAAGTAAAACAAAAACGTATAGTTTAAAAATTTTCCTTTTCTTCAGACAACCACTTTAGGTTTAACCTAAAGCATTCATAGACTAGATTCATGATCTCACTATGGAATATAGGATGTGGGTAGTGATGTAAATATTATATTTGGTTAGTTATCAGCTGAAATAAAGTGTTTTGGAAGTGTTAATATGATTGGAGTGGTGGTGGTATTTTATAAGTGATGGAGAGGACACACATAATTTTTTTGAAATGAAAAAAGTATACTGATATTTTTATTATAAAAAATGTCTCTTAAATGAGTTATTATAGAACATTTGTGGTAATAATGTATAAATATGGCCACAAAATATGTTTTTTACAAGTTTAAATTTCATTTTACACCGTATATTGTTAGTTTAACCCTCGATAAACCCATTTTAACCTTAACTGTGATAATTAATTTTTGTTGTTGTTTTCACTATTCATTATGGTCAAAAACTAAGTTGACCTTATTAGAAAATTATAATTATTTTGATTCTAAATATGGAATAAATTTCTATAAATTATATTCATATAAGTGGCAATGTTTTTTAAAATTATACTCATAGACGTGATGAGAAAGCAGTTTTCCAAATAGAAAATGTTCAAAAGATTAAAAAGTGTTTAAATAAAAAATATATATGAAACTGATTATAATGACCTAAATTAGATTAATAAATATACAGTTTAACTAATTTTAATTTTAAAACTATTTTAAAACAAATTTTAACCATATAAATTCAGAAATTGATAAGGCATTTCTTAAATTAAAAATAATATTTTCCATTATTCAATGAAAAAAATATTTTTTTTAGAAAATTCCAAAAAATCACACAAAGATAATTTTGATATGGTTATTTAAAAAATGAATTATATTTTTTCAAATAAAATTTCAACAAGTGTTTAAAATTACATTTAAAATATGTCTACAAAAGACAATAAAACTTTTTTTTCAGAAAAATATAGTTTTTATACATAAAATTGGATTTATTCTTATCTCATACATAAAAAACACATAAGATAGATGTTAAATTTTTTATGAATATATTATATATAATTTTTATTAAAATAATTCACCAAAATTAATTATTTAATTTATTGAGATAAAACATGTGTGTGTGTGCATAAAAATATTTTTTCAAAAAAATTCCTTTATTTTGAAAATATTGTTTTTGTTATCATCTATAATTAATCAAGCACCAATGAATTCATTTTATATGAAGGTTTAAAATATATATTTTCATAATTTATTTAAGACTATTCATACCATTCATTCCAATTACTAGGTGATAACTATCACAATAAATAATAATATTTTAATAGTTTTTCATTTTTTGTTAAAACTCAGTGTTGCATGTAACAAAAGCTATCAAAGAAATTAAATTTATTTTTAAAAAGTATTTCATAAAGTCTTAGGGTGTTACAAAAAGAGATATTTCTTGCATCTCCATGAAATGTTTTACTTGTAGAAAGATTAAACCAGAATGAAAATTATATAAGGGGATGTCTGAACCTTTTCTAATACTAGAGAGGAAATGGGAATATGTATCCAGGGATTTTGTGGTGGGATTTCTAAATACTTCTTGAGGTAATAATGAGATTTGGGTTATTGTTGATTGATTAAATAAATCTATGAAATTTATTCCCATTCGAGATAAAATGTATTTGGATTATATTTCTCAACTATATATAAAGGAGACAATAATTTTATATGGTGTTACTCTCTCTATTGTATATGACCGCGATCCCAAGCTCTCTTAAATTTTTTGAAATGGACTCTAGAAGATATTGGGTATGGAATTAAATTTCAGAAAATATTTCCATCTTCAATTTTATGGATAGTCTAAATGATAAATTCAAACTTTAGAATAAATGATTCATGAATTTTAAATGTATTTATATGGAAGTTGGGATCAATATATTCATTTGGTTTATTTATATTTTAATAAAATTTTTCCTTCTAGTATACAAATGTAGCCTTTTGAGGCATTATATTGAAATCTTTGTCAGAATATAACTTTTTAGGGTGAAGTAGGAGAAATAAAGTTTATGGGACTGGAATTGGTAGAGTAAATGGTTGGAGTAGTTAAGGAAATTCAACAACATATGAGAACAACATAGAGCAGGTATAAAAGTTATTTGGATAATTAGAGAAAAGATATTTCTTTTGAGGTAGGTGATCATGTTTTTCTTAAGGTATCTCTATTGAAAAATGTTGTTCATTTTTGAAAAAATGGAAAGATATGTCCCAAATTAATTGGACCATATACAATCTTAGATAAAGTTGTATTAGTTTCCTATTGAGTGTCCTTTCCTCATAGTTTATCCCAGTTATACAATGTTTTTAATGTTATGATGTTAAGAAAGTATATTATGGATTCATATAATGTTTTGAGTCCTGAGGTAGTTCAGTTGGAAGATAACCTTTCTTATGATGAACAAACTATTCGTATTATTGAACATAGAGAGAAATTATTTCTGAACAAGATAATTCATCATGTTATTGTTTTTAGAAAAAAAAAAACATATGGATAAAGAAGAAACATGGGTGTTTGAAAATGCAATGAGGGAAACATATCCCTACTTGTTTAATAAGTGAATAAAATTATGAGGATGAAATTTCAAAAAGGGGGAAGGATGTAACAACCCATTTAATTTTTGTATAATTTTTTTCATATATTCATTAGTTAATTTTTATATATTTATATCCATTTTAATAATATTAGATAATATTTTGGTCAAAAAATGAAGAATCTTTATTTCTAAAAAAATATATTTTTATATATTATATGGTTTTATTTATAATATTGATTTCCAAATTATAGAATTTTAATTTTTAAAAATTAACTCTATTTTTGAATTCATCACGTAAAAATAATTTTAGGATGAGGTTTTGAGAATTTTCTAAAAATATTGATTTTTCAATGAATAGTGAAAAAACACTGATTTTTATTGAAAATTTTGTTTTATTTTAAAGTAATTACAAAGAATAATTCTATTTTTGATTATATATAAAATTTTATTAGTTTATTTTGATTTAAAATAATTCAATTATAGGTTTTAAAAACATTTTATAATTCAATAAAGTATAATTTTTTTTTATATTTTTAAAGGGTATTTTTATGAAAAACAAATTTTTTATTGTGTTTTACCTATTTAATTTTAAATTAAACTCTAAAACTTATATGTTCTTAATTTTTAAAAATGGATTCTATATTTGGAATCAATGGGTAAATATTTATTAAATAGTTCATTTTAATTATTTGTCAACATGAATAGTAACCTTAGTAATTTTTGTTACCACAATTAATGGTAAACTGGGTATTTAAGGGTTAAAAATAAAATGATAAGGACTATAAAATGAAACTAAAACATGGATAAATTTTATTGGATGATTAAATATCATAAATAATCATCCAAGTGTATAATATTTGTATTTTTTTCATTTGGCTGATATCATGACCTTTGTAATATTTTATTTCAAGAAAAGTAAAAAATGGCACACTCTTGTTATTAAAAAATATTATATTTTTAACATGGAGATAAAAAAAAGATATGTTTGGTTGTAAATAGTATATTTAAATAAAAAATAATCATTTTCATCATATTAATTTATTTTTAATTTTTAGTGAGTAAATAATTACATTAAATGCTTACACATTACTGATTCAGCAATCATTCAATTAACGAAAAAGTCAAATAAATGATATGAAAAATAATAAAAGTAATATAATTAAAATAAATAATGTGGTAAAATAATTTTATATATTATTATGAAATATTTTGGTTATAATATTTTTTTTTCTAAATTATTTTTTTCTTGATGTTATCAAAATCAATGTAACGAATAGTTCTAAAAATTGACATTAATCACATTTAATAATAAATAATATTTTATTAAATGATATAACATTACTAAAAATATTATATTCAGCCAAGTTATTTATATTTAGTTGATAATATAAATCATGGTACATTTATGGAGATTTTTTTCCCATTTATAGTAACCATATTGACCCTCAAAGAGTAAAAAACCTTATTGTCACGGTAAGTTTAAAAAGTGTTAATGGGGGGGGGGGGTTAAAACTAAATGATAAGGGTAAAAATATTACCTAAAAATTTCAAAAAATTATTTTATGAGAGTATTTAAACCCATATTATATATTCTAAATAAATCATTTTTGATTCATTTTGAATTAAAAATTAATATATATATTAGTTTCATATTTTGAGAAATTCCAAGAGCGCCCCTCCTATATCTTATAAAAGGGAACCCCTTCTTATCATTCTCTCATACTGAAAAAACCCATTTTGTTAAGAACAAACCTACAAAAATAGTTTTCTATAATCCATAAACTTATTCTATAGGTATTGGTTTTAGAAAAATACCATCCTTAGAGGCATTAAGGTATTAATAAAATGAGACTTTCCAAAGAAGAGGTATAGTTTTTAACCGCATGTTTTAGTTTTATTTATTCTTCTACCTAATTAAAATATTATTTAACCATGTTTATATAATAAAAAAATTATATTAAATATAATTTTATTATTATGTTAATGTCACAAGATACATCTATATCCTCTTCTATCAAATGGGAAATGAACCCATCATTCATGTGTACGATGGACTACAACCTCACGAATTGATGTAATTCATTTTCCATCACCATCTCTCAATAATAGTTATAATCATGGATTATATATATGTATATATATATAATTAATTATATATTTATCATTATTTAAATATAATATAATACATATTTTCTTACCTTTCCACACACTAGAAAATGAAAATGTCATTCGTGCGTATGTGTGGACAACCAACTCCATGAAGAATGTGATTCATTTTTCATTAAAAAATCACATGGTTTATATATATAAAAATATTTAAATAATAATATTATATTTCTTATATTATTATAATTTTATAAATATAAAATAATACTTACCTTCTTTCCATAATGATCATTGAAAAATGCAAACGTTAATCATGTGTATGTACAACATACCATCTCTATGATTGTAACATAATTATTTTTTCATAACCATACATAATGGTTGGATTTAAAATTATACTAGATGTATATAAATTATAATTATTTCATTATTATTATTCTATATATTATGTAATAATGACCACTTTCTCCATAATCGACTTACCAAAGTCATTTTGGAATTTTCAACTGAATATCGTCAAAATACCCAAAGTAAACATAATTAATTGAGTAATTGTTTATAAAATGGTATTAAATAAAAAAATAATTAAATTGAAAATTTTTATTAATTAATTATAAATTAACTTATGTTTATTATTCATGAAGATAAATAATGTATGTGGCGATTCAGACTCAAGGTAAGAGACTTTCTTTTTAAAAATCACATTTTAATGTTTTCCTTAAAACTAAACTTTTCATCCATATCCGTATTTAAAAAAAATAAAAATATTTTTTCTATTATATTATGATTTCTTAGATTTATTTTTATCCATGTTTTTATTTTTTTAAAATGTCTTGAAAGGAATCTTTTTATCATTTTCCAAATGAGGTATTTTGTAACTTTTTTAAAAAAAGTATGGAATAAATGTTATTTCCACTTATACAAAATGAACATAATTTACCACCATCATGAGGCCTTAATTATTTTAATATTTATTAATATTTTTTAAGGTTAATTTAAAATATTTTTTTTAATTGTGTAGTTTTTTAATAAGTAATTTCTAAATTGAAAGGTTATTTTCCTCAAGAATATTTTATTTTTGTAATGGTGAAAATGAAATATTAAATGTCTTATTGGTTATTTTTCATTGTTATGATGAAGGTTAATTTCATTATAAACCATGTATGTGTGTTTACATTATTAATCAACAATGGTTGGTTGTATTGTAAACTAAGGATGGTTGGGTTCGTGATAGCCCCCCAATGGATTGGGTATGGAAGTTGAACGTATGGTTATTCCATTTGTATAAGTGATTGTAAGAGTGATATGTAATTTATGTTACATGTAACCTACAATATATATCTATTTTATATATGGGTTTTTATGGGAATTTTATTATTTATTAAGGTAATATAATAATTTTTTATATAGCATAAATTATATGTTTCTTTTTTAATGGTGAAAAGTATAACTTTGAGAAAACATTATTAGAAGTTTTTCATGTTTCAAAGAAACTTTTAAGCGTTTTATTTTTCTATTATTAATTATTATGAATTTTTTTTATGAAAATATGTGGGTAGATAAGGTGATTTATTGAGTTAGAAAATATTTATTCTGAGTTTAATTTTTTATTTTGAAAAATAAAAATTTTTATAAGTATTCATGGACTAATGATTTCTTTCTTTCCTTTTATGTCCCGTCTAAGATTTTTTACTAATACCATGTTTTAATTTTATTAATAGGGATTAAGGAATTTTTAAAATAAAGGAAAAAAATAAAATTCAATGCCATGATGATATTTCATAAAAATAAATCATGTTTTTCTTTTAAAAGTTTTATATTGTGAAAAATGGATACTTAATATAAGCATCCACTTTGTAATATATATGATTATTATGTATAATTAGTGACCCAAATCTCTAAAAATATAAACAAAAAATATCTTTATGAATGTAATTATTTTAATTATAGTTTAAATTCACTAGAATATTTTATGTTTAAGGTCATTTCCTTACAGTTTCCATCAAATCTTTTATGGTTTTATTCTATCAAAAGTTCAAAGACACATTATGGACTAATGAAATTTATATCACACAAAGTGCCTTATAAACTTGCTTTTACCATTAAACAATATCCATTGATTTTTGTTTTAAACCCTTTAACAAAAGCTCCAAATATTTCTTAATGAGATATTCTTCCATATTCATTATCTAAAAATTGATGTTTGTCCCATTGAATATATCAATCTAGAAATTTCTGTCTTCTGATTCCCTCCTTCTGAAAGACAATGACTACCATTGGAATTAAAAAAATGTGAAATAAAATATTATGTGAACTGAAAATAAAACTATTTATCCTCCTATGAACCAAACTTGTTACCACTTGTTAATAATTACCCCCATAGTCCTTCTAAATACTGAAAAATTCATTTCAGAATCACTTTTGCAGAAGAAGATTCTATAATGGTTCTCTCATAACTTTAGTTCTTTGGAACATAAAATAAATATATTCACCCAAATCACTAAACTATGTCAAAATAGATTTTTCCATATTCAATCCAACACACATAATATATTCATGCAATTAAATAAAAATAAATCAAGAAAAAACTTTGGTTTTATGTTATTTGGAAAGAATATCCTATGTATATAAGAAAAAATTGTATCATTTCATTTCATTGGAAAGAAAAGAGTTCAATAGGTGACTAATGATCCACATGGATCACTATAAAAAGTAATATCAATTAACCTCAGTAAATTTGGACCCACCTTCTTATTTATTAATATTTTTAGCCAGTCATCTAGTTTTACTGACCTCTGAGAAATGTTGGAGTCCATATGTTCCATTATTTCCACTATTATTCCCCTGTAGCAATTCAAAATATGACCACCACATCTTTTAAAATTGAAACATACCAAAAGTAAATGTATAATCTATAATCTTCTAAAATTAGCATTGAATCTTCCAAAATAAGAGGACTAGGCTCTGAAAAACTTCAGAAGAAACTCTTTCCAAAACACAACATCAAAAAATGATGAGATAAAAACCATAGAATCCATAGATTAAATGAACTAAAGATATTCTAAATACATAATTTTCAATAGACTGAATTTTATCAACTAAATTATACTTCACAAAATCCAAACAATTGGACCCTCTCCCTTCACTTAATCCCTAACTATAAAGTCTTCACATGCACCAAAATTCCTGTGTAGGGTGTGAACATAAAACTCAGTAGGACACAATAAATTAATCCCTAGAATAAGTAAAAAACACACACAAACACACACACACACACACACACATATATATCCAATTACTGGAAATGAAATGTAAATAACCATAAAAATGGTTAATTCTTCATGTGAAAAATAGGCTATAATGAACCTCAGTCATACCAACTCTGACACAATATTGAAAGAACTTCCATATAAATTCAATCACATAATCTGTACATGGTAATATAACTCATCTGAGAACTGAACCATATCATTGATTAATAACCATACTAGTACCAAAACTCGGTTGAACCTATCATCCCTTAACTCATCCATCTCACAATGGATTTCCACAGTATAATCAAAGAAAAGGTACATGTCTTATGCCACAACTCATTCGCCTTAGGATGGATAGCCATGATATATGTAAAATTTCACTTTAAATTCACACATTAAAGTTTTAACAAGGAAAAACACAAACACACATGCCAATAAAGTCACAAAGTGGAGCTATCACACTGCTACGCATGTACCCATGTTCCAATCAAGTCACGCAGAAGAGTTCTCTTATGGCTAAACATGAATCCACATGATGATCAAGTCATAAATTTTTATAAAAAAATCATAATATGGTAAGGACTTAATACCTAAATTTTTATAGATTCAAATTTCCATGAAGCACCACATGAATAAAAACCAATATAGAAAATAACAAATAGAAACTACCGTAAGTAATGAATTTCAAATCATCCAATAAATGTGAGATAAGTATGGTAGATATGGGTTCTTATCCTTTAACCATGAAATGAAGATTTATCATATCATTTTATAGAGCTTAAATTCATTCATGAAAGATCTAATATAAGGTAAATTTCAAGATAAAATGTGAATAACATGGAGAAAAAGAACAAAATGGAGATATAATTTTTATTTCTAGATCCAACTTGCTAAGATCCAATAAAATTATTCTATAGATGGAATGAAATGGATAAAATAACCTAGTGGGGTCTCTTAGTTTGAGAGACTTAGCCTAATGAAAAATAATGAGAGTTTTCTGGGATATTTCAGGTTGAAATTATAATTTTCTTATTAATTAATAACACACACACATTTTTGGCCTTATAATTTGAAAAATCATGAACCAAATATGTGGGACCCACCATCCAAAACCCGAGTCACGTGGTTGGGAAATATTTATTGGTAAATCATGTAGTAAAAATGATAATTTCACTATATACAAAGTCTCTAATCACATAGTTGAATTGGAAATCTATACAGGTTACCCTAAACATGTGTTATCTAAACCTATTTTAAAACATCCCAAAACTATCCAACAAATCCTAAAGACCAAACCCCAAAAAATCATAAATCAAAACCCAGAAATATAAGCTAAAAAACCCAATGCACCTTATAAATATAAGGGTAAATACAATACCAACATAGAAATAGGAAAAAATCACCATTAAATTTTTCAATGGTCTTTCAAAGATATCCAAATTAAGAAATGAAATTTGGATTTTGATGGATCAAATCATCATGGATTCCCACTTCATTTTTATTCAAGAATATTTCTCATTTGACCAAAATTCCAAGTAATATGTAAAAAAAGTGACAAGGATTCCTAGGGAACCTTTTTTGATCATATATGATCATGATTTTAGGTCCACATATAGCTTTTTTAGAAGCATTTAACATGCTGTTAATATTGAATTGAACTTCATTATGAAAAATCACCCTCATACCTATGGCCAATCTGAAATAACCATTCAAACACTCAATGAAATGTCTAGTTCTTACTCAATGGAATATATATGATGTGATAAAAAGCTTTCATTATTTTAGTTCTCATGCAACAATATATTCCAACACAGTATTAAACTAGGGATATAAGTTGAAATTTTAAGGATTAAATTTCTAAAAGGTGAAAAAATCATTAACCTAAAATTTTCTAAATGTAAATTTTATTATGAATAAACATGTGTGTATCATACTTAATAATATAGTATAGTAGAAAACACATGAAAAACATAATTATTTATTTCATTAATTTAGAAAATAACATTTATAGAATAAATATATCCATAAAATTGAAAATATTAAATGCTTAAATAAATATAAAAAATAAAATTTTAATAATATGATTATTTGGATCATTTTGATCCCTTAGAATTTTCACACTAGTGAACAACACTTTAAAAATGAAACTGAACATCCGTAATGTAATCAATTTTTTTGAGATTATAAATATATAATAATGATATGATTTGTGGTTAATTATGAATGAAATAATTAAGAGGTATTTATACAACGTAATATGTTTACTAGAATAGTAATATGACTATTAGAAAATTAATATGACCATTAGTTACTTTAACCTCACACATTGGAATAGTAAATTAAACTCAAAATAGTAAAATATAAAATAAATAATATTTACCAATAATAATTTATGAAAATATTAATATTATAATACAATAAAAAAATATAAAAAACATAAAGAAGATTTAATTGTAATTTTGACATTGTATTTGGTAAAAACCATAATTTTTATATTAATAATTAAAATTAACTAAGTTATAAAATTATTTTTATAAAATAAATTTTATTTTTATCATTATAAATTTAAAATTTTCTATGTTTTATTTTTAATAATTTTCTGAGAAACTTCAATTTTTATATGAATAATTCAAATACAATTTTTTTTAAAATTTCCACATGTTTTATGAAATAGTAATGATTTAATAACGATTTAATAAATTATAAAATGGTTATATAAACCCAAAAACAATTTAATAATATAAATTAATATTTTAAAATAATAAAATTAATTTACAATCCTAAAAAGTACATTCCATGTTATGAAAATATAAATTATTCAATTAAATAAATAATTTGTATTTTTATTATTTCATTTAGAATAGGTTAATAAATTCATTAGTGGAATGGTTTAAAATTCCTAAATTAATAATATTTTATTTATATATGATTCAAAATTACAAAAATATCACTATTATAGTTTTTACTTTGGAAATTATATTTTAATCAATATTTTAACTCGAAAATACCCTTCTCCTCAAGCATAAATACCCCTCTCAACCCCTAGGAAAACTACATTACTTAAACATATCAAATACTAAACCATACCCAAATTACCTCTCTAAATTTCCTTATAATCCTTAATAATGTTCTAGAGTCATATAAATTTAACCATTCATGGATTTAAGGGATGTAGGAAAGGAACACCAATAAGGTGGTAATATCTCTTTATCTTCTCATTTCATTTTCCTATTCTCTTCCTCAAACCTTCATTTTTTTCTAATCAAAACCTCCTAAAATTAATTAAATATAATATTATAATTATGTGAAATTTATTAACCTACTAGTATGATTTTATATATTTCATATATCTTGCACTTTTACTTTTGGCAATGTCCCGTTAATAGTTAGTTAATTGCCTATGAGGACGTTTCCCATTTTCTACTTATCATTTCCCTTATATTTGGTTATAAGAAATTATTTATAATATATAAATGTATAAATATATTTATTTTTTAATATTATAGAGTTAATTTTACTAATGTAAAAATATAAAGAAAAAAAATCATGAAATCAACACAAGATGAGATATTTTAAAGAAAACACAATATCAAAATAGGTCACCTTTAACAATTAAAATTTACATATAAAAATCAATGATTATAATTAATCAAGTGAAAAATAAATAAATAAAATTCTATAATGGATTCATATTTTAATAAATATAATTTTATTATATAAGAGGTGTAAAGGTTTTGAAATAAATAAGGATCTAACTTAAGGGGGTTCTCAAACCTAACTATTTACTTTTTAGTTATCTATTATTTATCTTTAATTTTAGTATAGATTATTCTATAATGTATTTAGAATATACTTTTTCTATTATTATCTTCTTCTTTCCGGGGATATGAATTCTTTTACCCCATCAAAAAAAATTCAAATAAAATACAGATATTTTTCAGAGAGTCATTATTTTCCAAAACAAATCATTAAATCATCTTGAGTTGTTTATTCTTCACTCAAAGAAAGATGACCTTTTATAAAAATCTATGATATGAATTATTCATTTGGTAATGAAAATTTTTATTCATTAATGTATAATTTATGATATTGTTAGGAAATCTATTCCCTTCCAAGGTTTCATTTAATAGTTTTGATTGTTATATGATTCCTTCTTAGGTGGAATGCAAGATTATGAGAATTTTATGATATAATGTGTTGGAAATTAAATATATATCCCTAAAATTCATTTGGTAATGCTATATATCTCATGAGATTATGTGTATTATATGTGAGCACAATTTTATCTTTTTTCACATTTACGATGTTATGATTTATACACATATTTTATACATGAACATGATGTTATATTTGTTCATAGCTTATATGTGGGATTTGACCAGTAGGTTGTGGTGTTTTATTATAATTAATATTTCACATTACAAGAATATTTTAAATGATTCATACATTCTTATGATGAATAAATTTTTCTTTTTTTATGATGATGATTATTATGATCACTATTGTTCTATGATGATTCATGTCTCATGTTTCTTCATTTTTATTCCCCCCATTATTGGGATTTTAGCTCACCCTTTATTTAATATATATTCTCGGGTGGTTATATATACTAAGGAGAACATGAGATATTTTATGAGTAAAATTAAGTAGGATATAATTTTTTTTATGTTTTATTATGTACAAGTGATGTATAAACCAAATTTTCTCATTTTACTAAACCTTTTGATTCTGGATTGTATTAAAATTACGTTATTTATCATAAAAATGGTGAAATATTCGTTTAAAAAATATAGGATTACTATACATACATTTTTTAAAATATAATTCAAAATAGATCTATTATTTTTTATGACTTTCTGAATCCACACTCTTGGTTATGGTGCCTAAAACTCATACTTTACATACTAGCATTGATACCAACTATAGATTCTCAAACACAAATATCAAATATTTACACGACTTAAAATAAATATTACATTACATATATTTTCAAGATAATTTTGGGTAATAGATTTAGATAATTAAGAAAAGACATAAACTAAAAAAACCCATGCCTATATCAACTAACTGATATTTTTTCCACTATATAAGTAACTACTTAATCCATAATAAATACTAAGGATCTACCATAAATTCACAACACAAGATATCTTATTAGATAGATCATGTGTAATATTTTTTGACACCTTTTGAGTCACTCATTCATCTAATTTTGAGTTTTATTTACCTTTTGGTTCATTCTTAGAGTTTTTGGGTTCTAGGGGTTGGACATTAGAGTTTTTAGAAAGACATACAAAGACACATAGTTAGATCACAATTTGTATGACTGCGGAACTAATCATACAAGGTTTCTATAGGTTGGTTCGTTGGGGGTTTTTTATGGTTTGAATAAGGTTTGCAAAACTGTGTGACACCCAGGGGAAACTACCTTGATTGATTTTGGGGGAGACAATAGCCTTTCATAGTTGGTGCATAGTTTTTCTAACTGTGTGGCCTATCCGGGTCACTTAAAAATTCGATTTTTCTATTCCCCCATCTTTGAGTTTTAAGGGTTTTAGACCTCATTTTACTTCCCCATCATGCAAAAAACCCTTATCCTTGTTGGTGGAGCTTCCCATATCCTTTGGTGGTGGGTTTCTTCTTTATTATTGGTGTTTTGACTTGAGGAAAGTCAATTTATTATTGATTTCTTCTTCTATTCCTCCTCTTTACCCTTATTATTCCTTTTTAATGAAGATGTGTAAGCCTAGAGGGGGTGTGGGATAAATTTAGGGTGTATGATTGAATAAATGGTAGGTTTTATTATGGTTTAGGTTTGTGAGAACTTGATCAACCTATTTCGGGTTATTATCTTCGAAGATGACGAGGTTGGAGAAAATCTAAGGTTGGTTTCTATATTTAAGGGCACTTACCATGGATTACCTTTAAATTTATAATAAAATTTGGTTTGTGTTATTTAAATTTTCATTGAAATGATTTATTCTTGATGTGTTTTCCATGTTTGTTGTGATTCTTAAATTGGTTTGGCAAAGTGGGTGTTTAAAGAAGGTTTTACATGTGGGGATGGCATGTACCACCCCAAGTGTTTGATAAAATTTAGCAAAGTTTTTTTATGGTCTTAAAAAGGATTTTTAAATAGGTTTTAGAAATTTTTCTATATATTGAAAGGTGTTTCGATGAATGTGTCCATGTTTATTTATAAAATTAGATTGAAAATTGGATTTTCTTAAATGGGAAATTTTTTGTGATTTTGTTGGTATGGAATAGAAAATGGGTCAATCAGTGTGTGAGAAAGGGGTTGTTTGAGGGACCATGAGAACAATTGGATGGAAGAAAATGTGAGATTCCATTTTGGTTTCTAAGGGACCATTAGAGCCTTTGGGTAGAAATACCAAGATATTTTCCATGATTGGTTTTCAGGTGACTATGATAGCTCTTGGAGATGGGCCTAGGTAAGACTGTGAGAGCTTCTATTATTGCTTAGATGAATATAATACTTGTTTAAACTCAATTATGAGAGGTATAAAGATTTGAGCCCTAGGTGTATATTACTCTTTCTAGGTTGGTTTATATGATTTATTCATTTTATTAGTTCTATTTTCCTATGTTGAGATATATTATACCCATTTCCATTTATATGGTTGTTTGAAAATTATATTATTATTTCCATTTTTTGTTGGTTATTTTGAGCATGTTTTTCCTTGATTACTTATTTAATCCATGTTGAGAAATGTTTTGGAAAAGATGTTTTTTAATGGGAAACCAAATGATGTTCAAATGATTTTTTTAAAGAAAATTTTGTTCAAAGTACTATAGTTTGAAAAGTTTTTTAAACCACATTTATTAGTTTGAATGAGAAAAATAATTAAATAGATTCATGGTGGTATCCTACCGGGCTCTGTTCCACACACCCTACATAGGAATTTGGAAATATATATATTTCATTTTCTAGGACAAAGGTAAAGTCTAGGGAACTATGTACCAAGGTGACTCTTCTTGATTATTATCACCAGTGTTTTATGGGGGAGACATGGTCTCATGGAGTTGGCTCATTTAGAGTCATTTGGGGACCTTTTATTCATAGGGGATTCATGTATGGTCAATTTTAGTCTTTTTTCACTTTTTTTAGTTTTGGAATTTTTAATTGATATAACATGTATATGTCCTATTATAGAATGATTTTTTTGTGATGTATATTTTTTCATTTGGTATCTTCTTAGTCATTATCATGTATTCTAGATTTTGTATTTCAAAATATTGAATCTGATGATATTTCTGTGTCTGAATCATTTTGTGGATGGAACATGCTGGTTTACCATGGGTAAAACCATTCTCAATATATTTTTGGTTATTCTTGGTTCTGTTCTCTAGCCCGTGGTGATTAGGAACATGCTTCGGGCTATGTGGTGGGATTACTTTGGTGGTGATTCAAGTTGAACCAGGTTGGTTCATTACAAAATGATATCATATAAGGTTATTATTTGGGAGTTAGTGGTGGACTAGATCTATTGGGAATCATGAGGTAGGAACAAAGGTGTTTTTTGATAGCCCTTATCCATGTCAAACATTGAGTTTCCATGGGTGGTTAGGGAGTTTTATTATGTTTTGAGCATGGATATGGAATGTTTTGATGAGTTTTTGTGGTATTATCAATTCAGTGTTGAGTTCTAATGGGATCCTAAGTGTTAATTTGAGTTTTGGGGGTGAAACTGTGAGGTATGGAGGAGGCACATAGTTGGTGAGCATGGTTAGTAATAACCATGAATATCCACTGAGGTGTTGCCTTCTAATTTCAGTGACACCTATAAAATTGGAACTTGGTCTATCTAACCAACCATGAATAGTTTAAAATACTTGATATTTTTAATGTTTTCTCCCTTTTAATTATAGGTTCTTATGATTTTATTTTTTATGTTATTTTCCATGATTGGGGGTTTCTTTGGTTCTTTTGATGTGGGTTGAGATTGATTAGTTCTTGATAAATATTGTTTTTTGTGTAATATAGATGATTCCTCATAGAAGAACCTCATCCAATCATAGAGAGAGTTCCATGGAGAATACCCCACATGAAACTACTCTTATTGATGCAACTCATGTGGAGTTTATGATTCTTATGATCTAATACTTGGGACAAGTTGGTTATTGGGAGAATACAGAGATAGTAAACTATGGTTCAGATTTTATAAGGAAAAATATATTGGTGCTCCATTTTGATAAGGTAAATAATTATCCTAAAGAGTGGTTGGATTTTATTGAGTGGATATTTTAGTTCTTTAAGACCCCTGAGACCTCCAAAGAGGGTGTTTCCATGTATATGATTGAAGTACTAGGTAGGAAGTGGTAGGAGTTGATGGTTCTCTCTAGGAGGAATGAGGATCTCTCATTGACTACTTTCAAGGTGTGTCTTAATTGGTAGTTCTAGTTAGAGACCTCGAGGGTGGTGGAGGTATGAGAGTACATGAATTTGGATCATGGGGATCATTTAGTGATGGAGTATGACACCTATTTTACAAAATTGGTACATGTATCTCCAGATCTCTTCATGAATGATTACCTTAATGATCAGTATTTTGAGATTGGGTTGAGGCCAAAGATCAGATATATGGTAATTTTTTTTACAAACCTATTCAGAGGTGTTTGATAAGTAAGATATGAAATATGATAGTTTTACCCGTAATATCAGTCTCATTGGAATTCCTTAATTGGGTAGAATCTGGATTTATTCATTAGGTTAGAAGTAGAAGAGAGATGAGTCACATTGGGGTAGTGATAAGAGTGTGTAGCAGTCATCTAGTTCATCTCTTGTGGATTATTTTGGGCATAATCCCATTGATTTTATTAGTGTGGGAAGGTTGGTCACACCAAGACTCAATTATTTTAAAATGTAAGGAAATTTCACTAATGTGGGTAGTCAGAGCATCTCTTGTGCTTCTATCAGTTGGATTCATGGGGGAGTGGTGTATGCTCCACTTTCTCAAATGGCTCTTAGGTGCAGTAAGAGGCTTCTAAAGTTGGAGGATCTCACCATCATGGTAAGGGGGTTCTCACCAAGGTATGAATAAATTGGTTGAATCTAAGATATCACTACAATAGATTCGGGTTTTCACAGCACCATCCCTTTAACAACACTAAAAAAAGCACTTTTAAAGGGGGGTTTTATCAACGTTTTTTAAGACCACTAATAAAGATCCCCCTTTATTAGTTCTTTTTTATTAGCAATGATAAAGGGTATATTTTAAAAAATAATAATTAAAAGTAAAATATTAATATATTAATATATAAATATATTAATATATAAATATATAAATATATAAATATATAAATATATTTTTATAAATATAAATATAATATATATATTTTTTTAATGTGTTTTAGATAAGGATAAATAAAAATTTAATCTTAATATATAATATATTTAGTAAAAAAAACTTATGAAATAATTTTAAAAATATTTTTAATTAATATATATTTTTCTAATAATATTCATTTAATAATAATTTTAATATAAAATAAATAAATAAAATATCTAAAATAAGTTGAAAAAATAACTCAAACTTCAAATGACCATAACTTTTGATCTGGGTGTCCGTTTGA
Source organism: Viscum album (assembly GCA_963277665.1). Taxonomy (NCBI): domain Eukaryota; kingdom Viridiplantae; phylum Streptophyta; class Magnoliopsida; order Santalales; family Viscaceae; genus Viscum; species Viscum album. Next base: position 1,284,704,882 of record OY728136.1, on the reverse strand, counting down.
GCTCTACCACATACCAAATCGAATATTGCAACAATATCTAAACCAGTGTAACTTAGGGACCTTGATTAAAGATTTTTTTTGAGGCCAGAAGGCCCAGTAGGCCTCCAAAACTGAGTTTTTAGTCCACGTACCCCGATTTTTTAACATTTGATGGATTTAAAGCTCATTTATGAAGGACTTTTTGTCATTTTTTGGTGTGGACTAAAATTATTCATAGGTATTACATTTATATTGATATAATGGTTTTTAAATTTTCTAATTTATTATAATATACTATTATTTATAATCAAATATATAATAATAAATATATATATTTTATATATTCACACCTAAATATTTAATTTTATAAATAATTAATTAAACATATTTACATATAAAATATATTTATTAATATATAATCTTTATCTAACTAAAAATTAATATTCATTTTATTTAAAATAGACAATATGAATATATATATACCTATATAATGTGTGTGTGTGTCTATATATATATATATGTTTGTGTGTGTGTGTGTGTTTTAGCAAACTGATATATATTATCTATATATTCTAACATATAAATAGAGATATTAATATATGACAATGTAAATATATATAAATATGTATTATTATACTTACAGATACACATATATATATAATATATATACATGTGTATGTATGTTGTATATATGTACTTTTTATTTATTTATAAACACACACACACAAACATATTTTATAAATGTATTTAAAACTAATATTTCAAATATATATTAATATATGAATAAATATATAACTAAATATATATTAATATAAAAATAAATATACAGATATAAAATATAACTATATATATACAAATAAATAGATACAAATAGATATTAATATCCGAATATATATATATATATATACTAATATAACTAAATTTATATATATTAATATAAATATATTTTAATATATGAATAAATATAACTATATATATATAAATAAATAAATAGATATATCATTAAATGTAGAACAATGTAACATAGAGGAGGGGTAAAGTGTCCAATGCGTAGGGAAGAGGTCTTGATTTCAAATCCAGGGAGAGGTAGGGGTGCACACGCAGGTGCAGGGGGGTATAACGCTATTAAATGGTTGGGGAGGGTACTATTAAAGGCTGGCTGGAAGGGGTGGGCATGACTGGGGGGGGGGGGGGTGGCGGTGAGCGCTATTGAAAGGGGTGGAGTGCTCTGTTAAAAAGGGTCTCTATTTTTTTAATTTTTTATACATTTTTTGAATTTTATCAGCGCTTTTTTAAAAGCGCTGATTAAATTTGCATTTTATTATCACTAATAAATTTACTGATAAAGACATCTTTTATTAGCGTTTTTTAGTGCTAATAAAATACCCCTTTTATGAGCGCATTTGTGAGCGCTGATAAAAGGTGCCTTTATCAGTGCTAAAAAAAGCACTGATAAAAGGGACCCCCTTTAACTTCACTCAGATTAACAATGCTAAAAAAATGATACTAAAATATATTTATAGCGATAATAAAAATTTTATCTGTAGTAGTGTGTGGTGTCTCCATATATTAGATTTTATACTATAGGACTCAGATTCTGGTTAGACCACAATGAAAGGTATGGTGTTTTTTTCTTCTTCCATGGAATCAATTTTATATTACACTAATGCATCCCATTCCTTCACTTCACTAAAATTTATTGGTTCTTTGGTATTTGAGCTGATTTTATTCTATATTTCATGGATTTTATAACCCCATAGGGTAGGAGGATAGAGAACGGTTTGAAGTTCCTTGAGTTCCATGTTTTGGTAGCTAGTGTGGAAGTCGTTTGGGATATCCTTACTTTGGACCTAGACATTTTTGACCTTATAATCAACATGGATTGGTTGATCAACTTTAATGAACTATTTGACTGTTATTTCCATAGGGTTTAGTTCCTTACTCATGATGGGAGTACTCACATATTTCAGGGTGAGTGGGATTTGTGGTCAGGGAGGGCATGAATAGTTTCTTCATAGTTGGGGTTGATATCATGCCATAAGTCTAGGATATTTCTTGATTCTATTGAGTAGAGTTTAGTGGGTCAACTTCTAGTGGTCTTAGATAGTTATCTATATGTGTTTCCTAAGGATTTTTTGGATTTATACACCAATTATTGGTTGAGTTCACAATTGATGTACTCTGTGAGATGATATTTATATTCGTAACATCTTACAATATGGATCCTTATGGGATGAATGAGTTATAATTTTAGTTATAAGAGCACAAGGTCAAGGATTTTATCCATCCTATCATTTCACCATGGGATTCACCAAATATATTTTCAAATAAGGTGTATTTAATCCTTTAAATTTGTATAGTCCATTGTAAGATTAATCGGGTTACCATGAAGAATAAATACCCATTACCCAAGATTGATGAACCTTCTAATTAGCTTTGGTGAGCCTGTAGGTTTTCAAAGACCTAATTGAGGTCCAGGTATCACCTATTGACCATCCAATAATAGGATGTTCCAAATACCACCTTTTAAAGATGGTATGGACACTTTTATTATTTTTTATTCCATTTTGGATAACCAATTATTTTAAAGTCTTTATAGAATTAACAAACTATATATTCTATATCTTTTAGGACTCCTTCATGGCCATCTTTGGGAATGAAATCCTAGTGTATTACAAGATTAATGATTACTATTTTGACCATCTGTAGTTTGTTTTGGGATTTTTTAGATATCACCTTATATATTAAAATCTATCTAAATTATAGTATTTGATTTAGGATGTAATTTTGTTGTTCCATGTTATTTTTTAGGTAGGAGTTTCAAGGTATCTTGAGAAAGTTTGACTAGTCATGTCCCGGGAGTAACACAAGAATGCATTTGTGATCTGTAAATTTTTTTATTTGCTAGTTGTTATAGAAATTTAATTGAGTAATTATCTAGGATATATTCTCTCTTGATATATTTGACAAGGAAAGGGGTGATGGTTGAGTGGGATTAGAAGTTCTAGAGTACTTTGGAATATTTGGAGGCTCGTTTGAAAACTATACCAGTTTTGATTCGTACCAACTATATGAAAGATTATGTCATGTATTATGATTCTTATAGAGAGGTTTTGGGGTGTGTTCTAATATATTATGACTATGTTTTGGCCTATTTCCCATGGTATCTATGAACACATGACCACAATTATCCCAACAATGACTTGAAATTAGAATAAATTAAGAATTCTTTGAAGATATGGCGACACTACCTCTCTAGGGAGTGTTTTATAGTGTTCTCAATTCATAAGAACCTAAAGTATGATGTCATCCTGAGAGACCTAAACCTTTAATAGAGTAATTGGGTGGATTTCCTTTATACATTTGATTTCGATATACCTTATAAAATGAGGAATGAGAATTTAGTCACTGATGTGTTGAGTAGGAAAACTATAGTGCATGCAATTCTAGAGTCATCTATTGAGTGGGGTTATGATTATTTTGTTTAATATTTTGATCTTATATGTGTAGGAGGATATAAGGAATGTGTTATTGGATAGTTTCTAGGTCACACCCTCTCTTATTGATCGGGTTAGGAGTGGGAATGTATAAAACCCTGAAATGGTGGAGAGACCTTGGCTGATTGGTCTTGGTCTTCTAATTGTTCTATCATCTTCAAAATAATTCAGGTGTTTCCTTTGATCTTAAGGTAGAAGGGGATGTTTGAGGAACAAAATTCTTTTTTGTCCATTCACCTTGATGAAACAAATATGTTTTATACCTTGAGGGGATAGTATTGGTGGCCCAAGATGAGATGCGTAGTGAATATTTTTTTCTATATTCTTGGCCTACTATAGGATGAAAGAGGAACATCAGAGACCAGCCAAGTTATTCTAGACACTCCTTATTCCAATGTCGAAGTGATATAAAATCTATATGGATTTCATGATCAGGATACCTCATACTCTGAGTGGGAAAGATATTATATGAGTGATTGTCGATTATCTGATGAAATCTTCCCACTTTCTTCCCATCAAAGAAGTTGACCAAGGTAGAGGAGCTCATATTACTATATATTTAAGAGGTCATTTGAATTCATGGAGTTATCTAAAAAATAGTTTTATACCAAGATGATCATTTTACTTCCCATTTCTGGAATGGACTCCAGGAGGCATTGGGAACCAAGTTGAAGTTGAGCAACACATATAACCCAAATATGGATGGTTAGTCTAAGAGGACCATCCATAATATCAAAGATATGTTGTGATCATGTATCCTGTATTTTTGCATTTAATTAGAAAGGAACCTTCCGTTGGATGTGTTTCCTTACAATAACAAATATCATGCCTCGATTAGGATAACCCGATTTGATGTGTTTTATGGGAATTCATGCCAATGACTGTTATGTTGGGATGGAGTGGGAAAGCATTTAATTTTTGGACCAAGTATCATATATGATATTAATGAGATAGTTCAGATGATTTATAATAGTTTAGTGACAACAAAGAGTCACCAAAAACCATATTCTGATCGTTTTCATTGCTCGTTGGAGTTTCGAGTAAGTGATATGGTGTTTCTCCAGGTATTAGTTCAATTGGGACATCATCCTTTGGGAAAGTAGGGAAAGTTGGAACCATGTTATGTCAGTATGTTTCATGTTGTTGAAAATCTTAAAAATTTATCCTATTAGTTAGATTTACCACCATATATTTCCTAAATCCATGAACTCTTCCATATTTCATAGTGGAAGAGATACCATCTCGACCCATCTCATGTGTTAGAGTTGGAAGATTAGGACCCTGAGCCCGATACCACCTTTATAGAGTAGCCAATTAATATATTGGATTATTAGTGAAAGGTTCCCCATGGTAATTTGATATCATCAGTCCATGTTCTATAGAATATAGGAAGTGAAGGCCAAGAGACATGGTTGTGGGAATCTTTTATGAGTAAATAATGGCCTTAATGGATTTTTTAGGGATGCATGAAGAATTTATAGGGTATTAAATTTGCATGGTGAGGACTTTGTGATAGCCTATAGGTCACTGGTATGTCTAATTTTGAGTTTTATTTACCTTTTAATTCATTCATGGAGTTCCTAAGTTTTTGGGGTTGGAAATATGAGTTTTTGGGAATATAGACCAAGGTGCATAGTTGGCACACAATTTGTCTAACCATGCAGCTAATCATGTGAGGGTACTATAGGTTGGGACCTGGGAGTTTTTTACGATTTGAGAATAGTTTTTAAAACTATTTTACACCCAAGAGTAATTTTTCCAATTTATTTTTGGGGATATAGTATCCTTCCACAATTAGATCATGGTTTTTCTAACCATTCAACAAAACCGTACGACCTGTCCGGGTCAAATAAAAATTGGTATTTTATCATTTTATCATATCAAATTTTAAGGTTTTTGGACCTCATTTTCCATCCCGGTAGTTTTTATCCCATTATATTAGGTAGTGAATCTTCCCCTATCCTTTCATGGGGGTTTTACCCTTGGTTCTTGGCGCTTTTTCTTAAGGAAAATCAATTTCTTATCGATTTATTCTTTTATTCCTCCTTCTTACCCTTATTATTTTATTTTCATGGAGATGTGTAACCTTATAGAGATTTTTGGATGAATATAGGGGGTGTAATGGATAAAAAGGTTGGTTTTATTATGGTTTAGGTGTGTGAGGCCTTAATCTACACATTCCATGTTATTATCAATAAATGAAATGAGGTTGGAAGTGAATCTAAGGTTAGTGTTTATTTAAGGCAATTTTCCATGACTTGCCTTTAAATTTATAATTGATTTTGGTTTGTGATGTTTGAATTTCCATTGAAATTATTAATTATTGATGTGTATTCCACGTTTTATGTGATTCAGGAATTGGTTTGGAAATTTTTGTGTTTGAAGAAGGTTTTCCAAGTGGGGTTGGTATGTATGCACCCCTAGTGTTTAATAAATTGGATAAAATTGGTTTTATGGTTTCAAAATGGGATTATAAAGAGGTTTAAGAAATGGTTTTACCTTGTAAAATTTTCTTTAATGAAAATAGGAATGTTTATTATGGAATTGTCTTCAGAATTCGATTTTCTTGTATGGGAACTTGTTTGTGATTATGTTGATATGGGTTATCACATGGGTCAATCAGGTGAGAGTGAGGGGTAGTTCGAGGGGACCAAGAGAGCCTTTGGAGGGAAGACCATGAAAACATCCATTTTTGTTTCCAAGGGACTATGATAGCCTTTGGTTAGAAAAACTGTGTGAGATTCCATGGTTGGTTGTCGAGATACCATGAGAGATCTTGAATTTGGGCTCATGTAAGACTATGAGAGCTTCCATTATTACTTAGCCAACTAGGAGACTTATTTGGAATCACTAATAATAGGAATCCTAGTTAGCACCTTAGATTCATATTACTCATTCGGATTTGGTTTATATGCTTTATGAATTTGATTAGTTCCATTTTGACATGTTGAGAGATATTATACCCATTTCCATTTATATGATTGTTTGATGATGATGTCATGCTTTCCTGATTTATTTTGGGAATTTTGATCATTTTGTTCCTTTATTCATTATTTTATCCATGTTGAGAAATTTTTTGAAAAAAATGTTTCATTTGAAATGTAAAACTAAAGGGGTTTCAAAGTCTAACTTTTAAAAAAAATTATGTTCAATCTAAAATATTGGTTTTCATGGGTAAAATACTTAAATAGATTCTTGGTGGTATCCTATTGGATTTTGTGCCTCACACCATACGTTTTCTTTTGGGAATATATATATTTATTTTTGAAGAAAAAATGTAAAGGAAATTTCTCTATGTATCAGGTTGGATCTTCTTAATTATCGTTATCCTTGTTTTGTAGAGGAGACATGGTCTCTTGGAGTGATATCTTGTGGAGTTATTTTTAGGACTTTTTACCCATAGGGGATGTATTTATAGGCCTTTATCAATCTTGTTTTTTTATAGTTTTGGGATTTTTAATTGAGATACCATGTATATGTCCTATTATGAAATGTTTTTTGTGGTGTATATTGTATCTTGTGGTATCTTCTCAGTCATTATCATGTATTCTGGATGGTTTATTTAATTTTTTCGACACTAATGATATTGGTGTGACCATTCCTTTTATGGATGGGTAATTATTGTTAACCATGGGATAAACTATTACTGACAGATTATTGGATATGTATAATGCTTTACACTAGCCTATGGTGATCGGGAACATACTTCAAGCCATGTGGCAGGAAGAATCAGGTAACAGGTTTGGTAAACCCATATTGTTTCATTACAATTTTTCATCATGAACTATGGAAATATAAACATAAAAAGGGGTGAGCTCAAATTATCAATAAGGGAAAACATACAACCGAGACAATCATGGCATATATCTGACAAAAATATAATGGCAGGAATATATAATAAAAAATAATTTCATAATAGAACGAAAATAAAAGCATAATACATCTATAGATAATAATATAAATAAATAGATCACAAAGATATCAGTAATTGTTTCCTTAGAGATGAAATTCATAATTCCATATAGATAATTCTATACCTTAAGCCCAAACATCATGATCTTAGACATCACAATCTTACCATTAAGTTCATCTATCTACAAAATATTTTTTTCAAGGTATAAATACACCAAAATACCCAAAAGATTATCTCATGATATCTACTTATGCATCAAGAGGATATATGTTATCAATCCCCACCTATCACATGTTTAGGTATAATTAATTTATTATATGAAATAACTAGTAAACAATACATAATCAACTATTTCAATAATCATCTATATTATAAAAACAACATATGGAACACCAATACCTTTCCGCATATTAATAAAAGGGATAACATGATCACAACCCATTTTGAGAAAGAAGGTGGATGGTTAAATAATACATATTTAACTTTCCCAAATAATCAATAAATATCTATATGAGAATAAAAAATATACTGATTTTCAATAATTCCCTAACCAATAAAAGGAATCGTTTTCTATGAAAGCATCCCTCAAACTAACACCGTATAGAAAAAAGGGTATACAATTATGTAAATAATTTTCCCAATCAATTGACATATAAAATCTTTCTGGACATATTTCAATCAATGGAAGGAAATATAAAGCATTTATAGAGGAAAGGCATTAGAGGGAAAATCATCCCTATAAAAGAGGATGATTTAGAAACAAAAAGGTAGTGATGGATCATTTATGTGAAAGAAAATAACAGTATAAAATTCATCAATAGAAATAAGGTTTATGGTTTCAAAATAACACATCTCTAGTGTAACAAATGAAACTCATAAGGATTTTGACATATATGAAAACCATAATTGAAAAATAATTCTTCAAATAGTATCATACAAGTATTAAATAAGAATTGTATTATTTGATACCATGAGTTTTATACTAAAAAATATAAACATATTTATTTATTATAGGTTAAATAATATAACATAAATCCCATTAGTGTAAACTGTTTTGAATATGTAACGAAAAGGGAAGTGAAAATTTAAAAGAACATCTAGAATTTTTTATTAACATTGTTGTGAAATAAAAACTTACTTGTAACTTTTAAAAGTAACTTTTTAAAAGGTGAAGTGAAATATTTTGAAAATTTTTAATTTTAAAAATAATTTCAAATAATTTATCCATAAAAAAGACATAAATATTTCAACTTGAAATATGTATGCAAATATAAAACAATTTATTATTGAATGAATCTTTTTAATATTTTTAAATTACCATTATTGAGAATCAACATTTTGAAAAGAGTAATAAAAACTTCTTCTTAGTAAAAAATAATTTTCATAATAAGAGTATAAAATAACATATATTAAAATATTTGGGTGTGATAACCTAATTATGGAAGAACAATTTTGAAGATAATAATTTATAACTCAATGAAAGGATATTTGTGTTATCAATATCCCTTAGAGAAAACATACTCTATAAGGTAAGAAATATTTGAAAATTATTTTTATAGTAGGGATGTAAAAAAAAGAAAAAAAATGAGAGAATAAAAATTAATACAACCAAGGGTTGAACCAACTTATATGAAATTATTTTAAGAGAACAACCATAACACAATGAATGAAAATTGAGTTACCAAAAAGTCTTATGATTAGGGTAACACTTGTATCAAAATATATTTAAATAAAATAAATTTATTTGGATTAGAATATCCCATGAATTAAAAGTAAATAAAATATACAAAATTAATGGGATAATAAATCAACAGAACACCATAAAAGGAAAAAAATGCTTCATAACAAGTAACATGTCACAAAAAATAAGAATTGTGACAAAAAAACTATTCTGAATTTTGAAGCTTTCAATTCAAAACCCATTAAAGGATACAATTAAAATAAAATATTAAATATCATGAAATATTAGTGTATCATGATACAAAATATTAATGGGATATTAGATAAACCTTTCTAGAGAAAATATGGGGTATAATAATAAATGTGTATAGATGAGTGAAAATTTTATACAGGAAACACTTACCTTTATTCTTGATTTTTGAAAATGCACTCTAACATCATGTATAAAAAACATAGATAAATTTTAAAAGAAAATAAATCATATATTTTCCATTTATAATCTTCATTTATAATCATTATCTATATTATTTCTAGTTATTTATTACCTCTTTTCAATATCGGGTTTAGGTAATCTTGATCATTTCAAACTAGTTTCATAAAAATTATATTAAGATTAATTATTGTTAGAAATTTTAACATTATAATTTAATTAAAGGTATTAGAATGAATTTTAAATGATAGTTATCAAGGTATAATTTCTTTCCATGTTATTTTAGGTTACAATCCATAAAGATGAAATAAACTATGATGATGTTTAAGTTATTTTTAACAAATGAAAGATGTTTTATTAAATAATGAGTTTAATAATAATGTTTCTATTATAAAATAAAAAAATAATTTTTTATATATCTAAATAATATTATACCTGAAATTTAATTCTTGTATCCATCCATGATATAAATTTATAGCGTTGTTCACATGGGTTTTTAAACCAACCCGAACATGAATATACCATAATTAATAGATCATTATGAAGTGATTTAGTTGTAATATTATTATATCAGAATAATAATAATTTTATTTAGTCTTTATTAGTGTTATATATAATATTTTTAAGTAATTATAATAATAAATAATAGATAATAATATATTACATAATATGAGTAAAAATATTTTCTTATTAGTATGCTTGTTTGAAATGATTGAATTAATAATGATCGTTTGTAGATTGTATCATTAATAGGTTCTCAAATATATCATAAAAAACTTAATGATAAAATGAAAATTTTCTTTTTCCATTAAAACTATTCTCATGATAATCTATATAGTGTGGTGATAAAAAGAAAAATTAAAATCAATCATTCTGTGGAGACGGTATTCCACATGTGTACATGGTTGATGATTTCATTTTATACAGAAAAGGAGAAATGTATAATTTATTTTATAATTTTAGAATCTAAAAAATGTTATAAATATCGTAATTATTTTTTAAATTCAACATTATGGCCATATTTGTGTGGTGGTAAAGGAAAACAAAACATGATGCTTCATGGAGGCGGTAATCCATGAACTTACACAGATGTCATTTTTTCTTAAGGGAAAGGTGAAAAGGTGGATAACGGTTATTACATTAGCATAATAATATTCATTATATAAAAAATGATGGTTTAATTTCATAGTAATTTTAAAATAAAAAAGGAACGAATCTAAATAAGTTATGGAAAAACAATTACCCACATTGTGAATTTTGAGTTTCCCTTAGAGAATTCCTTGGAAAATGAAGGATTAGTCTATTATCTTGTAACCAGAATCTCAAGGATGAGAAATATGATTGTAAGGGAATGAAATTTTTTAGTTTTTTCATGAGGACAACTAATTTTAAGAGTAATATTAAATGGATGGTGAGAGACCCATTTTAAAGTGAGAAGGGATTTTATTTTTTAAAATAATCATAAGTTTTTAACAATGGGAAGTAACTTTCAAGAAATGTGGATCTAAAATTGAGAAATAATGGAGTCACAAATAGATAAGGTCTAACAAGGCCTCAACAACACATTATCATAAATTTTTTTACATGTTTTACCCTTTTTAACTAGATTAAACCATTTTAACCTTAATTTCCTCTTACTGTAGTGAATAGTTTTTACCTTTGTAATTTATTATTTGTTAATAAAAAATGGTCATTATTACATAATTTGGACGAACCGATTCCAAATTTGAAATTAATTTTATTTGTTTCAATTTCTGAAGTTGATAAAAATTAATTTTAAAATAATAAATGTATAATGTATAAACAATAGTTTTTCAAGAAAAATATTAATCAAGTTATAAAATATTGGATATTGTCTTGTAAACTAGAATAAATTTCATTTATATTTATAATTAATCTTAAAAAACTATTATTTTACATATAAATTTTTTCACAAATTTATATGACATACTTAAATACTAATAATGTCATTAAATCACGATATTTGCAAAAAATGTATTTTAAACCGTTCACCTTAAAATCATTTTTTTGAAAAAATACTAGAAATCAATCCTAAAAAATATTAATATGATGTTTAAAAAAATATTTTTCATTTTTTCTAATTTAGATTCAAAAATTTCAAAATTTATGTTTTAAAAAAAAATTATAAAATATAATGAAAAACTCATTTTATAGGGAAAATGACTCTTTAGAACACAATCTCTTCTTCTTATTTATTATAATTTACAAATTCGTGTTAACCAAATATTAATATTAATTTATATTACATTTAATTAATCATATTTTTCTTATGATAAAGAAACATTTCACATAAAATGATTTTTTTTAAAAAAACTACAATTCTACGCTTTAAATGATCTTATTAGTTCTTTTAGCTATAAGAAATGAATTTCATTCATCGTAAAAGTATCCTTTATTTTATTTCAATAAAAATTTAATAATGTGGTTACTACCATTAATTAACACTAATTCAATGGATTGGTTTTAATGTACATATTTAAATATTTATATTTTATCAAAATATATCACTGTTTCATTTATGTTCGGTGTTGCATATGGACTATGATATCGACTAAATTGAATTATTTATAGATAATCATTTTTTAAAATCTTACTGTTCTACATTTTCTCTATCAATAACATCAAATTTGAATATATTCATTTAAGATAACCTCATATTCATGATAATAATTAAATAAACCAGGAAATGTGATGATTAAAAAAAGTATAGTATTATTTGATTAAAAATTTATCTTCAACTCTAAACTAGCCTGAATTTATCATTATTTATAGAACTATAATATTTATTGGTTCTCTATTATCATATAACACACATATATATATATATCCATTATTATAAAAAATAAATCATATTCCATAGAATTCACACATTTTATCAGTTTATTTAAATTGAATATATAGTGAAGATTTTCATTTAACTTCACTTGGATTATAAAAATATATAAGAATATTATAATAATCCATAATTTTTTCAATTGTTCATAAAATAAATATATTTAAAAAACTATTATTTTTGATTTATTGTTAGATTATCCATGATTTCTCCATTTTCTATACTATTTTTGATCCTTTTCATTCTAAAAGGTCTTTTTATATCTCTTTCTATCTTTATTGGTTTATCCATTTCATCAAATCCCATTCCAAATTTGTTTATATAGTGATGAATTTTAATTTATAGATTCTAAATAATATTTTTTAACAATTCAATGAATATAAATTGAGATATTTTTCTTGCTTTATTTAATATTTATTAATATACGTACTTCATAAAAATTTTGAAATACATAATTACCATATTTATCATGTTGTTATATCTATAAAATTCAATATATAATTATTAAATTTTTTATTGATGAAAAAATATTAACTTCAAGACCATTTTTTATAATTTTATAGAAATATTTTTTATTTTCCACCTTATTTTATTCATGTAATATTTTATGTGATGAAAATAAACTGCATTATTTACATTTATATTCTTTATAAGTCAATATATCATGTCTTCTAATTCCTCAATTTTATTTACACTTATATATACTACCTTTTTTATGACTCATTTGGAATTATCTTATAATTGAGTAGTCAAATATTACATCACTAAATATTTTTTTAGTGACATTAGATTTGAGTTATCATAATATTCATGTGATATACTCAAATTATTTTAATTGATTCTTTGAATATCTCAACAATAACTTCATTTAACCTTATTCTTGTTAACCATGCCTTTTATATTGCATCCTTTAAATAAAATACTTTAGTATCATTTGATTTATTTTTTATTTTTTGAAATATAATTTTTTCCTATAATACCTTATTTAACATTGTTTTTAAATTTTAAAGAATTTAATATTGTATTACTAGTTATATTAATAAAATACAAGGTAAAATATCATCTTGAGTTTATTTGAAAGTGAGAGTTTTTTTTCATTTTTTCTTTCAATCTTGAATTTTGATATAGAGAGTTATATTTAGAGGTAGTTTCAATAGTGATTAAATTTTTTAAATTAATTTTAAGGATCTGGGTGAAGGGTTAAGGGGGTTTTATATGAAATATTTTGATGCAAATGACATCAAGTATTTGATATATACTCATAAAGTACTTAGTGAGGGTGAAAAAATGAGGGTTATTTCAAGTGGACCACTAAGTACCCGATAAAGGTGTATCAGTTACTTAGAGGCCTTAGTTTTTATTTTTTAATTATAATTAATTTAATAAAAATTTAAATTGAAAACAAAATAATTATTCTTTTTGAATTTTGAGTCAGCTAAACTAGGTAACCCAAGGCACTCTGTTATTCTTTTCTCCATCTATTTCTCCATCTTCAATCTCCTCCACAAGTTTTATATTAATTAATATATCTAAAGCAAGAGTCACATTATGGTGAGTTTAAGTGAACACACCCCATCTCTTTCTAGTTGTATATTCATTAATATATCTAGGTATATGGGTGATAATTTTTGAAGGTGTCATGTGAGGTTATGTAAGACCCCTTAGAATAATTGTGGATATACCAAAAATGGTGCAACTTGATTTTAGTATCACATATTTGTCATATTAATGCATGATCATTAAATATGAATAAAATTAGAATACAAGATAGGTAGATTTCCGTTATTTGAGCCTTTTATAGTCATTTAAGGTTTGGTAGAATATTTATCTTATTTACATTGAGTGTATTGAGTTAATCTTGAGTAAGGGGTATGGTTAAGTTGGATAATTTTAATTAATGTTATTATATTGGTGAAATAACTAGAATATTTTAGTGAGTTTATTTATAAATAGTATCATGCAACATTCTTCACACATAAGTGTGACATTGGTATCAGTCATTTGGACTCTTTTTTATTTAGTGGGTGGTTATGTATTGAGTTCAAGAATGAGAAAGATAAAATGATATGGGAAATGTCTTATGACCACGGATAAAGTTACATATGACTAATGGTTTAGATTTTTCTATATGGGGAATGAAATTTAGGGGCTCTTAAGGTATTTACATAAGATTTTATGTTATGATACAGACTATAATGATTTTTTTAACCCTGTGTGTTTTTCTATGGTGAATTTTGAGACATAGAATAAACTGTTACCTAAAACAAGAGTGGTATTAAGAATTATTCATCATTTAACCATTGAGTTATTGTGATCTATTCTATATTACATACTTATAATGGGATTATTAGAGTAGTAGAATAAAATGAGGTAATACATTAAAAGAAAATGGTTTTGAATTTTAATATCAATAATTGAAAATTATTTTCCTTTAGAATGAATTAACATAATAGTGTTTTTTCATTGATAATTTTATTTTTTAAACCATATATTTTATGTTAACCCGTTATTAGTTATTTATGCTAATAATAGGGTTTATTTTTATACTTTACATGTATATACGTATTATTTATATGATATACATGTGTTGTATTATCATTAAAAATTATTTTATCATGCTATTTATATTTATTTCTACTGGTAATGATTATTATTTTTTCTTTAATCTATGAGCATTTTGAAATTTTATCCTAAGAAGATAGAAGGGAATTTATATTTTGATAAATTTTTTACATAAATATTATATGGATATGTTATTGATAAAGTTTTCAATAGTGAAATATTTTAAGGGAAAAAAGGTTACTGGACTCTTATTTACTTTTACCCTTTCTCTATGAGATGGTATTAATGGTCTCCTAACTCTTTCTCTATATTTCCATTTACCATGAGAAGCATACCAAGGATCCTGAATTTATATTGATCTTTTATCTCATTTTTAAGCTATTCTAAAATTGTTTTTAGTTACCCCTGAGATTATATCAATGTAATTATAGTGTTTTTCCACTAGGATTTGGTTTCCCACTGAGTTATGTACCCACAGCCTTCATATGAATCATAACGTAGATACAAATTCATGTGCAATATTTAAACTATAATTATGTCTGATAGAATAATTTTAATAATTTTTAATCTAATTATGGTGTTAGAGTAGTTGGATTTGACTTCACTAAGGGATGGAGTGTTGGTGGTCATCATTTTCAAGAAGAGTCCTCATAATTTGACTAATTTTATATTCTTTTATTTAGAATGCTTTAGTTTTTTTATCTATTTATTTTTTCTATTTTTAAATTTTTCTTAAACTGGTATGTTTTTTTGAATAATAAGTACTCCTTAGAATACAAGTTGTCTTTTTTATTTTGGGAAAAGTCTAATGTGCGGATATGTCATGTTGATTTTTTAAAAGTATATTATTAACATCGAATATATCTAAAAGATGGTAAAATATTCTCCATGGATATATCTAAAAACTAAGTTCTAGTCAAAAAAACTTATAATTTGGTGAACTTGGTTAGGTTAATATTGTTATAAATTGGTTCAACTAAATATTTTTATTGGGTTATTATAAATAACATCAATGTGGTGTTTGGGTTCTATGATTTTTTCTAAAATAAGAGATATAGTGGATTGGGACTTGTGATGAAACCCATAAATTGACATGATCACCATATTTATAGAGGAATATAAAGTTTCTATGGATAACTAGGATAAGAACCTCAATAATGAGTGAAATTTTCATTTGAGTGTCATTTTAATAGAATTGGGAAACTTGATATGTTTTATAGGGATCAATCAAGAGCTAGTTTTTATATTTTTTTCAACAATTATCTTCAAAATTTAGGTTTATTTGAAATGTGTATTCTTGTGTGGGATTTTTACATTATATTGTTTTTTTGTAAAACATGTAATAAATTATTTTGAGGAAATATTTTTTTAAGACATAGTCTTTGTTATTTTATGTATCAATAATAAATTAATCATTATTATTATGAATATTTTATTTCTAGAACCTTACTTAACTTAACCCAAACATGAAATAAAATATAATGGGTTTTGGTCAATTAAAAATCAATAATGAATTAATACATGTTTCATTATGTTTCCAATGTAGATGTATTAATTAATTAAGAATTATTTTAAGAATTATAGTGGCGTTTACCTCTTGATAGTGATGTTTTGGGATAAGAATATAAGTTTAATCCCAAAGGTTTAAAATAAAAATTAATTTCCATTAAGACATATCTCAATTTTATGAATTTTTATAGGATAGTTTTTTATCTATTTGATAGCCTTTTTATAATGTGGTTGGTTTTGATCCATGTATTAGAGATGGGTTTATAATATATATGAGTGTTGGAGATTCCTTATAGTGTTTATCTTACAGTATGATTTTCCTTCGGTGTATTTGGGTTTAAATCATAGATAGTTCATGTGATTGATTTCAATTATGTGAAAATATAATCACCTATTATTTTTAACCAGGTTTATTAGGTATCAAATTAGGACCGATATGATAAGACACAAGATTTTATAAAAATAATATGTTGTAAATTAATTATATCTTATATTTTTGATTGAGATAGAAATATATGAACCTTATTTAGTGGTGTTTTACAATGTTTAACCCTTGAGTTCAATAAAATGGGTGATGTATAGGATTTATTTTCACAATGAATTTAATTTAAGTCTCTAAGACATTGATATAGGTCAATAGAGAGAGTAATAGATGGAGGTTAGGTTTATCACTCATCATGAGAGTTATTTTATTCTTCTATTAATAATGAATTATGATAGAGAACTTTAAAAATTGGTTTAAACATATTTGATTTGTTTTTAAATTAACTAATACCCCTAGAATTTATATATGACCTTTACAGTTCCTAAGTTAAAAGGAAATAGAATTAAAATATAGATAACCATTAAGATGAAAATAAGTGGTGGATGATCAACTTAGATTAATTTTTATTATTTATTATATGTGATCTTTTGTAAATATATTTTTCACAATAATAAAAATTAAAAATTAATAAATATTGAATAATTTTTTCAATCATTAATTTATAAATTTAATAAGTTTGAAGGATAATTATACATCTTATCCATATTTTCAATAAAAGGGATTTATAAGAGTTTTAATTATAAAAAGAGGGCCTAGAGATTCATTCAGAGTATGTCTAGTACTTTTTTTGTTAACCCTTAGTCGGATGTAGTTAAAAAATCATTTACAATGAAGTTAATGTATTATTTACCTATCAATACTTCAAGTGTCAAATGATGGTTTAATATAAGTTGAATTATAATTCCAATATTCAATAAAACTGAATTTTTACTAGCCACCAAGGTAGGTACACAATTATTTGTCAATAATAAAATTTCCTTTGGAATACTTCCAATTTGGATGGATGGGGAATTTTTAAACTCTATGGAAATGGATTGAAGTTATTCCATGCATGTCCAAAGTTTGTTGAGATTTATTTTCATAATGAAAAGTCATCTGTATCTTAATACAATGGTAACATTAAACATCATGAATCCCTATATTCCATAGAAATGCTCAAGATTTAGGTTAGAAAGGTTATTATGAGTATGGAAATTGACAAATAGTTATTAGGTGTTTATGTATAAAAAATTTACTAGTTACTCCAAACACATGAGATAAGGACAATCCTATCATGGGGACACACCATCCATTTTTTAAATATGTCATCATTTTCAAGAGTGAAGTAAGTTGAATGTTATTGGTGTTATGTTAAGTAAACCATTACAGTGATGGTTTAGATTATGTGTTGACTTATTTATTTAAGAAAGGTATTTTTTATTAGTGATAAGGGTAACTATAAAGTTTGAATATTATAACTAGTATCATTTTTAAGGAATTAGGTAATATGGAAATCACCCAAAGGATTTGATGAATATACTAACATGATTTTAGGTAACATTAAAAATATCCATTTCTTAAATGATACTTATTTTTAGGTATAGTTTCAAAATTCTAAATTTAATTCAATATTTTCAGTAACTTAATCATGTGGAATTTGATAGTTTATCCACTTTTGAGTTTAGGATAGAGAATACTGGTTTACCCAGAGAAGGTGTTGATCTATTGAGTGATCAACTATCTAGTGCACAAAATATTACATTGCATATTATATATAGGTGTTGATAACCTTGTGATTCTTAGTATGAATATAAAGGAATATATATCTCATTTAAAAAGAATCATTTAAAATTTTTTATATTTTTTATTTTGTATAGAAAATATGTCAAGATTTGTGGCATTGTTTCAGTTACATAATGTGATATATTAGAATCTAAATGTATATATCATCATTGATTTCTAAATAAACCAATAATTAGAGCTTTGATTATCTAGAATTACATATATTAAACTATAAAGATATGACTCTATAATTACACACTTTTTTGGATAGTGACTCATGAATACTTAATTTTAGAGTGGTCATTTTTAAAAATTAGGCGTTTTTATACCATCTAAGGGATATGTTATTATTATTTAGAATTTATTGGGAAAAAATGTTCTTCATTATATTAGGTGAGTTAAAACTTAGAAATTATCAAGGTTATTTATTTGGGATGAGAATTACTATGGCAGGGAGTTTATAGTGACCAATATTTGGGTATGTCAACAAAATTAGGTAAATAAATATGAGATCATGCTGAATTATAGTCAGGATCATTTTCTATTTTTATTTTTATTCTTTAATTTTGAAAAATTAGGTTGGTTTTAGTGGGTTTTATTAGAATTTAAGTATTTTAAAGGATTTTTTTGGTTTATATCTAAAAAATTATGGAGGTTTTATATATAAAATTTTGATACAAATAACCTTGTGAACCTGATAAGTGTAACTAAATATGAGTGGCCCCTGGGGAACCACAGAGTACCCAATGGAAGGGTACTAGGTACCCAATATCCCATTTTTTAGTTTTAAATATTTTTTTTAAAATATTTAAATTAATATCACACTATACTTTATTTTTCGTTTTGACCCATTCATCCCATAGATTACAATCCCCTATATTCTCCTTTTCTCCCTCTCATTATCCATTTTCTATATCCTCTATTATTTTTTAATTCATTGATTCTCTGTAAGAAGGAGTCTACTTCTAGTGATTCAAAAACCAATCTCACTATATCATTAATTTTCTATCATCATTTTCATTATGTTGTATCAAATACTAAAAATTTAAGGGATTTTTCTTAATCCTTTGATTTTAATTGTTTGAGAATGAATATTCTAGAAATTATGGATGGTTCTATATTTGATAGCACATAGTTGGTGGTGAAATACATTTTCCAAAGAATTATATATTTATTCTAGGAAGATATAATGGTGTTCTAGGGTAATAAATTGTGTCTGGCCCTAGATATCACCAACAAGGATTGGGTGTCATTTGAGGTTCTATAAAAACCCTTATGATAATAACGAATGCACCAAATATGATTTCTCTTTATTTTAGAGTCATATATTTGTTATTTCAACATGTGATCATTGATTATATATAAAATAAAAATCCATGATTGGTATATTACTTTTAGTTGAGCCTTTCATTGTATTGTGATGTTAGGCAGAATAGCTTTCAATTGTCCATTGAGTGTACTGATTCAATATTCTATAATAGGTATGGTTATGTTGTGTGTTTTTATTTAAAGTGAGTATGTTAATGAAATATATATAACCCTTTATTTAGTTTAATAGTAAATAGTGTTGTGTGACCTTGTCCACCCATATGTGTGTCCCTAGTGTGGGTCATTCAGATTCTTCGATGGCTAATGAGGGGTTATGTATAGAGTTTAGGTATGGGAAAGGGAAAATGGTATGGAAAATTCCTTATCACCATGGATAAAGATTTTTTTGACTAATATTTTATATATTTCTAGGTTATTCATGGAATTTGGGCATCCTTGATCGATTTAATTAGGTTTTAGGGTTATAATAAGGAGTGTAATGATTTATATAACCTTTATACTACTAGAATGATCAATTTATAGATAAAGAATAAACTCTTATCTAAATCAAGAGTTAATATGAGAATTAGTGTGCATTGAACCATCAAGAGAGGGTGATCCTTTATATATTTCATAGTTTCCATGGGTTTATATAAATAATGGAATAAAATTAAATAAGTCATAAAATAAAATGTATTTATCTTTTAAAAATAATCATTGAAAATTGTTTTTCATGGGAAAAATTAATATAATTATGGGTTTAAGTTGATTATATTATTTTCTTAATTCCATGTTTTTTATGATTCCGTATTATTGAATTATTTCTGTTGATAATAGGTTTTGTTACTATACCTTACCAATATATATATTATAATTATATGTTATATATATGGTGTCATATCATTAATAAGGGTACTGTAGTATTCTGGTTATTGTTAAACATATTGGTTATAATTATTGTTATATTCGTCATACATGTACATGTTTAATAACTATTCAGAGAAGTTTGAAGGGCATGCATAATATTATATATTTTTTCTATAGGTCATAGATTGATAGGTCATTGATGTAATGTTTTTGGATGATGGAATCTATAGTGACATATAGTAAGAGATTAATAGGACATGGACTCTTGTTCAAATTTTCCCTTTCCTCATGGGATATGATTAATGGTTCTTTAAATCTTGATCCCCATTTATATTTCCTATATAATGGGAATCAAGTTGATCTGACTCATATGTATCCGAGGAACCCAAAGGATAGACAGAACACTGAGAGTGGAGGGGTAAATTAATGGCCACTTAAAACTTTTATGAATTTATTTCCTTTTAAATTCATCCTCTTAGAATTATTCAACATCGATATACTCCTCATGTTTTACAACCTCAATTAAATAATTAGTAAATAAAGAAACATTAAAATGGGTATTTTTACAAGGTTTGTTACAAATACACACTCTTTGAATTGATTGGTTATGCACCCCAATCATAAATTATCCACTATAATAAATATCATTCAAATAAAATCAGAGGGTTCATCACACACCACAACCAGATCAGAGTCACACTGATATTCCCTCTTCTAAAGTCACACCATCCACTTTATTATATATCACATGACTTCCCTTGTAAGATTACAACTAGAATTATTTAATAGCTTCACACTATTGTCACCAAGTCACTGAGTGATCTCCCTACATACCCTGAGTTCCACTTGTCATATAGAGTCTCACAATATATATTCAAGTGTTCTTTATAGCACTTATTTTTATATCAATCATTTAATAGAACATGTATGTCACTAAATTCCCAAAATAGAATTGTTTCATCCCATAATCAACTACTTGGAATTTTAGAAATTATTCAACTAATCTCTATAACTCAGTTACCGTTCACATCTTAGCTTCACATAACTTCTACTAAATCTTCTAACCTGGAGTTATCACTCGACAAGCTCTGGTGATCTTTTATATTATACAAAACCTCAAAAAACGGCTAAAACCAAGTATAAAACATGGTATTCTTATTCTTATAGCTTTGAATCTTTCAAATTGATCTCAAATGATAGCTATATTCTTCTTGTTCTTAACTAAACATTAATTGGATACTATTTCTTTTTTATTTAAGATATATTCTTCAAATATCACACAACATAACATCTAACAGATAAAGCTCACAAAAAAAAACAAATTTTACTTACTCTTTTTATATATAATACTCTCTAATATTATCATTTCTACTCACATCAATTATTATATCATTAATTCAAGATTTAATTTCTAAATAACATTAATGGTATTCCATAGGGACAAATAAACTACAAAAAAATCACATTTATAGAATACCCAGATTGGATTATCATAATTACTTGTGATATGATTTTTCAACTCAAGGGGTATTCCTAGAATAGCCTCATTAAATGTTTTTTTTTGAAATAGGGCCCAAAAGATCCTCAAAAAAATCTACAGTAGGTGATACTTCATCTTCTTCAATATGTTTCCAT
This sequence comes from Viscum album, assembly GCA_963277665.1. Taxonomy (NCBI): domain Eukaryota; kingdom Viridiplantae; phylum Streptophyta; class Magnoliopsida; order Santalales; family Viscaceae; genus Viscum; species Viscum album. The sequence goes on along the minus strand of OY728136.1, from coordinate 1,284,682,562 downwards.
AAAATCTTCACTCCAAATATTTATAGTTGTACACAAATCTATAAGAAGTCATTTATATAGAATGGAATTCATTTTCATTTCTATATTAAGAAAATATCAAATTCTTATCATTTCTTATGTCTTTGGAAAATTCATATACTTCCATGTTAGATACTCAAACACTCTAATATAGAATTGAATCAAAATGATATAGGATTCGATAAACAGAATTTTGAGGTTTGATGAAACTTCATCTTCATTATTCTTAAAAACCCAATATACACATTTTATACATTATAGAATATATATAGTGTAACCTATAAATTAATACTGATCAATGAAGTCATGGATCATGGCTTGTCTAAGCATCTTTATGTTCAGAAATGCAAGGCCCAAATTTATCATCAACATATTTTATTACCTCAAAATTAAATAAATCTAAAAACTTGATGTTTCATTATGATTTAATATTCCCATTACATGGATGAAGATATCTCATCATTATTCTCATTCTTGTATCACACACAAATATAGGTGATTATGATGTTTATACCAAGAAAAAATTTCTCTGTTATCACCACAAATTAATCCATCCTTTTCAAATTCAAAATCCAGAATCTTGATTTTTTTATCTAATAGAACATTGAAATTTTTCTAAGTGTCATAGTTATACACCAGGAACTTCAAAGACTTACATTATAAAAGCTTTATTTTCTGAGTTTTATGATCAATATCAAAATTCTTACATTCATTTCCAAAAGTCTTAGACTATACCTTTGTCAATTTTATGCTTAATCCAAAATTAATAAATTACAAAAAATACATATGGTGATTTCAATAACTTATGTAAAAGTCTTATGATCCGGAATTATACTGTTTTAGAAGTCACACAATCACGCCTTTATCAATTTTCATCTGACATAAAAGTCTTATGATAAATTCACTCATCCGACAAAGACATACAATCATCAAAGTCATATGATATAGCTCAAATTATTATTATTTACTTAAATATTTATATGCAAAACTAGAACTCTTACGTTTAGAGTGAAGTCTTAGGATCAATAAAAAAAGTCTTATGCTCAGGAATTAACCATTTTTCCAAAGAACAAATAAATTCAATTTATATAGTAATCTTAAAAATGACTTTTGATTTTTTCCAGAGATACTCTAACCTCTTCAAATCATCTTGTAACTTATAAAAATGATTTTTGGTATTATTAAAATATTTCCAATCTCTTTCCAACTTAGTTCCAAGAAATTAAAACATATAATGTAATGAAATAAGATTATTTCAATGAATATTTCTTTTAACTCAGGTGTGGTTATTCTTAAATTAATCCAAATCAAACACTATTTCATTCAACCTATAGAATATAAGGATTATTCACCATCATCACTTGTCATATACTTGAATACTAACTCTTTCAATCATATAATGTAATATGTTTTTACCACTTGAATCTATCTAGCTAGGTATTCAAGGGAATCTATCTCCACTTGTATCTTTTTCTAATATTTGGGAGGTATCTTCCCAATCTCCTTTCCCATGTACCCATTATGGGAGTATTTCATAGATCCTTAACCCAAAATATTGGGTAGCTTCACTTCTTACTTAATGGGTGGATACTCAAATCCATAACCCTGATTATCACATTTTCAATTCCAACAAGAATAATTGAACACAAATGCAACCGTCAACCTAGGGGTACTTCAATCCCCCCCTTCATATTTGTTTTCAATTTAAATTTTACTCTAGTTTTCAATGTTATTCATATATCCTTAATTTGAAATGAATGAAAAGGGGTGGAAATTATTCTCCCCCTAAATGCATGATTCATTTTACTCTCACCCCTTATAATCAAGGTGGTTATTTAGGAGGACTCCCTCAAATTTCATCCTCTTCTCCATAACCATTTTTGATACCACTGGAGATATGATACCACTTGAAAGATGAAACCAAATGATGTTTAAGAGAGGGTTCTTAAAAAAATTCCCCTCCCTTTTTCATTTTCAATTGGGGGAATTTTATCAAAATAACTCCTCTATATATGATTTTTATTCCACCTTAATAAATCAAAATAACTTCTACTTGAGAGAAGGATTTATACAAGAATCACTACCCAATAAATGTAAGTGTTTAGAGGAATATAAGAATAGTACAACGTCATCTAAATTTAACTTGGAATTAAATTTATCTTGGAAATGTTCCATCAAAGAATCCAATATCTATGTGAGAAGTTTAAAAAACAAGGATATCCACATTTTACATGTGATAACAATTTTTATATCTCACTTTTTGGGGTCTTTACATACATATTTTTAGGAAATTTCATGAAATTTTTCTCACATGAACAAATACATCAAATTTTTTAAGTATCAGGTCTTTTATAGTGGTTATATAATCTCTCCTTGATAATACAATAAGTATAATTGGAAACAATATTAAGAGATAGAATATCTTTTCCCAAACATCAATATTCTTCAAATCTATCTGGAATTATTGATTTTGAAGAAATGGATAAATCTTTAACTGGTCATATTAATTAATAATAGCATCTCTTTAAATTCTAGAACATTAAAGAACCTCTATATTTATTAGGGACTAAGGTAGATCTTCCAAAATATCCTCAGCTTGAGAAGGAGGGTTGAGTCATATTTCTCAACCCATGACATTCAACTTCATTTCTCTTCATTCTTCCAACCTTAATTTTCTAGGAGTGTTTTGATTTGGGTATCATGGTCTTCAACAATCACTCAAAATTCCATTGTTTATCTTTTGAAGAAGTAGAAAAAATTTCCCAAATTTAAGGAGGATGAAAATAATACAATTGAAGGGCATCCTTCCTAACAATGAGATGGAAGTTAGCTAGTAAGGACCCGGTATAATAATTCATAGTGATACCATAGTTGGGATTCCTCTTAATGGCCAGGATATCAGTTACGAAGTTCCATTACCTACACATGTGCCTATTATGATTCACTATATCCATGAGTCTCCTACATCTTCTAACCAAATAAATAAACTCCCATGGACATTTGATACTACCTTTAAGAATTTCAATCAACACTATCGAAATCAACTCCACCTTTGAGATATCAAAGATGTAAAGCCTATAGAGAGACAAACCTGTTACCAATGCTCTTGCCTCCTCCCCCATAGAGTTCCATGTACCGAAGAAGGCACTAAAACCTAAAAATACCAAGCATATATAGTCTTGAATGACTCCTCCCTCTCTCATGACCCCACTATGCAAGATCCATCCACATTCATTTTGAGCCCATCTGCAGTCGGTGACCATTTAACCCAATGTACACCCGACCTTTTTCCCTATCTCCCGCAAAAATGTCAAAAAGACCCTCTATAGAAAGTTACAAAGGATGTCAGGTGCCCCTCCAATGCTGATGAGTGGCCCAATTTAAGAAACACGGTTCTTTATGTGGACTAAAGAAAATGATGGTGGGAACTCTCTACCATCCTTCACTGGGCTCCTCACCTCCCAGATTACCTAGAACATGACCAAAAAAAGTTGGTTGCGACCCTTGATTTATACTCCTTGTAGATCAGATTTTTAAAACTTGCTCTCCAAGAACAATGTGATGGTCTCCAATCCCCCAAATAATCCCTTCTCTTGCCTCATAAAATTTTATATTCTGACTTCCTTTTCACTTTTGTAAAAGAGGTGCCACACCGATTCTAAGCTTGGAGAAGTGAAACACCTAAATATGGAATCCATAACGACCCCCTTTCTCTGTACATTTTCATCTGTAGTAAAGGTGTGGTTCCTTAACATCTACACCAAAAAATTCATCTTCACAGGTATTTCCTTACACTAAGATTTCATAGAACATTCCTCATGGATATTATTCATATTTCTCATAGCTAGGAATTCCTGAGTGTTGAACAGACTAGAAAAGGATCTTGTGTAGATTATTATATCAGGAACATCAGACAATCATATTCCATCGTATATTAGTTTGTTTGTTGATAAAGTGTGGCCTTGATAAATTATGGGTAACTAATAGCCTCTCTAAAAGTTATCCAAGGAGCTGGGCACCCCATAAAGAAAAGCAGCTCTCCAGCCAAGTTAGTATCCCAGTAGTTAATATTTCTACACTCTACCACCTACCTAACATCTTCATTTAGGATATCAGAATGGTTAGTCATGATTTTTAAGGCCGGAAAACCTAACAATATAGTATCCCCATATACTCCACTTATACTCATACTTGTCAATCATGAATTTGGACCACATAGTTTTTACTTCAACAATTTCCCAAGCCATCCTTGCCTACAATATCTCCATTGTTTCCAAAACACTATGAAAGACAGCTCCACCTTCAGCTATAGGTTTATCCATTCTCTTCCATGATGCCCAGTGACATTTCTTGGACTGCTTACCATCCTAAATAAAGGATGTAAAAAAATTCAATCATCTCTAAGGTTACCTTTGAAGCTTTGAGAATGTAAATAATGTGTATAGGAATAGAAATAAGCACACTATTAACTAGATTTATCCACCCCAAACAAAAACATACAGTTTTTCTAATTGAAAATACTTCTTGTGACCTAATCTATGATCTCTTCAAAAAACCTTTTTAATTATCCCATATGAAATAGGTTCTCTTAAGTATACCATAGGTGTATCGTTCCTTTTCTTGTAATTCTTTTCTTTAATAATTCTACTGCTCTTGATAGAGAATTTGTTTGAGATGAAAAAATTTCTCTTCACTTTAGTAACATTTTTTGAACATGATATCACAATTTATTTCCCTTTATTCTTCAATAAATTTTCTTTTTGAGGTAGACACATCATGAATCTAACAAAACTATGGCTAGCCTTCTAGCATCTTAAAGAAATATCTTTATTATATTTGAATTTTCTCTTCTTGAGTAGCTCATCTATTATATTATTAGTGATGTACTCTACTATTAAAACATTCATGTGCATCTCTTTTATTGATTTCATTTTTTCAGATTTATCCATCCATGTTTCATTCCATGGTATGTTTGAAATAACCCATGGCATGGTCTATCTTAAAAAAATATAAATATTTTATTCATGTTAGTTGGAAATCATAGTAAACCTTATTTTTAAGAGTTTCATATGTATACTTACCTTATTTTCTCCTACACAAAAAAATTCTTTCTAAGGACGATTCACTAACTTTGTTCACCTCCTTTATAGCATATTGAGATTATTCCATTTCTTTAATAAGTGGATGATATCTGGAAGGATTTCACTAGAATTAATTTTTCCGATGACCACCTATATTTCATAGATCATATAAGTTATAAAATATCTAAATTTTGTTCTTAGTAAATAGATTATTCTATTTTTGTGATGTCTGGTTATTTCCAGTAGGTTTCTTCCTCTCTTCAGCTTTCCTCCCCATTTTTTAGGCCTTCTTGTAATTTATATTACTAAAACATTATACCATTAATTAGTAGATTTGTTTCAAAAACTCTAGAAATACCAACACCTTCCAATTAACCTTGTTCCATCCACATCAAATGTAGGATTCCCATTATGACTTTCTTTCTATTTCAGACCAAAACCACAAACTTTTGTGCTCATTTTGTGGAATATTTTTTCTAGAAAATTCCCACTTCCATGATAGTTTTTTGGAAGTAAGAGTATTTCCCCCTTCTATGTTTGAATATATTTTAACATTTTTACAACACTTATTGAAATTATGGAATGAGTGAAATCCAATTTATCTACATTATAGATTACATTTTTCCATGAGCTATAGGTAGAGGATTCTCCACATGATCTCACGATTTTTGATCCCCCATTATGGGAATTATTTGATACTTGAATCAATTTAAAAGTTAATTTGATATAAAGTATTTTATTTCCTTGTGGGGATGGTCGAGATTTTTCCACTACTTTATTTTTTAACATGACTTTGAGATCATGGAACTTAATTTTGAGGATGTACTTATCATCCTAAAATTATATCAATATTCCTTAAAAATCATTCTTGATAAAATTATTCTCATAGAGAACTCTTTTCAATTATTCAATATTTCAACAAACTATTTCACTATAATGTGTAATATATTCTTCCATGACTATTAATAAATTTGTGAGAGAGTTTCATATTCCAGTATGTTTTTCCAATAAATCCACCATAACATCAAATTATTTCTCTTGATACTATTTTCACAAAATAGTTTATTGATACAATTCAACATATATGTAATAACTTTAGAAGAAATATTCTATAGATACTTTCCTATAAGTTAGTAAAAATCTTTAATGGTTTTAATGTACCCATCTTCCTCACATATTTCACAACTTTTATCTATCATTAACTTTTCAACCTTATTTAACCTGTATTTTACTATATTATACTAAACACCCATTTTTTACTTCATTATGTATAAATATGGAATTATTAACATGAGTATCTTCTCTAAATATTAAAAATCCAAACTTTTTTTTTTGGAGATTTTCATAGGGGACTTAGGTTCCTCTAATACCAATTGAGTTCCCATAGGATCGATGGACCACTAAGAGGGGATGGGTGAATTAGTGGTCACTTAGAACTTTTATTAATTTATTTCCTTTTAATTTTAATCTCCTAAACTTATTTATTCTCGATCAAATACTTATATTATCGCACGAACTATGTCAATTGACTAGTAACCAAACGCACATGAACACAAATATTTTTACAAGGTTTGGTATGATGAATGACTTCTTACCTTGATTATTTATATTACCTAGTCAGTAATTCTCTAATATAATAAATATCAATGAATTCAAGTGGAGGGTGATTCCCACACCATAACTATATCAGAGTCACCCAAATCTTCTCTCAGCCAAAGTCACATCATCCAGTTTTCTACATCTTGTAGGAATTTTCTTACTAGATTCCCATTATACTACTTCAATAGTTTCATGATATAGTTAATGAGTTTTATGGTGATCACCTTACATACCCTAAGTCTCATAGGTTATAAGGAGTCCCATCATATATGTGTAAGTGTTTCTTTACAATACCTCGATGGAAGTCAATATATGAATAACACATGGATGTCACTAAATACAAAAAATTTATCTCCTTCTCAAAATCAGTTTATTCGAATGCCAAAAATTCCTCAATAAAACTCGAAAACTTGGTTACTACTCATATCTCAACTTTATAGAAATTCAACTGAATCTACTATCCTATCTTTATTATTTTATGATCACTTGTGATATTCCATATCTAGAAACTCTTCATAAAATTTATAAAACCAAATATGTCACATGATATTCTTCTTCTCAAAACTTATGCTCTATTAAACGGATCTTACAATGATAGATTAATTCTTATTCTTCTTTTTTAAAACATGTAATATGTAATCATTTTTCTCTCAGATATATTATTTAGATATTTTATAGAACAACTACTATTTGACGAATCACAAAAATTAGAAGCAATTATTTTTTATTTTTATGTATCTTAAACCCTAATATTCTAATTTACACTCACAATCATGAATGGATCATTAATTTTTCATTTCACTTCCAAAATACTATTAATTTTTTTAAAAGGGGAAAAACAACCACTTGCACAAAATCACAATTTTAGAATACCCATATTGGTTTCTCAATATTACATATATTTTTATTTTCCAACTCAAGGGGTATTCTAAGAATAAATTCATTAAATGATTCATATTTTTAAAACATTCGCCAAAATATCTTCAAAAAACCTACAACGGGAATGGAATATTCTTCATCAAAAAATTTCTATAAAATTCATACTCCAAATCTTTATAACAATACACCGATCTATAAAAACTCATATATACGACACAAAACTCATTTAGATTCAAGAAATCTAGACGCCTTTTTATTTCTTAAGTATTGGGTAAATTATAAAGATTCCATATTAGTTATTCATAAACTCTCAAAAATCCTTGATTCAAATTGATGTAGGTTTTGAGAAAAATATTCTCAAGGTTCGATAGAACTTTATCTTCATTATTCATAAAAACCCAAAAAATTATTTTATACATAAAATAATATGTATTTTGGTGCCTCTAATTTTATATTTCTAAATATAGTCTAAGATCATGGATTCTCTGAGAATAATGATTTTTAAACTCAAAAGAATAGCTTCATAATCTTTAGATTTTATTTCCTCATATTTGAAGAATTCTTGAAACTTCACTTTTCATTATGATTTGATTTTCCATTTACATAGATGAATATCTTCTAATATTTTTTCTCATTCTTGAATCAAAAATCCATCTAGGTGTTTATGATGTCTATAACATTAACCAAAAACTCTTTCAGCATCACAAATTATTTCATCCTCATAATATTCAAAATACAGAGTCTTGTTTTTTCATCCAGCAAAACATCAAAATTTTCCTAAGTATTGAAGTAACTCATTAGGAACTTTAAAGTATTAAATTCATAAAGGTTTATTTTTATAGTCTTACATTAAATAGAAAAAGGCTTATAGAAAACTCAATAATTATTATGCTCTACCTTTTTAAATTGTTTTCGTTATCCTAAAGTTTTATGTTGTAGAAAATTCATATGGTGGGATCAAAGAATTAAAGTGAAGTCTCAAGACCATGAATTCTATTGTTGTTGAATTCATAAAATCATTCATTTAAAAAAAATTAGCAGACATTAAAGTCTTATAATGAAGTCTTTCAGTCAGAATATAATTATTATTAGAAAATTCATAAGATTGAGCTCAAAGTCATATGGTAACTTAAAAGTTTTACAGTCATCACCAGAAGACTTGTGCTCTGAGTGAAGTCTTATGATGAGTAGGCAAAGTCTTATGCTCCAGAAATAGCCATTTATTCATGAATGACAAAATACATATTTATGTAGTAAGCTTAAAAATGAATTATGATTGCTTATAGGGATACTCTAATATCATTAAATCATCTCAAAAATTTCATAAAATGATTTTTGGAATTATTAAAATAATTAAAATCTTCTTCTAGCTCAGTTCTAATGAATTGAAACATATAAAATACTCAAAATGTGTATTTCAATGAATATTCCTTCTTTCTCAGGTGTTTTTGGTATTAAATCAATACTAAACAATATCTATTAACATATAACTATTTAAGAAAGGAATTCTTCACCACCAACAATTTTTTTAGTCTTAAAGACCTGATCTTTCAATCATTTGATGTGATATGGGCTACCCAAATGAATTTTTCCTACCAGATCTGCAAGGGAATATATCTATGCTTTTCTCTTTTTTAAAATATATGGTAATAATATTCTCAATCACATTTCCCATTTACCCATCATGGGAGAACCTCACAGAACCTTTAACTAAAATCATGGGGAGATCCACTTCCTCCTTAATGGTTGGATTGTCTAATTCATCACCCAGATAATTGTCTTTCCATAATGACATTGATAGTGGTATTAAAAGTAAGTGAAAAAAATACAACCATCAAATCAAGGGTAATTCTATATCCTTTATCTAGCATTATAATATATGTTTAAAGTAGGTATATTCACCTCTGAATATGGTAACCTAGAGATTGTATTTATTTATTACATTGGAAATAGATTATATAGATCACAAATACACAGGATCCAAAATTTTAATAGTATCAGAAGACATAATATATAATTGATCATTATATTATAATGGAATTTAAAGAGCATCATAAAAAAATAAATCACTATTATTCACTCATTTATTATACTTAAATCACATGTGATACTATTTATAGTTACCTTAGAAAATAAAGAAACAATATAAAGGGTTTATCTCATCCCCTTAGTAAAGTTTAACATAGATTGGAAGCTAATCATTGAATAAGTATGACGAGCATAATATAAAATGAATAAATAAATAAATAAATACACATAAAATAATACATAATCATACCATATACAAGAGAATATAAATAGATAATCACATGAAAAAATAATAGATATCATAATGATGGAATGTGTAATGGAAGACATCATAAGCATACCACAATGTCCTTGTTATAAGTCATCATAAGTAATAGGTAAGGATTATTCCGTTACCCTATTCTAGTTTTTCTCATGATACCTACCCATTCACACATTGGATATATACTTTTTGTAACCTATAGTGACTTAAAAAGTCCAATATATTCATCATATGAAGAGAATGTATAAATAATATATTACATAATATTAACTAAGGAACTTTACAAATAAACATGAATAAAACATAAATAATTATCCATATTTAAATAATAGATATAAATTTCTTTTATATTTCTATAGTAAAATGAATGGTATAACTTTCTATGTAAGCATGCTTCAATCTAAATTATGAAATATAGGTTATTCACACTTTATAGTGTAAGGGGGATATAGTTTTTTCAAACCAAACCACCTTGATAGGGTGGTTCAATTAGGGTGTTTAAAAATTTAAAAGTTTTCACCTTATCCCTTTCCATTTAGATCTTATACCATTGCTATAAGGAACACTATCCAGCCTATCTCTTTATAGATTTCACCCAAATGAAATATCATACATATGTGTGTAATGTAAAACATGTAGGGGAACATATATTTTATTTGGTTTACCCATACCGGGATACATCCAAGGATCATACAATCATTATTGTCTTTATGTAACAAAAAATACACCATAACTCATTAATTTAGTGGATATAAGATTTAGGTGAAGTCACTCCTCACCAAGGATCATAACCTATAAAATTTAGGTAAATTCACTCTTCACCAAGGCCCACTACCTATAGAATGTTTTAGGGAATATCTCACTACTTCTTGAGGTTCACTATCTTCTCTTACTTTGTGTAGTGATTTATAATATATCAGTTTATATACTTGTAGTTCAATTTTTAGTATATCAACATGATGTTCATGTCATTAATGACATGTAGTCTTGAAGTAAACAATATCATTATTACATATGAGACGATATCATATATAAAATGTATTTCTATCAATTCCATATACATCTTTAATCAACTTATTTTTAGAAGACTTTAGTATTTGAACTTCAAAAAAACTTCACATGAAGGAAGAGAATATTCTATAGATAGAATAATTCTACCATAGAAATTATCTTCAATGTATTATGTATTACTTACTCCAACTATCTATATATGACCATAATGATCAAAAACCCGTGATTCCTATTCCTCACTCAAAACTAATCTTCAATAAATATTCAATCAACAAAAAATAAAACCTATGTAATTTAGATATTGAATAAAGCCCATATTTTGGGCCAACTTCATTATTATTCCTTCCCCCTTCTTACAGCTCTCTGTTCCCTTTTTATATGTTATGTGTTTTTATATAAAGAATTATTATCAGTAATTTATTCTTTCAATATTCACCTTTTTATAGTTATGAGAATTCAATTTTAAATTTAAATTCAAGAAATAAACTAACTCAAACTTATTCTTCTTCTTCAGATTCACCTCTTAGATCATCTTTAAGTAAATCTTCACCATTGAAATCTCTTTTGGTCATTTAATTTCATTATAAGGAACCAAATAGTTTTAAAGTGTAAAAATATCAATTATATTTAATTTATATAGATTTCAATAATAACAATATGTAATATATTTCTGATTCATGATGGGTTCATTCCTTTTTCAACATCCAATTACATTGAATCATGATAGAAATATTCACAATATAATAATTATTTTTGTTTCTAAACGTTATAGAGATTAAATTTCACAATGATTTTTCTATTTACACTATATAATAATTTTGGTATGCTCCCTTTATTACTATAATGACCTTTGTATCATGGCATGATCAAATTCCAGATATTATCGATCTTTAAAATTATTGAAGAGAAAACCTCTTCCATGGAATGGGAATCTCCAAATAAGAATAACCACTGAAAATAACATAAACTTATTCAAATTCTAGCTGATAAGTAACACTATTATGGATTTATTCATAGAGAAAACCTAACATATGATCCATTACCATTACATATCATCCAAAAAAAATAATGTGCATTGTAATTTTGTTTTTTCCTAAAACATCACTCTATGAACGATACTGGTTCCCATGCCATGTCTTGTTCCTATAATTACTATAACATTAAGAGTATATATAAAACCATATCAACTCAACATGATTTTTTTTACCCATTTTAAACAACATAAAAAACCAAAATATTCTTGAATAATATCATTTATATCATGTTAATTCTAAGTGTACTATCACACTCCAAAACATGTCTTAAAAAAATTCAACCCAACTGATTAAAAAAATTACTTTTAAAATTTTCTTGGAAACAAATTCACATTCTAAAACATTCTTCCTCAAAAAATCTAACACAAGTAATTATAAAAAGATAGTTATCAAAATTTATTGTAAAAACATGAACTTTATCAACCATCCACGATCATCAACTCTCCGTGATTGTAAAAAAAATCTAACATACAACCTAATAGTTGCAAGTATCTCCCCCTGTGTATTTTGCTAACCATACTTCTATAAAATATATAAACCATAAATATATGAATATAATATATCCCAATTTCTATTTCAATATAATATCCTCCTATCATATAGAATTTATAGACTCTTTCCTCTCCCTTTTTCATAAAAGTGAAAATGGTACTTCATCATCGAATACTTCATTCATTATCCCCCCCTTTTCCATAAAAGGTATTAGAGTATAATCACCAGTTTCACTCCCACTTTTCTAAAAATATTCCTTCACCATAATTTTATGATATATCATTATCTAATCATTATTATACAAACCTCTAGATTTATAGAGACTATTGTCCCCATATATATTCACTTAAAAATCAATAAGAACCACATCAACAAACCTTGTTCTCCTTTTACCACTTGAAGAGAAAAATGTATATTTTTTGAGTTAGAACTAATCCTAATAGTAACCCATACATTTAATACATTCATAAAGTTTCATTCACCTTCAAAACATTAGGTTCATTCAAACACTTATTGAATATTCTAAGAACCTTGATCTTTTTAACCATATTTTATTACAGCCTCAATGTCAAACCACTTTAACTTTCAAGTAAATTATTCAAAAGAAATTCCAGTGAGTGAATTTAATACTTGTAAATAAGACATAAATAAATACTATAATCCTAATGACTTAGAACTAGGCATATAAAAATAGATTCTAAGCTAATAACTTTAATTTTTTCATGTGAGTCACTTATTTTTATAAAAAATTATAGAAATATATTTTACCTTCCAACAAAATTTCTCTATGTTATCTTAATCAAACGTACACATGATTATAAGTGTATAAGAAATAAATTAATAAATGTGTGAGTTATACCACATGTTAAACCAATTGATACTACTTTTTTATGATAAACTAGTGGTGTCACTTGATATCCATGATCTTATTTACTTCAAATGGATTATCTATTACCAGATGAGACTAATCATCCATTGAATATACATCACAAACTCCACTTAATTTATTTAGTTTTTTGACACTTAGTATTGTGATAATATTCAGTATAGGGAAACAACATATTGTTCATAATAATTTTTCTCAATAACTATTAGTATTCTTGAAATATACTAGATGATACCATAATGTTAGTTAAAAAAATAGAATAAGTACTCCTAAAAGGATATAGTTTATAAAACATCAATATTAATATCTTATTCGTTAAGTTCTTCCCAAAATTTTTAAACCCTTGATTCTATATTTTGAATTTCAAAAGTGGCCTGATACCATTTGGAAAATAACTCACATATGGTTTTAACACCTATTAGACTCCAAATTAGGCTCCGTACCACCTGTAATTCATTACCTAAATATGTATAATTAGATTAAACTTTTTTTTTCATGGTAGATATGTGATATCACTATTTGATCATGTTTGACTTGACAACAATTAAATTTCTTAACCACAAAACTTATTTATAGATTTAGAATGGTTCTCCTTTCAATCTCCCTTAACCCATGTGTTTTCTTAAATTTTTCTTTAACATCCATAGTGGATTCTTCCAACACCACTTCTTACATTTTATCTAATCTCAATACAATAAATCTTACTCACTCCATCCATATCCTTTAAATTTATACATTCCATGGATCGTATCACCCCTTATACTTTCATCACTTTAATCAACATATATAAAAATTAAGTACATTGGGAGAGGGATACATATAAGTATGATTAGGTATAATAACGTGGTTGAATATGGTAAGGAAAACCGTTTCCTTTATTTTTATTACAATGATTCATAGTCATTTAAATTTTATTATCACCATATGTAAAAAGCATACTTATAAATTCTTGATTTCAAATCCTTAATTTTCTTCATCCAAGTCACAATCTCTAAAGTGTGACTAATCACACATTTTCATTGTTATTCCTTTTATATTCCACTAATGATATTTACATATCCAAGATTCTTTCTCCACGTGATAGACACTCCCCCAATTTTGTTTTCATGAATTATAGTGGTACTTATGAAACTAATTGAATATTCCTTGTGATTTTCCTTAATTATTTCCATTAAACCCACTTCATTATTGTTTATCTTTGATGAATTTTTCCTTGGGAATATATCATATTTTTATTTTATGGTAATATCCTCCTTTATATTGTAAAGTTATAGTGTTTCTTTCATATCCATATTGACAAGCATGAGAGAAACATATTCTTTCTTCTTTTCACTCTATGCTTGCTTCTTCTATTTCTAAGAAGTATGGTGTGAGAAAATAACCTTTGATGATTGATAAAATCTTGGTTTCATTCCTTCATTAATATATTTTAAGGATATTAATTTGTTATCCAATGATATATATTATGCTAATATACGAGTTATTACCTTATCTATAATACGTATATTATTTTTCTTTACAGTTTCACCCTTTTAGAAAAATCCTATCATTTGAACATATTTATCACATATAAAACATATCCTAAATAAATAATATCTATAATTTGGTATCCTTACATGATATATAACATTTTTTATTCTTCGAATGTTTTTCTTTATGAACTGTATACATACATTCATAGTTTATCCAATCCTTCTATAAAAAAATGTGTCACTTATTTTATGTCCATGATGAATTCTATGAATAATACATCAATGATACTTAAGGAATACTCTTTTTAATTCCCACTTCATAATAATGAAATCGTATGAATCTAATTTTGAGTGAAACAAATTTATAATTCAATATAACCATATAACCATAATACTCATTTTTCTATAGTACCTCTCCATATAACCATGGTTAGCACAAAAATGAAATATCCTAATTCAATATTCATACCTTTCAATATAAATCAATGAAGGATTTATGTTAGTAGGTCTCCAATGATTTCACATCTACAATATTTTTTACCCACATCCATTATTTTTCTAATGATGCTCCAATAATAACACTTCTTCAACACCACCCTTTGAGAATTTTTCTTTACAAACATTACATTCAAGTTCTTATTCCTTATTAATTCCAACTATGTGTTCTTCTTTCCACTGACTGAAGTCTCCATGTGAAAATCTTAAATTTTGAATTATTTCTCATAACATGAAGCTCTCCCACAAAATTTTTAATCCCAAAACCCTTCTCCTTCATAAGTCCTTTTAATTTCTCAAATTTGATAATTATTTTTATCATATATAAAATTTACTTTCTATTTACACAACTCTACTAATGAAAACATTGAGGCTTTATGTATTTTCCATTTTTCTATACTTGAATTAAACTCATGAATGTTTTCTACAAGTATATCATATTATTCCTTAATTTTATTTTTTATTATTATAATAGACTCTTTTTAAGTCATCTCCCCCCTTAATAAAATTTCTATTTACTTACTATAAATATATTATGTAAGAAAAATTATTTTTATATTCAACCTCAAATAATTTCACTCAACACTTCATGTATTGAAACTTCTCTTATTTTTTGTACAAACAATATTCAGATTTACCACATGACATAATTATCTCTTTTATACCATCATTTAATAAGTATTTTGGTGATATAAAACCTTTATCTTCAAATTTACACATAACATACACTATTGAGTTAGATTTAGATATATACAAAGAATTTTGTTTTCTCACCTTAGCGGAAATACCGAATTTCTGGGTTTACTTATTCTTGTTATTGTTATTGTTATTATTATTCTTACATCTAGATATATTAAATTATTCTTCAAGAGAATTAATATCTAAATCAGTAACTAATTCATATTATATATATTAGAATAAATTTGGTTTTCTTCTTTCAAAACATATTCCTTAACAAAAAACTATTTCAAATCCATCTATGTATCCATAGAATAGATTATGGGTAATATCTTCTTAAATAAAACCACTTCCAAAGTATCCTTTATGAAATTCTTAGAAAAGAAATAAATCTTAATATTTATCAATTAATACTCTATACTGACGTAGAAAAACAAATCCAATTAACAAGATATCATGAGTGATTCCAATATGCACCTCTAAATATGATATAAACTCCCAATTATAAAAATGAATTCCATTAAATAAATAATCTTTTAATGTTGAATATATATCTTGGATAATATTAAAATAATCACAAGCTGACCATTTCATGTTGAATTTATAACATAAATTATTTGATCTAATACCATTATTTCTAACATGAAACACCCTGAGAGTGTGGGGGGGGGGGGAATCAAAGTGTTACTAGATTTATACTTTTCCAGCTTATTTATTCCCATTTTTATGTTATTCCATTATTAAAATGAATTTTATTCAATATATCTCATTAATCAATACACTAACATCGAATATCATGCACATGTATAAAAAATAAAAATTACAGGGACACATATATTTTACTCAGTTTATAAACACTAGGATATATTCAATGATCATACACTTAGTATTATTATAGTGTACCAAAAATCCACTATAACTCACTGTTTTGGTGTATACAAGATTTAAGTGAAGTCACTCCACAATATGGCTCACTTCATAAATAATTTAGGTAAATTCACTCCACACTAAGGCTCACTACCTATAAAATGGTTTATGGAATAACTCACTATGTACCAAGGGTCCCTCCATTTTTCTAATTTAGGAATTGGTCCAAAATATATAATTTTTTAGTCTTATGGGACTCCTCTTAGTTTATGAGCATAAAGGTAACATCATGATCAAAATTTAGTCCTGAAATAAACCATATCATAATTCCTGTTGAGATGCATCAATCTATTCAATGTGATTCTAACAATTCCATTGCCACATTTATTCAAATTATTATAAGAAGTGTTGAAAATTTTATCTTCTTGAAAAATTCTCATATTAATAAATAATATTCTCTAGATAGAATAATTATAATATAGGAATTATCATGAATATATTGTGTCTTCCTTACTCGAACAATACAGATGTATCCATATCGAACCAAAACCCCTGAGTCTTATTCTACACTCAAAACTAATCTTTAAAATAAACTCAATTAATTCAAATTCAAACCACTTAAATTCATATATTAAATGAATACCATGTTGCTGACAGCCTTACTTATTATTTTTTATCCCTTCTTATAACAATATATTTATTTTTTTAATCTTTTTTATTACTCCTCTCAAGAACCTATCTTTATTTTATTATATCTTTCTCCCTCCATTTCCAAAAATGATATTTGAATTTCAAATTCAAACTTTAGAAATTAACTACATTTAAATTCTTCTTCATAAAATTATTCTCTCATATCATATTCAAGTAAATATACACCCTTAAATTATATTTAGGTTGTTTAATTTCATTCCATAACTACCAATCAGTTAAAAATATTCAAATAATTAATTATTTTAAAATTATCATGATTTTAGTATTCATGGAATGACAAAATTTATTATGGGATGATAGTTTAGTTCCTTCTTCAACTGCCTATTGCATCACTACATGGTTGAAATATCTATGGTGTAATCTTGATTTATATTTCTAAACAGATAAAATCTTAAATTTCATATCCCTAGTTCTTTCTTCACAATATAGATATTGTGGTGTGTTATCTATAAACATATATTGACTGTTGTATCGTAGTGTGATCAAATTATAGATATTTTCTATCTCCAAAACTATTGTTTCATGAACATCTCCCATGTTATGGTTATCTCAAAATAATCATAACCTATGAAATCTGCGAAAACCTCATCATGAATTGGATTATATATAATGGTATTATATATTTCTTCAAATTTATTAAACCTTACTCATTGTATAGAAAACCTAACATTAAAACCATAACCCTTATGTATCTTTCCTGAAAGAACCTACATATGGGACATTTTATTTTCCTACACCTTCACTCATGGAATGATCTTTTTTCTCACATCGTGACTTGTTCTTGAAGTTACCTAAACATTCATAGTATATCTCTATCCACCTCAAATTAAATCCAAACTTCTCACATTTCAATCTACTTCAAAAGATAGTATATTCTTGAATAATCAAATTTAAATCCAATTAAAGTCAAATATACTTTTATAGACTAAAAAATGTTCCTTTAAAAAATCCAACCTAAGTGATTGTCAAAAACTAATTTTCATGGTTTCACAGAAATAAATTAATACACCGAAATATTCCTCATTAATAAATCCAAACAGAGTTATTTTCAACAAATCCTACTCAATTTGTTTTGTAAATATGCAATAAAAAACAATTAACCATACATTATCATCAAACTATAATGATTTTCAATAAATCAGGTGTGTCTCCTCCTTGTTGCAACAATAATAAATTTAATATTATAAAAACCATAAATAAAATGAAAAATATATAAATTATTTCTATGAGAAAAATAACATGGATATGGAATAAAACAATTAAAGATATAGAGATTGATAGAGAATGTAATCATAAGAAAGGGAAAAGAGTGGTAGAAATTATAAGACAACTCTTACCTTGAGTATTTTATCACATCAGACACTTCTCTAACTTACTTTATAAACAAGATAAATTAATTAATTACTTTCTTAATAAAAAAATTTCATGTTTATTTCTTATCATTTAATCCATTTATTATGATTTTTTACTTATCTATTAAATTAATAGAATTTTCATTGATCGCATTGAGGTTGTTCAATTCATTATTCAAAAACACTTCGATATAATGGTAATGTTCAATAATAACTATCTATTAATTTTATAATCATAAATATATTTATGGTGTAGTTTTTATGTTATATAATAAATAATGTAGTTTTAATAGTTTATTAAGTAGTTATAATTTAGATAATATTCCTCAATAAGCTTATTTTAGATTCTTAAACTGACCATAAAAATAACCTTAATATTATCAATATAATTCATTTTTTCTTATTCCATGATAGGATCACAAGTTTTATTACTTAAATTGGTGTTCAAAGATTTTAATTTTATACTCTTTATACTTAACTACAATACTAGGACATAGAATTGTGATAATACAAGGTTAGTCCCATGGGAAAAATGAGTGATCCCTAAGAGCTTTAATGAGATCTTATTGTTAACCAATATGTATTTTGAAATTAAAAAGGATAAAACATGACTAAAATAAATATCAAAAATATTAAATATAATTAATTAAATTTATAAGTTAGTGATCAATCTCAATGGATAGTTTTTAATAGAAGATAATTACATTTTTCATTCGTGAAATAACAAAATCAATTAGTTTTAAGATATCTTTTTCCAATAAAAATATAGTAAAATCCATTTATTATAACTAAATAAATATATGAATATTAATCAAATAATGAAATTAAACTAAGTGAATTACGTTCAACTTTAAAATAAATATAAAAACCCAAAAAATATTAATAGCTTTATTTTATCAACCAATTTGGATAGCATCCCATGAAATCTCTTTTTGTGAAATAAGTATTAAATATTGAGGTGAATAAGGAATTATCAAAGTGATTCATGATAAAGAAACTATTCATGATTGAAATTGATGATAAAAATTAAAAAACCATCCTTCAATTATCGATATATCACTCTTTATGATATGAGGCCCTTGTGACCATGGAAATATCAATCATAATTGACTATTTCATTCTAAGAAGTGAATAAAAGAATGAAGAGAATGGTAATCAAACTAAAGTAAAATTCAAAAGAAAATTAAACTCACTTGAATTAATTATTTATTTGATAAATAAAATATTTTTTAATGAAAATAAGAATATAATTACTTGAATGAACTAAATAAAGTTAAAAAAGAAAAAAAATGCTCTTCTCCTTTTAATAATTTAGAAACACTACCTATTTATAAACCTAGAATGCATCACAAAACAACACTAACCATTGTTGTATAATGAGATGTATCTAATTTAAAACTCATATCTATTATCCTATGGTTTCTTCCATAATGTTACAATAATATACACTACAATATGAAAAAGAGTTCTTTTCTATTATGTGGATCATGTAGAAACATTCATATGTCTCAACTACGATTTTGAATTACAAATATCATTATTACTACAATTATATTTTGAAAATGTGTAGACTGAAACATGTAATTTTATAACTTCATTGGTTAACACTACCTTTTTAGTCCATGGTGTAAATGAATAGATCATGGTTTTAAGCTTCTTGGATCCTCCAAGGGTAGTATTAGGCAAGGATATTTAATCATGGTGCAACACAAAACTTTTCCTTCATCTCACATCTCACATTTCTCACATCATATATACACATTGGCTACATCCTTTTTTTATATACGCAGTTAGTTATTTCTAGATTTTTGATTTTGGTTATTCTCTATACCATACTACTATTACTATACTACTCCTATCGTATCATTTCACCTCCCTATGTAGTGATTTTTTCCAAATATATTTATCATGATTCCATGGTGTATGGTTGAAATTAGTGACTGGATACAACCTTTGTGTGTATTCATTCATAATAAGGATATACATAATATTTTTTCCATTTAATTTTTTAGTAAGATAGATTATTATGTAGAAACTATATTATGGCATGATTAATTGATCATAGGGTAATTTTTCTACCTTTTCATAAAAACTATCATGAATACCTCTAAATTATTATCAATATTCACTCATCATTTAATCATTAATAACACTATGAATTTGGCATCATTTAATCAACTTAAATATAGAAATCATGAAAAAATAATGTATGTTTTGGGGTATCAAATTCCCCCACACTTGAACTTATTTTTATCCTCAAGTAAAACATCACAAAAAAATATTCCGAAGAAGATCAATCCTTGAATGAAATATATATTATAAATAAATGTCAATAAAATAATGGATTAATTTAAAACTATCAAATTTTAACATACTCATTGTCCCTAGGTATCTGATCGTGCCTTGTTGTTGAATTCACAATCTAATTTATCTTATCTTCCATTATAATTTTTCAAACATTACATAAACACCCATGCCCATATTATGATCCAAATTACTGAAATTGTCTTTCTTAGCACTCAAATGTCAATGATAAATTGGAAATATACTCAATATCAAGTGAATTTATTCTATCCAAATGCCTACATAATATCACAATATCCATTTAGAGATATCAAACCACAAAAATGAAGGAGAATTCGATATGGGTTTTTCTGATGTTAAAAGAAGGAATTTAATGATGAAAACATTGAAAATGTAAACATGAAAATGGATTTTTAATTCTTTACGTACAACATATGAAATTCAATTAAATATCAATGAAAAATATGCCTCGTTGTCTTCTTCAAAAGACATGAACTGCCCTCAATATTTTGTTCTCTCCGTAATTATCAGCTAAAACATTAAAAAAATGATATTAATTTTATTACTCTCTATATTTCAATTTTCTTATTTATTAAATGGTTATTTCACAATTAAAAAGTATCACAACCCTCAAAATACTCTTTTTTAGCTCCACCCAACATTAATTGTAAAAATAGAACAATATCATTGGTCGAGTATGGGTGATCATCAACCTATCTATGATAAATATTATTATTTCATTTTTCTTTAAAAATGATAGAGGAACCAAGTAATAATATTGTAAAGAATCTTGGATAATAATAATTTAATGTATCTTATAACCAAACTCCAAATTACTTATTCCATC
This sequence comes from Viscum album, assembly GCA_963277665.1. NCBI lineage: Eukaryota > Viridiplantae > Streptophyta > Magnoliopsida > Santalales > Viscaceae > Viscum > Viscum album. The sequence continues at coordinate 1,284,660,546 of OY728136.1, read as the reverse complement.
TTCACATATTTTCAATTTTATGAAATTCTTACTCTGTAGTTTCATTAATCACCGATATATCTCTTGAAACTCAAATAAATATTACAAAATCATACTAAATATTGTAGGGTATAAAGGATAAATCATCCTATCATTTATATTCCCTATAAAGTTATTTCATGGTTTCTACAGGCTTAGATTAATTTCATATATATGGTAGTTACCAAGGTAAAATTATCAAAATCATGTCATTAATTATATAAATGTGTTTAAAAAATATTCATTTTTTGAAAAATATTATGATGAAATTTATAAAAATATTTAATATTTTAGAAATATTTCAAGAAAAGGGTGTTAAAAATAATATTAAAAAATGGTTTAGAATCCCTCTTAGGAAGTATTTCTAGTATTGAACAATCACTCAAAAAATAAATGCTAAGTAATCAACAAATCAATAAAAACTTCAATAAACTAAAATCAGATGATTTTTTTCAATGATATTGGATTTCAACATAATAATGAATAAGTAATTGATTTTCAATGATTTCTAATTATAACACCTAATTTTATTTCCATGCTTGTTTCAGGGAGATAGTGTATACCTGTTACAACCACAAGATAAATACACCCTAAGAAGGGGTAAATTGGGGTAGTTAATTCTTCTCATATTTCACTAGATCTTATTATCATGTTAGCAAAAATAACTTCAACCTATCAATATTTCAAGCATACATAATGTCCACCTAAGAATATTTAATATTGGGAAATAAATTTTTTACATTGTTCACCACAAAGAGCTAGTCCAAGGTGTATAAAATGATGATATATTGACATAACAATATGTAAGATCAAAATTTTTCATATCAGGTATGGATCCTTTTAACTTCTGGTTAAACCCTTGTTATGTTAACATTTTTTCTTAATCCCAAAAACACACCTTAGGGTGAGTCATTCTATCTTTGGAGGGAAGGTAACATAGGGATGGAGCCTGACTACAATCCAAATTCAGGATGTGTACTAAATACATGATGTTTATTTAAAATAAATGATATGTATTTAAAATACATGACAACTATTTAAAATATTCAACATGTATTGGTCTAACCATACCCAATTCATGATATGTATTAGTTTTTACTGTAGGGGAAAAACCCAAGTATTACACAACATATAAATATTTAAAAGCTGTATAAATGTTTTGGGGGTTTTTTAAGAGGTAAGAGACCTTCTCTTTTCACTTATCCCTTTTTTTCTCTCACATGGTACCTCTCCTCTTGTGAAGCTCCATTTGGACCCAAATCTAGGATTTTATCTTGTTCATCTATCGGACCTCCGATTGGACCATTGTTCATCAAGTTAGAAGTGTGTTAGTATGATCTTCAATCTTCTTCTGGTTTATCTCACCATATTTTTTGCTAATTTGGTGCAAGATAATATACCCTATTTTAATACATTTACATGATTTTATGATTTATTCTATTCTAATAGAAATCATAAGTTGATACTAGATGAGTACTCCTCTACCACCATAAGGTAGGTAGTCTAGTAATTATCCCTAAAGAATCATTGCTTTATATTATGCGTTTTGATGCAGCGTGATAGATTTTCGATGCATTGCCTCAAAAATACACATAACCTCTGTTTAATTTGTTATCAAATAAAGAAATGACTTATTGTTTCCTTATTCTTATTGGGATATGTCCCCATTGATTATTTTCACCCACTGAGTTGTGCCTAAAGAAATTCCCCTAGTATTATAAATTCTTATGTTACAAAACCATATTCTATATGGGTTGGGCTTGACTTTTAAATGTAATTAATATAAGGAATTAAATGTAAAGTGATTAATATAACCACGCCACATGTTTAAATATAAAAATTAGTTACTCCCTCATTAAAGTGGAACATAAATATATTTTAAATACTATTTGATTTCTAGTGAATTTTGATATTTGGGCATTAAATCCATTATACATGTGATACTCAAGCATGGTGCCCCTAATGCTTTTGATACTTGGGCATGGTGTCCCCAATACCTTTGATACTTGGGCATGGCGTCCCTTATACCTATGATACTTGGGAATGGTGTCCCATATTACTTGTGATACATAAGAATGGTGTCCCTTATACTCATGATAATTTGGAATTGCATCCAATATACCTATGATTTTTGGGTATAGAGACCCTTATGATCTGTGATACTTGGGAATGACATCCTATACTACCTTGTGTGACTCTAGTGACTATACATATATGCATGAGTTATTCCTCAGGTCCTGGATATCACTATGTATGTATATATATATATATATAAATGACATGACATATATAGTGAATATATATATAAATATATACAAATTCACCTATACATATATGGTTGTGATGAAAATTTTTCAATGTTTTTCTCCAGCACGGGGTGAAGTAGGTAGTGTCAGTCTAGTGTCCTTCAAGAACCTGAGATGACCATTTACAATTTTTATTTCAGCTTACTAATATAATATTTTCACACTGATCATATTATATTCCCTAATTGGATACTTCTAGAAACTTTTGTTGGTGGACTATTGAGAATATCTCACACTCTATTTGGGATAGAATGTGGTACCTGAATAGACTTCAAGGATGTAGGTAGGGACATGGTGAAGTGGTTGATTTTCGATGCTTGATTTGGTCGTAACATATTAGCAGGGGAGCACCAGACCGAGATATGACTTATGATGCTATATGGAGATATTCTTCTTGTATTTTGGTTATTTTGATATAACTTTTTGTATGTGATCCTACTGCAATGTTTTCATATTTCTTTTTTTAGAGACATGACATTACATCATTTTTATATGTTACTAGATATTTCTATTGATGATGGTTTATTATATATAGATGATTTTTCTTCTACTGTTAGTTGATATTATACTTTCACTATCTATCCATTTTATTACACAATTATGCTAATATAATCATGAGTTTATAGTCCCCCCACAATACCACATTGGACCCTTATTGTTAGTTGGTATCCACTAGCATACATGGAGGCATGCATGAGGCCATGTGATTGACCAGTTTTGGTTACTTATGAGGGAAATTGATTAGGGACATTACAAAGTGGTATCAGAGGGTTTTTTTTCATTACCTTATTATTTGAGGATGATAAAAATGATACTAGGATGTGCTATAATTTGGTAATGAGATTTTGCATGTGAGTAGGAAACCCATGAACATATACATTCCATATTACCAGGGACGAGAATTTATATTTTTAATTCCACGTGTTACGATTGATTTTATTCCACCATTGAGCGATGCACATGATTTGTGATGTTTATTGTTAATATAATTAAGGGTATCATTTTACCCTTGGATTATTATAGAAAGGGATTGTTGACTCATGCATCATTATAAACATGTATAGACTCACATGTCATGCATTATTCCATGTAATATAGGGGAATCTCATTGCTTGTATTTCCATATATATATATGAGTGTTTTGAATGATATATATATATATATATATATGGTGTTGGGATAATATTAATATAGGTAAATGAGAAACATAATTGGGTACTTAAAGTGTCTACCTCAATCTAATAGTGTTTTCATATATAGTTTGATGTTGAAACCTTATGTAGTCAATTATGGAATCTTGAGTCATAGAACATTAGTCAACTTAAAAGGAACATGTTTATGGTTGGGATTAAATAGATTTCATACCTCAATTTAATATTTTATGAGCCTTTATAAATTGGAAGTGGAGATCTGTCTAATTTAACCATTAAAAAAATTCTATATAAATAAGTCCTAATTTAAAATGAACTAGACACCCTTAAATGGGGATACTAATTACAATTTAAAGGGTGTTTTCACTATAAATTACAAATTAGAATATACATACATTGAATCCTGACATATAGCAAAACATTTGACCCTTACCCAACATTAATAGTGGTCAATAGGTAGTATGTCTTGCATTATTGTATCTTTACATCACCCAAACATGTATTTAGGAGTAGGTAGAGGGGTGTGACATTATATAGAAGGTATTTTTATCTTGTCTATTATTATACATATGGATTACGCCATTATAAAATCCTATTTAAGGCATTTTCTTGGAATTTACAGAGTTATGCCACCATGATGTGCTCGAATTCTTTTCCATGAGAGTGGTGACAACCATGATTCAGAGATTCAGGGACCTAATCTACCAATAGTGACATAAGAGACACCTCCTATTATACCTATATTGGGAACTAATACCACATTTAAAGAGGTATACTTACATATTATACAGACTATGTAGGGAACACTGGGGCTTTCACCTACTTTGGAAGAGCTGACATGAGAATTCCAGTAGTAGGAACCGACCGGGTTTTTTGGTGGATGATAGTCCTCAGGCTAGAAAGTCATGGATAAAGACTATAATGAATATCCTCAATCACCTTTAGGCACCTTATAAGAGGATATTGAATCTTGATATGTATATAGTTTGAGATTCATACAAGTGATTGTGGGATGTTATTACCCAGGAATATCGTCATTAGGGTAGGGGCTAGTCTAGTTTTCAAATATTATTCTATGACTATTAATTCCATAGATTCTAAGAGAAGACCAAGATAGAGAGTTTATGCATCTATAGTAGGTTACTATTTCCATAATGGAATACTATTATTGGTCCAAATAACTCCAGTGCTTTGTACCAACTCTTGTTAGTGATGCGTTGGTCATAATGAGGCATTTTGAGGATGGGATCATATATACCATCTGATCCCAAATAAATGTATTTTGGTAGAACACTATTTCAAAAATAGTAAAACATGTTATTATCCCTAATCAAGACCTGAGGGAAGATAATGGTGTGGGCCATGGTAGTTCAGAAGTAAGATAGGGAATTGGTTCAATTAGTGGTGAGAAACATTGCTTTGAGACAACATGTGGGTGCAGCAATATCCAGATGATACCCACTAATAATAACATTTTTTTTTCACCAGTGTGGGAAGCTAGGGAATAAGAGAATCCAATGTCTCATAGATCATGTTGAGTGTCGAGGATTCACCTAGATGGGGAATCATCATCATTTTTGTAGGACCTTACCATTTTTTACTACTGGGAGATGATTCGTATTAACTCTTCCTTTAGGAGTGATATTAGTAGAACCTCTCCAAGTAGATATCTTGAGTACTACCAGTAGTTTAGGTAGAGTAGGATGTCATGGATGACATAGTTAGGTTTTATATAGACAACTCCAGTAGGATGGACTAGCTTAGGGAAGTCATGTTATATCCCAGGGCCGCATATCTGGTTATATCTATGTAGTGAATCCTTTTTCAAAGGATCAGAGGTCTGATCCATCTAGAGTTTCATTAACTATTATAGTATCCTATACTTCAGTTTATTCCATATTCAACACGGGATCTTATTATTCATTTATATTATAGGTATTTGTAGAAAGTCTTTCACTTTAAATTTGGTAATTTTGTGGGGTAATGAACCTTGATACTCTCTTGGGTATACGTTATGAAAGCGTATTCTATTGTAAGGATTTCTACCTTGAGGTATAAAATAATCTCTTCTTATGGGACCATGTATTCCTTGAGATGATGGAATTTGATGTCACTCTTAGGATTGGATATTCGGCCCCCTATCATGACTCTGTGGACTGCTATCACTAAAGGGCGTTATTTGCAATACCACTAGGTGATAAGTTATCTTTAAAATGGTGAATGATATTTCTAGATGAGTCGAGAGTGACTAGAGAATTGAGGATTGATCAAAATAATAGTCCATATTAATAGGAATTTTCTAGATTAATAGGAAATGTGTTAATATATTTTCCCTTCAGTAGTTGATAGATTTACGGACTTCTTTCCAAATGAATTTTTTAGACTATATTCTGAAATATAGGAATAGTTTACTATCATACTTTTTCCAGAAGCTGCAACAGTATCCATTCATCCCTATAATATGGCTACTATTGAGTTTCAAGAGTTAAATAAAGAGCTATAGGACTTTGAGGATAAGTATTTTATACAACCCATAAATTCACCATGGGGTTCACATATCCTTTTTTCCAAAAAAGAGGAAGGTACGCTCTCACATTTTTTTGATTATCATAGGTTGAAAAATATTAGAGTTAAGAATCATTATCAATTTCCTTGTGTTGATGAACTCTTCACCCAGATCTATGGAGAAAGGTTTTTCTCCAAGATCAATTTGAGGTCAGGCTACCATCAGGTACAAGTTAGAACTTCATCCATACCTCATACATTGTTTTTTGTAGGTATAGTCTTTATGAGTATCTTGTTATCCCATTCATTCTTACAAACACACCAACTATTTTCATGGTTTTGATGAATTCGGTTTCCACCTATATTTGGATTCATTTCTGGTAGTCTTCATAGATGATATCTTTGTGTCTACTCATACTCAACATGACCACGTAAAGCATCTTGAGATCATATTTAATACAATAAGATAACACCAGTTGTATTCTAATCTATCTAAATTCAACTTCTAGATCTATAAGGTTCACTTTTTGGGTCACATTATCTCAGAGACAAGAGTATCAGCTGACCTAGAGATGGTGAGCACTGTTGTTTCATTGTAGCATCCACAAAACATTTTTGAAATACAGAGTTTCTTAGGGATGGATAAATATAAAAATAACTTTATATATAAATTCTCATGACTTTTAGAACCTAATAATTGTTTGACTAAAAAGGTATTGAATTTATTATGTTCCGAAGCTTGCGAGAAGGCTTTTAAAGAGCATAAAGGGAGATTGAACTCAACACCAGTTCTGATTCTTCCAAATCCAGAAGATGTTATATGGTGTTTTGTGATGTTTCAAGTATTTGGATGGGAATAGTTATAATTTATTAGGATTAGTAAATTGTGTATGGGTCTTTTTAGTTGAATCCTCGTCAGAGGAATTACCTAATGCATGATCTCAAGCTAGTAGTTGTTCATGCCTTTCATGTTGGATACATTGCTTGATGGGAGAGTGAATTATGGTGTTTACTTACCACAAAATCCTTAAAAAGATCTTTATTCTACATTAAAAGAACCTTATAAAGATAAGGTGGGTCAAATACCTTCAATCCTTCAATTTTTCACTTGCCTATATTCTTGTAAAGGGAAACATTGTTGCAGATGCTCTGAGTTGGAAAACATAGACATAAGATATTCATGAGGCCTATGATGAATGAAGGTTGTTGGATATTATTTATGAGATGCATATGGAATTTTATTTAGGTCATTATTATCCTTTAATTATGGCCTTATTGGTGATGTCATCATTTATGTATAAATTTAAGAGGATATATTTCTCTTACCCTAAGGGATTAGTTCCAGGGGAGAGTGTTTTCGGTGGGGATCCACTACTAGGTTGGTGTGTCAATGGAGATGATATCATGCTTGTTCAAGAACACGTCTTGGTTCCTACATAAATGAGAGAAGAACTGATGAAATAATCCAAAACTTCATAGTGGGAAATACAAACAGGGATTTCTAAAATTTATCAAGACATGTGCCGCTAGTATTGGTGGCTTGGGATAAAACAGAAGATCGTGAGTTTTATCAGTAGGTGTTCCACCTATTTGCAAGTGAAGGTAGAGATCTAGAGGCCTACTAACTTTTTGCAGCTGTTACCAGTTTCAAAATAGAAATGAGATGATTTCACTATGGATTTTTTGATTAGTTTTCCAAGGTCTCCCTGAGGTAACAACACGGTTTGGGTAGTTGTGGATAACCTGACGAATGTTTCCCACTTTCTTCCTATCATAGAGACTTTCTTAGTGGGTGAGTTTGAGAGATTATATGTCTATGAGATTATACACCTACATGGTATCCTTCATACCATAATTTTAGATAGGGATGATCATTTTATGTTGAGGTTCAAGTAGGAGTTAAAAAAGGTTCATGGGACACTGGTGTTTCTAAGAAAAACCTTTCACCCACAGACTGATGGATAACTAAAATGGACGATACAGGTTTTGGAGGACATGTTCCAAGCATGAGTTATTGATTTCATAGTTTATTAGTAGAAACATATACCCTCATTCATTTTCCCTTCAATAAAAACTTTCTAATTACTATTCTTATGGCTCCTATGAGGCTCTATACAATAAGCCATGCCATTCACCCCAATACCGGTTACAAGTAGGAGAGACAAAACTACTGGGACCTCGTCTTATTTAGTAGAATTAAGAGTAGGTACCAATTATCATGAATTTTATTGTTAATATTTATTATAGGTATAAATCTTCTGCAAATCTTCATCAACAACCTCTAGAGTTCAAGTTCGGGGTTCTTTTTCTCTTTTGGGTCTCACATAGATTGGGGAATTGATAGATTTAGCGATAGAGACAACTGTCACATCATTATGTGGGTTATTTTTTGATATTGGATAGAATCAAGCCTATATCATATTGGATAGTTCTTCCTCAGAGGTACCAATCCATGCACAACATCTTCTATATATCACAACTTCACCAATATCATATTGACATGTCTCGTGATTTTTATCTTGAGGATGTTTAGTTAGAGGATGATACTTATTTTGAGGAGTATATTGTGTGTATAATTGATCATAGAATGAACTATCTCTAAGTTAGGTTCAACCCTTTATTATGGGTACTATGGATGCCTGACCATGTATATGAAAACACTTGGGAAAGAGAGGTTTATGTACGTGCTCAGTGGCCAGAATTATTCACTGACAAAACTTTACCACCCTTGGAATGGAAAATTGGGGATGAGATGTTTTAATGGGGAAGACTGTAAGATCATAATTTTCATATCAGGTATGTATCCTTTTAATTTGTGGTTAAACCCTTATTGAGTTTACTTTTTGAATTAAACCCAGATATCACACCTTAGGGGTAGTTGTTTTTTATTTGGAGGGAAGGTAGGAGAGGGTTGGAGACTCACTATAGACCAAATTCCGGACATGTACTAAATAAATTGTGTGTATTTAAAATAATTGACATGTATTTAAAATAAAAATGTGTATCAGTCTATCCATAGCTAATTAACGATGTGTATTGGTTTTTACCATGGGTAAAACCCAAGAATTACATGATGTGTAAAAATTTACAAGCCATGTAAATGTTGTGGGTTTTTCTAAAGGGGAAAAACCATTTCTTTTTTCACTAACCCCTATTTTCCTCTCACACAACAACTATCCTCTCATAAATCTCCAATTTTGTGTAATTCTAGGATTTGATGTCATTCATCCATCCAGCCTCTGATCAAACCATCATTTTTCACTTTAGAAGCGCGTTAGTAAGTTCTTCGATCATCTTCTTTCTTTTTCAGGTTTATCTCACCATCTTTTGTACAATTTTTGTGTGGCCTCATATGACCTATTTTTAGGAAAGATGTTTGGTTTTCTAATTTATTCTATTTGAGGCCAAATTGGAAACCAATACTGTATGAGTACTCATATACCACTATAAGTTAGGTTGTCTAGTAATTATGCAGCAAGTCTTGTTTCTTTAAATTGTGCATCGTGATGCATAACACCAGATTTTTTCGTGTGTTGACTTTAAGATACACATAAACCTTTTTTAATTAGTTATACTTGATAAAAATGACTAAGTGTATCCTAATTCTTATTGGGATAGGTCCCCACCAATTATTTCCACCCCTTGAGTTGTGCCTAAAGAACTACCCCTTAGTATTATAAATGATTGTGCGACCAATCCATCATCCATATGGTTAAGGATTAACACTTAAATGTAATGGATATAAATAATTAAATGGAATGCGTGTGGTATGACCACCTCACATGTTTAAATATAAAAAATGGTTGCACCCTTATTAAAGTTGAACATAAATGAATTATAAATCCTATTTGACTGCTTATGAATTTTGATACTCGGGCATGGTGTCATGTATACCTGTGATACTCGAGCATGAAATCCCCTATAATTTTGATACTAGGGAATTTTGTACCTTATAGCTATGATAATAACTCATGGAGTCCCTTATACTCATCATAATTGGGCATGGAATCCCACATACCAATGATACATGGGCATGGTCACCCTTATAATCTATGATACTCGGGCCTAGTATCCCCTACTACCTTGTGTGACTCCAATGACTAGACATGGATGCCTGAGTTACACCTCGGGTATTGGATAGCACTATGTATGTAAACATATAGATATAAACATCCTTACATATATAGTGAATATATATATACTTACATACATATCACATATAAGTAAATTTTCGCAATGACATCTATTCAGAGGTTTTTCTCAACACAAGCTGAAGCAGGTAGTGTCAGCCTGGTATCCTTTATGAACCAGTGCCGACCATTTAAATTAATTATTACTACATAATGTTATTATATCTACACACAAATCATATTATATACACTAACTGGATACTTCTAGACACTGTTGGTGGTGTCCAACTGAGTATATCTCACACCCAGTTTGGGCCACTGATTGGTGATCAGATAAACTTCACGGATGTAGGTTGGGATAGGGGAAAAAGCCTAATTTTCGATGCTTTATTTGGTTGCTGCATGAGAGGAAGAGATAAAAGGACCAAGATATAGATCATGATATGATTTGGAGATAGTATTTTGGTCTTTTTGGTTATTTTATTATACCTTTTGTATGTGTTCTTATTTCCATATTTTTCTATTCCTTTTTTAGATACATGAAATGCCTTATTAGGTATATGGTACTCGATATTGTTATTCATTACTGTTTATTATATATATTTTATTTATATTATACTATTAGTTGATATTATGATTCCTCTATTTATCCATTTTATTACACCATTGTGCTACTTGGATCATGATGGTATTGTCTCCCTACTATACCACCTTGGACCCTCACTGCTAGTCAGCAACCTCTGTCATATAGGGGGCACAATTGGGGCCATGTGAATGACCGAGTTTGTTACTTATGAGTGAACGAAGTTTGGGATATTACATATGGGTCTACCCTACTCATTGTATGTGTTATAATAATTTAAGAAATATGTATTGTCAATCTTAGGGGAACTCCCTTATCTTTCCTCTTTAATCACTACATTGAGATATGGGATACAAAAGAAATAATACATTATGACTAATCATAATGAATATTTATAAAATATAAATACTAATCCAATAAAGGTGTTACCCCCATTATTGTATTCCTCCTCCAATCTCTTTTTCATCATGGAATATAACCAAAAATATTCACTTTCACCAATATTCCAGATCAAACAGTATTCTACACTCTATATTCTTCTTATCAGTTCTCTTTTTTAAATCAAGGTTTTATTTTCCCAAATTGTGAACCATGAATTTTCCACTTCTTCATTATTGATAAGGTCATAAAAAATTTCCAATAACCACCAATAAATTCCATAAATTCAGTTTGACTTCAATAGAATCCAAAATGGATTCAAAATACTGAAATTTACAGGATTTACCTTATCCATGATGTGGCCTTATCCATCATGGGGTGAACCCTAATAGAAAATCTTAGATAGAATTGTAATTTAATTTACTATTACGTGATCTAAGAAACCAACCAAATCCCCATTCTATAAAAAATATTTTATTTAGATCCCCAAGAATATCATGGTGTGATCCTCCAATAACTAAAACAGACTGACCATGGCATGTTGCTTCATTTACAATGGTATTATACCTTCCCATTTCCTCTTCAGCTCTAATAACCTAATACTCTACACAACTTGGGCTACTATGTGGAGATTATTTAGTTTCATGTTATTTTAATTCTTACATAGAATCAATAACATCATTTAACATTCCAATTTTAGGCATCCCAATTTTTTACAATGTTTTTTTAATCCCACCAGAGTCTCTACTTTGGGGTGTCTTTCATCATCTCCTTGTTTCATATCTTCCAATGCCTTCACAACATCAAGTAAAATTTCTTTAATATCATTTCAATATCATGAGGTATTCCATAGTTCATTGGATAAACCATAAATTATATTTTATTATATCCATTATGTCATAAATAACTTCTATTGAATAGAATTATCTCAATTGTATGAACCAATAAACTTTACTTAAGAATCCTCTTAGTGTGTTATTCAATCCAGGGTGTAGGTGTCTCTTCTCTTTAAAATGATGAATTATAATGCTTTATGTTTCATTGATAATCCTTACATATGGGATCCTATGTATAACTTTCCATATTTTATAAAAATTAAATGTATTACATATCATCCTGAAAGATACTACGTATGGGAAATTTCATCCCTTTACCATTTCCAATATTAAAAAATATTACACAGCTCCTAAAAAATATCAGATATACTGGACATTGTCAATGAAATGCCAATGACTGTGAAATGGGTATAAAGATAATAGTAACTAAAATTATTAGAGGTTGGAAAATCTTCCAAAACCCCTAAAAATTCACTATACATGATGTTTCATTTTCCACCACGTCATATACAGGCTCACTAAAATTTAGGGAAGGCCTCCTTTACCAAACTACTCCATAACTTAACACAACAATAAGATTCTTATAATAGCTTCTAATTAACAAAAAATCGAATATTAAAAACTTGTTTGATAAATTCCCCCCTCCCCTTGTATTTTGTTTACAATCATCCATACATGATCTTCTAGGTTTTTCATTCATGCTCCCCCTGTATATGAAACTCCCCCTATAGTCATTATCCCCCTTTGATAATAAAATTCAAAAGGGTTTCTTCTTTTCCAGTTAAAATAACTTCAAATCATTCAAAAAACAACCACTTGGACAAAAGAAAACAAAGAAAATATCCATTAAAAAAATTTCTAAGCCTAGATGAGTCCACAATCCTCCTCCAATAGCCCGACAACCTTCATTTTTTATTGATTTTGATAATCCACCTTTCAAGGGGTGAGGTGGAACCCTTGAAAGTCCCATAGACATAAGTATTACATGGCACGTAGGCCTTAGAGAAATTCATTTTCCCGTAGGCTTCAAACATTACATACAACCCAGACAAACTACTTGGAACTGCTCCTCCCCAACATCTTAATCGTGAAATCAGCTCTCCACCATCGCATGACTGTTCGGCTAAGCATTCTTGTGCATGCATAGGCTTGTCCCAATGGCAACTTCCATACCCTCTCATTCTTGCAATCCGTTTAGCTTTGGCTATGGTGAAAGATCCTTGCTCATCCTCCTTGTAGAGCTTGTTCCTCGTAGGTCATCTGGTTTGCATCTACACTTAAGATGGCCCGAAGGCCTTGAGGTTGCCCGAAGGCCTTACTAACTCGAAGGCCTGGGTGGCCCGAAGACCTTAAAGAACTCGGGGACTAAATTGGTGGCCCGAAGGCCCAAACAGGGGCATATTCTCGGCTGCTACAGTGCCAAATAGTACCTGCTACAATCCCACTACAGTACCTACTACAGTACTACACAGTTCCCGCTATAGTACTGCTACAATACCTGGAAATAATGTCTCCGCCTGGATTTGATCCCGGGTCTCCCGGATGCACTTACAGAGTCCTTACAAACCGGGGTAAGGCTCATGTGCAAGATGAATCTACTATCATTATAGGGATTATGAAGAAAAATTAAACATATATAATGTTATTCTTTTTGCCATCTTTTACCAGTATTATCTTTGCTACAAATTACCCATGGATTTTGTCTCCCCCAGCCTTTTATACCCAACACAAGATAGTTTTTTATAGGAATAAAAAATATCCAAATAAATCATTATATACAATGGGAAGAGGGGATATATCCCTATCGCAAAGACCATCTCATTTTTTTGTCATTTGTGATGGGAGTTTACTCCTTGCACAAATAAACTGTCAGAATGAAAGTATTTGTGATAGGTCCCATCAAAAACACTTTCCATCATTTTAAGTTATATGCGATAGGATTTTTTCCCCTCACAAGTAACCTGTCTGTAGAGGGTATTTTTGATGGGGCCTGTCGCAAATACTCTTTTTTACTCTTACCATAATTAATAATGGTGGTACTATTTGCGATGGGTACCATCATAAATAATAGTATTTGCGATTGGAATCCCATCACAAATACTCCCATTGAAAATGATCTAACCTATATACCCCCTTGAATTTTTTTCATTCAATGCTTTTCTGAACTCCCCTCTCTTTCTATGCTCTCATATTCTACTTTTTAAACTTTTTAAAGTTTTAAATTTTATAGGGGAGCAACTTTTAATCCTTGCATCGACTGAAATATTCAGTTTTAAGGTATTTATCCAATGTTTTTATTTTTTATTTTATTTATTTTATATTATATTAGTAATTATTACTATTAATTAACAATAATAATATTTAATTAGAATCGGTCAATTTTATTTTTCATTAATTGTTTTTAGAAATATTTAATTTTAATTTGGATTAATGTTTTTAATTAAAATCAAATAATTTCAATTTACAATAATTTGTTTTAATGATTAGTAATTAGTAATAGTTAGCTATAATTACTAATAATTAGTTGTAATTAGTAATAATTAGTGCTAATTAGTAATAATTAGCGGTAATTAGCCATAATTAAAGGTAATTAATAATAATTAGTAAAAACTTAGTAAAATTGTAATTATTTGTTATAAATTAAGAAATAGTAAATTGATATAAATTATGATAAATTAATAACATTTTTTTTGTAAATTTATAAAAAAAATTAAACATGTAAAATTTGAATAAATTAATAAAAATATTACATTAGTAATAATTTTTTATAAACTAAAACAAATTAGTAAATTGATATTATTTAAAAAAATGATATAAAATATTATAAATCTGTAATTTGATATAATTTATAATAAATTGATATAAAATAGTATAAATTATTATAAATTAAAAAAAATCATTATAAATTTAAAAAATTGTTTAATTAGTAATAATTAGTAATAATTCATAATAATTTTTTATAATTAGTGGTAATTATTAAAAATTAATGGTAATTAGTAAATATTAGTAATAATTAATGGTACCTAGTAATAATTAGTGGTAATTAGTAATAACTAGTGGTGGTTAGTATTAATTATTGATAATTATTAATAATTTTTAATAAATTATAAAAATAAGTAATAAATTATTATAAACTAATAAGAATTAGTAAAAATAAGTTTCAAATAGCAATAATTAGTAAAAATTAGTATAAAATAGTAATTTTTTCATAATTAGTGTTAATTAGTAAATATGAGTTGTAATTAGTAATAATTAGTGGTAATCGGGAAAAAATGGTAAAAATTTGTTATAAACTAATACAAATTAGTAATAATTTGTGGTAATTAATAATAACTATTGGTAATTGGTAATAATTAGTGCTAATTGGTAGTAATTAGTAAGAAATTGTAACAAATAGTAACAAATTATATTCAACTAATAAAAATTGGTAAATATTAGTGGTAAATAGTAATAATTACTAATAATTATTAAAAATTATTAAAAATTATAAATATTTAGTAATATTCAGTAATAATTAGTAAAAAATCGTTATAATTATTGATAATTAGTAATAATTAATAGCAATTAGTAATAATTAGTGGTAATCGGTACTAATTAAGGGTAATTAGTAATAAATTGTTATAAAATAATAAAAATGAGTAAAATTTAGTGTTAATTAGTAAAAATTAGTAAAAATTTGTAAAAATCAGTAAAAATTAGTTGTAGTTTGTAAAATTTAATCGCAATTAGTAATAATTACCAGTAATAATTAAAAATTAGTAATAATTAATAAAAATTCGTGATAAATTGTTATAAACTAATAAAAATTAGTAAAAATTAGTGGTAATTAGTAATAATTAGTGGTAATTATTAATAATTTTTGGTAATTAATAATAATTATAAGTAAATTGTAATAATTAGTAATAAATTGTTATAATAAAATAAAATATTAGTAAAAATTAGTGGTAACTAGTAATAATAAGAAATAATTAGTAATAATTAGTAAAAATTAGTAATAAGTAGTAAAACTTAGTAAAAAATAGTAAAAAATAGTAATATTTAGTAATAATTTGTAATAATGAGTTAAAAATTGTTATAATTTGTGGTAATTATTAAAAAATAGTGGTAATTAGTAATAATTAGTGGTCATTAGTAAATATTAGTAGTACTTAGTAAAAATTAGTAATAAATTCTTATAAAATAATAATTTTTTTTAGGAAATTAGTGGTAATTAGTAGTAATTAGTAAAATTTTGTATAAATTAGAATTAATTATTAAAAATTAGTAATAATTATGAAAAAATTGTTATAAGTAGTAAAATATAGTGGTAATTAGTAATAATTAGTGATAATTAGTAAAAATTAGTAATAAATTGTTATAAACTAATAATAAATTGTAAAAATTAATGGTAATTAGTACTAATTACTGTTAGTTAGTAATAATTCGTAATAAAGAAGTAATAAATATTAAAACATTGTTATAAATTAATATCAATTAATAAATTGATCGAATTAACAATAAATTTATATGAAAAAGTATAAAATTTTAATTTTATATAATTTATAATAAATTAAAATAAATTTGTATAATTTATTATAAATTACTATGAAATAATATAAATTTTTATAAATTACTATAAAAGTGATAATAAAATAGGTCGTAAACTTTCAGTTCATGAGCAATGACATATTTGGATATAGTTGACCCAAATTGGTTATTTTTAGGGATTTGAAAGTTTTAAATTTTGTGAATTACACCTTTTTGTAGTTTATAATATATTTTATTACTTTATATTAATGTATACTTAAAACATGCATTAATTACTAAAAAATAATTATAATTACAAAATATTAGTGATAATCTAAAAAATAAGTGGGTTAGGCAGGATGTGATGCATCATTGGTATCACTAGCAGGAGGAGGAGGTGCATCGATGGTAGCACCATCAAGAGGAGGAGATGCATCATTGATGGGATATGTTTGCCATAAATTGGTGCAATGTCATATTTTTACATGGTTGGCATAATTTTATTTCATCAAGGATATTGTAAAATATATTATTTACACAATTTTAGATAATCATATAATTTTCAAACTTTAAGTGGTTCGAAATGCCCAATTTGTGCCACCCATGTCCAAAATTTTCATCAGATCACTAGAACCAATTCATCCAAGATGATTCCCATCAATCGAAGTAGCATAAATAAAAGTAGGAGATGCATCAACGATATGACATAGTTTGAATAAATTGGTGAAATGAAAAATTTAGACATGGTGGGCATAAAAATTTTCCATAAATTACAATAGCTACTCTTGAAGAATGTCGAAAAAATAATTTTTACTACAAATTTCAAAAACATTTAAAGTAAAATGTTTATGGTTTAACATATAAAATCAATTTATTACTTGTTATATTGATAATTGTTTTTCAAACCTTCAATTAACTCAACATGATGATAAAATTGATAATCGATTGTGTGTATTGAGTAACCCACCATCCAAAACGGTTAAATATTATAATGAATATGTGGTGAATGATTTTCAATTAATAAATGTGTATAAGGTAAATAAAAAACAATGAATAATGGTGTTATCTTGAGAGGATCTCAACATAGATAAAGTGAACTTGACTTTTATGGTTTTCTGGAAGAAATAATTGAATTGTGTCATGTGGGACAGAATTATATAATGATATTTGAATACCATTGGTATGATATTGATAGAGGATTTATTGTATATCCACTCTATGGAATCAATGATATTAAACATAATAGACTTATTAGAGTAAATAAACTATTTTTATTGGATCATCAGGAACATAAAATTTATTATGAAAATTATTTTTCTTCTCAAAGAGAGATAAGTGATTGGTGGAGCATAATAAAAATGAAATCTCATAAAAATTAGTTTACCCATAGTGAATGTGGTTTCACCAAAGTGCAAGGAATTAAAATTTTTTAGGAGACAACTTAAAATCCAACTTTTCCATGAATTTGTACGAATATCGATGATGAAACTATTATATATGAAGGCGAGGATGAAGATATAGAATGACACAATTAATTATTGGTTGTAGTCAATTTATATATATTATAATCATCTTCAATTATTTTTTAAAAACATTGTTTTCATGTTTGAGATGGCTGAAGAGACTTATGATGTCATCATCCATGACCTACAGGAGGTTGTACTACCTAGTGATGAGCCTGGTGATATGTCATCAAACCCTCAGGTTCCTAAAATTTCCTCATTGAATCAATAAGGTTGGGGTCTTATGAGATTAATGATTACCAACCCTATTACCAAGCGATGTCCATGTCTTTACTTCGATCCATGCATGTGCAGGTATGTTTAGTGGTTTATTTTAGTTAGTTTTCATTACTTTTCATTAATTTATTTACCTACTAATTGTTTGATTATTGGTTATATTTTTTTATAGTTTTTTAGATATAGATGATTGGTAGGGGAGTGCTATTTTTTAGAACTATTTTTTGAGGAATCTGTAAAGTGGGATTAGGTTCCCATTGATGTTTGATATTGTATGTTTTATCACTAGATGGTATGTAAATAAATAAAAAATATTTTTAATTTTACTTAATTATTAACTTGATACTATTAAAAAATGAAGGGTTTATGGTATCTCATTGATGATAGCTATGGATTTATATTAGGGAGGCATATGAGGTGTGTATACATGAGCACTATCATCATTTTTTTCATAGTAGGAGGAGGAAATCCATGAATAATGAAGGAGTCACAGATTTTAATCAGTCTTATTGCACCCATTGACCATATTACATCTCATATTAGGTTTGGGATGGATTATGTTCATATTGGATAGGATATATTTTTCATAGGAGTGTATCATTAGGTCGGTAGAACCGTGGGAGGTAGGAGGTGATACATCACGCGAGGGTTTGTACATTCAGTATGCGTCTATGATATATGTTAAATAGTTTTTTTAATAATTTATATAACTTTAAATTTAAACTGTTTATTTTATAATCATATAGGAAGTTGAACATCCTGATCTTACATAGTTTGACATTTATAAGAGGATTCACATCAATCATGTCATTGGAGATATTAGAAGTGGTCACCAACATCAAATTGTGTTCAATATAATTTTTTTAACTTTAAAAATTAGATGAAAATTATATTTCAGCTATTTTAATTTTAAATTGAATTGAAGGAGTCATCTGAGGTCATGAATTATCATAAATAGGATTAGAGTCTAGCTGAGAATGAGAGTTAGACTACCGGTGTGACATGATTCAATGATGCAACCTGGATACAGGTGATGGATTATGCTTTTGAGAAGGGATTAGTGGTTGTTATTAGTTCTCTACTAATGATTGTAAGTTTTATGGTACTACAACTTGGATGATGTTCACCTTGAGGGGAGATCATGGAGAGTCATCATCATCAGTCTCATAGTATGATGAGTAGCTGTGATCTCAAAGTAAGGTTTTTGTGGGTATACATAGGGATCAGGATGATCTCCATATACAACACTAGCAACAGTAAGAAGAGATGTAATGATGGTAGGAGAAGAAGAACAAGTACATAAAAAGGCTTGTTCAGGTCATAAGGATGGAGTTACCTCCCCCTCCTCTTCTATATGATCATCCTTCTCCCCTTCATAGTGATGGATACATTATATAAATATTTATTATGTTAAAATTTAAATGAAAATATTTTATTTAATATTTTTATTATTTTTGTTTTTTAGAATTTTATTTATTACAATTTTTAAAATTATTTTGATATTTTTTTTACATTTTATCTTTTTATTTTTTTTATTTTTTAAACTTATTTATAATGGACCTATCACCCATCACAAATAATTACCCATTTAAAAAACTATTTTCGACAAAAAAAAATCTCTCTATCACAAAAGGTATATTTTTTGTGATGAGAAATTGCAAAAACTATCTTTTGCGATACTGTTTTTGGAGATAGTTTATTTGTGATGAGATCCCATCATAAATAGCTATTTCGTATGGGCCTAGTCTCAAATAATATATTTCTCAGTTGTGGTTTAATAGATGTTTCTCAAATTCCAATATGGTCAATATTTTATTGAATATTTCATCCTTTCTTCCAAATATAATATTATGTATTTTATAAAAGATACATTATGGATTAGTGGTAACCAAACATTAGATTAAGAAAAAAACCAAATATAGCAACACAAATATTTCAAAATTAAAAATCAATATTTTAATACAACATTCAACCGAAACTAAATTATCGAAATTTGAAATCTGCTCAAGTCCATAGATTGATCTCAAGACCACCTAATCACCTCAGGCCATCAGATCCAAAAATAATGAGCCAAATCAAGCCACACACTTAACACCCAATCTAATTTATTATTTCCAATTCACTAGTGAGAACCAACCAACCATCATCCCTTAATAAAAAACCCATTGAACCTTCATTGATGATGTCAAGTAATAAATGTCAAGAAAATTCATAAAACTAAGAACTTTGAAACAACTAACCAAAAAAATGAAATGAGAGACAACATCATATAAAATGTATATAGTCAATGATACTAATACCCATATATCACGAATCACATAGAACATACTTTCTCCATTGATTTTTCCATTGCAAACTAACTACAACACTGATATAAAAATCCAACCATAAGAATAGAATCCAAATTAGGTCATACATGGAACATCATCAACCACTTCCCTACACATCCTAGAAACACTTTTCAACCACTAATCTAGATCCTACTAGGAGAGTGTGGAAGAAACATGAGGTCAAATTAGGGATTTAATCACTCAAGGTCTATAACAAAAAAACGATTACCTTCACTAGGACCACCTACCTTTGGGGCCACCACCAAGAAAAATCAAACACCTGAAACATCACTGAAACTTCACCTCTGATGTATTCCACTTGTTGATTAATTCCCAAATTTTCTAATTTAACAATTACATGATCTAACTTCTCCTTAATGAAATGGAATCGTATCTTAATATGATTCACTTAGTAAGGTTTTTCCAAATTCTTTATCAGCTCTATATCACTTTGGTTGTCACAATTGACTATCGTGTGTATATTAAAATATCATTTATTTTAAAATATACCAAAATTTAATCAAGTGTGTCTTAAATATAACTCTTGATAAAATTAAACACAAATAGGTGTTTCTCCTTGGGAAAATTTTAAAAATGGGAAACCATAAATATAGAAAATAAAATATGTAATATTTTTATTTTGAGAGTAAAAAAGCATCATATTATCCTTTGATAACAAATTGGATCAACTGATCTTACTTACTCATGTTTAACCAAGATTGGTTTGAACCATAATTAGGGTTGAAACAAGATTTATATCATGAATCTTAAACCATTTCAATATATCCTTCATAAATTTATCCTAAGAAGCAATCATTTATCTCTTTTTGACCAAATTATAGCTTTAGAAAACATGTGAGTTCTCCAATAATTGAAATCTCAAACACTAATCTCATCAACCATGAAAAATACTCTACTAAAATCTAATTGAGTAATCCAAATATAATGTCATAAATTTGAACAATTACCATGATCTAAAATTCCTTGGTTTATTTTACATAAATATTTTTATCCAATCCACCACTTTTGAATTTTATCTTCTTCAACACAGTGTCCAACATATAATTCTAGGCACTGGATGCTTATTTCAAGCCATATAGTGCCTTCTTAAACTTTTAAACCTTTGATTCAACATAACTAATTAAAAATCCCATTGGTTTTTCAATTTAAACTTCTTATATAAAAATTATATTTAATAATATTATCTTGAATCCGATTTGATAGGTTCTAAATTTTGTTATAACATTTACAATAACAAAGAGTCTTATCAACTCAAGTCACACTACCAGTGCAATCGTTTCTTCGATATAATTTCATTCTACTTGTGCATAGACTTTTGAAAACCATTCTTTATTTTAGATCACATTTCTATGCTCATCAAATTTATTATTAAACACCAGAATTATTCCATTTACATTGTGATCCATTGTCATTTTCACAATCTCCATTTTTAGATTTTTCTTTATTTGATCACATTATTTTTTTTCTTAGACTTATACCATTATACATATTTTTATGTTTCTTAAAAAGAGGATGGATCCATGTGAGACAATAGATTAGTTTTATTTATAGTTTTCATCCTCCAAGTCTATGTTTGTGAAAAAATTTTACTGGTGATATTTGACTTGACATACTTGTCCCATATTCTACACTATGGATTCACTAGTTGACTCTATTTATTATATTCTTCATCCACTAATTAAATATTAGCATCATATTTTTCATGTTGTACTATGTATTACAGTATTATTCATATCTAGTTCATCCTCTTGATCATAAATCTCACGGAGAAATATAATTCTGGATCTATTACAAATTTTTTTATAATTTTTACTTCACTGATTTCCAAAACCTTGTTCATCCACTTTTTGAGACATTTATAGGCCTTTCTCTTGAATGATAGGACTAAAAATATCCATTATTGTACTATATCTCAATATTTTACTTGATTTCATTTGTTTTTTCAAATGTAAAAATTTCCACCACACACTAAGGTGAGACTACATTGGATTTATTACACTCTACATCTTGTATAGAGTGATTTTTTCATTGGAGTACATCAAGGTCCAATTTTATGTGTACAATACCACTTAAAAAATATCATCCAATAACTATGATAGAGTAATATTTCAATGATAAATGTATTCTCCAAATTATTTCCATCTAGTTCCACCTTTCCATAACACTATTTTCTTATAGTGTTCTCAATGATAAGACTTCATGATTAATATGGTGATTATCTAAATACCTTTTCACTGCATGAGAGGTGTACTTGGGGTTGTTGTCAGATCAATATTATTAAACATTCTTTCATTCTACTTCTCATCCCTTCTATGAAAATTTTTAATACACTCAATAACTTCTATATTTTACTACATAAACAAGATGCAACCTATTCTACTATAATTTTCAAAAAATAGGATGAAGTATTTCTCATATTATATTATATAAACCTTCATTGGTATAAAAAATCAGAGTTAATAATATCTATCATATTTTAATCCCTCTTATTCTTTAGTTGGTGAATATTTCTCACCATCTCCCCTATTATGTATGTATCATGGTTCTTTTCCCAATATCATCTCAAAATTGGAATTTCATTCCCATCTTTCAATTTTGATATAGTTTACATGATTAGTTGATGGATATGTATGATCCTTTAATTAAAAATTATATTTTATTAATATACATAAAGAGAGAAGTAATCTACCTTATATTTATATGGTATATATTATTTTTTGGTTTTATATCCCTTTATAAATGAATTTATAGTTATGAATTTGATAAAATAGACCCTCCAATTTAATGTAACCTCAAGTCCAAGGTTACAATGTTGTATCACATTGAAAAGGTTATGATAAAGACTATATTTATAAATAACCTATTAATTCCTTAAATCATCTCCATATAGTCATGTTTTCCCACTTCTCTGGATTTTTAATGTTTTTCCAATACTTAATTTGACCATTCCATCAACACATCCCTTTATATTCTTTTGAATATTTATATTACTGGTCATGTTGGATTAAGACCCACAATCAAGGTTCTATGTTATATTATATTTAGTTTCTTGGAGAACTATTTATACTAAAACAACCATATTTTTTCCTCCTTTATTTACTATAAATGTTTGGTTGAATAAGACATGAGATTTTATCTCTTTTTTTCCTCTGTAAAGGTTGTGAGATCATACTCCTCTTACTCCATATGATAGAAACTATTTTTCAAGGGTATCTCATACCATTTTGTATCTACTATTCTCCTATGGATTTTATTGGAGTAAGTTTAATTTCATTATTTAATATAATTTATAGATTTGTGACCAAATTTAGAATATATATAACAATATTTATAAAATTAATTGTATCTTTGTGTTATTGGATATGTTCTCATCGTTCATTTTTGACTCATGGGAGCTTCACCTCTTTAATATCTCATTGCATACATGCACATGGTAGTTGTATGAACCAGATATCTAGGAAATTAGTAGTTCATTAATTGAATGATATTATCCTTTATTTTTCTCCACACATTTCCATCTATGGTTTAGTTTACTAATCATTGAAGAAACCAGTTTGATTTATATTTACCACCATTTTTTATTTTTCATTTATATAAAATCCTCTAGACTTGTATTTATCTACTTCATATATGATCCTAATATATCTCATAGGCTTGGTATTATGATCACATATGATCTTCTAAATATTACTTTACCACTTCGTACTCTTTCTATCAAATCCTTTTCATATAAGTTCCTAAAATGTAGATTTTTCTTATCATCATCTACATTTCCTTCAGCATTATGATTCCTTATTAAATACAGAACTTATTATTCATGGGATTCATCAATTTTTATCCTGTATTTAATTTGAGTATTAATATCATTAATAATTTTTTCTTGTTCTTCAATTACTACCATGAAATCAACAACTTATTTGGTTATATCTTGAGAATCCCCAATTTCTTCTATAATTTTTTCTATCCAAGTAATTTCAACTTCAATTTGATAAATTCAATCTGATGATTCTATTAGAAATCCATAAAGATTTTAGTTTATATTGAAATTGATATACAATCCTTAAAGATCTCCGTTGATTTATAATTTCAAGTCAACAACTCCTTTGGGTTGGTCTTCTTCTTCAATTTCATAATTGTTACTTTTGACTATTATTTTCATAGAATCTTCCTCATCTAAAATAAATTCAACCTCATTATCTTCCAAATATTTTCCATCGAATTTTTCCACTTTAATTAATAAATTTTTTCTTGAACCACTTTCTAGTTGAATTTATAATTTAATGTTTGGTATTTAGTGGAATATTCTCTATTTCATTGGTACAATACCATCTTTATCTCTATTGTCCACCTTCCTTGGTAATCATGATGCAATATGTATAAAATTTCCAAAATTAAATCATGGAAATTTTATCTTTCCTTTATATATTCAATTAACTAACTTAAATTCTCTTAAAAAAGTGACCTAAATTTTTCATAAACATCTTAATAATTGACTCCATATTTATGAATCTTAAGATTCTTATTATGAAAAAAAATATTTTATTACATATTAATTCATTATTTATTACACAAAGATACACATAATAAAACCCCATAACATAATTATTAATAGTTACATTATGTAATTAGGTATATATAACATTAACATGAAACATTGGTACAACATAATTATTTAAAAACTCTGAAGAGTTACCTTATATTTCATGGATCTTATAAAAATACATGGGATAACTTAGAGATGTACATAGGAAAGCGATGAGCTATAATGCTCAATAAAGGAATAAACAAAGCATAGAATAAGGTAAAGCAGTAAATACGAGCCAAGAGGTATATAATGGAAACATAAGATGGGTTAGAATAAAAAACATGAACACAAGGCATGATATATCATGACAACATAAAGTAAATATAGGAATGTGGAAACAACATAAAACTAGACCTGATAAACATATGTTAGGATAACCAGCAAGATAATATAACATACTGTGCTTAGGATAATCTCTCATTTACCATACAAGGAATCTCATGAGATAAAAACATTACCCAAATTCATTGGGGGGATATATAATTCTTGTCCCAACCAACACTTTCATATCATGTGGATGCAAAATTGTGATACATAGATTATACAACACAAGGATGTATTTCAATGATTTTAACCCCCATTATTAAAGAGTTTGGGTTTCATACATGTAAATACCTAATAAATTAAGAATAGGTAAAATTATTTTATTACCCTTGAGTGGAAATGGAAATGATTATTCACTATACAAATGTTCAGGAAGAAAAATTGTAGGATAATTTCTACAATGTAACGGGTGTACTTAAATGTATAAAGTAGGGGTTAATAAGAGAAAAAGGGGTTTCTAATTACTTGGAAATCATAATAAAATTAAGAGAGACTTGTAAAAAAATATACCAACATAAAAATTTGAAAATAAATAGTCATGGAATAAAGAAGGTTCTTGGGTAAATAAGTGGAGGATAATATCCCTCACTTTAGAATAGTATCAACTTTAGAAAAGCTTATAAAGTGATTTTATAAATGATATATCATTATTAAAATATTATTTGGATAGTAAATGAATATTTATAAATACATTATAACATTATAAATTAGTATTAAAAAGTCCAAATAGAAATAAGGTTCTTGAATGGAAAATAAGACTCAGAGAGGCCCATTACCTTGAGAGGACACTTCTAAAATCATTAAAGGATCTTCTTAATAGATTGGAGGAATCACAGGAGCCTCAGCCTTGTTGGTGTGGACTCACTAGGTGCATCCAAGAGACCCGAGATCAAATCTGAGTGGAGGCATATTTACAGGGAACTATAGCAGAACTGTAGTAGTACTATAGTAGGCACTATATCATGCACTATTTGATACTATTAAAGCCAGATATATTCATCAATATGGGCCTTCGGGCCACCGGTTTGGTCCTTGGGTCCTGCAAGGCTTTTGGGCCACACAAGACCTTTGGGCCAGTTGATTCTCAAAAAATTTAGGCCAGCTTAAGGCCTTATGGACACCCCAAGTCCTTCAAGACACATGAATGCATGCCCCAGACACACTACAAAAAAAGGAGCAGGCCTAGAAGAGGATTCAGAGAAGGTGCACTCACCAGAGCAGAGCCAAATGGATTTTCATAATGAGAGGGTATGGATATGCCATCGGCACCAGCCTGTGCTTGCATGGGAAGCCTAGCAAGAAAGTCATGCAAAGGTGGAGATCTACTATCAGGATACAGATGCTGGGGAGGGCAGTTCTTTGTAGATAGTCAGGTTGAATTCCTTAAGACCTTCGGGTCATGTAATCTCCTAAGCCTACGGGCCATATAATCTCTGAGACTATGGGCCTTGTAAGGGTTCCCCATCATCCCTTGAAATGGGGTTATCAAAAATAAATAAAAAAGAAGGACTTCGGGCCATTCAGGCAGGAATAATAGATTGTGGGAACCTTGGGAGGGATATAAAGAGGAAAGGGAATAGTAAATTTGTGATCTAAGAGTTTCGAGTGAATAGTAATGGAAGGTAGGGTAGGATTATATAGAGAAAGAGAGGTAAATTCTTCATTAATTTCCAAACTTAGGTTTTGGACTCTATATGATAGAGTAATCAAAAACAAAAAAAAACCTTAACATTGATTTTTTGCATGGTTTATACGAAAGAAGAGTGTGAACCAAACTTCATTGGTGAAATTCACTGATGTAGTGCCTTCCAAGGATGTGGATTTTGTGTCATATCCCTCAAAGTACCTCACTAATGTTCATAGGAAGAACCCTAATTAAGCCCCCTTTCTTGTGATAGAAACTATGGATGTTGTATCTAGGGAAATTAATATTGATGGGGTTAGGAAAAATTGATTACTATAACCTACTAAAGTCCACTCAGATGCACAACATGTACCTCATGTTGAGTAGAATGTGAGAAATAATGTATGTAGTCCACATTCCGGCTCTCATGGACACATCATGTACAAGAATCAGGGCCCAACATTGGATAAAACTCAGCTTTCTATTCCATCCCATAATGGGATTTCACTAGAAAAATTATCAAGGTCCGAGGAAGAAATCATAAAATGTTCTAATCACTTTAAATACACAAAACTAGAGGGGGGATTCTCACAGGTTCCTTCTATAATTTCCAAGAAGAGTACACCCCCGGAAAGGTCTAATAAACCTACATAATCTGTGAATAAATTCACACCCATTGATGGATTTGTTGGTATAATGAAGCTAAATACACACATATAAATAAGTATGATATTGATCCCTCAAATGAAGATAATGAGGATGAATTTATAGTATTTAGGGAAAAAATGAGCATGTAATAGATGGAAAGTAAAAGTGGAAGAAGAAAAATAGAAAAGGAAAAAGTGGAAAGGTATAGGTGAAAATGGAATAGTAGGAAGGCCCCCAAACAAGGGTAAAGAACCTTAAATAATAAATATATTATATTGGAACTTTAAAGGTCTAGGGAACTCCCTAACGACTAAATCCCTTTGACACTTCATCATGGACTACAAGCCTATGCTCATTGGCATTGCTGAACCTAAACTTGTGTTTGACAATTATAAAGGGTTAAATTGTTGATATCTAGGATATAGGTTTATTTCTAAAAACTATCATACCTCCAGTATTGATCACATATGGGTGATAAGACATGAATCCATCCTCATCATCTCATACAATAAGAGGCCTCAGAGTGTTTCAATATCTTGCAACACTTCTAGATATGATCTATCAATCTCATTTATATATGAATCCACATCCAATATCAGGATAAGGGAATTGTGGTAGGATATTAAATTCATTTATGACAATATTAATAAAAAATGGTTTATTATTGGAGACTTAAACACTGTTATGAAACCTAAAGAAAAAAGCTGGATATAGCTTCAACTACATTTCCACTTTGGAATTCTATTCTTGTATTGACCTTTGAAATCTTGGTGATGTCCCTATTTCGGGTGATAATTTTACATGGAGTAGATATAATGTGAATGGAAGACAATAAAGTAATATTAATATATTCCTCTTTAAAATTGATGACATGAGTGATGCAAATGGAGTCTCAGGGTTCATGCTTCTGAATCATCACTCTTATCAAAATCCTATCATTGTGGAAGTCTCCAGACATATGAAAAGATCAAAAACTATTCTATTCTGGTTTAATAATGGATGTCTTGTGGTTCTTGGATGTAGGGAGACTTTGTTGAATGCTTGGAAATTTGATCTTATGGAATCCTTTTTCAAAATCTTAATGGAAAACATATGCACATCAAGAGGATACATAAATAATGGAGAAAAAAATCATTTTCTGTGATGGATTTGGACATTAAATCTACTGTGTAATGCCATTATCACAATCAGACCCTGAATTAACACCATAATTCATCATCTTGAGATGAGATACAAGGACATAATAGTCTTGATGACCTTTTAACTATTAAAGAAAAAATGGAAAAAATCAACTGAATGTCAAATTGATTAAGGATGGGGATAATAACTCTATGTTATTTTATATATTACACAAATATAAGAGGGCCAAAGTGGGGAATAAGGTAATCAGAATAAACGGAAACACCTACACCTTGGAAAATGAGATCTCTCAAGAAAATGTAGAGCACATTAAGGGTATCTACTCTAACAATGGGATGTATGGTATAAAAAAATTGGTTGATAATATCACTCCTTTAATTTAGAAGATTCATAACTAGACTATGATAATAGCCCCATATAAAGAGAAAGTTTAGGTAGTCCTATTCTCCATTAACATGGAGAGTTCTCTTGGCCCTTATGGATTCACTAAAAAAATTTCATGTTTTATTGGGAAATATTGCAGGATGATGTTACTCAGGAAATCATGGAATTTTTCACTCATTTTTCTATGCCTTATAGAAAAAATTCAAGTTTAATTGCCTTGATACTTGAAAATGGGAATGCAATTGATGTCAAATATTTCAAGAAAGTTTCCCTTGAAAACATGATTCCTAAAATTATTAGAAATATCTTTATGAATAGGATTGGATTTCTTTTGAAATATTATATCTCTATGAATCTATTATGATTTTTCCCTGGAAGAAACATTTAACATTGTTTGTTCACATCTTTAGAAGTTGTTAATTTAATTAAGAGGAAAAAAAATTTAGTAACTTTTCTCTCAAAATAGACATATTCAAGGACTTTGAAACTTTGAAATACAGTTTCATATATGATGTTCTCAGAAGTTATGGTTTTTTGAAATGATTTCATTAAGCTTTTCATAATCATTCTCAACTCTTCTAGGCTATCCATTCTTATTAATGGAGCACCCAGAGGCTACTTTCAGTGCACTAGTAGTGTGAGACAAGGTGATCCACCTTCAGGGATTTTGTTGATATTGTTAAAGAATACTTGAGAAGATGAATTAATGACTTAGCTCTACTTGTACTCTATAAAAAAAATAAGAGATAGTAGGAATGACCATATTCCCTCTCACCTATTATATGCATATGATATTTTTTTTTCTCGGTCAATCTTTGGGAAATACTATATATGCTATTAAGGCCCTTTTTTACATTATGAGGAAGTTTCTGGAAAATACATAAGTTAGGAAAAATAATTCATTTTATTTGGTGACGACATGATAATTAGTAAGAAAAACAAGATAATTAACCATATTAGCATTAAGAGAGGATCCCTACCATATAATTATCTCGATGTTCCTTTATTCTAGAGAAATATGAAGAGGTATTACTTTAAAGACATACGATTAGGCATTTTTAATCAAATGGACTGGTGGAAATGAAAATCCATGTCTCAAGATACAAGGGTGTGCCTTATCAACTCTTTGGTAACATCTAAGTTTGTTATTTCTTTTTCACTTTATAGATGGCCTATGAGCCTAATAAAGGTGATTAAAGGGATGATTAGAAACTTCATATGGAGTATTTCAGTCCATGAAAAGAAGCTGGTCACTGTTGTATGAAAAGAGTGTATTAAACCCGCTAAATTGGTAGGTCTTAGAATTAATGATCTTAACATGTCTAATGATGGTCTAATCAGAAAATTAACTTGGAGCCTAATTTATTTGGATACCACCTCCGATTTATTATCAAATGGGTTTAAAGAGAAGATTTTAAATGGTTATAGATATTACCTAGAATCCTCTATATGGGAATCAATCAAACATCCCATCAACAAAATCATTTATGACACCAAATGGATTATGATAAGGGGATCCCAAATAAACTTTTAGACTACCACATGTCTTGAAAGTACACTGTAATATACTACCATCAATCTTCCTAAGGCTTATCACATGTCTATTATGAATTTTTTTTGTCACAAATCTATATCTTTTATGGCATGCTCATTTCTCAAATAAATCTAGAGATATAGAGTTACAAATTTATGGATTGTGATACTATCATATAGAAGCACAATTATCATGGAAACTTTAACACTAAGGATTTTTATAATATGGAATGTGGCGGGGTCAACATTCCACCAACATGGCTAATGAAGTTCAACACCTACTTCATCCATCCCTCCAGGTTTCTCTTATTATGGAGGATCAAGAAACATAGATTACCCACCCTGGAACAATCAAAAAATTTGGATTTAATCTTGTTTCTGAATCCATTCTTTCCTTATGTACATAGGACACAAATAACCTTTTCTTTACATGAGACTTTTCCCATGATTTATGGGATACCACCAACATGCTATTTTCCTAGAATTTGAAAGACACCTACAGCTTGATGATCTCAGGGAGAGAATATGTGATGCCAATTTCAGTGAGATTATTATTAATCTTTTACTGGATGAAGTTGGATCATTTATTTTATATATATGTAATGATCGAAATAATAAAATTTTTAATGGAGAAAACCCTTTCTCAAAATGGGAATGACGGAATTGCACAAGGACATCCAAGCGTCATCAATGATACCAACATGAGGTATGTATAATATTATGCATGATCTGAATATTCGAAGGTTATTGGGTGTAGTAAGTCGACCGAAGAAGCAGAAAATGGTCAAATTTATCTGGTGGATCCTTCTAATAATTCTATGGATCAAATTTAATTTATATGGGGAAAAATCTTGAATGTATTCCCCCTCGGGTTGTGGATGTGTCTTATGCAAATATCATGGATTTGAAAAAGGATGATTTTATCATTTTCATGGAATTGAAATGACCTATGAAGCTAATTTAATAACTATTGTGTATGCAATTGGATATGTTGTCCAATATAATTGGACATCATTGTGGATTGAATCTGACTTTGATATTTTTTTGAATGCCTTAAAAACAGGAACATGATATGTGACTTAGATAATTTTACCTCTTTGGGTAGAGTGTCTCAACAAGGATACCAACCTCAAATTGTAAATCTCTCATGAATACAAAGAGGAAAAATAAA
Source organism: Viscum album (assembly GCA_963277665.1). NCBI lineage: Eukaryota > Viridiplantae > Streptophyta > Magnoliopsida > Santalales > Viscaceae > Viscum > Viscum album. The sequence goes on along the minus strand of OY728136.1, from coordinate 1,284,628,634 downwards.
GTTTCAGATGTTTTTTCAAAGAAGGTGGTCATGGAAATGTATATTATGTGGTATTTGATGACCCCTTACTATTTTGATCTAATGTTGGATACAAATATACATGGTTTGGTTCATTATCACTTATTTAATAATCTATTGTAACACTTGACTCTTCTTATCTATTTTTTATATATATTTATTTTAGGAAAGACTTGGAATTGATCCTAATATTTTTTGGTAGATGTTTAATCACGACATGGTATTGATTAAGGGAAAATAGTAGTAATACTATCTCCCTTTAAGGCTCTGAAAAATAGTCTTCATAGAGTATAGTCATACTAGTTGAGGTCATCTATTCTTTTTTCTGTGTCAAATAGAATTTATCATAACCCTTAATATACTAATCTTAATGGTCATTGTATAATAGTTATATTATTAGTGGTTGTAATGATTAATGATATTTTAAATTTGATCGGTCATATAATGGTCCATAATAACCAAAGTTGTGAATTATTTTCTATAACTTCATTTCGTAATAAAGTAATTACTCATTTAAAAAATAATAATTTCAATTATAAATGTTTATTTTGTTACATTATTCCCCCTTTTATAAATTTATCACTATAAAGTTTCATTCCATACACTAAAACAGATGAGGGAACATCTATTTAATTGCCTCCTCCAGTTCCCATGTTGTTTTCTCAAACTTTTCATTCCACCTAAACACTTTGACCAGGTGAGTTTTTTTATCCCATATAACTTTCTTTATAAAATTTAAGATCTTCAACAGCTTCTCCTCATATGAAATATCACTCTACAATGGTACCAACTCTATATTTAGTACATGTCATGTGTATGGTATGTACTTCCTCAAGATGGATACATGGAACACATCATGTAATTGATATAGGTTTGGTGGTAGTTCTAGTAAATAGGCCACTGCTTCAATGCAGTCAAGGATATGAAAGGGGCCAATGTATATACAACTAAGCTCCCCTTTATTCCCAAAAATATTGAATTTCTTCCACAAAAACATATAAGAAGTGAAATTTTATTTTTGAACTAAAAATCCATATGTAATTGATGATTTTTTTCATAGATTTTATGTCAATTTTGTGCAGATTTGATATGCTATTGAATGTTTTTAACCTTCAGTGTCATTTCATGGATAAGATCCTATTACATCATCTTCTGATCTCTAAATTCATCCCTACTTTTAGGAGTCCAACACCTCTTCCCATATAGATCCTCATAAAGTTCTATTGGAATGATAGAATAGAAACTATTATTATATGGGAAATACATTAGGAAAAGGTGTTGGTATTAATATCCTTCAAAATCCATTGAACATGATCTCAACATATCTTTAATAGTTTGAATGATTGTTTTAAACTAATCATCTGTTTGAGGGTGATAAGCAGTGTTAAAGATCAGTTCTGTATCCAATGCTTACTGGAGGCTTCTCCAAAACCTCAAGGTAAAACTCATATATCTACCTGATACAATAGAGAGAGGAAATCCATACAGTCTTACAACTTTCCTTATGTATATCTTGGAAAGTTAGTTAAGAGAGAAATATGTTTTTAATAGTAATGAAAATCATTGAATTTTCATGGTGATCAACTACTACCCAGATGGAGTTATTTTCTTTAGAGTCTATGGTGAGTCCTATGATAAAATCCATGGTTACATCTTCCCATTTCCATACTCGTATGGTAAATAGTTTCATCATACCCTTACAATTTTGGTGTTCATCCTTAAAATGTTGGAATATTAACAATCATGATACAAATTTAGAAATCTCCAACTTTATGTTATCTCACTATAAGCTATATTTCAAATATCTATACTTGCTTCCTGGATTAATAGAGAAGGATATGTTATACACATTATCCAGAAGTTTCCTTTTCAGTGACGGTATTTATGGGACACATACTTGGGTTCCAAACCTTATAACTTCATCTTCAGTAAAGTTGAATATTCACTACCATCTTCTATAGAAACTCATCATCTTTTTAGGCCTCCTTGATCTATTAAATAATTGGAATTTTATAATTTATTTAAGAAATGTAGGATGATAATCCTTTTATTATTCCCATATCAATCCTTTTCAAGTCCAAGAATATTGGATCCCTTTCAATCATCATCATGGATAGGGTTTCGAGATCCTTTCTACTCAGAGCATCTACCACTTTATTCACATTCTAATGATGCCAATGGATTGAAAATCATAATCATTGACCATCTATAACCAACTTAATTAGAACATATTAATTTAATTTTATATCAATATACACTTAAGGATTTTTCATCCATATATATTTCACACTTTTCTCTATATAGAAAATGTTACCAAATATTCAATGTGGTGATCATTGTATCCAATTATAGATAATTAGATAGGTAGTTTTACTTTTAGATCTATAATTTTCAGGAGGCATAGGCTATCACTTATTAATCTTGCATCAGTAAAAACACTAATCCCTTTTTAGATGCATCATTTTAGATCAGAAATCCATCCCCACTAGTGGGTAATGGGAGAACAGTTGCAGTGGTTATCCTTTTTTTTAACTCATTAAATATCTCTTATCATTCAAGATTCCAGATAAACATAACTACCTTATGATAAATCATGGTTAGTGGTCTTGGTAATTGTGAGAAGTTTCTCACAAATAAATGATAGTACATAACTAATATAAGAAAACTATGTATTTCTATCACAAATTTTGGTCTAGGATATCCTTTTATTACCTCTATATTTGATATATCATTAGACATCCCTTTTTTGGTGAAAAAATCCCCAATAAAGTTACTTTATCCACAAAAAACTCATATTTTCAGTAATTCACAAATAAATTTTACTTTCATAAAGTATTCAGTATATAATTCAAATGATACTCATGTTCCTTCTTAATTTTGGATTAGATATGAATATTATCTATAAAGACCACCAAATATTTTTCATATAATCCTTAAAGACTCTATTCATCAAGTGCATGAAGATTTATAGAGAATAAGTGTGTCGAAATGGCATCACTATGAACTCGTAGTGTCTATACCTTGTATGAAAAGCAGTCTTGGGGATATCCATTTTTCAAATCTACTTGATAATTTCACGACCAAAGACCCACCTTAGAGAAGTACTAGGCTCCACATAGCTGATTGATTTAGTTATCAATCCATGAAAGATGATATTTTTTATTTATAATGATATTTTTGATCTCATGATAATAAATATAGAGGAGAATTAACTCATCCTTCTTCTTGATGAAGAGGCAGGTGCACCTCATAGTGAAGAACTTGGGCATATAAACACTTTATGCAAATTCTCATATATTAACTTCTTCAAATGAAAAATTTCAATAGTGGCCATTCTTTATATATTTTTTTATATTAGAAAATATCTAGGTATATGATCGATTGAGAACTCAACCACATATCTAGGAGGAAGACTATGAAATTCATTGGGAAACTCGTCAATGGATTCCCTTATAATGGGAATTTCATTAGGGATGATATTTTCTTTAATCTCAATCATTTGATCTATATATGATTTCTAGAAAAGAAATAATATCCACACTTGAGATTTTGGTACCAAATATTATTCATCATCTTCTTTATACACGAATATAATTTGATTGAAATTTGTGATACAAAGGGTTATTTCTATCTGTCAACAATTTTTTTGGATCTATACAAGGAAAGATAATCCATGCCCAGAAAAACATTGAATTATACTAAGGAGAGTATCACATGTTTTTCTAGGAAATTAAGCCCACAAATTTGGATAGGGAATGAGTTATGTGCTTGGGATGAAAAAATTGACCCATTTTCCATCTTCACCGACAACTCAACTTCTATGTTTTTGGGTGGTGTTTGAATAGTTCTACTAAACTTGCATGATATAAAAGAATTCATAGAACCATGGATGATAAGCCTGCCTTTCGCTATTTGGATCCCATTCTAATAATTTAATTCTTCCAAACTGTACTCAAAGATCATAATTTTAAAACTATTAAACACATAAAAGGGAAAATATGAATATTAAAGGGATAACTCATAAATGATATATATTTATTAACCTATGAATTTATAGGTTTAAATATAAGTTTTCAATGATATTTTTCTGAATATAAAATATCCTAGAAATTTTGTTCCAATCATAAGGATTCATAAGGATATTTTGAATTTACTAAAGAATATCCCTTGGGAGTGTGAAACCAGGTGTGTAGAAGGCATGTTATCGTGCACTGGGTAATGATTGAGTCCATATCAATGCGCCCTATTCAGGGCTATAACACTGAGGTAGAACTATACTAGAGGAACATTCACTTGAAGTATCTAGATATAGATGAACTACTACCAAACAAACGTTTAACAGCCCTGGCCTTTATCATTTCTAGAAAAAAACGATGATAAAAGGTACACTTTATAACCACTTGTTTTTTAGCACTGATGATTGGTACACATAATCGGTGCTTGTTTTAGCAATGATAAGGGTTGAGAATAAACTAAAATAGTTAAACAAATAAAATTTTAAAAATATTAACAATTTTATTAATAAAATCAATTTTGATAGAAATGAATAAATTGATTATAAATATATATAAATTATAAATATTAATAAATAGTATTTATTAAATATATTGATATGTAGAATGAATAAAATGAAATAATTTAACAAAAAATAAAAAATCAGGAAATTTAGAAAAAAATTAAATGTTTTATTAATTAAAAAATTATTGATAAAAATGAATAAATTTAATATACATATATATAGATTATAAATATTAGTAAATATTATGTATTAAATATTGATATATAAAATGATTAAATTATAATAATTAAACAAAAAAATTAAAATGAAAAAAATGTAATAATTGAATAAAAAAATTAAAAATTAAAAATGAATATATATATATATATATATATATATTAATTATAAATATTAATAAATAATATAAATTAAATATAAATATATAATAAATTAATAAAATGAAATAATAAAAAACATATTAATGTCTTATTAATTTTTAATGTTGTTTGATTTTTCAGTTTAACTTATATAAACCAATGTTACATTGATTTCACATAAATATATGTAATTAATTCATTTTTATGTACCACACACACACACAAATATTTATGCAATTAATTAAATCTTATGTAGAAACATATATACCTAAAATTTTTTAAATTTATTCAAATTTTAGTATATTTTAGAATTTCATTGTGACATGATAAATTTAATATATTATGTTTTTAATAGGTAAATTTTAGTTATTTATTTTTAATAATATTACAGTTAGGTATGATCTATTCATTTTTAATATATTTTTTGAATTTAATAATTTTATATTATTTATTTATATATATTTATTTACTATGTTTTCATATTTTTAATATTTATTTATCTTTAATTTAATATATATCTACATTTTTTAATAATTTATATTAAATTAATAAAATTTATCCATTTTCCAATATTTTTAAAATGTACTCATTTTTAATTATTTAATTTCACTCACTTTTAAAATGCATGTATTTTAGATTATCTATTCATTAATAATTTTAAAAATATAATTTTAAATGAATATTTATAATTAAGTATATTTATAAATATATATTTACTATATTTTTAAATTTAAATATTTATAATTATTATAAACAAATAAATAATATTTTTAATATAAATATTAATATAATTATAAATAAATAATTATATATATTGAAATAATTACAATAAATTTATTTACATATTGAATATATTATATTTTTATTTTTATTTATATATATATATATAATATAATGATATAAATATATATAATGATATAAATATATAAATATTTTTTTAAGTATTCATATATTTATAAATAAATAATTATAAATTTAAATAAATATAATATTATAATAAATTAATTTAAATAATGAATAAATTTACTATTTTTATATTTATATATATTTATTATATATATATAATATAAATATATATTATGATATAAATATATTTATAATTATGAAATTATAAAAAATATATTTGAATAATGAATATATTTACTATATTTATGTTAATCTATATTTACAATATATGTATATATAATTATTAAATATTGACATGGGAGATTATTCTAATTCTGTGTTTCATCCAGAGGATGACGATTTACTGAGTGTGGATGGGCATGACATCATTTGGAAGGCTCAGAAGAAGTGGAGACATGGTAGAAATCTAAAAGGAAGGGGTGGCAGACATAAACGATGGTGAATGAATGGTCTTTTTCTCTATGTGGTGTTGCCACTTTGATTATATTGCTTTTCCTCACATTCTGTGTCTTTTGTAATTTATTTTTATTAATACATTTTCTAGGACCACGGGTTTTAACCCATGGTTCATGCCATTTTGAGTGTTTATTTAATTATAAATAAATATTTATATATTTAAATAATCATAAAATTATAATAAATAAATATACAATTATATAAATATATTTACTAATATTTTTATTTATAATTATAATTATAAATCCTTTATTAGTAGTAATGTTTTTTTGCTGATAAGGGTTCCTTTTATCAACACATATTTAGCACTGATAAAGATTCCTTTTGTCAGCACTTATCAATTTAGTACTGATAAAAGGTATTGTTATTGATGCTTTTTTGAAAGCACTAATAAAAGTGTCCCCAATCTATTTAAAAGAACCCTAATCACTATTGATTTAGACCTGATTCTCAAGATCACACAGAACTCCCATGTTGTCATCCCTCCTCCACTATGTTCTCTTAAATAAATCAAGGCTATAATCCGAGGTATTTTATTTTCTCCGTTTCAACTCTAATTGATTTCTATTTTAGGTTCCTCAATTTTCATTTTTTCTCTTTTCACAACCATGATGAACACTACTTGTCTTCTCCCATAACTCTAGTCATGATTGGTCTCTCTCATTCTTCCTCATTATTTCTATTCTTATCACCACCTTCACTCATTGGTCTTCCCATAGTTTTGGGGGCTCATTATTTCCATCATTATAGTCTTTTCATCTATCCATGGAGTGAGATATACTATTATAGAGTAAGTGTAGGTTTTTTTGGCTATGATTATTATTGTGCATTGATAAGGGAATCATCTCATTAATTTTTGTAAATGAATCTTTATTTTTCTAAACATGTTCTTATCACAAACTAGAACCAATTAAAAAATTACCTACTTAATATATATTTCAATGGTATTTATTATAATCATTTCTGTTTCAAAAATAATATAGAAAAAAAATATGGATTAAGACATGCTATCTTTAGCTAGAAGGAACAAGGTCTCCATGTATATTTTCTAGGGATTTTGGTCTCTCTGTGATGTTTTTTAATGGTACAGGAGTCTTAATTCCCTCAAACTACACAAGTATGGGCCATCATGATTTTTATTTAACATATTCTTTACTTTTTCAAAATAATACAACATTGATAGGTATATTTATTTATATACATATGTTAATATTATATGAATTTCAATTTAATGTAATGTTTTTAATGAAAACTTGGTTCAAACAATATTGATTATCACCTATTATTATTTGATATTATATTATTTTCTAAAATATTTTAGTTTTTATGTGATAAAAGATAAACACTTATGTTTAGAGAATTATATTTTTGAAATTTAATATGTTAGAAACCATAATTAAAATTTCATTTTGCTTATTTTTTAATATGATCGGGTTTATAGAATACAGTGGATAAAAAGTTTTTTTAAAAATAATAAGTTTTAGGTTTTATTTTGTTTTTGAAAAAAAATTTGTCTTATGTTTTTTGTTCTAATTAGATATAAAAAATAGTTTCTCATTAAACATATAAATTACTTCAGGATTTCCTTTAAAGATAAGTTTATATACATTTATTTCACATTATTCAGATCATGTAGGATATGTAAGAGTTTATAATGTATGTATTTTAGGGTATTTTTTTAAATATATAATTAATTATTTATTAACTATTAAAATATTTTATTCATAATTTAAATAATTTAATACTGAATAAATAAATCCATTGATAAGGGTTTTACATTGTTTTTGAATATAATCAATGATAGAGGATGTTTTCAATTATGTTATATTTGAGAAAACATGGGTTATATAGAATCTAGATTAATTATTCTGTATTACACATCTTATAATAGGAATATTTAAGTGATTATTTTGTTTTAGATTTCAATTAAATAATTTGATATTTATGATACTAGATTAGTTATAGTCTTTATATATATATTTAATATTTTATTTGTTAGATAAAATTGTTCATAATATATATATTTTTATAGGATAAATGTATTCATTAAATTATTTTACTATAATCATATATATATATATGTGGTTTTAATAATCATTATATTATAAAATGAACTAATGTGCATTTTTAAATAATATTTTGACTCAGGGAACTATATAAATTATTATAAAATGTAACATGTTTTTTTTTCTAGATTTTACAATTTTAGGAAATGGAAAAATTCTAAATTTTATTTTTTAATACTTTATTTTTATCTGCGTATAAATTTTTTACTGATTTTTTAACTGATGTTTTTTGTTTACTTGTATAATAATTTTTTTCATTAGAGGAATTTTTTTTTAAAATTATTATATTAAATGTTATATATAACTAATGTATTTGATAAATTTTGATAGATCTTACCTTATAATATTTTATTTGAATAATAACTTGATATTTTTTGAAATGATTTTTAATATACCTATAAATGCATGATTATAATATTTTTCTACAAGAAATAAATTTGTGTATGTGATAAAAATAATTTTTATCATATATTAGAATATGATGGGTATTATGTGAGGGAAAGGTTTGGTATGTTAGAATGTGAGTTATTACAGACATGTTAGTGATTCATCGAGGGATAGGGTGAGGGTGATGTGACATTTGTGTTGTATTTTTGTTCTTAGTTATGTTTTTTAAGAAATTAGGTTTAACTAATATATTGTGGAACCCATTGTGTGGTTCTTTATTAAGGGAACGAATTATGTTAAGAATTCCCCATATTTCAAATTCACTTCCTATAAAAAATGTCTATATTATACCCGTTTCATGATTTGGATGCAATAAGTACATGTGATGGTTATCTCTAAGGGATAGTATTGGATGACTGGGGGATGAGGTTGAATCTCATGGTATCTATGATGTGGTTACTTCTATTGGGAGGTAAATAATATTTGCTCCTCCTACTATTCAAATGTTACCCTCTTATTATTGAAATGTTTTGAATGTTAGGGAATGACCATGGTATAAACATATGGTATGATTATTATAATTCACTAGCATGAAATGATGTTGGTGTATTAGATTATCATGGGGTCCTGGTTAGTACACAATGAATTTACTTACATGTGTATTTGTAGTGTTACTACTTTGAATATATACTCAAATATATGCACCATTTTATATTTTAGGGCCCCTCTTAGTATTTACTTGTTTATTTTTATACTCATACCCTATACATGAAACTCAACAGATATATTGATCTTATATTTGATATAAAGGTGATAGAAAAAGAAATATTAACATATATTAGAGTTGATACAGCTCAGTGGGGATGAGTTGATAAACTCCTGGTAGTGCCAGGTACCTTTTATAATTTTAAAAGAGATTTTAAATTTTAAACTATGATGTGGTAATTTAAAAAGTTTTAAGGATAAAACTATCATCTTCACTAGCTTCATCTCCAAAATAGTTATTATTTCATTTTGGTGCTTGAGATTCATCCCCTAGATATTTTATGTTTCTTGAAATACTATGAGATGTATTTATCCAAAATGACCACAAGTACTCAGTATGGGATGAATACCACTCAGAGTAGTTCAAGAAATATAGGTGCATGTCCAGAATAGATGGAGGATGAGTCTAAAGAAACAAAATGAAATAATAACCATTTGGGAAATGAAGCCGATGAGGATAAAATGTTTCTATATTTTTCACCTTTGTATTAATTCAGAAGATAACACCTACCATATGGGAGTAATTATTTTTTAAAATTCAATTACTCATTTTATTAAAAATGGATGTATGATAATTATTTATAAAAATAATATGAATAAGGAGTTAAAAATTTAGTCAAGTTTGTAACAATGAATGCATATTACCCTTATCAAATCCTTTATCTATGTTTACATTATTATTATTCAATAAAAATTACATGTTTGACTAATCAGGTAGAAAATTTCTTCTTCACATGATGATGTTACCAATAAAGAGGAAGAAATGAATGTTGGTGATGAAATAGGAGAATTATTAGGGGATCAACTACATGTTGATGAAAAAAAAATGATTCAGCATCACAATGTTGAATAAAATTACCAAGGAAAGTATTCATGGAATAAAATTTGATGTTGGTTGCAATCAATGCAGCCAACCTACTGACCCAAAAAATTCAATGTTTATTAGTTTTTTTGGGTTCACAATGAGTTTGAATATGTCAATTGATATTGATTCATGATATCACATCCAACTTGTAATGAAGGAAACATTTTAGAAAGATATAGTGGTAATTTTATGGTATAATTTTTCTATTTTAACAAATAATTATATAATGAAATGTTTATTTAATTATAATTATTCCATGAAAATTTTATTTATTTTAGAATATTTTTATAAGAAATTTATCTTAATAGATGTTGGAAGATCCCAAAGAGGCTTCAAGACTCTTCTATCCAAGTTACATCTAAGGGATGTTGAGGGTAAAGTAAAGCCCCACCCATGAGTATGTTATACACAAATTATGAAGTATGAAACATGAACTTCTTTCATTAATCATTGCAATGAGAAATCATTTCAGGTGAATTTTAGTCTATAATATATTATCTGACATTTTTATTTTATCCAATTTCATTCAAAATTGTTAATTTATATAAAGACAAAAGAGTACTGAAAATAAAGAACGTGCATCAAAACTAATGAACCCCTATCACAAAGCAAGGATGAGGTATGTTTCTCTAGAAAATAAATTGGTATGAATTTTAAATAATCAAATAAAAGTTGTATGTGATATGAAAAAACATATGTTACTTTGTTTATATGTATATTGATGAATCAAAATTCGAAGCCACTTATATACCACATCATATAGTATCGAAGGAGGATCACATAAATAAAGAGGGTAAACTAGTTGATCAAAACAAAAAATAAGTACGAGAAACATGTGTAATTATAACAAAATAGGAATCCATTATTCTTTATAATAATATTACATAAAAATATCTATTTATGTTCATATATTTTTATACATTTTACACACATAGATCGACAACGATCGTACTATAATAAAAACTACTTTTAGTAGCTTTGAAGCGGCCAGAACAATATGGACGCGTTAGAGTATTAGGTTTTTGATTGTCTCCTCAAACATATTTATAGAAGTTAAAGCCACAGAAAGATACATATAATATATTGAAATTATTTCAAACATAAATAGACTCACAACAAGATATTGTTGTCCGGTATATTTAGTTAGACCAATGTATAGGAAGGGATCAAAGAGAACTGGAGGTAGAACAAATATCCTCACATGAACCAAATAATCCCACTAGATTTGAGGCTATTCATTCCCCTCATCTACATACCTTACCCAATATAATCAATTATTTTCATTATTGTCTCCCCTAAATGTGAATAAAATAACTTCCAATAAATTTATATTAATAAAATTCTATATAGTACAATTTTATGTGATTTCTATATAGGAATATCCACACATTGCCTTGTTATGAGGGGTACAACATATAATATATTGGGAGACAAGATGCACCTAAAATAACCCCCAAAAGATCATATGAGAGTGGGGATTGAGGTATCTCATGATCCGACTATTGATTTGCCTATTTCACTTGATGATCCAAATATTAAAAATGTCAATGATGCTATTGGAACTTTTTTTAGAATGGGTTTATCATCTTATAAAGATACATTATGTATGAATTTAACAAATTTTTTAATATAAAACTTGTAACAGTTGATGAAAATAGTTCTGAAGTGAGCTATGATATTACAGATGGATAAAGTGATGGGGAAATAGAAGGCCAGATCAAGAGAATCTAGTTAATCAACCAAGAGATCAAAATGACCTTCGAGGAGTACCTTCTCCATGCCAGTTCCAGAGATACATTTATTATCATTAAAAATTCATACAGAGACCACATTTAAAGATGTATATATGCCTAAAATTCCTTATGAAAAAGAAATATATGGAACTTTCATGCCAGACATAATTGGTCTCAAGACTATAAATTAGGTTCTCAAGCATGAATGGTTTTGAGTATCAGTTGTGAATACATACATTAGGTACATTTTCATAAAATGTCTATCCATATAGTGAGATAATATGTATATTAAAGTTAATAACTATTCATATTTTCTATAGGTTTTTATATTACTACTATATAAATAGAAAACCATGTGAATCATGATTTTGATTCATTAATCCCTATATCATTTCTATGGATAAACTTATTTTTGGATAAGGAAGAAATTAGGAAGAAAAGAGATATGCTACACAAAGTGATTGAGAAAAAAATATCAAATAACTGACTCTTTTTATACAAAAATTGCAAAGGTAAAACTCTATAATATAATCACATAAAATACTTTTTTTAATTTATTATTAATTATTTGTTTTTTTTCTTTTTGATAGAACTTGATGCTAATCACAGTCAATCTAGATGCGCCAAATATTTATTTTTTGGATCTAATGCCTGGATATCCAATAAACCGACCACACATGATGTTTATTGTGAATTTTTAATACAATAAATTCAAATAATTATAAATAAACATCAAATTATATGTTTTATTTTGTGTTTTAATAATAATTTTGTTAGGATAGTGAGGTCTCTAAATATAGGATAAATTATGGAGTGAAGTCGATTTCTGAACAGATAAAGCCTTTAGATTACTATAAATGGAAATATATTAAGGTTTATATAAAAATATTTAATTATAAAAACATATTTAAAAACAATTTAATTATTTTGGTAAATGTTTCTATAGTGTCTGAAGTAATATAATGGCATTGATTGTAGATATTATGTTTGAAAATTTATAAGAGATACCATAAAGAATGAAAAGACCAACATCCCCCAACATGTAATTTTTTAAGGTAATTAAAATTTCATTAAATATATTTCTTAAAACTTTTTTTCTATATTTTCTCTTTACTATCAAGATTTATAACAACCTTCACACTCAAAAGAATAAGTATTTTTTTAGAGATGAGTGGGAAGCGTACATGTCTTCAGAATGTTTTACAAATAAATAGGTTAATACCTCCCATATTTTTTTATATATTATAAAATATGACCTTAGAAATATATTTGGGATGTAAATAATTAGTTTTAAAATGCTTTTATATTATTTTTGATCTGTTTCTCAAGGAGAAGTATAATGGAGTAAATCAATTTGTTTAGAAGCATTGACCTATAAAAAATAAAATATTTGGGAAATGGTGCAGGTAGAGGTGGAGGTGGAGGGAGAGGTGGAGGTGGAGGTGGAGTTGGAGTCAGAGGAATAGATGGAGTTAGAGTTGGAGTTAGAGGGTGAGGTAGAGGAGGAGGTAGAGGTGGAGACCAAGGTAGAGAATGATATGTCACGTTGTCTTGAAAAGAATAAAATTATTGGTAAATAGAGTATAATGGGGATCATAATATGGTTTTGTTTGAGAAAAATTGTTGAAAAGTTTGTAGAACACCTTCCACTTAATATAAGATCCATAGATTAAGTGTTTAAAGTGGATCATTGGGAAAAAATAACCAATTTTTTTCATGATTTTATATAGGAATTTATGTGGGGGAATTTTTTTTAGAAACAGAACAAACACCACTTATTTTTCAAACTGATTTTCATAGGCTACAATTTCTATTATCACATTTAAAGTACTATCAAATATTAATGAATTGTGAAAGAAACCTCTCACTAAGAACAAACTAAAAAAAATTATTTCAGTTGCTTTCCCATGAATTATCTACACTGTAATGAAAGGGTCTTAATAGTAGATCCTATAGTCACTTGAGAGTCATAAATCTCCAATCCAGTCATCAAACCGGTATATAATAAAACTCAAATATTTAAATAAATATATGTGAAATCAACCATTGAAGCCAATAGGTTTATGAAAGAGCTATTGTAGGACAACCAACAATAATAGATCATGGTCATTGGGGAAGGATACTATTAAAGGAAACATGACATCAAATGAAAAGAAACCACCTTATGAATAAATCCTTGAAAATGAGAAACTAGATTCAAATAAAATCATGAAGCACCAAAAATAAATATGAATACCCCTTTTAAAAATATGTTATTATCTTGATAAAAAACCTATAAAAAATAAATAAATAAAATATTTCATCGACTAAATCATAAATTTTCAGAAAAGAACAATATAGTGGTTTTACATTGGTGGGTGGTGGAATTATTTAAAAAAAATTAAAATCAATTATATGCATGATATAATTTCACAAATTCTTGTGAAATCCATACAAGTAACATTCATTATTCATGTGCACATTTATTATGTAAAATGATAAATGTTCACAAGATCATTAATAAAAAAATCATCACCATTCTCAATAAAAAATAAATGAGAATAGGGATATTCCCATTTTGAGTAAAAATAATTATGATGTATGTTTTATTTTTTCATCACTAAAAATAAAGAAAAGGATATACTAATCTATAGAACAATCTGAGAAGACTCAATGGATGCACTAGATATCAGTGCCATTTGGATTCTATACAGGGCTATACAAATGTTTAATACTATCAAAAAGGGATAAAAACATATAATCAATTTTACTTTCCTATGAAAAAACATAATGGGTCAAACTAAAGTTTCTTACGTCAAATAAGGTAAATGGTTTATCATGGAGTTTTTACTCTCTATAACGGTGAAAGGGAAAGATATATTTTATTTTAATTTAAAAAAACACATATATAAATATTTATTTTAGTTTAATCAATGAATATTATAGGTTTTAACTAATGGTTAATGTTTTCTTGGAATAAATGACATTCTCAACAAAGAATATCCTCTCATGTACTATGATCATGCACTCAACAAGGGTGATTTACTCATGATGATGCAATTTTTTTTATTCTCTAATGCATTCAAAATTCTTGGTTATCAAACTGCAACATTGTCAGATGACCCAGAGTGTTGAATGCACAATAGGATAAAAATATAGTTTTGAATCAAACATACCTCAAATCAATACACAGTGTGTCTCATATGACTCAAATTGTGTGATTTTAGTTTAAAATCAACATTTTATTAATGTATTATTTCATATTTATGTTTAATTTATTTATTTATAGTATTACTAATAAAAGAATATTTTTATTATATAGGTGGACTCTTTTTCTCAAGTTGTTGTGGTTTTTTAAAAGCTACTCGTTCTCATGAGATATTGGACTTAGAGGTTGCAAATGAGATAAAACAACAAGGAAATGGGTCAAAAATGCATACAACCATCATGAAAATCTAAACTCATACTACTTATTTAGTTCATTTTACCCCATTTTATCTAGTGTTTTTAAGTTAAGTTCATCATCATTTTAATTTACTATGTTTTTCATGGATATTTTGGGAATTAATATTTTCCCTTCAATCATCTAAAACAAGCCAGAAAAAGTGAACATTGGGCTTTTAGATGAGGTGTTCCAGGAAACATGGGGTTTATTCTTCCATCCAATGGGAACATATATTTTTTTGTCTTGGTACAGATGGTTAAAAGGAAAAAAATCACATACTCAATCACTCTCACCTCAATCTCATGTACGTTGTGACAAATATGACTCAAACCATGTGTTTTTAGTTTATAATTTACATTTTAGTTCAAAAAACACAACACATTCTCAAAATCAAGAAAAAAATTAATATTATTTTTATACTTTAGGAAAATAAACAATAAGTCATTTTTGACGTGTAGGAATCAACCTCACCTCAATACAATACATGATGTGGTCAGTATTACTCAAACTATTTGTTATGAGTTTAAAATTGAAATTTAGGTTAAAAAAAACCACTCACTTAAAACTAAAAAATGCACTTGTATTGTCTTGATAATTTATGAAGATTATTCATAAATAATTTTTGACACATAGAAATCAGTTTCATATCTTACTAGAACATGATGTGACTAGTATGAATCAAAGTGTGTGCTTCTAGTTTAAAATAACATTTCAGTAAAAAAAAGTGACATACTCAAAACCAATAAAACACATTCAGATTGTTTTTATACTTTTGTAAAAAGATTAATATTTAATTTGGGACAAGTAGGAATCATATGCACCTCAATATGAAGCACGGTGTGACCAATATGACTCAAAGTGAGTCTTTTTATTTAAAATTAACAATAATTTTACTAAAAAAGACAACTGACAAACCCAAAAAAAATTAAATTTGAATTGTTTTTATAATTTAGGAAAATGATCCATATGACGATTTTTATTGTAGGAATCAACCTCACCCCCATATGATACATGATGTTCTCTGTATAACTTAAATTTTCCCTTATTAGTTTAAAATTGTCATTTTAGAACAAAATAGTGTCAATCATTTAACATCGAGAAAAAACACTCAAGTTTTCTTTATAATTTAGTAAATTGATTCATAATTCATTTTTGACTTGTTAGAATCAGTCTCACATAAAACCCACACATTATGTGAATGATATGACTCAAAGTGAATGTTTACAATTTAAAATGATATTATACTAAAAAACACATGTGGCATACTCAAAACTAAGAAAATGCATTTGAATTGTATTGATACTTTAGGAAAATGATCCCTATTTCATTTGGGATATGTAAGAATCATATTAACTTAATCCTGAGGCATGGTGTGGCTGATATGACTCCAAGTGTGTCTTTTTATTTATAATTGACATTAATTTTAGTAAAAAAGGCAACAAACATACTAAAATTTGAGAAAAATCATTCATATTGTTTTGATAATTTAAAATAACGATCTATAACTCATTTGTGAAATGTAATAATTAGTCTCACCTAAATATGATACATGATGTTCCTGATATGAATCAATGTTTTCATTATCAATTTAAAATTGACATTTTAGTTTATAAAGCATCACTCGTTGAAAACTGAGAAAACAATTCTTGTATTATCTTTATAATTTAGTAAAATGAGTCATAATTCATTTTTAACATTCAAGAATCAGTCTCACATTAACCCCAAAAACAATGCAATTGATATGACTCAAAGTGCATGTTTCCATTTAAAATGAAATATTAGTAAAATACACATGTGACATACTCAAAACCAATAAATGCAATCAGATCGTTTTGATACTTTAGAAAAATGATCTCCAAGTTATTTTGGATGATTATAAGTCATACCCACATTAATATTATGTGTGGTGTGATAGATATGACTACAAGTGTATCTTTTCAATATATAAGTGTCATTTTAGTTTAAAACGCACATAACATTGCCAAAACTAAGAAAATGAGCCTCAATTTTTTTTCATAATTCTATTTTTTTTTACTTAATTAATTTACTTATCATTTTTATCATATACTTATCTATTTAATTTTTACTGAGATAATTCTTTAATATGAATAATAAATGGCATGACGTGCAAGAATCAGGTGCAACTCAATCCATTACATAGTGTTCCTAGTATGACTTAAATTTTAGTTTAAAAACAACACTTTCTATTTAATTTATTTATTTATATTATTATTAACAAAAGAATTGTTTTCATATATAAGTGTCTTATTTTTCTCAAGAAGAGGTGGTTTTTTTATACAGATGTGTTATTTTTCTCTATAATAGTTTTTTTCTTCTTGTATTTGTGTTGTATATTTTATTTCATTTAAATTTTGTATTTGTATCATATTTTTCTAATTTATAGTGCTATTTATGGTATATTTTTCGGTCTTGTAGTGTGATGTTACAACACATTACAATATTCCCCATTTTTGGTGATGTGGTGTGCTGTTACAACACTGTACATTATTCCACTTTTTCATAAATTCTAAAAGGGATGATAAAGGGTCCCTTTATGAACACTTCTATAAGTGCAGATAAAGGGTCATTTTATGAGAACATTTTGATGTTTTGTTAAATGATGCCTTCATTAGGGAATTTAGTAGCACTGATAAAGGATTCCTTTATCACTGCATGTAGAAGCACTGGTAAAATGTGTCTTTTAACATCAGTTCCAAAAGTTCTAATAAAGGGTTTTTTGATCAGTGATTTTTTACCACCGATAAAGGATCCATTTATTAGTTCGGCAGGGATACGTGATGACAGATCTTTCACAGATGTGGTTGCAGGTCGGGTACCCTCTATTGAATCGATGATAGAAGAGACGGTTGCTCCAAAAAAGTTCAAGCATCGACGCCTTCCTTCTATATCTTTCACAAATGATGAGGTAAAATCTCTTGCCTCAGATCTTAGTTTTTCCCTCATGGGAAAGTTCTTTAAGCATCATCCTTCACTCCTATTCCTCCGAAAGTCACTTGAAAATATTGGTTTTTCTTATTTTCACATCAGTTTTTTAAACTCGTGGAATGTTCTATTACGATTCTCCTCAGACTACGATTACTATCATCTTTGGATGTGTGGTTCATGGAGTTTTGGAAAATCTACTATGAAGGTGTTTAAATGGTCTCCGGATTATGATACTGGTTCAAAACCCCCTGTTGTTCCAATTTGGATAGGGTTTCCAGGCTTACTACTTCATCTTTTCAAATGGAAGGCACTCTTTTCAAATGAAGGTCTTTTTGGAACCCCAATTATGTTGGACTCTGCTACATTGAACCTGTCAAGACCCTCTGTTGTGAGGATATGCACTGAAATTTATATCCCGAGGGATCTTCTATATCGCTTTTGGATCTAGAACAGGGATAAAGGGTTTACTCAGGATGTGGTCTTTGAAAATCTTCCAAATTATTGTAATAAATGTTTCAGAGTTGGACATCTATTCAATGAATGTGAGAAATAATGGAATCCTCCCCCAACTTGGTTTAAATCTTTGTGGGTTAAAAAATCACCTTTAAAATCAATTTTTAATGCTCATACAGTTCACTGCCCCAAGGAAAAGGGGAAGATTAACCAAGATGGTTTAGCTGGACCTTCTAATGTTAGAATTAGTGAAGCAAATCCTGAGGTCATAGATGAAACAAAAATTAAACAAGAACCTGAAAAATCATATTGATGACTATGTCAATGCTGTCATGGATGGTATTGGGCATTAGTCTACCTGCAAAGTTGTATCTTCCACTCAGGAGGAAAATTCATATGTTGTAGTTTCTGAGGGTAAAGTGAATGTTTCCCCACCCCCTACAGTTGACGAACAAAATAATTTGCTACACTCTTTAGAAGATAAGAATAAAGAGTATGACTTAGACACCAGTGATTCTTCTCATGATGAGGCAGATCATCCTTTACAGGTTGAAGAAACTTATTTGAATTCAATGGCCAAAAAAGGTAAAAATCCAATGGTGGATGCTGATGGTTTCATCACTCCAAATCCGAAAAAGACAAGAAAGCGTAGAGATTACTCTCAAATGGAAAGAACCATAGTCACATGCTCTATAGATGTGTCTAAGAAAGGTTATTCTCAGAACCCACAAGACATGAATACTACTGTTCAATCAAATGAATATTCTGCTCATCAATATACTGACAAGGTGAAACAACAACTCTCTTACATGGAGGGACAAATGGATATTTCTTTTCAAAAATTTCAATAGGGAAAGATTTCAGTAGAGATATATCTCAGTGTGAATTGATATTACTTCAACCAGAAAATATCACTATCCATGCAATCCTCCTAATCCTATTGTCTTTTCTTCAATGATTTTTGTTTCTGTCATGGATTGAAGGACAAGTTTTTCTCTGTCCTGGAATGATTTTTCTACTCCTTATGATTCAGTTTGTATGGTTGAGGAGTCAATTCCTTGCTTGATCTTCCTTTCCTGCTGTTTACATGCCACTAAGGCATGGATATTCTGGACCTTCAGCTTGTTCTTGCATGGAATCTGGTGGTTTTTTGATGTTTTTTCTACATGCTTAAAGTGATGGTTTTAAGTTCTCTGATTCTTTGGTCTGATCAGTTTGTCTTTTGTCTATTTTATGAAAGTGGCAAGGAATCTATGGAAGAAAAGTGGCCTCATTCTTGCTCTTATTTGGTTTTTTTGATCTGTCCCGGACTTCATACTGGAGGATCTGAACTTTATCTTGCTTTTTGTGTTGGATTTTCTGTGCTAAAGGATTGTTTGATGGCTTAGCAAGGGAATGAACTCTATATTGAATTTCTGTTTCATATTTTTAACCCACTTTTTCTACTATTCTCTTCATGGTTTATAGCAGTTCATGATAACTTCATGGGAAGAAGGATCGGGCTTCTATAACTTTTCAATAGGACAGATCTATGATTTTTTTGGATATACTGCGGATTTGAAGATCCAGCTTTGAAAGAACCAATTGATTGTTAATAGAGACCTCTTTTTGATGTTTTTTGAATTGCTACATGACCTTCTACTGGTTGATGACTTTGTGCTGCTGGTTTTACCTTTTCCCTTACAACGGTTTATCAGTGTGAGAGAAGTATCTCTTGTTGATAAAGAGGAAACATCGAACAGCACTCCGGATGTTCAGCTTCAATCATGGTCAGTTCTTCCAGTATCATCTCTTCCGGATGGATTGGTAGAGTCTCCAATGGTCAGTGCACCTCATGACTTATAATGGATCTTCCTTGGTGTTTCTTAGATTGTAATTCTCAAAATTCAGCTGGTGAAAATTCATTGCACCTTATGTTTGTAATGCTACTTTTGTTTTTTATAAATTTCCTTAGGGCATGAATTGAGTGACCAATTCATGTCACCACTTTTTTTAAAAAAAGAACTGTTAAAGAACTCTTTTTTAGTAGTTATGTATTTTTTTGAAACCACATAATCTATAACATACAAAAAATTAGGGATGTTTTACTATGTTTATTATTATTCCTACGGCTTTCACTAGATTTCCAAAAAATAACTAGATTCTCCTGTTATACTAACTGTGAAAACTAATATCTTATTACATATTAATTCATGATTTTTTACATAACAATACACTTAATAAAATACTTGAAGATCAAGAGGTCTATTTTATTTGTTAAATTAAGTACATAGTACATTAACTTAAAATATGGGTACAACATAATTATTTAAAAACTCAAAAACATGCCCTTATATTCCATAGATCTTCTAAAAATGTATGGGATAACTTTGGGACGCACATAAGAAAGGGGTGAGATATAAATCATAGTAAGGGAATAAAATAATAATTGTATATGGTAAAGTAGTAAATTTAATCCAAGATTAATATTAAGGTAACATATGTGGGGTGAGAATAGTAATCCTGAACAAATAAGCATGATATAACATGATTTTATAAAGGAAATATATGAATGTGCCAACAACATAAAACATGAAATCATACACAAAATCCAAGATTAACTTCTAATAAAACATAATATAGTGTACTTAGGATAACCTCTCATGCACTATACATGGAATCTCATTAGATAAAAACATTACCCAATTAATTAGAGGGATATATAATTTCTGTCCCACCCGTCACTTTCATATCATGTACATGAATACGTGTGCCACATAGATCATAAAACATGAGGATATATTTCATAAATTTTAACCCCAATATTAAAGAGTGTTTCTTAAATAAATCTAAATACAAAATCTATGATGTATTGGTGTAGCTAGGTTAATACCCTTGAGTTTAAATGGATATGGGTATTCACTATACAAATATTTGCCAAGGAAAAAACGTAGGATAATTTTGGTAGCATACCAGGTGTACGTAAAGGTTTATAGAAGTGATTAATGACATATAATTGAGTCTATCGTTGGTAATCATAATTAAAATATTAGGGATGTATAAAAAAATATCCCAACCTGAGAAATTGTAAATCAAAAGGCCTGACATAAATAGGGTTCTTGAATAAAGAGGAGAAAGAGAGGATCCCCTACTTCAGCATTGTATCAACTTAGGTAAAGCATATAATGAGAGGGGGAAATGATATCTCATTATCCATACATTAATTGTACAGTAAAAAGATATTTATAAATTCATGAAAACAAAATAAACTGAGATTCAAAAGGCTAAATACAAATATGGTTCATAAATGGAAAAGAAGAGAGAGAGGTCCCTTACTTTAAGACGATGCTTCTAAAAGCTTATAAGGGGCTTCTTATAAGATATGGGGAACCATAGGAGTGATATAGAGATTTAAGGATAGAGTAAAATTATGATAATTTTTTTAGATAATAATATTGTGTTTTTTGGTGGGTTTATATAACAAAAGAGAGGGAAATTCTTTATTAATTTCCAAACATATGTTTTGAACTCTTTATGACAAATTAATCAAAAATAAAAAATTTCCTATGGTTTTCCCCATATTTTTTTCCAAATAGAAGTGGTTTTAATTATTTTATAAGGATAATAACCAGACACATTAAAATAATTCAATTAGTGATGTGGAAGTGAGTCATGTTTTTAAAAAATTGATTTTAAAACCTTAAAATATAATATAGACTTTATAGGATTTATTAATGGATTATGAAATTAATCAAACAAATTCAAAAAAAATATTTTAAATTTGAGAAATAATATATTTTTGGATACTATTTATATAAATTAGTACATCACTTTTTGGATTTTATGATGTCATGATACATACTGTATAATTATACTATATTTAATTTTTACACCAAAAAATCGAATCCCTTAGAAAATTTTGTAAAATTCACCATTGGATAATTTCAAAAAGATAATTTCAAAAATAATATTTATTTTATCAAAATAATTCTAAAAATATGATAATTTGTTTTTTTAAATTAAAAATACTCATTTAGAAAAAAATACTAGTTTTTTACAATAATTTGTTTCCAACCCTTATTAAAATTATATTTGAATTTGTAAAATTATATTATCATTTATATTTAATTATTATTATTTAATAATAATATTTTATTTAAATATCATTTATTTCAAAAATTATTAAATTCATCAAAAATTGTGTCTCGATTGAGACTACATATTTCAAAAAATAAAATTTTTGTTTCATTGTATCAAAATATAATTTTTATCAAAGTCATTATTTAATAATTTGAAAAGTAATATTAAAAACAGATAAATATAATCATTTTTTAATAAAATTAAAATATAAAAAACCATTCTACAAAGGTTAATAAACATATACATTTCTTACACCAAGGAATTATTTAAGGGAACGGTGTGTAATGGTGATATTTTCATGGGGTGGTTTAGAGAACATGGTTTGAGATGTGTTGTCGATGAGCTTGAACTTATACCATAAATAGTTTCACTCATTCTTCAGTTGTTGAATCTTGACTTAGGATTGGTAAAGGTAAAATCCAAGTGATTTTATCTACCTTGAATGGTATGATAAATGAGATTCATAGTGTACAGTTCTACTATTTGATTTCATCGCTTCCTTTTTTTGTGTCGAATAGAAATTTTCATAAACTTTGATATACTAATCTTAATTGTCACTATATAATAGATATATTATCAATGGTTTTGAGGCTTAATGTTATTTTAAATTTGATATACCATATAATGATCCAAAATTACCAAAGTACTGCCTATGATTTTCTATAACTTCATTTCCTTATAAATTATTTACTCATTTAAAAAAATAGTTCCATTTATAAATTTGCAGATTGTTACACTCATTGGATTTAAAGTAAATTTAATTTTATTATTGTTTGGATATACTTTTTGGTTTCACTCACATTTTATAATACACAATCTTAATGTAAGGATATCCAAGCAACCTTTCTATGCGATCTTGTTCTTCAAGTGATAACACTTTGGAAATATACAAATGTGGTAGTCATATAAGGATTTTCTTTATAATGATGGTATTTTTTATCTAGTATCCATTTCCATGAATGGATCCCACAACTTTAATGATATTACTGAAGAAAAATTCCATATTATTATTCAAGTTCATCTTTAAATCATCAAACCTATAGTACAGTTCTTATAATTTAGCTTCTTTCACCTTGTTTTCTTATATATGTATATATTTTTTAATTTATCCCAAATGGATTTTTTGGTGAAAATATCATCACATTTATATAGATTTAATATGAAAAGGCTGTAAATAAATTATTTTTTACCATTTCATCATAATCAAGAAGTTTCATTTTGTCTTCTTTTGTGGAATTTATTGTATCTTCGTTAACTTTTATTCCGTTCATTAGAGTGGAAAAAGCATAAATAGAAAGATATCTTAAGTGAGATATCATCATATTCTTATAAATTTGGAAATTATAACCATAAAACAAGGTAAATCCTTTTTCATTCACCATTTTCTATATAGTATTAGTCTTTTAATGATATTTACATCAATAAAATAACCTTGTGACTTTGAAAACATTTGTTATAACCATATTCCCAATACACCCTTGGAGGGGTGGTGAATTAGGGTGTTCAATTCTTCTCATCTTTCACTAGATATTATTCTCATGTTATCAAGAATAACTTGAACCTATAAATATTTCAAGAGTATAAAATATTCAAATAAAAAAAATAAATATCGAGACACAAAGGTTTTATGTGGTTCACCACAAAGGTGTAGTCCAAGGAGCATGCACTGATGGTCTGCCAATGTACCAAGGGTTAAAACTAATCATTATATGTGTTATAATAGTTTAATAAAGATTAAATATCAATACTAGGGTCACTCAATCGTATTTAATATTTGTTTACTTATTTAAAAAAAGTAATATAGAAGATATTTGACATGATTATTAGTTATAATGAATCTTTATAATAAGATAAAAACCATACCAATAATCCATTTTCATTATTCTTTTATTCCTCCATCAATCTTATCATATTCAATGGAATTTCTCCCATTGAATTACCTTTCTATGATTATATAGATATTTAAATATCCACCTCTATATCTTATTCCTATCAAAACTCCTTTCAAATCAAGGATTCCATTTCATAAACTATGCTCTAGGAATTGGACACTTGTTCCTTCCTAATTGGTTCTTCAAAACCACATATTTGAAACTAACAAATTCAACTAAGTCAAATAAACTCCAAAAAAATGTAATTGATTCAAAATCCTTTAATTTTATTGATTTACCTTAGTCCTAGCATTACCTTTTCCATTTTAGTGTAAGCTTTAATATAAACTCCCAGATGGTGGTGTAATTTCCTTCACTATGACATCATTTGAGTAACCAACTTGATCCTCATTCTATAACAAAATTTAATATTTAACTTACTAGGAATATCATTGCTTGATCCTATAATAAATGAAAAACCCAACAAATTTGGGTCACTTAAATAACCTTAGAATAGTTCTTTTCCAAGAAAAATACCCACCAAAATGGTTGGCTCTGTGATCACCCACTCTTTTCCTCTTTAGCTCTAGAATCTTATTAATCTACATGCCTTATTCCATGGTGTGGGGATTCTTAATTTTCTCATTTTAGTAATTCTTTCATATAGTTCAGAATAGCCTTAAATATATTCATTTTGGGATTCCCTATTTTGAATAAGTATTTAGTAATCCCATGAATCTTCAATAATAAATGGCCTTCATCATCTCCACATTTTACATTCATAACAATCATTACAATAACTAGTGAAATGAATTTTATTCCATTTCAACATGTTAAAGTCTTCTATAATCCATTGGATGAAACATCAATAGTATTTTATGATTTTAACTAAATTATGAATTTATTATATTCTGTGGAATTCTCTAAATTATAATAACGACCATGTTTCACCTAAGAATCCTTGTGGTATGGTCATCAATCCATGATCTCGCTGACTATTCATCTAAAAATTATAATGTATATAACTTTACATTTCATTGGTAATCCTCACATTTGGGTCCCTATATAGAATTTACCAAATTTCAAAAACTAAAATATATTATATATCATCCAAGAAGATATTATGTATTTGAGAAAGGTACTTACCTTTACCATTTTTACATCTTTAAAAAATCATATGCAACTCCCAAAAATATTTTATGTACTTGATCTTATAATCATAATTAATTTGATCATGATTTGGGTAGTTGGATGTTTCTAATCTAATTGAACCTTTTTTCCTTGTAAGACTTGGAAATATATTAAGGAATATTTCTAGATCCATGTGTTGAGACATCATAATATTTCAATGCACTATTGGACCGGAATAGATATTATAAAAATATTAAATATATTAATATCGTACGTGCATAGTTTTCTTAAAAAAGTGGAATAAATCATGAATGGATACATAGATCAAAAATCCTATACCATGGTTGATTATGAGATATAGTATTTACCCTTGGAATTACCTAAAGATGATCAGCACTAGATGTTCTGATGAGGCGACTGTTGAAGGGTATGTTATGAGGACTAATTAATTAATTAATTTAATTTTTTAATTCAATACCCTTAACCAAAAAATAATATATAAATGCCATCATATAATGATTTTAAAAGGTTTATCCTCATAAATATTTCTAGCTCTGAGAGGGGGAGGATAGAATTATTAATTTGCGGATCGACATCAAATGTCGAATGTCGATCAGATCGAGGTGGAACAATATGTAGCGAATGCAGTGGGTCTTCCTTATCATTGAGGAATGGATTATTTACTAATTAATGATCCATAATCCAGCTCGGACTTATAAATTGTGGTTTATACACTCTTAATTAAATTATTAAAGAGTGTATTTTAATACTTTATTTATTGTTGGTGCTTTCACACCCTTTACATGATCACTATATGAATTAAATTATTTTATTATATTTAAGTATTTATGTCATTTTCTCACCTCAAATATCCAAAATATATTGTTTTTGAAAAATAATTCTTGGTCAAAAATGTTTTCACTTTTTTTCTTGTGGCTCCCCCACCTATTCATTGTGTTATTTTTTGTTGGCCTATGGGGAAACGGTTCGACATTATTGGGTGGGTCCAAGAGCAATTGAACACCAAGATTCATGGTAGATGTGTTAAATATGACTATATGAGTGATTTTTAGATATGTTGGGATGGATTATAGTTGTTTCTTTATGTATCTTAGGTCCGGAGTTGTGTTGGGTGGCAATGAGAGGTGTTACCGGTGCCGAGAGGCGACATGGTCTTCAACCAGCTCATCAAAATATGATTTCTAACCACTGTAGTCTAGTAATTGATAGATGGTAGCATGTTCCCTTTATCTAGGGTAATGAAACATCGAGATATAATATGGAAGAATCGTATCTGGAGGATTCATGAAACCATTTTCAGTTTTTTGTAAAAATCCTGACAATATGCCATGTATACCAGAAGAACAAAGGACATATAGTCCCCTGTATGTGGTGACAAGGTTTTGGGTGAAGTTATATATCACACATTTTGTATGTAGGTTTACACACCATTTGACTTTTCCAAGGTGGACAATCCATGTGCCATATTTTCATGTCTTGGTACTCTTGTGGTCGGACATGAAATATATTGAAGTATACAGGCATGGTCAGAAATACACGACATGATATGAGATGCACATCTATGACTCTGGGTGGTCATAAATTCCTTGTATCTTATATGGAACACCATGTATAGAGACATGGATTCATGATCCATGTCCAGGGATAACATGTCCAAGAAGTGGATTAGGACCACATGTCATGTGGACCCCATACAGGTTGTGTTCCCCCCTTTTGAGAAACTTCCACCTTGCATATATTCTACATATAGACTCGGATTTTGTTCTTTGAGTAGACTATCTTGAGTAGATATCCACATAGAACACCTTGGTATCCTTCTTATTAGATTTTATGATATGATGTTGAATTTTATGAGTATAATGAATCTTTAATAAATGATGGATGATGACAGAGATAAGGAAATATCATCAGAGAGATTCTAGGTAAATGTGGTACTCCCCTATTCTGGGTGTGAGTCCTCTATCTATGGGGATGACACTCTACTATCACACCACAGTTCAAGTCCCCCATACTCATTCTCTAGGTATAGATAGTACTCCCCTATTAAGGGTGGGGTCCTCTATCTATGGGTATGATACCCCCTATCTCATGAGGGCGCATGTCCCCTTACTCATTTGATATGTAGAGATCTTACTCCCATATTTAGGGCATGGGTCATCTATCTATAGGGAATTTAATCCCTTGTCAGACTAGAGTGCAGGTTCCCCATACTCATTTTCTAGGTAGGTATGGTACTCCCCTATTTATAGCATGAGCCCTATATCTACGAGGATGGTACTCCCTTGTCACACCAGGGTGCAGTCACAAAAACTCTTTATTTAGGGAGAGATAGTACTACACTATTCGAGGATTGGGTTATCAATATAAAGAGGTGTACTCCCTTATCTTTAAACTCCCATGGGGTGATGTTCCTATAGGGAGTCTGGATCCCTCTACTGTGGATCACAATGGAAAAGTGTGGGCCCCAATACACATTTCATGGAGGGGCTACATTTGATTTTGGGCTTCAATGATAGACTATTAGAGCTAGAGTATTTCATGTTAAATTGAAATGGATTGTGATATGGATATACCTTTTATCCCTCTTCTAGGTTTCTTTTTAAGCATATATATGTATTATTTTTCATTTCCCTCAAACTTTGGTTTGAACTAACTATTGATTTATCTCTCTCACTCCCTTTCATATTTTGAGTGGGTATGTATATACTCACCATTAATTATATTTTCCCACACGTTTTGTGTCTTATCTAGATGGAGAACAGATTTATGGTGGTTATGGTGGATCATAGTGACACCTTGGTTCATTGAATGTGTATGGTGGCTAGTCTTGGAGATCATGGGTTAGTCTCTCTCTCTCTCGGTATCATTATTTCCATTTATTATTAGGTTGGGACATATTTTCTATTTGGGAATGTATTTTTTGCCTTTAAATTTCATATTATAGTTTTGAACTCTTTTTTATTCCATAGAGGTTATTACTTTCATGGTTTTTAATCTAGATGTTATTTTATTTTATTATTATTCCTATGGACTTCTTCATGGAGACATTGTGTGTGTGTGTATATAGGTATATTAGTAAAAATCCTCCCATTTTATTTTATTCCTTCTCAACACTTGTCGCCAGCCCATGGCCTCTAGAGGTGGGCTTGGGGTTGTAGTGGGCCGACCCTATGTCGGCCATATGTTCCCCAATGGGTTGGGTTATTACATGATTCAACAATGAAGTGTATTTCAAAATACCGACAACTTCAAATAACTACAACCTTATTCCAATTATATTCAGTTGATAAAAAATATTAAAATACAACCTTGTTTGCAACAATCCCACTTGATAACTATCTATATAGAGCTTTAACGATTTTCTAATGAACTTTAATGAAGGTTGGTGCTCCCCTAGGATATCAATGTCTCAATATAGAAAGATTTTAACCACTATGAATGATCCCAACCTATGTGAATTAAATTTTTCTATAAAAAAATTTAATCATTAGTAAAACAAAAGTTCCATATCTCTAGGTGTGAATTATCATTGGTTGATGCATCTACCATGCCTCTTCTTGATCTTATCTTTATTAACTTTTTAATTCTCATATGGGACCTTATTGATCTCTTCCAATTCATTCAACTACAAAAATATATTGCTCTCAACATCGTATAACTCCATGTTAAAATTATTCACAGCCCAATAAGATCTATGTTTAATTTCTATCCAAAAGTAACATGTCTTACCATAGATAATCCTGAATGGGTTCGTACAAATTGGTGTTTTAAAATATTTCATGTATTCCCATAAATTATCATCAATATTTTTTCTATAATATTTCAAACTCGAACTCATTGTTTTTTATTGAAAATTTCCAATCTCTCATTTGTAAAGTTCAACATGACCAATGTTTTTTTGGGCGATAAGGTGCACTGGTATTATATTGAACTCTATAATTCTCTATAAATCCCCAAAAAAGTGATTTGTAAAATTATTTCACTAATCAATTATGAATAATTGAGGGATTAAAAACTGAGAAAAGTTGTTATTCCTCAAAAATGCGATCACTGTATTGGTTATGATGGTCAATGTATACTTTACTTCCACATATTTTGATATATATTCCACACTCACATGTATGTATGCATTTTCAAACATGTTTGGGAATGTTCCCATGAAATAGATTCCCCACACATCAAACACTTCATCATCAAGAATTTGATGTTATAGTATCTAATTTATTCATATAC
Source organism: Viscum album (assembly GCA_963277665.1). Lineage (NCBI taxonomy): Eukaryota > Viridiplantae > Streptophyta > Magnoliopsida > Santalales > Viscaceae > Viscum > Viscum album. The sequence goes on along the minus strand of OY728136.1, from coordinate 1,284,598,365 downwards.
TATTCCCTATTATTTAGCATAAATCACAACTTTTTTAAAAATTTATGCATATTTTTGAAGAGTAGGCCAAAATAATCCACTTTGTAAAATCTTTTCCAATATTCTTTTGGGTCCATTGAGTATTCTTATAGGTAATGGATGATATAATTTCAAAATAGTACTCAAATAATATTTAGGTACATATCATTGAATAAGTATCTCTCCATATTTCTTAAATAATATATGATTGTCTTGAACTTAATTTACTACATCGACTGGAAATATATTCCATTATTGATATGTGAAGAGATGATAAATTACTCATTTTTCAAATTAATTTCTATATAACAAAACCATAAATTATCTTATAAATAATAATTAAAAATATTATTATTTTATACCACATATTAAATATCTATTTTTTCCTCTAATTTCATGTTCATCAATTTTAATCTTGATAAGTGATCATCCACCACATTCACCAAGCCCTTATTAACTTTTATCATGATATAAAATTATGAAATTAATAATATACATTGAATAATCTATTTATTCTCATCCTTTTTATTAAAAATTCCATAAAGTGGAATAATTTGTGTAGAAAAAACCATTTAATGAACCAAATATGTTCAAAACTTATCAAAAGAAAATTATTTTGTAAGAATGTCCTTCTTAGTGGAAATGTATTTTTTTAGCATCATTGAGTGTGTGACATTATTAATAGATTTATTGATATATATGATGGATCCATTATCCTAATTAATCCACCAAAATTTTTCATGTACATCACACATAATCTCTAATGTATTCTCCCAATTAAGAGATATTATAATTAGGGCAGCCACCAAATTATTCTGGAAAGTAGCGGTGGATTACTTTCATAATTCATCAAAATTAAATGGAACTTCCTTTGATAAAATATGTTAATGTGTCCAAGCTATATACAAGATATCTTTGACAAGGAAGTGGTAAAATCCCACACATATAAGAAATCGTCGGATCCACATCACTATAGTAGGACCATATGACTCTTGGTTTACTTTTACCTTTTTTGGAATAACCTCAATTACTTTCATTGACATTATATTCCCTAAAGTGATTCCCTCTTGAACCATGAAGGGATAATTTTTATAATTAAGGTCTAAACAATTTTCTTCAAATCTTTTAAGTACCAAATCATGGTTATAGGGATATATCTTAAAGGATATTTCACAAATTGAGAAATAATTTATGAAAATATCAAGAAAATATTTATCCATTTTTGGAGTTGGTGCACTTAAACTAACTAATTTTATACTTTATATTACATACATACATTAAAATATTTGAATATTAATAAATATATTATCAAATATTAATTGTTTTTTCACAAGACTTTAACTTGATAATTTTTTAGAGTACTTGTTTCATTGATAAGGCCTTAGCATTTCCCTACTATAATGAGAACATTTAAGTGTTATGATGATATTCTTAAATTATATGTCTTATGGTCATATGGTACCATCTGACGAGACAAGTATGATGTAAAATATCATGTGTTGTATACTCATAAGAGGATGAGGCTTTATCTCATGAAGTTCACCCTTGATAATATCCAAGATGGGAGATTCTGAGGACATACCCACTTGTAAGAATTATACATGTTTACGTGTCATTGGATATTCATTCTTGTGAATGTTTGTAATGATCCTTGGACTTTAATATTATTATTAATTCATGTCATGACTCATGCACTTAAATTTATTTTTATAAATCTTGATACCATATGTTCATGGTGATGTTGGGTATGTTGGGTGTATCACAAGTGATATGTTATTAATAAATAAGTTGAGGAATGATTTTTCTCCTTTATAATTATAGATGTTGATAGCGCATCCCTTTGATTGGAATGGAATAATCAAACTAAATTCCATGGTCATGGTGTATGGATGGGTTCATTTCAATAATTCATGGAAATATGTATAAAGTATACCAGTTGAAGTTATTGGTTTGAGACATTCTACATGAGATATTGAGATAAAGGGATTATGTTACACAGTGAGCATTCATATGTGTTTATCTATGTTGTGACATAAACTTCTTCCACTTGGGTGACATTATGTGTTATTAGACCTTGATATTGTACTTAAGATAAACTCACATAACACCACTAGAGAAGAATAATATAGGTTCACAGTATTAAGGTTTCTATTAATCTCAATTAAATTATATTTGAATATAATTATTGTAATAACTATTATTTTGATGACCGAGAAGTAAATGTTTTCCAAGATTTATTTATCATATATGTTCATACAATATTTTTTGTGAGTTGAATATTAAGATAAAAATTTATTTTCAAAATAATGAATATTATATTTATTTATATATTTTGTTTATAAAATAAATAATATTAATTATTTAAGGTTTGTTAAATATTGATAAAGGTTGTTGTGGCTAAGAATAGGCACCCAGTAAGAGAAATGATATAATAAATATCATTTAAATAAATATTAATTAATTTATTGTTAATTATATTATCTATGATAAATTCATCTGTCAAGAAAATAATAATATTATTATTATTATTATACATGTGGTTATATAAGGGTTAATATATTATCTAAGGTCTTTTGTGAAACTACCAACACTCTAACCCTAGCCTTATAAATACTCAATTATATCATTTAGTATTGTCTCTAAGAATCATTTATCTTGCATAAAAAATATCTTCTATAGAGAATTCTATCCTATGATATTCTCTTCCAACTTTCTCATCCTCTTAATAAAGAAAGAAAAAATGATCAATCCTTTATTCTTTGAAGGATTGCGTGGTGATTAAAGAGAGATATGTAAGTTGATTGGTACCACCACACTAACTTTCATATTACCATCAATAAAACTTTGTGGTCATAAGAGTATTTGTTAGTCACAATAAGTGGTATTCTTATATGGATCATATTTACTCAAATATGGTGAAACGAAATGGAGTTTTTAATGACCAACACCTATAGCAAAGAAACAATCCAAGACTTAAGTAATTTATTATTATTAAATTAATTATAAATTTAATGTGAAAATCATCCCTCTGGTTTTGATATTTTTTATTAATTATTTTCATATAACTATGAAGCATGTAATTATTTTTTTATTAGGATTTATTCATTAGATTAAAAGAAAAAAAATTGTGCATAGGATTAGCCAACTTTTACTTTTCTCAGAACATTCAAGCAGTATCAGAGCGGTCACATTCAAATTTATAATTATTTATTAAACATTGATTGATTTATGCATTTTTTTAGTTTTATTTTTTAATTATTCTTTATTAAATCTGAAATGTTCTATAATATGATCATCATGTTTAATGTAGTCTTAAATATATTAAGAAAAATTGTTGAATGATCGAAGATACCATCAATAGGTGCTAGAGATAATGGTCGGTTAACACAATTGGATATCGTGTAATCAAAAAGTACATGTCATGTACCATGGTTCATTGTATCAAGATGAGATCTAGAATATACAACTCATCATTTGGGAATAGTAAAAAATTTATTAATTTCACATCATGTGTTGACCGGCCAGGCTAGCATATAATTTCTCAAAATACATAATAGGTAGCCAGTGTACACACCTTGTAGTATGCATGTATTCACAGAAAAATTCACATATTTTTTTTGGGTAAAAAAAATTTATTTTATTTGTTAAACAATGTGTGGGATTTATAACTTAGAAACATAGAGGTCAGAAATCATGTATATGATGTACACACTGTGTACCAAATCAATGTCTACATCTGACATACATGTTGAGACCCTGGGCATGTGTCATGAACATGAGTTGAAGCCATAACACAATGTTTATCCCTATATACACATCATATAAAATAGACCCATTAACATAGTGTACATGGAAATCCAGCCTATACACACATGAATTAATTACGTTGACTAAAAATTAATTATGTCATTAAGCAAAACAATACAGAGTGTATCCATATATATTTTGTGTGAAAATTTTTTCAAGATAATAAATTCAAAATTAGTTTTCTATAAAAATTTAATCCCAAACTACACATCATTTGAATATCATACATGCCATGTATTTATTACTCCCATTTAAATTAGTGCATGTCATGTGACATAAATATACCAAGTTATTACATAGTTTAGCACACTACATTACATGTATTACACGACTTTTTATGTACACTATATATTTCATTTGAATTCATAGTACACTACTATCATTACATCAGGTAGTTTGAATAGGTACACATCGTGTTACCTCCAAGTAGACATCATATACTAAATTATTTTAAATAAAATTAATTTGTTTAATTTTATTAAAATTAAAATATGTGGATATCTCTAAGAATGTTAGGATTGAAAAAATAGATAAATAATTTAAATAATTTTCTAATATAATTAATTTATTAATTTGAGGAATTATATATTAATTATTAAGAACGTATTGAAATGAATGATAAATATTATATTTTTTCATATTCTTTACAAGCGTGGATGATCATGAGCTTAGAATGACCCATGTATGTGAGTGGTTTATTTAAATTTTATTATTTAATGAGATTTTTGATAATAATTATTAAATTAAAATTATGAAAAAGGTGTCATGCCTCCATCTTTATTATGTAAGGGTATGTGTTCCCATTGTTTCTTTTATGTAAAACTCCCTTCTAATTTCCATCACCAATGTGTGAAGTAAATGCATTATAAGGGTGGAGCTCATAGGTCCATGGTATTATCCAAGATGGAATTTATGTGAACTTTTCCTAGGTGATTCACAAGATAGAGTGGAATACAATAAATTAATCCAAGCGTAGATGAAGAGGTTGTTCCCCTATTCTTAATAGTTAATGTATTATTTACTAAAAAACAAACCAATAGGGAAATATCATTATCATTCCATATTATTTATTTTATTTCTATGAAGTGCATGGTTAATTTTATGGATTTTTTTTGTGATCACATAAATTATAAATTAACAATCATGAAAGGTGGAACTAAAATTAATCTTATTATTATTAAAAGATGTTTTTATCAAAAACATAGCTAATTAATTTTTTAAAATACATATAGTATTAAAAATTTGTGTTTGTGTATAACAGTCAAAGTCACTCAATAAAATATCAAGTATGACTAAGACTTACATTATTATAATTATGATAAAACCATAATTAAAGTGTCATTTTATTCCAAATTCAAGGGGTCTTCCATTTATCAAGAGATCTTAACAAAGGTAATCGGTCAACTTAATTAAATTGGTATTGTTTTTAATGGATAAAGTTTTTTCAATACCTTTTTGAAGGTAAGTGTTGAGTAGATATAAATCAAGATTTACTGATTAAAGATCTTACTCAATATATCAAGGAGATGAATTCTAGTAGCTTTCAAGACCACCTACCTGGATACCTTTTTATAATTTTCATAACCAAATACTGGGTTATGAGAAAGGAAATATGGATCCTTTAAATTAGAATATTCTCATGATATAAAATTTTGTGTCTAATGGTGAGGGATTTTGGGAATTGATAAAATAGTGGGAGATTAATAATAATAATTAAATTAAAAAAATTATCACAAATATTTTAGTAATAAATATAAAGTATTTATTTATGATATTATTTTATTGTATTTAAAATGCAAAGTCTGTCATCCATTTTATCCTTATGATAAATTATAAATGAAGACAATACATTTTTTAACAATAATTTCTTGGAATGGTATAGGAACTTTCACATTGTATTATTCCATTAATGGGTGATTTTCATGCCAGAATCCTAAAAATTTGATCTTCCTGCTAGGTAGTTGAGAAATGAAGTGCTCAATGTCTAAAAATAATAATTAAACAATATTCTATATGCCTATTGTTTAATTCTTTCATCCATGTCTAAAGAACTCATAAAATATCATGAGAACATGCATTATTATAGCACTCTCAATCATATCCATGACTTTTATTAAGATATAGAAAGATATGAGTGCTTTGAGATCTCTAAAGTACTCTTCAAGAGTAAGCTTAGAGATTGATCAGGTCCTCTTACTATGCTTCTCTAATTTGAAAAGGACATGAAGATTGAAAATACTTTTGTTATTATGGTAGAAAATATGAATGTAAAATTGAAAATACCTAAGACTAATACTAATTATAAGTCTTATTCATCCTACCTTTCTAAGATAAGTAATATCAAGGGGAAAGAAATGGAATAGGATGTTTTTCTTCTTTTGGTAAGAAGGTCTACTGCAAGAAGAACTGTGAATCAGATAAGAAGTAAGGAGAAGCTTTGGGTGTATTTTCTATTGAGTATAATATATCAATTTCTTTGAATTTTGTGTTAGATATAACTTTTGGTTCTCATATTTGTATCCAATTATAAGAACCAAGTATATTTATAATATTTTCACAAGTTGATGTGGATCTGTAAGATGATTACGATTCCAAGCTCACTATAGTAGTTATTTGAGACTAACACAAATAGTTTATAAATGGAATGATATTGATTTTATATAATTTTTATAATGTTCAACCTATTACCAAAAACATTATTTATGTGTTTATTGTTTATTATGATGTATTTATTTTCAAATTAGGAATAAATATTTTTTCTTTTAAAAAAATAGAATATTCTATAGTATAGATGACCTAAATTATGGTCTTTATATGATGGATTACACAAATCATGTAACAAAAATGGATAATGAATCTATTTTTCATGAATCATATCAAATATAACTATAGAATTATCACTTTGGTCATGTAAATGAAAATATTTTGACTAAATTATACCATGATTGATATTTTGAATCTTTTGTACTAAAACGACTTATCATACGTCATCCTTGTTTACATGGTAAAATGACCAAAGACATAATTTGTGGAAAAGGTGAAAAGGAAACTGATGTCCTTGAATTGGATTATACTAATTATTTTGTAACCTTTTAAATTAATGCAAGGAGTTGATACTCATATTTTATAGCTTTTATAGATGACTTTAGTAAATATAGATATTTCTACTTGATGAGTTATAAGTTATATCACTTTGATAAATCCAAGGAATATAAGCATGAGGTTGAGAACCATATTGGTAATAAAATAATGATAATATAATTGGACCATAGAAGATAATAACTTAACCAATAATTTATTGATTACCTATTGGATTTCATGATTTTATAACATCTCACTTATCATTAGATATCTTAATGGGATCATGTAAGTTAAAAGAGTAATTATTCCTTACTAGAAATAGTAAGATCAATGACAAGCCATGAAATTATTTCATTATCAATTTGGGGATAGGAATTATAGACCATGAAATATATACTAAACTGAGTGCTAACTAAAGTCTTAGATTGTATCACATACTAGTTATGAACTGTGAAGAAACCCATGTTGTCAAACATATGAGTTTGGGATTATGAAGTATTTATTGAGGAAAATTCTAACATAAAATTACACCTTGAATAACTAAGTATATACTTATAGGATATCCTAAAGAAACTAAATTATATTACCTATATGACCTCTCAGATAAGATGCTTGTGGTTAACAGATGACCTGCCTTTATTGAGATGGATCACATCTCTAAAATAGATAGTGGTAGTGATATAAACTTCAACGAAGTCATGGATCAAGATACATGAGAGTTGGAATATAAATGAATTCCACAAATACCCATGGAATAGGATGTTATAGAGACACAAGTACTATGTAGGAGTATAAGAGAGGTTAGAGAACCTGAAATATATGGATTTATTGTAATTGAATATGGTGAATCATTATTAATTGATAATAATGATACTATAACCTATAAGAAAGAAGTAAGTGGCATAGATGCTTCTAAATGGATAGTAACTTTGAATTCAAAAATCGATTCAAGGTACCAAGACAATGTGTTGGTTTTTATAGATCCTATATAAGATATAAATCTCATTCGTTAAAAATGAGTATTTAAGAATAAAATAGGCATGGATAGATAATTTAGTACCTATAAGGTGGGAATGAAAACAAAAGAGTTTAAGTATAATTAGGTTATATAATATGAAAAAACATTTTCACCAGTTTTTATGATAAAATAAATCACAATTTTACTTGACAAGGTAGTTTACCATGGATTATGAGATTTAGTATATATATATCGAAACATATTTCCTTAAAGGGAACCTTTAAGAAGATGTCTATATGGCTCAACAAAAAGGGTTTCTGACTCCAAATAATTCTTAAAGTTATAAAAACTATAGAGATTCAATTTTTTATTGAAGTAGGCATCTAGGTCGTGGAATATAAAATTTTATGAAGATATAAAGGAAAATATCCTCTCTTTGGTTTCTAGATTATTTCATATTGATTATTTGTATATGATTATGATACATGTCATTTTAGTTATTTTTTTATTTATTCATTTGATTCAATGAAAAAAACTCACTGGGAATGGGATTGACTTTCTTCCACTCCACCCAAAACCTTAATCCATGTCATGAAAATAGGTTTCATTTACTTTTAAAAATCTATCAGTGCATTACACATTCCAAATAACATGATACATAATTATGAGGTTCAATAAGGGCATGTAAATGTATATTTTGGCATAGTCATATTTATCCACTGGTACTTGGTTGTAACCCTAGAATCCATCTAATAATTAATAGAAATCATACCCAAATAACTTTTCCAATCTTTAATCCATGAATGAGATAGAAATTACCCATTTATAATGGTTATTTTATACTTATGGTAGTAAATTCATACATTTTATTACATAATTACACTCGTTGTGTTCATCTCATTGTCTTTATTCATAATAATTTTTATAACTCCTATATTTGGAATGAATTGCAATCAAATCACCCATTAACTATCCAATATTGAAATAATGATTCTCACATTGAAGAGTATGAAAAATTATTTTGTAACCACCTCCTTCATTTGTGGTGTGAGATTCCTTTATAGTTGTCATATTGGTTTTCTTCCTTCTTATAGAAGTACTTTATTTGTGAAAATTTTTAGATTAATTACTTTTATATTTATAATAAACCAAGTGATTTATTTATTACTTTTATTGAAGATATGGTTTTTTTCACTTGATCCTTTACTAATTATGAATTGATTATTAGTGGTAATGTATATTTTTTACCCATAAATGAGTACCTAAATGTGTTCTTAGTGGTTTCAACTCAAGCATTGGTTTCTTTAGGATATAAAAGATTAATGTCAAATACCAATCCCATGAAAAGTTTTATGACCACTATATAATTTTTTATGCTTATTTATGATAATAAGGTTCTTTACCTTCCTTTTTACACTATTTCATTAATTAGTTTCATAATTTAATCCTCTTCATGTAGTTTATACTCATGATAGAGGGATATTCATAAGTGAGGAATATAACTTGTTTTTCCTTTAATTCTATTCCATTCTTCATATCCTTTATAAAATTGATGGTGACTTGTTTATCACCAACATAGAATATAATTTTTCTTGCTTCACATCACTCAAATAATTACCTATTTAGAATAATGTTATCTAGATAATTATGGGAATTTCTCCATCTTTTTCTATCTTATGAATAAAAAAATCATTTTGGAAGATTAATTTCTCTACCTTTATAAAATAGTATTATATAATTCCTTGGTAGTATTTCACCAATAAATAAATGTTTTGAAGTGATTCTCTCATTGGTTTTGGTTCATCATATCCCAATATTAAAAACACATATATGGGTAAAAGATTAACACTATATCTAATGTTACAAAGTTTATTTTCAAATGTGAATGATCGAATAGTTTGTGGGATAGAAAACACCCTTGATCTCTTAACATTATAGGGATATTTCCTTAAAATTCCATTGAACATTATTCAATCAAGGATATAACTCCTTGATATTGTAAAATTTTCTTATTTGATAATAAATCAAATTTTAATTTTACATATTGATATATTTGGGACATTTGTTTGTGAATGGAATATTAATGTAGAGTTTCCAATATTGGTTTTATGTACAGTAGTAGAACATATTAGGACTATGGAAAAAAATTGTAAGAATTAATGAATCTCCCACAATGTAAATGACTATGAAAACCATGAATAATAAAAATTTTCTGAATAATATTGAAAAATGATTTCACCAAAACTAAGAGTGGATCTTTTTCACCTTAATTTATAATTAACTTAAAACACAAGAAGAATTATTTCATTAGTGTTGAGTTATTTCTTCATTGATGGTGTTGATCATTATAACTTAGTCAGTGTATCTCCATTAAATCATGAGGACACAAATAATACCCCCTCTAACAGTGATCTGTATGTTCTTCTTCAATCTCTAAACAACACTGATGAAACATCGGGTGCCAAAACTGTCGATTGATCATCATGAATTGTTTATATTGATCACTTCACACTCATTTAGGCTTAAATTAATCTCTATTATTATTCTTAGTATTGCAAGTAAGGGATGAGGATGATTATACAGTGAGGAATGTGGTGAAAAATGATTAACCTCTTCCAAAATGATATAGTTATCTATTTATATTTCTAGGGTTTGGGTTTAATATTTGATTAAGTACATTAAGTACCTTACTAATAAATTAAAACCAAAACGAATTCCATTATATATTATATAAAAATATTATTATTTTACTTCAATGTGTGATCTAACCTGTGAAATGATAAACATTATTTTTTAATCTCGTAAATATATATTTATTACCAAAAAAAATCTAGTCTCCTCAACCACCTTGATATTTATTGGATTCTTAAAAAAAATAATTAAATATTATTCATTCAAAAAAATATATAAATAAATGTTATATTAATAGTCAGGATAATAAATATTTATTTAATATTGAAGTAGCTAAATATATTATTTAATTAATAAATATTTATTTATTTATTACCTTTTGAATTAAAATATTTAAATAAATATTATATATTTAAATAATTAAATAATTACCTTGAAAATAAATATTTATTTAATATATACGATCAATCAATAAATTATGAATAAGTATTACACCTCAATCTCGAGGATAATATTTATTATAATTGTTAAATTAATAATATTTAACTGAGATTATTGGAAAAACATTGTGTGTGGCCTTATAAACCACTTCCTAAATGGAATTAGGTGGTCTTGCCTAAATTTCAAGATTACTATTAAAAAAATGGGCCACGTAAACCATATAAGAAGAGGATATGTTTCAATGAAAAGGAATAAATACACAAAATCACTATGTAATATAAAACCTTTATCATGATATCTTATCAAACTGGTTACACTCTTTTTTCATCAACATATGTGTTTGATACATCTTTATTTGACTATTTGAAATGAACTCATCTTTACACAAGGGACCTTAATTTTACTATAATGATTTTATTTCAATAAAAGGGTTGAGATTTCAAATTCTATAGAGATTTAATGGATAAATACTTTCTCAAATTATTCATTAATAATATATCATTCATGACGCACCCAACATACACTACTTCCCATGAATATATAACATAACGATTTTAGTCAGTACATCAAATTACATGAATCATGATATGGATTAATAATAATCTTAACATTTATGTATAATTACACATGATTAAAAATAGTAATATCCAATGAAACATTAACATGTGGATTTCTTACATGTGGGTATGTTCTCATAATATCCCCTCTTGGAGATTAATAAGTGTGAAATTCATGAGATATAGTCTTATATGCTTATGAGTACTCACAACTGATAGTCAATAAAATATTTGTCACATCATAAAATATTATCTAACCATATAGCAACATTTAAGAATTTCATTATAAAATTTCAAGGTTCTCATCATAGTAGGTAACTTGTATACGTTTTTCAATGTGATAGACACTTTATGAAATTTTTAAATTAAAGGCACACTGAATAATGAATAATATGTAATTAAATATTTTATTAGTGTTCAATTATTCAAATATACCAAAAATATAAAGTACTAACAATTGGGTATAGTAAAAAAACACCTATATACTCCCACATGGACTAGAGCCATCTTATAATGAATTTTAGTCTATTAGATCAAACATGATGATAATGTTGTTTATTAGTTAATACTTTAGTTAATGGGTCTACCATGTTCACTTACACAAAAAATCTTCTCATTGTGATATCACATATCTACAAAAAATACCTCAAAAGATGAAATTTTTGATGTATGTGTTTCATCTATTTATTTAACCATTACTCATTTTCAAGATACACAACTATAGTATTGTAATAATAGAGTGTGATAGGATCTTTATTTTTAGGAACTATTTTATGTTCTCAGGTGAAGTTTCATATCCAAATCGCTTATTTAGATACCTAAGAAGCCAACATTCACTCATACTCCACTATAGAATCAACAACTGTGACTTTGTTTGAGCTTATCTAACTCATATTTACTTCATTGGGAGTGAAGATATATCCTGACCATGATTTTATATCATCTTGATATATTTAGAAACTATAATATTCATATCCCCTAATGACTAGCTCATTATCTCCTCTATATATAATTAACATATTATTAGTACACCTTAGATACTTAAGTGTAATCTTGAATGCATCTAATGTTGGTCTCCCAGTCCACCTTAATTTCTTCCTATTATTCTTAAGTAATAGGTGACATCTAGACTATTTCATAGAAAATCATACCTGATCGACCCAATTTCTAACTTGCATGGAATAATTGTCATCCTATATCTACCACCATGTGTATAAGGACACATTTTCTTAGAAATATGAATGCCATACAAGTATTTCAAAAATATTCTCCTGGATTTTTCAATATTGAATAACTATTTTATATTGTTAATGCACATACATTGACTTAGTCCAAGAATCCTCTTCGATCTATTACGATGGATCTTGATCCCAAGAATATATGTTGCTTCACCAAAATTATTCATGAAGAAGAAAGTTTCTAACTAATTCTTAAAAAACTATAACATTGGAATTTTTTTTCTAATAACTTGTATTTCATCAACATAAACTATTAGTAAAATTAAGACACTCTCACTAAACCTATTATAGAAACAATGATCACATTTTTTTATGAAATTAAATTATATTATGTCTTTATCAAACCGAATTTTCCATTATATGGATACTTTATTTAATATATTAATGGATCTCTTAAGCTTGAATACCTTGTTTTCATACTTTGGAGTTACAAACCCTTCTGGTAATGTCATATAGATATATTTATAATGTTTCATAGTAAGGAAAGATGTTTTGAAATCCATATAAAAAAATAAGATACATAGTAAACTTACATGTAAAGTATAATTTTGATGGATTTCAATATAAAAACTGGTGAAATGATTTTTTATAGTCGATGTCTTGACATTATTGAAAACCTTCTACAAAAATTCAATCCTTATAGGTACTTACTTGTCAATCCTTGTTTATTTTATTCTTCAATAAACATTTATATTTGATGGTTTTTATATCCACTTGAGAATCTACTAAAATAAAAATAAAGTTTTGTACATGGAATCTATTTCAAAATGTATAGCTTATATGATCATTATTTTCATCTCATAATGAGTCACCATCCTCTATGGTTAAAAAACCTTATTGTTTTAGTTCTCTAACATATCTTATAATCATATGAAGTATTTTTTTTATCTGGAATATCCTCTTCTAAAGGGCTTTCTGTAATTGGTTCATATGCCAAATCATATGTATATTAAGTCATAACTTCATCAATGCTGGTCTCACACCCACTATCACTTTTATAGATGTGATCCCTCTCAAGTAATATGGAATGTCTTTCCTATATTTAATTTTTTGAGGGATTGTATAGTTAATATTTCATTTTTTCTTTAGGGTGTCCCATAATGGTAAAATTTATGCCTCAAGGTTCTTGTTTTCTCCCTAGAGAGGCCTTAACAAAGGTTTCACATATGCAAATTTGACAACATAGATTTCCCTCCACACCATATTTTTTATGGAATATCATTTTTCACCTTATTTGTATATTGGTTTAGTATATGTTCCTCTATCTATAATACATATGACCAAAAGAATAATGAAAGACTCACATGACTCACCAATAATCTCACCATGTCTATCAGGGTGTGGTTCCTCCATTCACTTACACTATTCTAATATGGTGTGTAAATATTAGTGAGTTATGATAAAATAAAAAACTCTAATAAATGATCAATGACTAATTTATTGAGATATTCTCTTCTATGTTATGATTGGTGTTTCTTAATATTTTTATCAATCTGGTTCTCAATTGTATTATTATATTCCTCGAATCTGTAAAATGAATCTAACTTATACCTTATTAAGTAAAAAACTCTATATCTACTAAAATCATCAGTAAAAGTTATCAATTATGATTACCCACCCGTTTCTTTAATTAGAAATGTTCCACACAAATTGGTATAAACATAATCGAGAATCTTTATAGACCTTTCATATTTTCCTCTAAATAGGTATCTAGCCAATTTTCCCTATAATCATGCATGATATACACCAATAAATTTTAGTTAAAATGATTCCAAATATCCATCTTGGTGTTATGTATTCAAATAATCTTCATTTACATGACCTAGCCAGTGATTTCAAATTTATGTGTGGTATGATTCATGCGCACTATTTTTTTATTGACTACCATTACTTGGTTTGGGTAATCTAATAAATAATTATCTTTATTTAAAATTTATTAACATAAAAATGAATTCATTATAAAATAAGAAACACTTATTCACAAATTTGAAAATAAATCCATTTTATCAACTTTGTACACTGAAATAATTTTTTGGTATCTAATGGAACATAATAAAATACCTTCAAAGCATGATCATTCTCGTCGGTAATGAGGTTCCAGTATCTAATAGTCACAACAAAAAGTCTAGATCTACTGGCTACTAATAGATCCACCTCATCATAGGAAATATTTGGTAATTACATGGTTCTTAAATTATAATACATATGTGAGAACCACATTTTATATCTAATACTTAATTTTTAGAAATAGATGTAATACACTCAATAAAAAATTAACATAATGCTTTCCCTTGGTTCTTTTTCAAGGTGTAGTTTTTCTTCTGATATCCCTTATTTACACATATGAAATAGATAACATCTTATTCTATTTATTACCCCTCGATCATCCTATTCTTAAAGGGTGTTGTAAATAATCTTTAGGATTGGAGTAATTCTAATATAATTTCACACGGATTTTCCAATTACTACCCATAAAAAGCAAAGGAATTTTATATTATATAACCTTTTTCAACATGGTGAAGTAGAATGAGGATATCTGGGAGACACTTCTCTAGGTAGTTCATATTAATATTAAAAATAAAATAGGAGAAGCTCTGAGGG
The DNA here is from genome assembly GCA_963277665.1 of Viscum album. Taxonomy (NCBI): domain Eukaryota; kingdom Viridiplantae; phylum Streptophyta; class Magnoliopsida; order Santalales; family Viscaceae; genus Viscum; species Viscum album. Next base: position 1,284,583,033 of record OY728136.1, on the reverse strand, counting down.
AGTTATGAAATAATGCGATAAAATTGTAATTAATCATGTATCATAAACCCTAAACCCCTTATATCTCAATATAGAAAATAAATTTGACTACATCAAGAACTAATATTTCACATTCTCTAATTTTTATCATGAATAGTGACTTTAGGATCTCATATTATTCCTATTTGGATCTATCTTGAAAATGATCACATAGATGTTTAAGTATATTATAAGAATCCATGTTCTCATGTGACTTCATGATTTTTCTAGAAATGGATGACAACATCAAACAATGAACATCTAGAATAGTGTTAATGTGTTTTTCATAGACAGTGAAATCCTTGTCACTTGAATTCCTAGAAGGAAATTAGGGATTTAGGATTCTAACATGTAAGACTTCTATTTATAGTGTATCACAACCTATAATAATTTGAGTTTTTCATGAAAGTTACTACTATTTAGAATATTTTCTTTCTCTATAATTGATCATGAGTATAATGTAGCTGACTAAATTTTCCTTATTCAATAATATTATAAGATCATATTATTAGTATTTTATATGTTTATTAATTTATGTGAGACATAATAATTTTAATTTCATTAAGACTCCCACTATTATATCAATTCCCAAAAATAGTCACCATTGAACTAAAAATGTCTCATCATGTGGATATTCTAGTGGATATGATTTTTATTTTCCTTATCATAACCTAAGAAAGTTCTTGGTCATTTAATCAAAGGTTCTCATGTAGGTGTTCTTACCAACTATGGATTATCGTTCCAAGATATATTGAGTGGACACCCTAATCCTAAAATCTTATCTTGGATTTCATCAACACTTGCCTCCAAGATACATCATGTTTATCAAGTTGACCTTGTCTTGATATAAAATTGTTTAATTCAAACCCAAAACCATCATTATAACTTTCTAATAAAAGTAATTTTATTGACAAGGATTATTCAAACAGTTAGTTCTATGATTATATTCTAAATCTAGTAATGGAAGTCATTTTTACTTAATATTAAAATAAGGGTTTATTATTATCCATTATCTTTATTATTTTATAATTTATATATCTTATTTATATTAATTTTATTTTACTTAAGTAGTTAACCTTATGTCGATAAAATACTTATGTATAATACTTTTATTTTAATTCTATATTAGAATTTTTATTTATCTATTTATGTCATCGTGGTCTTGTATCCATAAAATAAATCATTCATCAAGAAGAAATGAAAAATATAAAATATGGAATGAACATGAGAATTAATTAGTAATTGTTTTATTAAATGGTCAATGAAAAGCCCATTGACTCTAGGGGAAAAACTCATAGAACTGGTCTAGACTTTAGTTACAGCATTCCACTTTTGTCATGTGTATCTTCAAGGTTTGATTTTTTATTGTCCCCATTTTTAACTAACTCCATGTAAATGGGAGTTGTATCCTTACATTCATTTACTTCACATGCAAGTAAAGTGAATTAGAAGTTAGGTTTACATAAAAATAATTATGGTCATGCAAACTCATATATAATAAGGAGGGAGGTATAACTCACATTCCAATAATATAATTTAATAATAATTGAAAAAAACCATAAGATAATTAAATTAAAAAAAACCATACACATACATAGGTCAGTCTAACCTCATGATCATCCACTTGTAAATTGAATATAATTTTAAAATTATCATCTAACATTCATTTAAATTAATTATTTTATTAAGATAAAATGAATGTGAATTGATTTTATTAATAAATTAAATTAATTGATTTTAATATCCCTCAAATATATCCTGTATATAACTATCCACATTGATTTTAAAGAAATTTAATTATTTAATTTTATTTAATATTTAATAAAATAATTCCAAAGTATGTACTTGGATGCAACTCTGCGAGTATCAGTTCGAACTACTCCACATGTATTGAGATCCTATATCGTCTAATCATGTAGAATATAGTATACATGTTTTTTCATGTAATTACATTTCATGTATGGGTCAATAAAATACACACCGAACATATGTTAATTAATGTAGTATGTAAAACTTTTAAATCATGAATATTAATCAAAATATTTTGAATATACATGGTATGTAGTTCATAATTTTACATATAAATTGATTAATCATTTAATATCATATAAAACCTATAATATGGTATGTATGAGTAAATCAATGACTCATAGAACACATTATGATAATATTTATGGATTAATAAATTAATTTTTATTTTTACAAGTAAATGGGTCTGCTACATAGTGTGTACAACTGCCTATATGTCATGTATCTTAATTATCGTATGTTTGTGATGCACATAAAAGGATTAGGTGTGTATTTTTACACAAAAATTTATGTGGTACCAAAATTGTATAGATGGTACATAACCATCTAATTCTATTTTTATTTTTCCTTACACGTCATGTAATTAATACGTGATGTGTATTTGACCACATTTTTTGCACCAAAAAAACATGTTGAATACACAATGTGAAACCCAGTTTTATAGAGTATAGTCTCAAATTCCATGTTCCAGCCTATTCTAGTTAAAAAATAAAGTGTATTTAACACACATGGGTATTATTATTTCATGAAAACACATGTAAATTGCATCCCATATTGGTTTAATGTATTCATCTACAAGGAATGTACCTTTGGGCTACACACAATGTTATCATGTACTATCTAGCTAGAATCACCATTACTTATAGTTGGGCTCTTTATATATTATTCCTTAAATAATAAATAAAGTAGGGTTATATGAATGATAAATTACGAGAGAATAAGATATATTTATAAATGGATTATAGTAGTGGATTATTTGAAATGAAAACTAACTTTTAGACATGTAAAATATCTACAATAAATAAATAATAATAAATTAAATATGACCTATCTTTGATACAACTTGTTGGTTCTGTATGCACTAGAAAAACCCATTGGGCCTATGGATAACTCAATTTTTTTTTTCAGATTCAACAAATCATCTATAATGTACATGATAATGAAGGTCATGAACAATTAAAATTTTCCAATTAAAATTGAATGATTATTTTTTCGAAACTAAGAGAGGATATTTCTCATGATAATTTTTAATTAATGTAAGATGTAAGAAGAGATATTACCTTGGTCTTGAGTTCTTTTTTGGTGATGGTGTTGATAATTCAAACACGGACAATGTATCATTTTCACATCATTAGGACCCAAAGAAAAGCACCTATAGTGGTGATCCACTCAAAAACATTTGATCTCAAAACAATGCCAATTAAACATTAGGCTCTAGCATGGTCAATTGATCATCTTGATTTGTTCACCTTGATTGTTTTAAATTTCTTTAATATTGAAGGAATCTCTCCTTTTCTTTTTGGTATTGAGAGGAAGAAATAATTATGATATTGAGCAGAATGATTTTCACAATGATTAACCTCTTCCAAAACAATGTATCCATTTTTTACAGGTCTAGGATTAGGATTTAATTTTTAATTATTTTCACAATATCCCTTAATAATATATTAAACCGAAAAGGAACCCCATTACATGTAAAATAATATTATTATTATTTATTACACGACATGGACTAACCAATGAAGTGATAAGTATTATTTAACAATCTCATAAATAAATATTTATCACCAGATAAAATCTGATCTCCTCATCCTTCTAGACATTTATTTAATTCATGATTAAATATTTAAATATTATTAATTGAATAAATATATAAATAAATATTATATTCCCATTCTAGAAAATAAATATTAATTTTTTATTTTTTTTAACTTAATAAATTAGTTATTTAATAAATATATGATTATTTATCAACATGTGAATAACCAGAGACAAATAAATATTTTATATTTGTGTAATTAAATAATTTCCAAATGAATAAATATTTATTTCATATTTTTGATAAATCAATAAATTGTAAATAAACATTACTTATATATTTGGATAATAATGTTTATTTAAATTGTTAAATAAATAATTTTTAACTGAGATCAACCGAAACACTTTGTGTGTGACCCTCTAGACCACTTCCCAAGTGGAATTAGGTAATATTTCCAAAATTACAACATTATTATCTAGTAATGGGTCTAGGAACCCACAAAATAATAAGACATGTCAAAATGACAAGAACCATATATTAACACTCATTATATAATATAATAACTTTTTCATGTGATCTTATCAAGCTAGTTTAACACTCATTTCCTCAACCTATGTGTTGGATACATATTTCATTGAATATATTAAATGAACTCATTAATAAACCATGGGATTATATTTTAATGTGATGATTATGTTTTAATAAAAAGGATAAGATATCAACCTTCATAGATATGGAATGTCAAAATACTTCCTCATCTTATTCATTAATAATATATCATTCACGGAGAACCCAATATACCCTACTTCCTATGAACATATTGACTCATAGTTTTGGTCATTATTTTAATGTACGTGAGTCATGATATGAATTGAAAATAATCCTAAAGTCTAATAATAATTAAACATGATCACATACAGGAATATCCAATGACACATTTACCTAGGGATTTCTTATTGGTGGGTCTGTTCTCATAATCTCCCATATTGGGGATTACTAAGTGTGAACTTCAGGAGATGAAGTATCATCCTCTTATGATTACTCATAGCTAATAGTCAAAATACTATGTTTCCCATCATAGAATGTTATCTATGAGTACAACAATATTTTTTGAATATATTTATATAATTTAAAGGATCTCATCATAGAGGGAAACCACTATTACCTTTTCCATGTGGTCGATACTCTTGGATATTATTACGTTAAATACATGAAAAAAATAAAAAATATATAATAAAATATTTTATTAATATTAAATTATATGAATATACCTACAATCTAAAGTACAAAAAATTTGTTTGAGGACACCAAATCCAATAGTTTGAATATTTTTAGTAACATAAAAATATTTATTTCCAATCTGCATTAACTCATCCTCTAGGATAATGGTTAAGGGTATGGTTTAGGTTACTTTTATTCCTCTTTCCTATCTTCTTGAACTTAATTTCAATTTTTTCTATATTTTTTGTCTCTTTCTCCTCTTGATTTTTCTCTTTTATTTCTTTTCATCATGTCATGAACCCCCTCCAATGGTACCCCTCCTAGGATGAAAATGAAGAGAATGTGTGACCCCCTGAGTCCCGCCAATATTAGGCCCTAGGTTGGGGACTAGTGTTGAGGGTATAAAAAATCAAATTGGGGAACTACCCTTAATATCCATGGATCATAATATAAAACATCCATCCAATCCGCCATACTATAAAATAAATAAATCAAAATCTCAAAAATGAAATATCATACATTCTTAAATATAAAGTGGATACAAACATCTCTAAAGATAAAACTGTACAAAAATGAAACCCCATGGAAATGACTAAAAAAACCCAAGATCAAAGATAATAAAAAATAGATCTATCACCAAACCCCTCATGGAAACTTGAAAATAGTTTACAAATATTTAGGGTAAGAATAACTTGTATACTCAGCAGGATCATACCTAATGACTGTAATGAAAAATTGAAAAGGGAATACTAAACCATCATTGAAAAAAATAGAAAAACTAACTAGCACTTACATAGATCAACTAATATCCCTCACCCTCACTGATTCGATCTCACCAAATAAAGGATCCAATAATAGTAATATACTATCATAAGAATCTAGATAAAATCACCCCACAACCACTTCCTTGATGATTTTACACTCTCGCACAATGAGTAGAAATCCTTTGCTCTCATACCTTATATATCCACTAATAATGGCAACAACCATATATCAAGCCTCATGGAACAAACTAAAAAATAATTATCATGGAACAAGACAAATATCTCGTATATGGTAACTAGGAAAGTAGGGTATCATGAACACATTGGACATCAACCTCATGTCCTCCTCCTACCATGAAATACCCCCTCTACATATCTTATCATCCACCACCGATATCACAAAAACATTTTGTTGAAGATAGATTTGGGGAGATGGTAGTTATCTATTCATATCCTCCCATCCTTTATGTTTGTGAAAACACTAATAGGATTTATAGATGTAGTTTAGGTTACCTAACTTGGGTGGGGTTCATATTAAAGTCATAAAATAATATGAGTATATTGTATTCTCACACATTCCCACAAGTATTGGTTAACATAATAAACACCACAATGACCACAGTTAGGTCACTACTAATATTGTGCCACAAAGAGACACCACATACATAGAATAAAAAAACCACAAACCTGACACAATGGGTCACAATTTGGGTTCTACTTCCCATTATTTTACTTAAAAATAGCTGAAAAGCTTTATTCATTTAGTTATTAATTTAAATTAACACTAACAAATTCATTATCCAAAACCACCTGTATATATGTCAAAATTATTAACCCATTTTTACCAAACCACTCTCAACTAACCACCACTTTGAACTCAAATCCCCTACCTGGAGAAGAATAAGCTTTCACATTGCACCCAAAATAGATGAGAGAAGAAGACATAAATGGGCCTTGAACCCACATGAGAGCTTTAGATGATTTTATGTAGAGTTTAAAATCATGAAAGGTGTGGTTTGGGTCATCCAAACTTAGAGGAAAATAATATATACTTAGATGAGGGAGGGAAACTATTTATTAAGATTCAAGGATATCTCTTTATGGATATGATATAAAATTTATCAAATCTTCCATATTTTATTTCACATTAATTAATATTTAATTAGTTTCAATTTAATTTAATTCACAAGACTCATTTTATGAATATTAAACTCATGGTGTCAAGATATATTTCTATATATCCTTAAGAGATTGCAAAAATGGTTTCCCATATTCAATTTCCTAATTTATGTTAAAATCACATTGCAGATAAAAATGGTGGGGGTGGTGGGATTTTAAAAAAATTACGCTACCCCTATATGAAATATTCACATTATGTTAGGGTAATGGGGTTTTACCAATACATGGCTAGACACCCATACCTAAGATTCAGAAATTTGAGATGAATCTTACATGGAATAATAATTCATAGAGTAACCTTACATAATAATGAAAAACATGGGATGAACCTTATCTATAAAACTGAGTACCTTTACAAAAGATTCAAAAAATATCACAATACCCTTACATAGTGGTGAACCTAAACTTATGTTTTCATAAAAAAATTAAACTAACATTATGTAAGAAATCATTAGATTGAGTTACCTTTTCATGACATTAAGGATTTCAATGGTACATTTATACAACAAATGAGGTATAATTACATAGAATATAGATTCCAAACTACATTTATATTTTCTTTATAAAAAGCATAATACCATTATGTTTGGGGGGTATTTGTGTAAGTTTAGAATAAATTTTTATATTTTAAAATAAAACAATTTCCAGGGATTAATAATTAACTCTAATACATATAAAATAATATGAAAACAACTTGTACTTATGAAACATAAGAACTAATTCAAGTTTATCCAAATTTAATTAAACTCAAAAACATAGTGTTATATTTATAACTAAATATCATTCCAAAAAACCCAAAAAAACTTCTGAAATAATATAATTTTCTTTAAAAATTATAAATTAATTTACAATTAAAATTTTAAAACATTGAAATTATTTATTTAATTTAAAAAAAAACATTTCAAAACCACCTATAAAAATATGAAAAACTCTTATAGACAAGAAAACATCATATAATGTCAAAAGGAGGCACATTAATATTGCATAAACTTAAATTGGATACCTATAAAACAATTATTTTCATATAGAAATAAAATAAAACTAGGAAGGAGAAAAAATAAAGGTGGATAGTTTAACTACCCCATTAGATTCCTCTCATGAATCTTGATATATTTGTAACAAAGAAAAAACTCTAGGGGTAAATCATATGAATATATAACATCATTAGAATACTACTACAACAATATCCTAATGGAGAAAACTCTGAAATATGAACAATTCAATAACTCAAAACACAATACGATTTCCAAACATAGTATTAAGAAGTTAAACGACCATCACAAAGTTCTAGTATCAAAATATCCAAAACATTAGGTAAAGAAATACCCCAGGTAGTGGAAATGAATCTGAAAATCGCAATCCCAAGTACTATATTCCAAGCCTCTATAACTGAATAGATATTGAACTAAGGGGATAACATTTATACACAATAGCTTTTCCTAGTGGTCCTAAATATCGACTAGTCATTCGATAAATGTCATGTCATCCTTGATATCCAAACCCCCCCAGACGATGAAGTGGGAATCATTATGAATATATCATGAATCTAGAACATGTATAATGCATCATGAACTCTTTTCATATATATTGTTAGGGACAACTGATATTCCACTATTCCAATATGATTTAAAAGCATAAATGGTTTAATAAATCGAGGTGAGAGCTTACTCTGCCAACCAAACCTTCACTAACCAAATTGAGGGGTATATTTTGGGAAAATGGTCTCTGACCTCAAACTCCAAATTCCCCCTTCACTTCTCATCTTATGACTTCCTACTATCCTATACCACTTTTTTCCTCTCATAAACCTCATGGATCTTCTATGTCATTCTCTATAGCACATTTGGAAAAATAAATACTACCTATCCAATCATAATCCATCATAATGGTGATTGACATGGTATCCCATAAAACACCACAAATGGGATAATATCTATGGATTAGTGGTAGTTTTTATTGTAAGGAAACTAAACCAATGTTTTGTATCACGCCCATTATCCACTGAAATAAAAGACACGCACCCACAATATTTCCTCTAATGTCTGGATGGTATTCTCTATCTTCCCATTTGTTTGGGGGTGTAAAGAACTGTTAACATATAAATAAGAGCCAAAGGTATGATATAATACTTTCCAAACTCAAGAAGTAAACTATAGTTACCCATACATTTTATAAATAGATATTATATCATAATATATGAATATTCAATATATTTTCCAAATACATACCTGAGGAATGTAATAGTTTAATATCTTTTAAGACCAGATACATAATATTCATATTCACTAAATTATATTCAACACTTCCAATAATTTTCTTCCCATATAATACCATTCTTATCCATAACCAAGCTAAACCTTTAGTCATTACCCGAGGAAAGGAAACCTAAGAAAGGGTGGCCTCAGATTTTTAGTAAGGGTAAAAAGGGAGATATCAATGATCACTTAATAATAACATGAAATTAAAGGTATGGGAACATGGTATTAATATTATAAAACCATACCATACATATCACAATCATGAGTCATGGAATAGATCTTGGTAGTTTATTAGACATGAATCATAAATAAATCAAAGAGCATGATCCATTAGAATATAACATCGACATGAAACATAAGTTTGTGGAATAATAACATGAATAGAAAATAATTTCCTTAGTAGTCAAGTATCACTTCCAAAACTACCTTAGTGGATTGGTTTAACTCCCCAATCCATCATATCTTTATTCAAGGTTCACTTATAAGATTATATTTGTTGATAGTTTCTCATACTAGACTAGATTCACTCCCCATTATAGTCTTTATAAAACCAATGAATTCGAGGTTTATATATTTTTGGATCCACCCATAAAATAATGAAAATAATACATATATTTTACACTAGATCATAAAACGTTCATCATAACATAACCCATGGAAAAGAAATGGGTTTTATAAAGGACTCATCATAACTTAATTATCCCATGAGAAAGAAACATCTTTTATAGAATCATTCTTAAATAATCGTCCCCATAATTCATCTAATGAATGAAATTGGATGGTTTTATTGGATCATATCCCTATAAATGCACAACTATCATCAAAGGATGTTATCAGAGATTAAAAATAACTTTAAAATATTGCTGAAATTTTTTTGAGGAAAATATCCTTTTCATTTTGAAATCAATCATTTAAAGTATAAAAAATTCCCAAATATTAACGAAAAAATTATTTGAAAATAACCATTGAAACTTTTAAATTAATCCTCAAAACATTGAGTGGTCATGATGGAAGTAAATTCTTCTCAGGAAGTATATGTTAAATCAATGATATGTTTAACTTTTTTGAGAAAAATTCAAAAGTACCTCATTTTGAAAATGAAAAGAGGTTTCCTTTTAAATAAAAATTAAAAAATAAATCACAGGTAAAAATGAATTTAAAAATTATAAGAGAATATAAATAAAATTTGGAACAATTTTTTATGAAACATATTCATGGATGAAAAAATGATTTTATCCATATACAGAAATTAAGTCGGATTTCCATAAATATATTCATTTAGTATATTGAATACACAATGAGAAGAAAATTAAAGTAAAAAATGTATTCAATAGAAATATCTAGAGTATAATAAAAATTCACAAGTTTTATTAGAGATATATCATAAAATTTCATCATCGGAAACATAATCATAAACAATTATGATAAGAAATGATATTGTATGATAAATCCCTAACCACTTTGGTAACTTTTGAATCACAAACCCGATGAAATAATTAATTCAAATGAAACTTTAAATATAATTAAATTATGTATAATAATGATATATCTTGTAAAATTGGAGGTATATACACCTCATAAACATAAATATGTGTATAACATCAAACATGTCTCAACAAAACAATATTGTGGTGAATAACCTTTACTACTTTGGTAATACCATAATCAAAACCTCATGAAAGAGAGAACCTTATATGGATTTTAAAATCCAATAAAATTTCATTAAAATTATCATAAAATACATTTATGATTAGTATATATATCACACAAAGAAAACAAGTGGTGAATATAGCATATGTCTCATAGAAATAAAAGTGAGACAAAAAAATATCTTACCTCAAGTTCGAATTTATTATCAAGCTCTTTAACATACAGTAAAAAAATTAAATTCATTATAATTATATAAAATTTTCATTTAACTAATTATAATTTCATATATTATACACTTATAACATTTCAAAACCCATTTAATATTAATTTCATACTAAAATTGTTTTTTATGGGTGTTAACTCTTTCGTTTTTCATGAGAATTTTGGTTTGGTAGTTCCAGTACTTTTTCATTGATCATGGTTACAACATATCAATAATATTAATCATGATATAGATATCATATTTATTATATATATATATATATATTTATATTTATATTCATCCATTAAAGGTATGTATATAAAAATAATTTACACCATTCATGGAGATGGTAGGCCGTACGTACACATAAAATACTGTTTTCACTCTTCGACAGATGGAAAAAAAGAAAGGTAAATAATAATACACCATTTAAGAATAATTATTATTTTATATATAACACATATATATATATATATTAAATCTATCCTTATTACCATTAAATTTAAACATAAAATCAAATCAAATCACATCACTTCATGGAGGTGTTAGTCCCCACATACGCACAAGTGACATTATCATTTTCTAATAGATTGTAAGGTAAGAATGTGGATATGATATTATAATTTCAAAAAAATAATTATTTCATAAATATCATATATAAACATTAATACCATCATCATTACCATCCACGAATGATGGTGATGTAAAATAAATTGTATTGCTACGTGGAGGCAGTAGTCCACACGTACGAATAAGAGAAAATTACACTACCCTTTTGATAGAATAAAGGGTGAATAATTATGGGGAAATAATAATAAAATTTTATTATATTACGGATACTTAAGTACCATATATTTAGAGAATTTATAAGAATAAATAAATCGCATGAGGTCTAGCAAGATGATTACATCTTCTTTAGTTATCCGCCTTTAGATCCTTTATTAAGGACTCCTGGAATGAACATTTAAGAATATTAAAACCTTTAATTTTTATATAGGGAAGTTTATAAGAGACTTGGGAAGGTTATTATCAATATATTTTGCTCAATGTGGTGTAAAGAAGTGAAATGGGGGTGTCCTTTTATAATATAGGCAAATGACACATGGAATTAATTAAATATTTAAATATAATAAATTTAGATTCATATAAAATTGGAACCATGTGGACATAATTTAAAAACTAAGATAGGATATGGCTTATATACCATTAAAAAATTAAATTTTTATAGTTTTAAATGTTATTTTAAACCTTATCTTTTGATTTAACCCCTTATTTGACCAATTTTAGCGATAACTGTAGTAAAACCCTTTTAATATGAAAGAGTTATAATTATACTTATAAGGTGACTTTTTTCTCATAAATGGAAAAGGGGTGAAACTTTATACCATATATTATTCACCTTTTCCTATTGGAATATTTATATGATTTTCAAATAATTTAATAAAATATTATTTTCAAAAAATATCATTAATTTCATTTTTGACGGTATTCATTTAATTTTAATTTAATGATATCAATAGTAAGATGGAATTTGAATATAAAACATTAAAATATCACCAATTTTTTATTTTTATATATAAAATTTAAGGCTAAAAGTAACCCCCAAAAAAATATTACTTTTATATTATTTAGAATCGTTTAAATTATTTTTCCACTGCTTGCACAAGCACTATGTCTATGTAGTGTAAGAATTTAAGGTAATTATATCATCACTAAAAATTAAAAATAATATTATGATTAAAAATAATTAATATTTAAAATAAAAAATTATAACCGAACTTATACTCTTTTTATCCTTATGTAAAAAAAATTATAGATATTAAAATAAAGAGAATGAAATTTTTGAATTTTCTTTACTTAAAATAATATAAAATTCATTATCGAGGGAAAATGGAACAAAAATACCATATATTCAAATTTTAGGTTACTATAATCAATGTATCACATAAATTGATATTAATTCAAAGTTTTTTTGATTGTGATACCTTATTTCATTGTTTTAACCCTATTTTATCCATTTCATCCTTACCATGGTGACAAATATTTAACACAGATTCTATTCATAATGACCAACAATAAAATTGACCAATTTAGAAGATTCTAACCACCTATTTAAAAAAATATTATCCATTTTATATGATTATATGTCTATAATTATAATAAATCAATTTTAATATAAATTCGTAAGACCCAATGAAAATGGTTTTTAGAAAAATGTGTTTTTAAACATAAAAAGTAACTTATATAAAAATAATTAATATTGATTATTTAAATGTAATTAATTAGATTATTATAAATAAAATTGATCAAATTTCACTTTATTACCAAATAAAAAATATAATGAGACTTTTAAATTACTAGATTTAATGAAAAGTAATGATAGTATTTGAAAAGTCGATATTTTCAATATTCACATAAAAATAAATAATTTCAGAAAAATCACATAATTTCATCCCAATTTAATTTTCTTATGATTATTTAAAAAAATATTTTAGTTTTATAAAATATAATTTTCAAAATTTTAAGAAATTAATTATAAATTCTACAAAAAATGCAATAAAATCCACTTTTAAAGAAAATGAGTTTTTAAAGAATTAAACGACTTCACTATAAAATGAGTAATTATTTCCTAAGAATTAATATGTTCTTATATATTTAGTAAGACCATTATAAATTTAATTTATAATTAATTTACTCATATTCATACCCACTAATTCAATGTATTGGTTATAAAGGTCACATTTATATAATAATATTTTTATAATATATTTAAATTTGGTTAAAGCTTGGTGTAGTGTGTTAAGTAAGATATAGTGAATATTATTCATTTAAAATAAATTCTTAGAGTGTAATACTCTACCCCTCTATTAAACAAAATTTTCCCTCACAATTTTTTCTTAGTCATCAAAGGTTCAATATTTGAAAATACCATTGATAAATCCTATGTCATAAAAACGGATAACCAAAATTCCTTTAAAAATGTAAAGTGAAAAAAATAAAGGTTACCTGAAATAACACATAATCATGTTCCTAAAATAATTAAAACATTATTGGGAAGCTAAAATTTATATATATAGGAGAAAACTTATTTCTAATGACTAAATCAGAGTGATATAGAACATGACCATGAGAAAGTTAAAGACCATAAAACCATAAATATAAGAGGGGATAAAGGACCATCAATTCCTCAGAAATGAAGGTAAAATTATACGATTTTTATTTCAAGATCGTTTTCCTAAACATGATGTATTATTTTTCTATAAATGTATTGAAGATATGGAAATATAATTTCTCGATTTATTTTCATTACATAAGAAAAATTTGATCATTTGGTTTTGCTTTGATCAATTCACACTTCATCTCTTACTCCATGAAATGAATATTCAAGAAGATTATTTCATGACTGAATAACTATAATTAAATTTTAATGGATAATAATATCTATAAAAGAATGAAAATTCATTCCTTATATCAAAATATTTAACAATTAAAAAATGGTTAGAACATGTTATCCAATATGGATAAATATAATACCATTATCTCTAAAGTAACCACAATAACACTCAATGTTCAACTTAATTTATTCCATAAATTCTTAACCTTACGAACCTTCCATGATGTTGTCTATATATATTTAAAATACAAAAAAATTATAAAAAATTTCACTAAATTTACAAACCCAACTTAACATTAATCCCCCAAATAACATAGAGTATCTCTTAATGTCGCATACTAGATATGAAAATACCTTGATCATATATTCTCCTAAAATAGTGTAGTAACTCGAATCAATATAAAAAATCAATGAAAACATACATTAAACGAAAAATTAACTCTATATTTGTTCCTTCAATAACATCACATATTATCTAATATAATTTATAAATCCAAAAATACATTAAACTCCATCCAATATAACATAAACAAATTTCTCATCAAACCACCAATCAGTTCCAATGTCATCAATAATATCCCATTTACTTTTTCAATATCAATCATCTATTTATTCAAATTAAATATTATTAAATCAATAAAATGCACATATTAAAGGTTATCTTTCCCTTTATCACATGTTCTAAAAAATATATCCTTATCCCAAAATCACTTTTCTTGTTTATCGGTACCATTCAGTATATAGTTTCAAATCCATAAAGAAAACCCACCAAGGAACAATCCTTAGACGTTTCATGATTCTTATAACTATAATATCACTGATCTAATACCTATGAAACATAATTATTTAATCCTAATACATAAAAACTTTAATCATTCTACTTCCTTCTTAAACTATTAACTAGGCTTCGTCATCTTATTCCATAATTATTCCTTCCTTTTATATGTCATTCGTAGCCTCTTTATCATCCATATTAAAACCATTAATTGGACAAACTTGATTATCCTCTACACATTATTTATTTTTGGAAATTTATTTTCATATTTCTTATTCTTTCTTCATTTAAAATATTCAACTAGTTATAATACCTTAGGGAAACCATTATTCTTATCCCTTACGTTAACTAAGATTTTCATTTTTTCTCAGTAATTAATTGATCTATTCCATTATTGTACACACATAAAACATATTCTCATTCCTCTGATACATTTCCTTGAGTTATATTCCCCACATACTTGACCTGTAAGAAGATGAATATTTTTCCCTTCATGGTCTTCATAAAACTCTATTTTTCTCTTATTAGGAAAGTTAGGAAACTGAACCAAGTTGATATTATTAATCATATAATGCGATATATGATTATGAATAATAACATGTTTTCACATTCTAACTCATTGTCACCTATTTTTTCATAATTAAAATCATTCCATTTCCCATCAAATTAAATGTTAACATAATTACTTCGAGTTCTAGCCACTGACTAAAACTAAAAAATATAGTGTGGGAAACAATAATTATAAAGGAAAACCATATGATCATGAAAAAAAATTTATATGATGACTTAATAATGAATCATTTTTTCAATATATGACACCTTAGGTTTAATGTAGGTTATTCATGGTAAATATCTTATTCAAATCCTTTATAATGGCACTTAAAGAAAATGTGAATTAACCTGAGAGTATCCCTCGAGAGTTTCAAATTAGGTGCACAGTAAGGACACACTCACTGTGTAGAAGAATTATGGCTGATATATACTCAAAAAACGTTTTTCAATATTGTTACCCATAGATGAATCTGTTCCAAAACTACATCAACTAATAATATATAAAAAGATATTTATTTCAAGGAAAATCACATAATATATTCCTTTCCAGAACTTTTAAGATTTTATCTTATTATTAGAATTATCCCTAGGGTTTTCACCAAAGTTCTCTAAAAATAATCTTCAATGATTGACTAAAACATTACAATAATACTAACTATATCTACCCATACTTTTCATATATAGATATTACATCACTATAGATGAATATCCATTATATTTTACAAATACACGCTTGATGAACATAAAGGATTAGTTCCTTTGGAAACTAGATTCATAATATTCTTATTTAATAAAAAATATTTAATATATCCCATTAATATTTTATCACATAGTAAAATTCTTAGACATACTATAGTTAAACCTTTCTACATAACCTATAGAAAATGAAGATAAGAATGCATGAGCGTAGAGGATCAATAAGTTTAATCAAGGGTGATATCAATGGTCTATTAAGATAACATGAGATTAATTATTTGAGATCATTAGATTAAAATTTGAAACCCATAATATATATATCATAATATCGAGTTATGGAATAAATCGTAGTAGTTGATAAGACATAAATCATAAATAATTCAAAGAACATGATCCGTGAAATCATAGCATTTGCATAAGCCATAAGTTTCTATAATATACATAATCAAGAAAATAATTTACTAAGTAGTCAAGGATCACTTCCAAGAATATCATAGTGGATTGAGTTCACTTCCCAATTCGCTGTATCCTTAGTAAAGGTTCACTCCAAAGACTATCATAGTGGACAGAGTCCCTTACTGAACTGGTTCACTCCCCATTCCAGTTATTAATATCTCTGAAGATATATATCTTTACCCAACTCTTTGGAGGGATATATAATTATAGTCCCACATTTAAAATAATTATAATAAAAAATATGTGTGACATGAAATCATAAAACATTCATCGTAACATAACCCTAATAAAATAAATATGTTTCATTAAGGTTTCATCATAACATAATTAACCCATGGGAATGAAATAGGTCTCATAAAAACTTTCTTAAATCATCATCATCATAATCCATACAAATAATGAAATTGTAAGGTATCATTGTATTATATCCCCATTAAATCATAAGAAACATCCATGAATTATTTTCAAAATGAATATACCTTTTAAATAACACCTGCTCATTTAGTGAGAAAAATAACCTTTTCTTTTTTGAATCATTCATTGAAAATATTTAAACTTCCCAAATATCAAGGAAAACATTTTTATTTGAAAAGAAACTTAGAAAATATTAAATTGATATTAAAATTTTTGAGATGTCATTATGGTGTGAAAATAAGTTTATTCCATTTATATTAAAAAAATGTTTCATTTCTTTCAAATATTTAGTAAAAATTCAAAAGTATCACATTTGGAAATTTACAAGAGGATTAATTTTAAATTTTTTGTAAAAATTCAATCATGGATAAAAATTCATCTGATAAATCTTTTATAATATATAAAAAATCTTTAAAACATTTTTATAAAACATGGACATGGAATATATAGTATTTTCTACCCAAGATATAAATAAAGTAAAATTTATATAAAAATATTCTTTCAGCATCTTGAATACTTAAAGAGAAGAAAATGAAATTAAAACATTTATTCATTATAAATAAATAGAGTAGAATAAAATTCATGAGTTTCTTGAAAGTTATATTATAAAATTTTATCATAGGAAACTTAATCACAAACAATCCCGATAAACAATGTGATTGTAACATAAATCCCTTACCACATTGCTAACTTTTTAATCATAATTCCCATGAAAGAATAACATAAAATGAAAATTTAAATATCATACAACTAATTATAATCATTATATATAATTTAAAATGGGAATTATATAAACCGTATAAAAATAAATAGGTTCATAACATAAAACATGTCTCAATGAAACAATATTGAGACAAATAGCATTTACCACTTTGGTAATCTCATAATAAAACCCAATGAAATAGAGAACATTATATGGAATTTAAAATACCAATAATAATCATTAAAATAATTATAAAATAAATTCATGGGAATTATATACACAACACAAAGGAAATAAGTGGCGAATATAGTATATGTACCGTATAAATAAAAATAATATGCGAAATCACTTACCTCAAGTTAAATTTTTTTTGAAAAATAAAATCTAATTTATAATAAATTTAAATTTATTATTATTATATACCATATTAATTTACATTCTTATAATTTTATATATAATCTACTTATAACATTTCAATTTCAATTTATAAATAATTCCTTATTAGAAGTCTCGTTTCTCGGTTTTAATTGTTTTGTTTTTCATGGTAATTTAGGTTTAGTATTTCTAATCCTTGTACTTTTATCATTACTCTATAATATATAGAATATTAATAATGATATAAATATAATATATATTCATTATATATATATTTAGATTTGTCTATAAATTATAGATATATAAATATGAATTACACCATTCATAGAGATGGTAGGCTGTACGTATTCAAGATCTATTTTTTCATTTTTTGACAGATGGAATGAAAGAAAGGTAAATAATAATTAATATTTAAAAAATAATTATTATATAATATATAACATACATATACATTAAATATATCCTTATTACCATCCATGTAAAAAGGAAATGAAAATCATATCATATCTCTTCGTGGAGATAGTAGTCCACAAGTACGCAAGAGCAAAATTCACATTTTCCAACAGATTGGAAGGTAAGAATGTAGATATGATATTAAAAAATAATAATTATTTCATTATTACCAACCCTAAAATATGGTGATGGGAAATGAATCGTATCGCTACACAGAGGTGGTAGTCCACACATACGCATGAGTAATAGTTCAACTTCTCATTTAGTGTAATAGAGGAAGGAAAATGGTAGATTCATAATAATAATAATAATTAAGTATATTGAGGATAATAAACTTATTTTTTATGATGAATAACATATATTTATATTATTTAGAAGAAAAAATAAATTTAATGAGTCCGGGTAAGATGATAACCTCGTTTTCAATTGGCCTCCTTTTGATACATTCTTAAGGACCCTTGTAATAGTCATTTAAGAAGACCATTATGTCTAATTCATGTACAGGTAAGTTGATAAATGTGGTATAAATAATAGAAATGTGGTTTATCCATTTTAAGGGAGGGAAAATACACATATGGAATTAATAAAATATTTAAATATAATGAATCCATTTTCATGTGAAAGTGGCATCATGTTTTCATAATTTAGAATATAATATAAGATATGGTTTATATACCTTCAACCAATAAAATTTTAATATTTCTAAGTGTTATGTTAAACCATATATTTTAATTTAACCCCTTAGTTAACTAATTTTAGCCTTAACCGTGATAACGACTTTCTAAATATGAAAGGGTTATAATTTTACTTATAAGGTTAAAATTGGTTAAAAATGGACAAGGGGGTAAAATTTAGACCATATATTGTCCACCTTTTCTTAGTTTAATTTTTTAATAATTTTAAAATATATATTATATTCATAAAATACCATTAATGTCATTTTTTACACTATTCATTTAATTTGACTTTAAAGACACCAATCAAAAATATAGAAATATAATTTAATCCTTTAAAATATCACTAGTATTTTATTTTTATTATTAAAATTCCTAGGGACCTATAAATAAACCAAAACATATAACTTTTAGAGTTTTTAAAATCATTTAAATTATTTTTCTACTACTTGGACCAGCACTGTGTCAGCATTGTGTATGAATTTAAGGTAATAATTTCATTACAAAAAAATAAAAATAAATTACTATGAATAAAAAAGTAATTCATATTTAAAATAATCTTTTATAACTAAACTTATCTTCATTTTACACTTATGTAAAAAAAATTATAAATATTAAAGTCAAGAGAATTACATTTTAGAATTTTCTTTACATAAAATAATATAAATGTCATTATCAAAGGAAAATGGAATAACAATTCTATATTTTATAATTATGTATGAATATGGTCTAATTTATCACATTAAATGAAATTAAAGAATGTTTTTGGATGATTTTGAGACCTAATTTCATGGCTTTAACTCTGTTTTACCCATTTTACCCTTATCGCGGTGTCAAATATTTAACATAGTTACTATTCCTAATGAAAAAAATAAAATGAACCTATTTATGAAATTTGAGCCTAATAATTGAAAATAATTTATCCATTTTTTAATATGTTGTCTCTATAAGTCATAGAAATAAATTTTAATATAATTGTGTAAAACACAATGAAAATTAGTTTTTGGAAAAAACACTTTTTTTAAGCCTAAAAATAAACTTATATAAAAATCATGAAAATTACTAATTAAAATTGAATTGATTATATTATTATAAATAAAATGGATTATATTTAAATTTAAGACCAAATAAAAAAATATAATTTTAATTTTAATTTACTTTATTTAATTTAAAAAATAAAAATATTTGATAAATCGGTATTTTAACAATTAACTAAAAATCAATTATTTCAGAAAAATATCATAATTTTCCCCTTAGTTAATTTTTAAATGATTATTTAAAAAATTATGTTCATTTTAGAAAATATAATTTCAAAAAGTGAAAAATAATTTTTTGAAATTTCCACACAGAACATGAAATAAAATTAACTTTTGAAAGAAAATGCACTTTTAATCTTAAAATTACTTCACTAGAAAATGAGTGCCTATTTCCCAATAAATAATAAAAAAAATTAATTATTATACCTATAATAAATTTATTTCATAATGTTCTTACTCATATTAATTCCCACCAATTTAATAAATAGATTATAATATTTACATTTAAATAATTATATTTTTTTAATATATGTCAATTTTCTTAAAGATCGGTGTTGCGTGTTAAAAAATTTATTTATATTACTATTATTTTAAACTAAATTATTAGTTTATTACGCAAACCAATGCAATATTTTGTAAATTATGGTCCTTGAGGCTCCAAGAATCCCTATTACATCTTCCATGCACTATCTCACCAAAACTTACACAGTACTCAAATGTTGGGTCACCAGAATGTTGGCCAATGCCATCAGTTGATCCCTGATCACCCAAACAGAATCATATCCCCCTAATAATAGGGTAAAATAGAAATTAAATTAATTGATATATCCTCCCACTTCTACTTGGGTATGCAATGTCCTGACTTGATATCCACTGAAATGGTGCCCTATGTCAGTTCGTTACGTGACCTTAAGCACACCTCCCCATATTTCATAGGTTGCCGACAAGTAGTGAGGGTCTAATGGAGGTACAATGGGGAGACTATATCCTATATATCAGTACTAAAATATGGAAAATAATAACTAAAAACAATAAATAATTATTAATTAACCATGAATAAACATGTTGAGTAATGAATACCAGAAGGAAAGCATACACGAGGTAAAAATATAACAATATTAGTCTAAAAAAATATAAATAAAGAAATTTATCCAAATCCAAATGGCAGACCAAGTAAATTCTCAATCACTACTCCAAAAATTCTATATTTGGTTTGGGTCCATAAGGAAACAATATAAATCACATCCAGAACCAAACCTACAACATAATGAAGTCTGTTTGGGGACAAAAAAATGGCCTGAACATGGTGTGAAATATACTCAATAGGATACCACAAATGGTGTATATAAAACAATTAGTGTGAAGGTATATCAAATTTAAGTTAGTTTAGTAAACAATAAATATAATCAAGTTGGATCAGGTTCCTCAATGACACCTGGTTAGCCATACCTACTTTAGTATAAGCCAGAAATTCTCTAAACATGACATGAATAATAAGGGATTCCATTCCCATGAATAATAAGGGTCAACATTCCCATAAATTATAAGGGACTCCATGCACATGAATAATAAGGGATCCCATGCCCATGGTTAATAAGGGTTTTCATGCCCATGAACAATAAGGGTCACCATGGCCATGAATACTAAGGGTCACCATGACCATGAATCATAAGGGACACCATACCCATGAATAATAAGAAACCCCATGCCCAATATTAATAGAGGTCTCCATGCCCACGAATCATAAGGGATGTTATTCCCGTGAATAATAAGAGTTTTTATGCCCATTAATCATAAGGGATTCTATACCCAAGAATAATAAGGGATGTCGTACCCATGATTAGTAAGGGTCTCCATGCCCATGAATCATAAGAGATGACAATCCCATTAATAATAAGGGATTACATGCCTAAGTATCATAAAACAATAGGGTCTTCATTTCGGAGTATCACAATAATAATCATTATTAATTCAACTTTTTAATTTGGCCAAATCCTTTATAATGTACAAAAATGGAATAGGAAGCACCCATTCCATATCTTGTTTTATTTCAATATTCAAATAATTAAAAATAGTAAATAATTCAATGAAAGTATTCATGTCATAAGATAATTTGTTATGATTGACTAACAAAGTATGTTAGGTCAAGAATTACATTTTAAAAATTATTTACGGCCAAGGGTAAATCCTTTCCACTATAAGTACACTAATCTCAAGTTGGAAATTTCACTTAAAGGGGATAGTTTAAGCATAACTTAAAAAAATAAGTTAATTGGGTCATCCACATCACTTATAATTCATTTAATTCTAACATTAACATTCTATTTTATAAGAGGTAATTTTACACACCTCAAGGGTTGCTTTTATTCCAAGGCTAATGTTTAAGTGTTATGGAATATAGGTGAAACACACCAAGGGTAATTTATGTTGAGATATATGACCTAAAAAGTGAAATTTAAATGGAAAATGGAAATTTAAAACAAGGAATTGGAATTTATATGATTAATTTCACACTTATGAGGTGATTCATGTAAGGTTCGGCACACGACATAATGACTCATTTTATAAATGTTGAAACTTTAAAGTGAAAGAAACATAACACCTACATTATACTAAGGATTCTCCTTACATCCAATATTGAGCCTTTATTTGAGATGTAATAATAGAAATCAGAAGAATTTTTAAAGACCATCAAAATAGAGAGATTATCTTACCTAAAGATATCACCAAAGAAGAAATTTAAATGAGTAATGGAAGGATGATGAGTCTTAGAAATTCTAATACACTTTCAAAAAAACATTAAGGTGCTTGAATCAGACCAATAACGAGGTAAAACCCAATATAAAAGGAGGATAATAAGGATAGGTGTGGATAGGATGATTTTGGGTGAAATGGAGGAAGAGAATTGGGTAAAACCCATTTAAGGGTTGATGGGAAAATCAGTAACTTTTCCCTTTTAAATAGTTTCATGGTTAGACTGTATGGTTTTGCTAACCTTTCACCAACTGTTCAGCACACACTATGCAAGATCCATACCCCACTTGGTTTGGCCACAATTTTTGGGATAACCATGTTACAACCATGTGGTTTTACTAGTTAATTTGAACTCACCATGAGGGCTAGGCACATAGTTTGGAAAACTGTATGTATCCTATGCACCTACCTATGTGATTTTATATAGACAATATACATGCAAATGTTACCCACATTGAATGATTTAAAAAACTTTGTGATACCCCTTTAACGGTTGCATATTTTTTATTAGAGAGTCACATAGTTTAAATAAATTACTCACCCCTGACTGTTTCTCATGGAAAGTGAGTTTTAGATCCCATCACTCCTAAAACTCGTCTCTAGAGACCACTCTCAGCCCTTAAAATCCATCCAAAAACAATAATTTTAATTGTTCCAACCCTTGAATTTACTTTATAAGGCACCATTTAATATTCATCCCATCCACTGAAATAAAAATTTGATTTATTTTTAGAATTAAATTGATCCAAAAACATGGGACTTTATTGTCTACACAACCTGAAACTTATCATCCTTGAGAATTCTTGTGGGAAAAATGAAAAAAAACACCTAACTTACTCATTTGATGAATTTTTTTTCAAGTGTCCATGTTGCATTTCAAAATTCCCAATTCACCTCTAGGTATCACTTAAACCACATGGTACATAAGCCTCTAAAACTCAATACAATGCTCAAAACAAACATTGAAACATTAAGACAATGATTATGCTATCCCTTCATCCCTAATACATGATCATGTCATCATCTCCTTATATACACCTACCTATGGAATTCCAATCCATAGGTTCTATACTTTCTCACAACTAACTCCAAGTCACAGTGATCCCACTATTGAAATTGACTATTTAAGAAAACCCTTAGTTTCATAGTGATACTCCCAATCCATTGATCACATAAAACATGAATATGTTACCTTGTTCCTTGATTTGATCGAAATGGCCGAACCTTAGTCAACCAATCTTATAATGGTCGCTCTAACTTTTCCTTGAAAAAACCCCACATGACCTTTAAACTGTACCTATATTATCCGAACAGCATGCCCAGTGTGATTCCTCACCAACCGAATCAAAATATTTGTGGAAATTTTATTTGAAATTATTCTAGAAATGTATTTTAAAAAACACTCAACTCGTACTGCAAATGAATTAACAAAACCATATTTCTAGAGCCTTATCCTATAGAGTATCAATATTATTCCAAGAACACTCATTGAAGTACAACATCACTTCCTATGACCTCTCCTAATTGAACTATCTCCTTCTCAAAACCATCATCATGCTATTACACCATCACTAACATTATTCTCATCCAGAATCCATGGATCATCATAAGATTACCTGGGATTAACACCCAAATATGGATCCGACCAAAATAATAATCAAACATGTACATGGAATTTATCTAGGATTTTAGCTATATATTGTTCCATTTAATTAACTGCATTCGATTTCCAGCACTACCTACATCCATCCAGTCTCATGGTCTTGTGGCCCTTTTTACATGAGGGTTTCCCACCAATGATCGAGGTCTCACTCCCCACCTTAGGAGAATAATTATCATCATATTAGAAAAATATTTTTGATTATCATATCCCATTACATGTCCATCCTTGAACCCAATAGATGGCTTGGATAAGAGACTTCTCATGCTAGTCACTAATTTAAATGTCGCCCTTCACTAATTCCCACTTCCAGAGAATGGTTCCCACAACAATCACGAAAATTTGAACCAAAAAAAGGGTCTCTACCCTCAAAGGTCCACTAGAATACTACACACCACATGTATTATATTAAACTACTCCTTGAGTGCAACACTAAGATAGTATCTTCATCAAACTATAAAAGAATATTTAGATAGGTAGATAAACATAAGATGAAACTCTCTTAGTGTACTTAGGACGATTTCAAGATAAGGTGAATGATTGCCTCTAGTCTTGGAGTTCATTGATATTTTTTTAGTAGAAATGTATCACTCCTCCTGATCCATGAAATTGTTAAAACAAGCTAAACAAGAAATTAATTACCCCTAACACTATGTCTCCTAAATGAGTGTTTCAAGGTTCAATCACAGGTCAACCGTCTCACATCACCCGATTGATTTTTTGAGTTATTCCTTCTCACAGATGCTTCATTTAATTTAACCAAAAACTCCAGGTCACCCTTAACATAAGAATTACTTCCTTAAAACCATCATACCTCATATTACATTCATACACTCTGATAAATTCACTTTTAAATAGTTATCATACACAACTAATGTAAACTAGTTATCATAAAAAAAAGATGAACATCCTGTAAAACCCGGTTCAAGACCTGAGTCATGTAATCATGATTTACTCACCAACAGGGTAAAAATAACCATGCTACATGAAATTTTAGTATTGGAATACGTTGGTAGTTCAATTAGAACTCATATTAAAAATTGGGCACCTCACATGTACCATGATTTATCAAACAGTCTCCTGCCTCATAGTTTCATTTTAGAAATGAAGGTGTCAAATGTGCCACTACTATTCTACTAGGTCAGGAACCCAAATAGTCCTACCCATAGAACCCATTTTTTAAAAACAATCACTTAGGTTGCTTTTAAAAAGATCAGTACTCACCCTACCTAAATCGAAAGACTCGAGCACCTATCACGCATTGTTCTAGAAATGATATTTAAAAAAAGCATACCATAGAGAAAAGAAAACGTAAAACTAGGCCAACCTCTCTAGAAGGTTGACCTCAAACAAATAAAAAACTGAATTACTAGGGACTAAGTCAAAATTAAGTTCCTCTATGTCTCCCACAGATACCTATAGTCAATCTCAAATAGAGACACTAAGTCCATCCAACTAGACATAAGGTATCTCTAACAAGAACCATATTCCACATAAGGGATTCTACTACATGAAATCTAACGTGACTATAAATCTCATAAAAATAGGTAAAACTGAATAGGTAAGGGATTATCAACCTATAAGGGTAAAAACCAATCTATATAGGCAAAATAGAATAACCTTCAAAGCATTAGGTTACTAGGGCCTGATCCTTACTGAGCATCTGAGTAGGGGAGTACTCATAAAAAATTAAAATGCTAACATTAAGGATAATGATATGAAACTCACCAGTTATCCTTATACAGTAATACCCCTTTAGGTTTAACTTACTAGACAACCACCCATCTAGTAGGGGGTGTCCTTTAATTATTTATAGTCATACTCTGTACAAATGGCACCTGCACAACACCTTACTTATGAACCCTCTCATAACATTTAGAAACATTCTTTTTTTAGGGTACTATATACACCAGGCTAGCCCCTTAACAACTCAAGGAATCAGTCCTAAATAAGTTCAGAACTAAAAGGCCATTATTACTTACTACCTAACCTCTAGGTCCAACACAAACCTAGGGGAATTTCATCAAGGATCTATAGGTATCGTTCATGTTCCCATTCATGGAAACACTAAAGGAAAATTAAATCTAACACTTACCCAAGGGTTCATGCCATAAACACATATACAAGGTTTTTATTTAATAGAATTTAAATGATTCTTATTTAGTAAATTTTTTAAAGAAACTCATATAAAAAAGTCATCAAGTACTTTCTACCAAGGAAAAATACACTAAGTGCTTTATTTAAATGATTCCATGCATAATTTAGAAATTGTTTCATAATTATCATTTAACCATTTATTTTGACCTAGTGTTCTCAAAAATATGCTTGGTTAAAAAAAATGTTAATTCTAAGATATATATTAAAATCATCAGTAGGTTGGAATTAGAATTTTAATTAACCAACAACTCATAATTATGAATCTCAAAAGCATAATAACAAGTATTTTATCAAGTAAAGAGGATTGGTTAAGTAAGATTCCACCATATGTTTATATGTAACACTATATAAGCAGGTTCAAAAACCTTAAATAACTATCCAATGAATTATGTGTATAAAACCATGGGTTTAGGTGTCATGGTATAAAATATTGAGGTGACTTATAAAGGACTCATCATACAAATATGGGTTCAGTTAAGTAAAATCAATAACATGAATTTCATTAAAGGTTTAACACACCCTTAATGGGTTCATATTAAAAGAAATATGCTCAAACTAACCTACTTTAGTCCAGTTTTTCTTTTATAAATCTATACATACTGGTCATAATTATCAAATTATAGAGGAACAAGCCTATATAAAACAACCATTTTATTTAAAAATTCCAGTTTAGCATATATCAGGGTTCAGTTATATGAATTACCATTCCCAATTTATAAAGGTAGTTTCCTTTTATAATTTACAAATAAAAATTATATAACTTCAACCATGTCTTTATCTATGGTCTCAGAATATAGTAGTCCATACATGGTGGTTCAATTACATGGGTCACCATTATCCAATTTATAAAGGTCCATACACTTTATAAATTGGACTATTAGTTCCCATTTTATTTGAACCAGATTACCAATCATGATTTCAGAATATAACAAGACTATATGAGATGGTTCGACTATATGGGTTACTATTTCCTATTTATAGAGCACCCATACACATTATAAATTTAAAATTTGTCACCCATTTAACTTGAATGATTAATATTTCATCCCATTAAACCAATGATCCATAACTCAAACATATCATAATTGGTTAGTTAAATAGACTTCCATCATTAATCAACAAGGGAAAACACCATTTAGGTTAATTTTGAAACATTATTTAACCGACCATATACCAGAATCATAACACAAGATGCTATCAAAAGTGATAGATAAAGTAAAACATAGAAATAATCATCGTAAGACACTAAATAAGAAAGAAACTGCATAATCAAGTTATACCAGCCAGAATGTTAAAAAATCACACAAGCATGGTGCATAAATCAGCATGCATCAAGAAATTCTATAATTTAGTCTACATGGAATGGAATATCTATGGAATGTGAATCCCCACATGCCTATCTTGATTCATGTAACATATTGAATCTCTTATTATACTAGTATAAGAGGTGAAATATCATAAATCAATAACTAGTGAAAGTAAAACAATCACCCTTGTTGAAATAATATTCAATTGTAATATCTAATAGCATGAACAACAGTCTTATCCCTATCAACTTGATCATTCCCTCATGCTTGAGTTGGACAGACCCAAACACAAGAAATTTACCAAGTGTCGATACATTCCTAGTCTTCAATCTACCATACAAAGAGATTAATATAAAAGTAAAATAAAACCACATGATATCACTTTGTAACTTCCAAAACTAGGATCCACTAAAATGGTGCCTCGTGCCAGTTCTCTGTGTTTCTTCAAGAACACATTCCCATACAATAGTGGATGCCAACTAGTATTAAGGGTCTAATGGAGGTACAATAGGGATAGTATACCCTCTATATCAGTAATAAATAGTGGAAGATAATAACTAAAAAATAATAAATTATGAATAACGAAACGTGCATTGAATGTTTGAGTGATGAATACAGACAGATAGGTATACAAAATGAAATAATACAATAGGTCCAGACTGGAAAAATATAAATAAATAAAAGACTCCAACTCTGGATGGAAGTCGGGGTACAAGATCATCCACTACTCCCAATATCTCATATCTTGTATTAGTCCATAAGGAAATAACAAAAATCATAGCCAGATCCTAACTTATAACCAAGTGACTTATTTCTGAGTACCAAATAGTGGCCCAAATAGGGTGTTTAGGTACTAAACGGTGGCCCAAATATGGTGAGAGATATACTCATTAAGCCATCACCAACAATGTCTAAATAAATCCAATTAATTTTTATTAAATAATTAGTGTGTGTTCATATCAAAATTAATCCATTTTGGTATATAATAAATATAACCAAGTTAGCTCAAGTTCTTCAATGGAATTTAGATGACCATACCTACTTCAGCCTAAGGCGAAATGTTACTAAACATTCCATCATGTATATATATATATACATATAAGGGAGTATATATGTATAGATATACATTCACTCATGTAGAAACATGTCTTAGCACCCATTCATCCACATAATAATAATAATAATAAGTTTCACATTTTAATTCTAGGATTCCATCCTTGGGTATCATAAATTGTAAGGGACTTCCTGCCCATTGATCAAGGAGAATAAGAAACATAATTTCCATGAGTAACAATGTATGTTGTGACCATGACTAACAATGATCTTCATTCCCTTTAATCATATGGGATTCCATGCCCATGAATCATAAGTGATTGAATTCGCATGAAAAATAATCTAGCTCATGCCCATGAATAATAAGAGATTCCATGCACATGATTAATAAGGGTCTCCATGCCCATGAATGATCAGGGATTCCATTTCCATGAATAATAATTGATTACATTCCCATGATTAATCAGGGTTTCCATAACCATGAATTATAATGGATGTTATTACCATGAATAATCAGGGTTTCCATAACCATGAATTATAATGGATGTTATTACCATGAATAATAAGGGTCCACATGCCTAATAATCATAAGGGATTTCATGCCCATGAATATTAATTAACATCATTACCATGATTAATAAGGGTTTCTATATGCATAAATAATAAGGGATTATATTCCCATGAATAATAAAGTATATCATTCTAGATTAGAATGTAATATTAGGTTCACCATTCTTGAGTATCACAATAATAATCATTTCTAATTCTACTATGAAGTTATGCCATATTCTTTATTGAAAACAAAAAGGGCATAGGAAGAACACATTCCATAATTTGTTTTATTTAATTTTTCAATTCATTATAATGGGTAAACAATTCCATGAAATTATTCATTCCATAATATAATTCATCATGATTGATTTATGAAGTATGTCAGATCAAGCATTGCATTTTAATAATTTACCGAGGTCATGGGTAAATCCTTTCCCCTACTAGTCCACTTATCTCAAGTTTTCCATTTCACTTCAAATGGATGTTTTAAGAATAATTTAAAAAATTACCATAAGCTAAGTGGGTCATCCACCCCACTTATAATTCATGTAATTATCATTTAATTGTCCTATTTTAGAAGAGATAAGTTAACACACCTCAAGGGTGGGTTTTAATTCATGGTTAAAGATTAAGGTTTTTAGAATATAAGTGAAACATACCAAAGGGAGATTAAAGTCAATATAGGTGAACTAATATATTTTAATTTAAATATAAAATAAAAATATAAAATATGGGATCATCATTTATATGATTAATTTCACATTTATGAGGCGATACATGGAAGGTCTGGCACACAATAAAGTGGTGCATTTTATAAATGTTGAAAATTTAAAGTGAAATAAAATAGACCACCTAAATCACACTTAGGACACTCCACTAATCTAATATCTTGTCTTGATTCATGTTGGAATTATAGAAATCATAATAATCCTCAAATTCCTCAAAAATAGGGTGAATTATCTCACACGAAGATAGTGCTAAAAAAAAGAAAGAAATGAGGAAATGAAGGATGGGGAGTAATATGATTACTAATACACTTTAAACACACCCAAAATCTATTGAATTGGACCAAGAAAGAGGTATAAACCACCATAGAGAAGTATAGGAAGGAGCGGCGCATGTGGAGGAGCGGTTGGGAAAAATGGAGGAAGAAAATCAGGGTAAAGCCCATTTAAGATCGGTGGGGAAAATCAGTAAATCTTCCCCTTTTAACGTGTCGCATATTAAGGCCAAAATTTTTTATAACCATTCACCACCTTTCCATCTCACATTACCCATGATTCATACCCTGCATAGTTTGACCATATGGTTTGGGATAACAGTGTTCCAAGCGTGTGATGCAACTGGTTAAGTGACACTAACCAAGTAGATTATGTGAACGATTTGGAAAAATGTACGCATCTCATGTGCCTAACTCTAAAATTTTCTATATGCATAATACATAACCTTGAACCCCACCTTTAATGGTTTAAAAAATTATGTTACTCCCCCTTAACTGTCATATAGTTTCTATTAGAGGTCCTCACTATTTAAACAAACCATGCACCCCTACCTATTTTTCTCAGAAAGTTATTTTTCTGATTCAGAAGCTCCTAAAGCGCATAAAAACTCCCTACACCATTATAAAACCATAAAATACAACAAAAATGTAAATTTTAATTTTTTCAACCATTAGATTTACATTTTGAAGCTTACTTTAAGAATTATCCAGAATACCAAACTGAAAAGTTCGAATTCATTTTAGAATTGAACCGGTCCAAAAACATGGGACCTTATTGGAGATATCCAAATACTAAAAAAAATCACTAGGTAAATAATGTTATGACTTTATCTACTATAATACTAATCGTTAATCTATAAACCCTACCATTTCTACTTTATCCCTGGCCCTGAAAACATTCTTCTCATCCCATGATACATCTTATATATTCTAGCCTGTATCTATATAGGTGAACTATAAAACTCATGGAGGACTCTCTTAGAAATATATTTTTGGGATGAGCATCCTTTCTGGGAATATAAATCAATTTTATTCATCCTATGACAATCCATTAAGTGAATAACCATGAACGTGGTGGACACAAATCACCTCTACCACTGAGTATCCCCACTAAGACTCTTCCACTTCCTAAAAAAGGGGTATATATCTTTATCGAGAATAGGTAACCTCTACCACCAACCTACCTTTCCTCAAGATGAAAATCCACTAACTCCTCCATTACCCTCTATGAATCCTTGGATTCTAGAATGGATTCTCATGACTTCTTGATCAGTGTGTCTAACATGCAGTTTTCCTTTCCCGGGGTGTCAGAGATGTTGAAATCATTGTCCAGGAAAAATTATATCCAACTCATTTTTAATATATTTCCATTGTGATGGTAGAAAACTTTCCTTATGACTTTTTGATCTGTAAGGACCACAAATCATCCCCTAATGTGGAAATATATCCACATCTTGATGTAAAACACCATGATTTCCATCTCCAAATCATGGGTGACATAGTTATAATTGTGGGAACATAATTTTCTAGACCCATAGGAGATCATTTCACAGTGTTGAATCATGACACATCCCAAACCCACATCGGAATCATTATGGAACATATAATGACCCAATCTTAACACACAAATACATTACATCACTTTTTTAAAATACATAATAACAGATTGTAATTTTTCATTATATGAAAGGAAAAAAGTACTAAAAAAATAATGGGGGTCAATAAAAGTGTAGGCTAAGAGTGTCACCAACAATATAAACAATACCCCAAATTAGAAGAGAACAAATATAATTGAACACCTTTCTTGGGACCTCCTATATGGCCTTCGAGGATATGAAATCATCCATGTGATTTCCTTCCTACCACATGTCAGAAATATCGATTCCATTTTGTAAAAGAGCTTTACACATATGAATAAGATAAGTAATTTCCCAAGTTATAGGGGTAATAACATTTAAAGATTTACATATGACCTTTGAATTAGATTCAACAATAGTTACTGAGATTCCACTAGAATGGAAAATTTCAAGTCCATTCAATATAGCTTTCACATCCACCTTCATCGAATTTCCAACTCAATAGTAGGAGTTGGAAGCAAGTAGCATCGAGACCCTTGATTTACGGACCAATCCACCACCCCACATGAAACCTTGGATACAAGATCCATCTGTCTTTAGTTTGAGACCACTGACAGGGGGATTCTATCTCATCCAATATCCCATGGGTTTGGAGCTGGAGAAAATATAGAGGTGTTGTCTAGACAAAAAACACTTTAGAGAAGGGGTGAACTCCCCTTGACTGAAAAGACCAGGGAAGTCGGACTCCAGACATCTGGTTTCAGTAGAAAATTTGACATCACATGGGGGAGTCTAGTGTCTTAAATGATTCCTTTCCTCCCATACTATCTAACATCTGGCTAGAAAAATAATGGATCAATCCCTCATATCAAGCATATTATTACTATTGTTGAACCATTACAAAAATAAAACCATATAGGGACACCTATAAAGGGGTATATCCAATTAAAACACCCAACATAATCCAATATTTCTAGGCCCACTCTCTATTGAGGAAAAGGTGTGGCATAGAATTCTATTTGTGAGACTTACAACATGAGAATTTTGATGCCAAAAAGATAAATTTCCACTTCACTTCTATATCCACAGGAAATGCATCATTACAAACCCTCCAGACCAGAAAGTTATATTTTAGGGGGAGGGATTTACACTAGAGAAGCTCACTCTAATGATCACCATCATAATTCAATGTTGATACTTTCTTGTGATCCTTAGATTAAATATAACTAGAGAAGTTACCCATGAAGATACACCTATCTGTAGTCTCTTCTAGGTAAATAAAATCAATTATATTTTGTTGTATGGGATAAATAATTTTATTAATGAATAAAGCTAAAGAACTGGTCTTATTGAATGTGATTTCAAGTGTGGGGAACCTTGGATTTCCGAGTACCTCACCAATCCAATTACAGTTTCAAAATCTTATGTCTCCTCGACCAAGGTTCTAGAAAGAGTAACGTTGGAGATCTATAATATGACCATGTAAGTAAATCCAAACAGGGTATGAATTCCTTATGATCAAGCCATTAATATTCACATATTTTCCCATAATGAATTTACTCCAAAGATTTAAGCCTTCAATAGTTTCCTAGGTTAATTTCCCTTAAATGAAAATAATCGACTCGCCCATGTTCCTCACCCCAATACCACCATAATCCACTATTTTTTCAAGTTTATTAAAAGCAATTGAATGACACTTATCTTCACCTTATGCATCCCAAATGAACGAAATTAAAATTCTTTCATTCTACTTAATGACCAATTTATGAACCTTAAGCACTGATAGGATGTGCATAGGAATGGAAGTTAACAGACAACTGATGAGGGTAATTCATCCAGCAAAGTAAATAAAATGGGTTTTCCAATTTGTAATTATGTTTGTGACCATACTAATCATACCATAAAATTTTTTTGATACATATTTTTTCTGAAGAAATAGGTTCCCTAAAATTCTCCATAGGAAAGTCCTTCCTTTTAATACCCCATAAAGATTCAATGTTTCTCCTTCATCTTTCTAGGTAGAGGTTAAAAAATAACACTTGGATTTTCACTATATTGATAATTTTTTCACTCCACTAGGTATACTCCTCTATGATTTTGATAACAATTATTATAAAGGTACTATAATCATTTAGGAAAAAGATCATATCATCAGAAAATAATAGATGAGAAACCTCAGTGAAATGAGTTATGCATATATTGGGCTTGATGGTGCCTCACTGAATGATGGATCTACTAAGTCTAATGAGTACATCTTGAGCCATAATGAAAATTGTAGAGAAAAGAGGTTAACCTTGCCTAAGGCCCATAATCAGCTTCATAAAGCCACATTGTCTCCCCATTAAGGTAATATTTAACCATGGAGAGTTGTAGTAGTGGA
Source organism: Viscum album (assembly GCA_963277665.1). Classification (NCBI taxonomy): domain Eukaryota; kingdom Viridiplantae; phylum Streptophyta; class Magnoliopsida; order Santalales; family Viscaceae; genus Viscum; species Viscum album. The sequence continues at coordinate 1,284,548,204 of OY728136.1, read as the reverse complement.
AGAGCAAGTTAGAAACGCAATCAGATAATCCCATACATATCATGGTTATAAGAATGAAATTCCATTTGATGTGGTCATAGGATTTATCCATATATAGATTTATTTCTATGTAAGATCATGTGACCTTACAATTTATTCCACTTATAATATACAGAGTAATACCCATAACTCATTGGATAGAATGACCTTTAATGAAGCCAGGTTGTTCCTACAATACCCAGGAGTGGATGAACTACGAAATCCTTCTATTGATGATGGTAGAAATAACTTTGTATGAAACATTACATAAACTGATTGCTCTATATTGAGATATGGGTGAAGAATCCTTAACCTTTAGAATCAAAACCACAATGGTGACACAATCAACCAAGGGAATATGAACCTGAGGAAAGAAATAATGATCCGCCTCAATGAGATATTCCTTAATTATATCCCAAGTGACAACATAGAAAATCTATGGGAATCCGTCTGGTCCAGGGGAACTCTCTATTTTCAAAGACATGATGGATTCCCAAGTCTCCTCTGATATTTTCAGATCTATTCCTTGCATTATTTCCCCCACTATTAATGAGTGTTTGAAGATCCACCATAACACTGATCACCATTAAGTCCTTTGGGAAATAGCCATTATCAATTTGAATATTTTGAGTGTGATGATGTATCCTCTCCATTAGACATGAATGGGAGAACAATGAATTTTAATCCCCTTCTTTTATCCAATTAGAGTGGGATCTTTCATGAAGTTTTCTTTATTTTTCTAACAAAATATCATTAAATTGTTTCATTTTAATCCCCAATAAAGTAAACCAGTCTTCATCCCATACTTCATTCAATCTCAATTCATCTTGGTTAGTATCCCACATAAGTGAGCCCAAATAATGTTGAGGATATGGAATATAGTTAACCCATTACAGTAGATCAACATTAAAGCAGTGTATCATATTATGATGTTTAATCTAATACCTACATTGAATAGGTTTCTCCTAGGAGCCTCAAATCATTTTTGGGAAAATTTTGTGTTTTAGCTAATGATTAGAGAAAAAGAAAAGGCCACCATGGGATAATCATGATTTGATCTGAACTAATAGGGGGAAGTGGTCCGAGAGGACACGAGCTAGGTGAGTGATCTCCATTTTAGGTAAATATGAAATAGAAAGAAACTTACCAAGACACTGGTCTATTCTAAACCACGTATAATGAGTTCCAATCTGATTATTATACAAAGTAAATTTTCCCCCTGAGAATCCCAAATCCATGAGACCCTCTTAGGCTTCAATGGGGGAAAAAGCTAACCTATTTGACTGAGAAGAGAAGAAACCAACTTTATTCTAAGAAAAATTCATAATATAATTAATGTAAACTCCAAAAAACCATGACCACTCCCTAGGATTAAAGGCTTTGAGGTCATTTCATAACAACTCATGAAGTCTAGGGTTTCACCTAGCATACACAAAGGATAAAAGAAAAACTTCCTCCCTAACCTCAATTAGGAATATGAGATGTTGATCTGAAGCCTCCCAACTTATCAATGCATGCAGATGAATTCCAAAGGACCAAAATGTGTTGATTCACCCTGTCATCATGCATAAAATCATGCATGCTAACTCTCTTGGAAAAGTACCCAATCTTGGATGACTTCTATTTTTGTTCAAAAACAATGATGATAAAAGCCTTATTTTTGGACGTCTCATTAGAGAGAAGATACATTTTTTAATTGGGATCCTAGGCCACATAAATTCCATAAAATATGATATTTCATTAGAAAAGGGGGAAATTAGAACTGGCCCCTGGTGAAACAAGCCCCTTATTTCACAAACTTGATGCCACTGGAATTCTTCTAGATTGGGATCTAGGGAAGACTCTATTGGATAAAGAGGATTAAACCAAGGGAGACTGAAACTCCACCTTTACTTCCTGAGATCATGATTGAGAACTTATATTAGTCAAGAGAGGAAAATATAGATTTGGTAGATCATTTGACTAAGCCCCAAAGTTGTTAAACACTAGAAAATGAGAAGATGGAGGATCCAAAGAAAAAGGATCCAACAGTTCAACAGATGAATCATAAGAAATTGTATCTTTCTATATGGAAATATTGCTTAGGAGAACTAGGAAAATGGTGTCCAATGGAAGGGGAGGAGAAGGAAAGGGTAAAGGGGGGAGGTCTAGGAAATGGAAACTATGAGGATGTTGAAAGGTGAAAAAAGAAGTAGGCATGGGATGAGGCTTTATAAAGAGAGGAATGAGGTCCAAACAAGGTGAAGCAGAGGGATAAATCAGGTGGAAAGGGCAACTAGGAGCAGGATAAGGGGGAGGGGGTCCAGGGCCGAGTAGAAAAAATGAAAAGATGAAGCTACTAGAACCAAGGTTGCTAACGGTCGATCGAATTATGAACTTGTGGATGAGGAATCACCTCTAAAAATTGAAACATTTAGACTAAGTGGTGGGCGATGTAAAGAAAGATTCATGCCTACTAAAACTATGTGACCATGGAGAAGAAAGAACTAACAGAAACACAACACCACTGGATGAGAAACAACCTATTTCCATTCAAAAGAATACTCAACTTGAAGTAGTACCTTGGAAAGAAGTGGAGTAGAAATATCCATCGATACACAATTTTGGGCCAAGGAAAGATATTCAAGATGAAGCATTTTGTCATCCAAATAATGGAATGCACTAAGAAGGTCCCCAATTTTCTCCAGAAAACCCAAATTCTAAAACAGAAGTGGAATCCATGGGACCCATATCCAAATAGCCAAACCAGAGATACGCAGCCTTGATGAGCCTCTATAGACCAATGGGAGAGATGAAATTTCCATTAAATCAGTGATCTAGGGTAGAAAGACTAGGACTTGATAAAAATCATCATGAGAATCTACACTGATGTTGAAGGATTTCCTAATATGTTTCAAGACATTAGATAGTAGGGTAAGACCCTAGGATCAGATAAAATTATAGAAGAGTCATAGCAGCGACTTATCATCCACAAAATGAGTGATAAGAGTCCATAGAAGAATATTTGAGGCCTCTCTAAAAGTCGAATGAGGGAAAGAGAGAACAAGAGTCCAGTTGATAGATCTAGATTTGAAGAAGGAACCAAGAACGCTGGAAAATAGGTTGGATTGTTTTGGGATCTAGGGGATCCCTGAGAAGCACTATTTTCATAGACGACCCTAAAGTAGGACCAGGTCCTCAAAGGATAGGATAATTGGAAGGGGAGGTGATAGGAACCACTCCATATTAATTAGGTACTAACCCAAACTGATTCTCTAATGATTTAGGGATCTATGAGGAGTTCATAGTTGCCGAAATGGAAGGGAATATTAGGATAGCTTGAGGAACATGAGGTTCATTCTTTGAATGTTCAAAAATCAAATCCATCATGGCTCCTTTGTCCAAGAATAATACATAATACAATACAAAAAACAAATTCCAAATTACCATATTAGTTTAGTGAATTTGGAAACATTGATATATAAATCATAGTACATAAGTGTGCTACATTATCTCCCAACAAGGTTCTTCTTGACTAGCTTCCTTCTTAAGCACATAAAATATAATACATATCTTCATAACCTAGGGAAGGAAACATAAAAAAGGTTCATATCAGATTCTTATTAAGGGTAAAAAAAGGGATACATGTAAGTATACACATGAGAATAATGGTATGATAATGTGATCATAACATTAGAAGATCATAACATAGATATCATAAGATCAGAAACAAGAATCATGGAATAAAGTTTGGCTGTTCATAAGACATGAATCATAAGGGAAAAAAGCATAAGAATATCATAGGAATAAGAATTGAAATTTTTGGAATACACATAAACAAAAAAATAATGATATGTCAAGGATACCTACAAAGAACTTCACAACATGTTAGGCCTGGGATAATAACCCATGTACCTAATTCGGGCTTGGGATGTCCTCCTGTGTACCCTCTTGTTTTGGGATTGGGATGTCCACCCGTGTATCCTTTTGATTTGGGCTAAAGATTCCCTCTTGTTTTTAGCTTGGGATACCCTCCCATGTACCCACTTGTTTTGGTCTTCAAATTCCCTCTATTGTGCTCTCTTGATCTTATAAAACATTTATAATTACCCAATGCATTATAGGTAGATATAGGTCTCACCCATCACATAATATAATCATCCATACATGTTCCATAAGATAATAAAACTTTCAGCAAATCTTGACCCATAAAAAGAGACAGGTTTCATAAATATCATATCATAACCCATGACATGAAATGGTTATCACAACATTCTATCATATCATTAACTATGGAAAAGATATAGGTTTCATTTCATCAAAGTATAATCCATTAAAATAAATGGGTTTCAAAATAATATAACACGTGGAAGAAGAATGAGTTTCATAAACATTAAAACATAAACCATTCAAGAAATAATACAAATGGAATTCCTAGATCATATCTTAGTAAAGTATAAACTATCCAAAATTATGTCATCTTAGATGGAGAAGTATTTTGAAGGATTATAAGAAACATTTCTTAATGAAGATAGCCTTTCATTGAAAATAATTTCATAAAAACCATTTCAGAAATCTTTTTTTATAAATAATGCTTTAAAATATCATTTAAAACATTTATTGAGGTAAATATCATTTATTCTTTGAGAAATGATTTTTTAAAACATAAAACCTTTTGAAAACCATTTTCAATAAAAAACTATGAAAACATAGAAATAAGGCTTGAAATTATTTTGAGAACCTTTTTCCCTTAAAAACTTATAAAATAAGCTTGAAAACATTTTAAAACCAATTCTCATTGAAAAAACTTTTAAAACATATAAATAAATCTTGATATAATTTTGAAAATATTTTCTTTTAAATTAATTTTAAAACTTATAAAATAATCTTTCAAAATCATTTAAAACAATAACACATTTTTAAAATCCATTTATATTCAAAATCACTTTAAAAAAATAATTTACAGAATATTATGAAAATATTTTATTTTTTTAGAAAAAAAACTTAGTAATGTTTTAAAGGATTCTACAAGGGAATGATAGTCATGAAGACACATAAATCTATACATGCTGAACATTCCTTTTGCAACATAAAAAGTTTAGAAAAGTGCATCGATTGGAAAAATAAAAGAAAATAATGATTTAAAAAAAATTAAAGGTAAAATATGGGTAGAAATTTATTTTAATGATCATATTTTAATAGTAGAATATTTTTGGAAACCTTTTTAGAAAACATGTTTTTGGAGGAACATAGATTTCTGACTAAAGAGAGAGGTAAATTCAGACTTTCTTAAAAAAAACTTTATTGATCGTATTATGTACGAAAGAGTGGAAAATGGTACCATTACTTGGATATAACATGAATAACTAGAGGGTAATAAAATTATTGAGATTTATTGAGATATTAACCATAATATTTCATCAATTAAATCATATTCATAAACAATCTCGATAAATGATGAGATTGTTTCAATAAACTCTTACCACTTGGTAACTTTGTATCATACTCCCCATTTAAGAAAATAAAATTACATGATGATTAAAATATAATTTAAATAAGTGGATTCATGATATAATGTAACTTTTAATTATATACACCTCAAAAAATAAAGTTGGGGAATAAAAAAACATGTGTCTCAAAGAAAGAAAATTTGGAAAAAAATTGTCTTACTGATTTGGTAACTTTTGAAACATTAACCCCAATAAATAAAAATCATAAAATGGATATATTAATACAAATATATTTAATAATAATATTTATATAATATATTCATGGTAATTATACACACCACATAAATGAAATTAGCAGTGAATAAGGGATGAATCTCACAAAAATAAAAAGTGAGATGAAACTCCCTTGTGTTTTGAATCTCATCGTACTCGTTCAAAAATCCTATATAATAAATATAAGTTTATCACAAATCTATAAAATAACCATATTATTATATCTAATACCATATATGGTTTTATTATGACTATATATTACCCTCTTATTATAAATTCTATGTTAAGGTTTCACTTTGGGTGATATTCGCTTTGTTTTCTTCATGTGAATTATTTTATTATATCTTTGGTCCTTATAATTATATCATGATTTAATAATTTAAAACATGATATAAATATAATTTATATTAAATAAATTTTTATTATAATTACCTATATTATATAGAATTATTAAATAGAATACACCGTTCAGGAAGATGGTAGGTCATAGGTAAGCATGAACAGTGTTTCCGATTTATTATCGTATAGAAAGAAAGATAGTAAATGAAATATATATATATATATATTTATTAAATTATCATGATAATATCATATATATAATATTATTTTACTAAACTAATCTTTAACACATTCCATGTAAATTGCGAACGAATCATGTCACTTTAAGAGGGTGATAGTGCACACTTCCCCAAACAAAATTATCATATTTTAAAAAAATGGAATCTATTAGGATATGTGTTGTAAAATAATTAAATAAAATTAAATATATAATAAATATCATATATATTTTATAAAAACATATTTTTCATCATAATTCCCACCATGAGAGGTGGTAAATGAAGATTGAACAATCATCATTTCGTGAGGCGATAGTTCACCATACACATAAACAGTATGTTCGTTACCCATTAAATGGAAGTGTGTGTGAGTGTAGGTCAAAACCTTAACATAAAAAAATCTCAGTATATTTAGGATACTGGTTTTGTTGTTTTAAAATGGAATAATAATAGTGTATGGGTGGAAAATGAAAATAAAATAAATGATCTTGAGGGAGGATGTTACCTCTTCTTTGGGTAAGTCCGTTTGGTTTTCACAAAATGGTTTCCTTAGATTTCTTTATACCTAAAGGGAGTATTTATGTAAGAATTTGTGGATGTTGGGAAGTATATTGGTCAAATATTGTCTGAACCTACGTTTTTTAGAGGATGGAGGAAGTGGGATAGTTCTTATCTTTTTATACTGGAAGGGGAGTGGCAGTCTTGTAAATACCGAAAGGTATTTATTAATGGAAGGTGTACCATACCTAATGTGCATAAAAATGAAAAAATAATGGATTAAAGGGGAAATGGTATATAAAAACCTACAACAGACAAAATTATGTCCATTTTAATAGTTTTTTTCCTTAACTTCTATGTTTCCCCAATTTTATCATTTTGTTTTTTATTAAAGAAACTAGTTATCTAACCTATGTAGTTTAACCATTAAGACTAAAATAAAGTGATAGTTTTTTACAATATAAATGAACTTAATTATAAATATTATACCAAATTGAAAAATAAAAATCTCATATCTTATTTAAATTAATTTTAAAACAAGTGCATGTGACATGCAAAAATATTTCTTAAACCATTACCGTTCTAAATTTTATTTTAGGTAAACATGTTAATTATAAAAGATTAATTTTTCCATTAATAGAAACTATTTAATATTTACTAACAATTATAAGTCAATTTTCATAATATAGGTTTTTTTATTAATTTTAAATCATCTAATAAAATTCCATTTAATGTAAAATAACATTAATTTCAATTTTGATATTATTTATTTAATTTTAATTTCAAAATATCAAAAATAAATTGGAATTAAAATATATTAAGTTTAATATTGTTTAAAATGATATATTCATCAAAAAAATAATTATAGGCAACAATTAAATTAATTTACTTCACTTTTAATATTTATAGTATCATTTATTATAGTTAATTATTAACTATATAATCACTAGGATGGCGTTTCATAATAATTTTAAGTAACCGAATAATCTATAAAAATTAATAATAAATTATTGTGATAAAAATAAACCATTTATATTTTAAAAGGATATGTATAACCTAAAATATTATGTTTAATACATATCTCAAAGTTTTATAAATGTTAAAGGTAACGAAAGTTCATTTTTTTTCTTTTCCCCTACTTGACCTTCTATATAGGACACTTCCATTTAATAATATAATAGTAACCCATAAAATTTGAACCAAGAGGGTATATGGTTGAATTATTGGTATCCAGTTCCATTTTTATAAGTTTATATGTCATTATGGTCCTTAAGATTAGATTTTAGTAGCTTGTTATGATTAATTTTACCTTAATCATTGTAATTAATTTAAATCACTTTCACAAATATATTTGGTCAAAAATTAATTTTATCTTATTATACCATAAATATTATATTGATTACAACCATGTATGTCTATTTTTCAAAATTGAAATCACATAAGTAGAAAAAATAAGTTTAATGATAATCCCAAGTATGTGATGAGAAGTGGGTTTTTAAAGTAAAAACATTTAAGATTTCAATAAGTATTTATATCTAATTCCAACATAAAAATGATTCCAATTACCTATATTGGATTAACATTTGTATAATTTATTTTTTTCAACTTTAGAAACCAATTTAAAATATAATTTAACATTAATAATTATTTAAACTAAGAGGTGGTTTTTAACTAAAATATAGTATTTTCTATTATTCATTAAAAAATGATGTTTCTTAGAAAAATTCAAAACATTTACCCTAGGATAATTTTGACTTTATAAATTCAAAAAATATGTTTATTTTTACAACTAAAATTCATTAAATTTTCAAAAATTAGTTTTAACTAGGTGCACCATTAAAAGACATTAAAACTCAGTCTTGTGTGTACACATGCTAATCTATGTGCTGCATGTTACACAAGAATTACGTTGTGTTGCATATAACGTAAGAAAAACTAAATTTAGTGTTTCATTAAATGAAAAAAATGACAAAAATAATAAATTAATTTGAAAAAAATCACAAAATATCAGGATGTTACATTCCACCCCCTAAAAAGGAATTTCGCACTTGAAATTCATCTTGGTTATTCTAGGGTCCCAAAAAATCCACAAAGGTAAAGAAAATACACCCATAAAATTGATAAAGAAAAGGGATGTGTGTGAGGATGAAAATTAGAGGAAAGGAATGAAGGAAGAAAATTTGGAAAATGACCCAAATTAGTCTGTGTACTAGTTATCAGGAAAGGTATGCAAAAGGCATAGACTGCGAACCAAGAACTACGTGGGCGGTCCACGAAATGCCAGCCCTTAAAGCATTGTCTAGCGAACTAGAAAATTCATGGAATGGATGAGGAAAGGCATTGGTAAACCGCTAACCACATCGTTGGTGGAATATAGGAAGATAAATTCCACCCGCAAACCACATCATTGGAAAAAACATGATGGAGAGGTACACACCCACATACATTCCCCAAAGACTAAGCAGTTTGCGAATAAGGCATGGATGAAAGCACCTTGCGAACCACATTGTTCACAAAATTGAGGTGATGATTTCAGCTATTGTGAACTGTAAACACCATGAACCTCGATTGACCAAGTCATTTTTGGGTTGGATGATCCGTCCATGGGATTCACAAAAGGTGTCGTGTGCCCATAAATACAGCAGCCTCAAAACTCTATAAAAGGACTCCAAGGGGAGCTGTGAAAGGGATCAGATTTTTGGGAGAGCTGGGATTCTAGGGATAGAAGACCAAAAAGGTATAAATTCATTGAATTATGATACTGAGAAAAGTTTCTTGCGTGTAAAAACACGCTGAGGACCATAAAAATAAGAATTCATAACAATATGGGTAAACTGTGAACCTAAATGGCGAACCACAAACCATACTCCCATTGCAGACAAACTCCCCATGAACTATGTGACTAATGCCAAGTTTTCAATTCATCGTACCCCGTCACAGATCTCTATGTGAACAAAACCTTTCTCATGTAGCATTCCTCCCCACGGGGGGAATTTAGCGCCGCATACCCCCATGGTATGGGAATGGAGCCCAAGGCTATGTACCACCCCAGTATGAAGACCAAACTAAGATCTACATACCACCCCGGTATGATGACTACACCTAGATCTACATACCACCCTAGTACGAAGATAACCCTTCCACCAACATAGAAAAAACGCTATGTGGAAGGTACCCCACCCCACAAGAACAAATGGTACGCGGAGTAGGGTACATCTGATCTCTCCACCTTCTAGTACCGATCATGACCTTCCATTTTCATCCCATCCTCCCAATCAACTTCATGAACTATTCTATCAACATAAGGCCAAAGCCTCTTCCAAAGCCACCAAACCTCTATGAATGGACTATTGGGCGCATCAGTGCACCCTTCTGAGTCTACATACCCATGGTAAGAGGAGTCATGAAGTTAATCCATAAATAGTATGGACTCCATAAATGTTCATAAGTTTACATTCCCATGGTAACCCGGAGTCCAACCTTAGGATACTAACATGGATCTCTCCATTATAGGGATCAAGGGTAATCACTTTATTTTCCATCAAATTAGGGGCAGTGATGTGTCAATGGAATAATGAATTATTTTTCTTTTTACAATAAGAAACATTCCTTCTCTTTCCTAGAACACATTCTAGGGAATCCCTCTTGGAGTAAGCCCCTATCATTTCAAGAAATACCAAATGACCTACACTCTCATTTCACATTGAAGGGTTCATTGCTCCATGACCTCGTCAACTTTCTCCATAACATCATCTGTCATGGGCTCCTCTTTTTCCCCTAGTAGAGAAGAAAAATTTGACTTTCTTAAATATTTCAAATCCTCTTGTTTCTCACACAAAGCATGACTCATGTGGGCTTAGAGAAATTTGATAATGTGACATTGGAACAACCTACAATGAACTATGATAACACTTATTCCAAACACAATCAGGATACATATGAAGACTTTACCTTGGCCCGAATCCAAACAATCTCATACACGAAATGAGAGATCATGTACCCTCCAAATGGTCATCTCCCACATGTAAGCCCTAATCAAATCACAACTCGAACCGAACTACGAGTTATTTTATTACTAATCAACTGGGATACATAGGAACCCCCCCTAAGTTCCAAACCTAATATTGAAAGCACCCTAGAAGTCTTAGGGCCATGTTTATAGGGGGGTTATATTCATTTAGGAGACCATATCTTTCCTAAGAATCCTGAGCCACAATGGCATAAGCCCCATATTGGATCTTGACTAGGAACCTTTATCCTAGACGTCCTTACTGCACAACATTAAACTGCATATATGGGTCGTCGTCACATGACCTTAAAAGATGATGTGTCCAGTTGTGTGACATGAAACTACATGGGATCTGATTCCTCTCAAAAGGATATGTTAGAAACACATATCATGTGTTCGATCCTGATATCTAAGAAACTTATTTCCTTCCTGGACGATGTTAAACTCTATAACGCCTCATCAGACGGATTAGACCTGCATTTTCTTATAAATTCTCAACCCGTGCACATATATGGTTAATCTTGAAACCCAGGGGAAACCCATAGACACACTCTTCAAGAAAGAACCACGTATTAACAAACATATTAACATTACATAACTCTATAAGGGAGTCTGAGAGTAGGAAATAATTTCCCCCAAAATGGTTTGATGAGCCCGACCTCCCATCCTCTCGATCAATGATGTCTTGAAGAATCATCGGCCAAATATTCATCCAATGAGCACCTGCATTTGGAAAGAAGGTCCATGAATCATGGATACCAGGGTTTTTGGGTGTTTCTGGCTCCACAAATAAGCCTGTTGGAGACCATTTAAGGACATCATGCATGACGTGGACTAATTACACACATACTCAAACCCCCCTGAAATTACCTGCTCGGACCATTTAAATGTGGCGCCTCTTTCATAATATAAAAAGGACACACTTACTAAGCCTAGTGAAAACATCTTGCCCCCCCAAGATGGGTCATGACATGAATCGGGTGTCCGCTGTAGTACGGCGTGAGTCAAGATGAAACAAAAAAGGGGAAACCAAAATAAATCCTTAACTAAGGGGGTGGTTTTACCCCAATGATAACAAAAAAAGGGGATATGTTACATCATACCATATTTTTTTCCCTTATACTCTAAGACACGAATCAGGATGAAAAAAATAGTGAACCCGATCTGAATCCTTCACCAAGGTGGTAGATTACTCCACCTCAATCCCCTTTCACATTCAAAAGAAAGAGGGACAATCAATATGATCAATTTAATATTTGATCAACAGATGATACTTGGACAATGTTTTGTGTTTTTTGTATGTCATATATATATAGAAATCATTTACATATCTCTCTTCAATCCAAATTAAATCTCAACATATTGTTTAGACACACATGTTAGTGACCACACGGTCGGTCTAATCCCCAATGATGAACATGAATCCCTCACCTACCCAGTGCCTTCAAATCTGGGTTTCAAATGCACTAATCAAAGAGTACCTTCAAAATGGTACTCTACCTACATTGGAGGCTTCTAGGAAGGCCCTCCAATCGGTGAAAGCTCACTAGCTACCTCTTCAGCCGCTACCAAAGATCCAGCATAGGACATTGTCATTGGCCATCTTCAACTACTTCGGAAGTCTTTCCCTTAGCATAATAACAAGTACCTCCATTATCTTAGGAAGGCAGATGAAGTCGACGCCAATGATGTCATCCCAGATGAACAAGAACCCAGCTTAAGGGCTCCTACTATAGGATGTCTCCATCAATGGGACACAACCTGATATTCTCACTCTAAAGAGGATCTCATGTTGATGGAATCTCTAGAAATCCAACAGAAATGGACCCCTCGGGCTACACATAGATGATGGAAAATGAATAATTAGGAACATGCTATCACCCGAGTTCTTGGGGATAAGGTCTTCCACACAAATGAGGTGGCATGTAATGTGTAGGCATATAACCCTTCCCCTCCCACTGAAGCCCAACATGGAAATAGGGTGGAACAATACGATAAAATGCGCATTCCTTCCAGTGTTCGCCAGTCCCACTGTGTAGACAGAGCGACAAAATACAGATAGATGAAAATCTCTTCCAATGGGAAAGAAGACCGTCATCCATATCGGACGACAACCGGATATAAGTAGGCACAGATCCATTCTGACACAAAACAAGAATATTATCTAAATAGGGAAGAAAATTATGGGAAACCATACAACATTGACAATCTATATGAATCCCACTATCCAATTACGGTGGTAATCAATAGGATGTTACAAACTCCTACCAACCATAAGGAAACCCACCAGTCAAATGTGGTGGAAATCAAATATGATCAGATTCAGATTCATGTGGATGAAAATCAATCCCATGAGACAAATATAGTGGAAAAAGATAAGATGTCAATCCCTGATTGAAAATACGAATCCCACCATCAAAATATTGTGGAAAAAAGATAAAACATCTAGTGGTATACTCATTCCTCTTCCCTGACACAAGAGAACTGCCAGTACCCATTGGAATCCCATGGAGGACCGGAGTAGGAATAAACTTGTGCTTTAACATTGGAATAGGAATTTATACCTGATCCATACAAAGATGCATCTCATCAAATCTTTTCCATGATGGAGTATCATAAATATATCCCAAATTATATCCTCCACACATGTCAAGACGTAATTATATCGGTGGAAAAAGTGAGGAGTTGGGCCCCCGACCCGATCTCCTCGGGCAGGGTGATCTATCCACCAAATCAGATAATCACTTAGGATCAGACCAGCATCAATTCCCCAGTCCAGGAGGGTCGACGAACATATTTCATGATTCAAGGATAACTAGATTGGGAACAAATATCTGTTCTGACTGGGGTCAGTGGTCTAACGTGGTGGCCGCTCCAGGCCATGCATATATCCCTTCCAAAACTCAAGATGTTTTTTGGCATATCTCAGAAACATCATGGGAACCAATCAATGAAATACCCGTACATGATGACCATTACCAACAACATGAGGCCCCATTTCCCCATAATAGAGTTCACAAAAATGACATATTTTAAAGGCAACCGAAAAATGAAGAGCACATTAATGATTCTTCTTTGTAGAAAGATGGAGTTCTTGGCACCATAAAACATTTATCAATAGTGTCTCCAGATCATGTCAATCCATTTAAAAATTATGGAAGTGACCGTAGAAGTTGTGAATGTCCTCCCCATAATGTTGCTACCAGAAGCTCTAAAGGCCATCCCCAGAGCACCCATGAGGGCTTACTCTGTGGGCCAGAAACGATCGATCACAGGAGCTAATCTCTTGATGTGTGTCAGGGTATCCTTCCCCTTGAATAGAAGATTGTATATAAATAAGGTCCAACCCTTTCTGTAGTCCTCCCTAATGGTCCTCTCCATGGTATATGATACATATATGGTTCTCCCTATATTTGAATGTTATGTCGTGATGGTAGTCCATGCCATGATGGCAGTCGCTGTGAAGGTCTACCCTGTAATTACATTAAGAAACGAGAAGCTCTTCCCCTCATTGCAGTACATCGTAAAGTAACTTCACATTATTTACAAAACATATACTCTCCCTAAATCTAGAGTTATGATGGTAGTTCTTCTCCATAAGAGTGGTTATTATGAAGTCCCTCCCCTCAATAACACCAAGTAGCAAAAAGGTCCTCCTCTTGTTGTGGTCCACTCGGAAGGTCATCCTAGGAAATACGCAACATAAGTCATCTCTAGGTCCAGACCCTAAGTTGTGATGGTAATCCTTTCCATCACAACACTGACTAGGAAGGTCCTCCCCAAAATCCAAATTCACACCAGCGAGAAGGTCCTCCCCTAATCATATCAAATACCAGAAGACGCTCATATGATGAGGTGCTTATAAAAATGAAGTATGACAAATGAGATACCCTCTCCATGACCAGAAATATTCTTTCTCACCCATAGGATGGCCCGGGGCCACACTAATCTTCATAGCCACCCCCACATAGTTTAAATATCAACGAACCTCCCACTAGCCCCGCTACTTGAAACAAAATCATTAAGGAGCAGTCAAACTATCTAGATCAAGCATAAGAGTCCCTGGTGGAACAACAACAAAAAAATTTTCTTATGAGAAGAAAAATATAAAGGTATGACATACTAGTGATGTATTCGCACAACATACCAAAAGAGTTTTCAGAAGAATGTATGCATAAAATTCACCTCAATATCTGGACAAATCACTGCCAGTTAAAAGAAATTTTTTCCCTATGATGGGTACACAAACCAAGTTAACATATTGGGAGACATTCTATCTCAAATAGACCAATAATATCTTCTGTCTTCATGGAGGACACAATAATAAAGGTGAAATAAAGACCTTTGGATTAATTTCATCCATGTGCTACACAAGTTATGTTGTCTTATCATCGACGACCCTTATTATGTTCATATCTAAGGATGGAGAGAACACAAATCTCTAAACCTCACCCCACTCTCCATCCAGAAGAACTCACAGGAAATGATGTATTTTAATGTCGTTACCGAATGATAGTAGTTAAATGAAGTCACTACTCGGGAAGCGTAGAATGCTCAATAAAAGTCAACCTTGAGTAAGTCTCAGAAGCATCAGGCCCGATGAGAGAAATCCATCGAGAAGATCCTGATCCAAGAAACCTAGAACATCCAGTAGGCTTCCCATTTAAGAAAATCCATTCAAAAAGTCTTGTGCAAGTCCTCGGAAGAAAGTAATTCACATATAGACCAAGAACAATATTCGGCTCACATCCACATGGGAATGTTTGAGATCAAGAAGACGGAAATTGGAGTAGCATCCACTGTAACATGGGATCCACCCCAGCTCATAGGGATGAGGGAATTTTTAATGCAAAATTCCCTTGTAAGACCAAAAAATCTGGGGAAAAGACTATCAACAGACGAATGAGAGAAACCCCAACCTGTAGGGTTGGGGGAATTTTTACCTCAAATTCATGCCCAACAGATGTCTGTATTCTCCCATTTATGAGGAAAAATGGATATAGGGGCCACTCGTTCCATCACCTCCCATGATTCACATCCCCCAGAATGGAGGCGTACCTCAAGGTCATATCAGGTCTCCCTCTAAGTCACTCTTCATCAAGAAACCCGAAGCGTATAATATAAGGGATGGAGAAGATCCAACAAAGGATGTAAGAAGCTCTCCTGTTATTCCATACATGGTACTCCACACTAAATATTGAATGAATCAGTGAACATCATGGAAATAATCTCCAAAGACCGCACTACAAATAATGTCAATAATGAGGAAGCTAAAGGAGAGGGTTCCCTCCCAGAGATGGTCTACACCAATCTTGGAGGTGTGAGCACCAGAAACCAAAGAGTTTTCTTAAACATTGGTGTTCCCTAAGTCAATCCTACATTACCTCCTGTGAGAATCCCTAAAAATGAGAAGAATAAAAGAAAGGTCTATGACCCACCACCTCGTCCCCGTGAGGATTATTCCCCTACGCTTGGGGAGAGATTCACTCGATAAGAGTAAGAAATGAAATAACTGAGGCAACTCAAAGCTGAGATACTAAGATAAATCTATCCTGGTGGGTATGTTCCCAAGGTGGAGCATCAACACACACTTCCATCAGAAATCCCTCTACCTAATGGGCTCATCTTGAAAAATGAATCCAGGTTGGAAGGCCCATTTAGGGAGGTTCCAAGACCATTAGTCTACTTGAACCCAATCCTAGTAGGATATAAAGATTTTCCTCCATTAGGGAAGCAACTAGAAAAGATTTTGCCAAATCTGGAAAGGATTCCCCCAACTAGGTATCTGCCTCATTGTCTAGTAGCACTGGAACATCCAATCTTTCCCCCTACTACGGCTGCTTATGCTCAGGTCCAACAGGACATGCATCAAGGACTCCTGAATACCATCGAGTTATTAACTACTCAAATTGATGAAATGGAAGGATGGAGCACTCCAGTACAACTAGAATGGTGGCCTTACCCCGACTGGGTGTGCAACGTACCACCTCCGCCAAATTTATGAAATCCCATATTCCTGGTGTTCAATGTCTCATGGGACCTAAAGTAGCATATAATGAACTACTCTTCTTATTGCAATCTCATGATGGGAATTCTAGATCCAAAAGAGACTCTAAAAATATAATTCTTTTTGAGAACTCTACAAGGTTTATCCTTTGGGTCCTACATCAGTTTTCAAGCTAACTCAATAGTGGGATGGGAGGATCTTCAAAACCAGTTCCTATTCCAGTTTAGCTCGACGTTGACCAAAACAACTATCAATGATCTCATGAATTGAAAACAGGGGGAGCAAGTGAGAGTCTCAGACTTCATTTCAAGATGGAAATGTTTGACTTACTCCTTGAACCGGCCACTCCCACAAGATGAGATGCCTACCATGTGCATCGAAAATCTATGGGATGAGCTATGAACACCACTCATTCCTGTGAAGTACACAAGTGGGTTCTGAGGAATTCTCCACTATCGCTCAAAGGATAGGGTATTCCTTGAAATAGACTAATCCCAAGTCATAGGTATCCCCATAAGCCCTAGTAAAAAGAGAAGGGAGGTCTAAAATAGATTTTATCACACTTAAGACACCCCTTGTGCCAACTCTAGGTCCAATACCCCACCAAACTAGGCATGGCCCCCTATACATCATCTGCCACCCCTACCCATAAAGACGAGAATAGCGTGGCCAGAAGAAATCAATTCAAGGAATGGAGAAATAAAGTGTTCTTGTTCCAAGATGATCCAGTTTGAGGCTAATTCATAGCCACCATGAATTGCAACTTTCTTCAAATACTAAAGTCTGAGAGGGATAATGAAGTTGGTCTTGATGACCAACTAGATTATTTTCCCTTCTATCGAATATTGGGACACAATATCTTGGAGTGTTTTGTCTTCAAATACCTCCTTCAAAATATGATAGATTTAAGACAGTTCAAGTTGGGACCAGCACCAGCACAAGTGGCATATATTTCCACCACTGACCTAGATAAAAAAGGGGGTGAAAAAATATTGTTTACAAAAAGTAGAAAAATTTTGATAGTTAGATGATTCAGAAGGTAGTTGATAGAGCGCATGGCATACTCCAAGTACAGTTGAAGAAATCGGTCATGCCTCCACTGACTCTTAATGAAACACGTCTGTCATCCTTAGCCCCACAATCCTCCAAGGGAAATCCATCTATAAAGTAGTCTAATCAAAAGATGCAGGAAGATGAAATTTCAACAAAGTCAAGGTTATCTATGAAACTCTTAGATTTCATGCCATAAAATAAAAAACAATGGGCACGGCCCCACCAAATGAAACAGTGGGAACAACCCCACCAAAACCATCCTTCTACGATGATGAGTATGGTTATCTACCAGAATCCTCCTTACCCAACTTGGGAACCAGAGGAAGAAGCCACATAATCTAGGGATAACAAGAGAGACACATCCATGGTAGAAATCAAGTGTATGGATGCAACCCTGATCAAACCTTTAGTGTTGTGGAAACTCATGGAAGGACCCTCCAACGAATCCAACAGGAGAAAAAAAATTATCCTTCACCCATAGAAAAACACCATGGTCCAATTATTCTAATGTATCCATCAGAGGATTGATGAATGAGAAATTACCCTTTGCATGTGAGTAGATATTCTTGGCCCAATCCACAAAGGAAGAAGGCTCCTATGGATCCAATAACAAGAGATGACCCATCTCCATAAAATGATCAAGCCCCTAAAGCACCTATGAAAGAGAATCCCCAAGCTAGGAAGCACTAACCTTTAGATTAGAAATACAACATTCTAAAATAGTTAGCTTTAGTGCCAGCTAATCTCTAAATCATGGATGCACTGAATATATCATCAGATCTCATGGAATCTCTCATAGAGTCTTTGCTAAGTACATAGGAGTTTGAAGCTGAAGTATCCACCATTGAAGTCTACCGGAAAGAGATCAATCTTTAAGAATGTCTTGCAGTTATCTCTTTCATGTATCAAGATGAGTAAAAAATCATGCAAGGGAAAAATCAAACCCTTATACATGTATGGCGTGATAAATGACATCAATATCTGAAAATTCTTCATCGACAATGGATTTGGTGTTAATATTCTCCCACTGGGAACATTCTGTTAGCTGGGAAACAATGAGGATGATCTGACACCCTACACCACAACTCTGTTGGGATATGGCAACAATGAGGAAAAGTTGTTTGGAAAAATCAAGGTTGAAATCAGATTCGGTGATCTCATAGCTCACCTAGAATTTCTAGTAGTCTAAAATAATATGGCCTTTAATGTTATGATAGGGAGGCACTGGCTACATAAGCACGTAGAAATTCCCTCCTTATACCATCTGTGCCTGAAGTAAAACATTAATGGATAGAAAGGACATTTCATGTTGATAAGGCCATGTTAGATCTTTGTGATCCACACTATATTGATGCATGGTTCCATGAACCAAAGGGGAAATAACCTGCAGCTGATGGAATTGATTGGGTCACCACCCCAAACGGTTTGGAAATGATTCCTACTGATCCTCTGAAGCAGCTCGGGGGGAAATTTGTACTGGAAATCAATCAGATTGAAAGCAGAAGTTCAAATTCTAACATGTATTTAGTAGTCCTCATAATTTAAATTATGTCTGACAAGCTTGATGATGTCGATAGGATCATTGACTCTTGAGATAATGGGGAGGGTTCAGATTAAAATACCCCGAACCGAAATTGAAACCTCAAAAAATTCTCACCTCACCCATTAAGGTAGGAATAAGTGTCTCTTCATTCAAGGAATATGAATAAAATCTTTCACCCCTCACTACATCTTTCCCAAAAAAAATCCCCCACCAATGGATGAAGAAAAAGATAGGACCTTAAACCAAAATTGAAACTCCTCCCTCAACTGTGGATCCATCTTTTCATGGATTGTTTCCCCATAAGAAGATGAAGAAGAATATGATAAGGCTATAGGGGTGGAGGAAGAAGAAGGATTAAGGGATTCCACTATATCATTTAAGGAAGGAATTTCCACTGATGTTGATGAACTCAAGGAATACCACTTGAGAATAGAAGAAGACCCACGACCCACTCTAGTTAGTACAGCCATGCCTCCCGAAGATCAAGAGATATACGCCTCTTTACTAAAGAAGAATCAAGATTCTTTTGCCTATAACTACACAGAAAATCCAGGTCTTGATCTAGAGGTGTCCACACACCACTTGGGCTTGCCGGATGATCACCATGACTATAATCAAGTTCTCATGAGGATGCACCCAACACATGATTCAAAGATAGAGGCTGAAATAAACAAGATCATGAATGAAAACTTCATTCAGGAGGTCCAATACCCCATGTTTTTAGAATAAAACATCCACATCAAGAAAAAGAATGGGAAAATCAGGGTCTGCATTAATTTTGAGGACTTTAACCAACACTAACTGATAGATTATTTCCCATTCCCAATCACAAAATTGTTGATCGATGTGACTACCAGATATGAGACTCTATCTTTCATGGATGGTTATTTAGGGTATAACCAGATCCTGATGGCCCAAGAAGATGAAGAATCCACCTCCATCAGGTCTCCCGAGGGAGTGTTTTCCTACAAAGTGATGCCTTTCGGTTTGAAAAATGTCGGCACCACATATCAGCACGTGATGCACTGCGTTTTCACTTGCTTTCTGGGAAAATTCATCGAATATTTTATTGATGATCTGGTGATAAAATCAAGAAAATTCTAGGACCATCTAGAAGATCTTGAAATATTCTTTTGTAATCCTTGAAAACACAATCTGGAAATGAACCCCCTGAAATGTGCTTTTGGAATCACCTTAGGGAAATTCCTCGACTTCTTTGTATGCCACTGTGGGATCGAAGTAGATCCTGAGAAGAAAAGAATCACCCTTAGCATTCCCCCACCTAAAAACCTCACTAAGATGAGAGTAATCCAAGGAAACCAAGATTACATTTATTACTTCATATCCAACCTGGAAAGAAAATGTTTTTCATTCACCAGGTTGATGAAGAAAGGGGTAGAAAAATCAATGGAATGAAGACTATTAGAAAGAGTTTGAAAATCTCAAGAAATATCTCTTGAGTCCACTGGTGCTAATGCAACCTATTGAAGGAAGAACACTAATTATATATGTAACTACCTTGGAATGATCCCTAGGAACCTACCTGACACAAAAGAATGATGTCAACAATGAGAATAGTCTCTATTATCTCATCCGAACCATGATTGATGTTGAGACTCATTATTCAAATATTGAGAAAAGATACCTCACATTAACATTTGTGGTCAAAAAACCGAGACATTAATTGCAACACCACAAAGTCCATTTAGTCTCACGTAGCAACCCTCTCAAGTACATTATCAACTGTCTAATGTTAATTGTATTCCTATCATGGTAGGAGGTCATCCTACAATAGTTTGAAATATGGTTCATACCGTAGAAAGTTATCAAAGGCTAGGAATTAGAACATTTTCTGGAAAACCACCCCTCAACAGGAGTGTCCCTATCAGATGCTGATTTGGATGATAATGAAGTTTTCTCCATTCAAGGGAACTCCCAGATGTGGTAAATTCACTTTGAAGGTGCCTATAGAAGTCTGACAGAAAAAAAAGAATTGAAGACCCCAAATTCAAAAATAGTGGGTCTGGTAGTCATACTTGTATCCCTATATAAATATGTTCTTCAATATTTCTTCATACTATCAGAGGGGTGTACAGACAATGACGTAGAATACCAGGCCCTCATTGCAGGACTATAACTATCACTCCAAGTACAAGCCGAATAGTTAAAGATAAAAGGCGATTCGTAACTGGTCATCAAGAAATTCAATGGTGACTATGATATCAACAAAGAGGATATGATCCCTTTGATGAACCATCTCCAAGAATTAATGGAAAAATTCCAATCAGAGCCGACATTGACTTATGTTCCCCAATCACAAAATGAACAAGCCGATGCATTGGAAAATGTAGCCACAACTTTAGCCGATCTAGATTGGAATGAGATAGTTATCAGTATTTCCGACTTTCAGATGGTTTTACCATATATTAAAGATAATATAGAAGAAATTAATGAGATTGGTCCCATATTTGATACATATGGTCCTACTAATAACTAGATTTCTCCCATTGTAGACTATCTTCAAAAGGGATAACTCCAACCAAATAGGGCTAGAAGGAAACATGTCTGAAGAAGAGTAGTCAATTTAATGTTATACCACGGCACAAGCCGACAAAAGGTTCTTTATAAGTGAAGACTTGAGGGATTTCTTATCAGCTGTATTGATGGAGAAGAGACCGACACCATAATGAAAAGAGTGCATGCCGACACTTGTGGGGAACACCAGTCTGCATCCAACCTCTCTCATCAAATTTGAATAATTGGATACTATTAGCCCACCATGATGTAGGATTGTGTCGATTTCACCAAAAAGTATCATTCCTACCAAGTCCATGCTAATTTCATTCATCCACCCCCAGATTTTCTTCACACTGCTAAGTACTCTTGGCCAATTTCCAATATGGGGAATGGATATAGTGGGGCCACATCCTCCTACCATAGTCAGGAAATTTAAATACATTCTCACAGCCACCAACTTCATTTCCAAATGGGAAGAATCTATACCTCTTAAAGAGGTTGGGGGGAAAATTGTTAGATTTGTGAAAGTGAATATCATCACTAGGTTTGGGGTCCCTCGCACAATACAAATGGATAACATAACCAATTTATGCTCTGTTGAATTGAAAAAAAAAACCTCTTAGGAGTATGGTATCAAAGACAATCATTCATCCCGCGACGACGTGGCGACCAACAGACATATAGAGGTTTTCAACAAAAACTTGTCCAACATACATTAAAAGATGGTGGACAGGGATAAGATATCAGGTTCTAAGAATATAACCCATGCTCTTTGGGATTACTAGCCCAAAACCCGTATTTCCACTAAAGAAACCTCATAATCATTAGTATATGAGATGGAGGTGGTTCTACCCCTTGAATTCCAACTACAATCACTCTGCATCGCTGTCTATGATCCACTATCTATAGATGAGCAATCCCAAAAATGGTTTGATGAACTGGATTCATTGTATGAGAAAATATTTCATACTCTGTACCATCTTTAAGTCTACCAAAATCATATTTCACAATCCTTTAGGAAGAAGGTTCACCTCCCATCATTCCATGAAGTAAAATTGGTGTTGGTTCTCAGAGCCCTGGTGATACTCAGGAAGAAACCTCCAATGTTGGAGACAAAATGATTAGGACCATATGTTTTACACAAATTTTACTCAAATGGAGCATATTCCTTGATTTCAATGGAAGGAAAACTCACAACAGATCCCACCAATGCGAGGTTCCTAAAAAATTACTTTGTGTAACCGCAATGAAATCTTCTTTGTTGCATGACATTAAAATTCATAGAGAAATATTCATCCATGTTGCATGATGTTAAAATTATCAACACCATCATCCTTACTGCATGAAATTAAATTGCATAGCCCCAACAATTTTCTCACCTTAGGGAACATTGTCTCCAGCATCTGTCACCTACCATACTGTACTAGAGAACTACACATCAATTGATTCTTATTCTTCAGTGGGATACATAGAGAAAATCGGACCCTAAGTCTTGTTACAACCACCACATGACTTGGAATGCCTCTATTATATCCTTTGTCTCCCCTATAATATAAGGGAACTCCTTGTCATTCCTTGTTTCTCACATTTAAAATAAGTCACGTGATATTAGGAATGGTAGTGAGGACTTCCCCCACATAGACAAAGCATATATGAGTATAATAAGCCCATCACCCTGATTTCATTGTACAACAATGCCCACCCCCCGATGCACAAGTAATACTAGCATGAGGGGGGACCCTTAGAACTACGTATGGCTTGATTCCTGCCCTTGTAGGATACATAGTGATGCTTAGATTCTACATCCTGGTCCGACCACTAGTCAAAATCAATAATTCCCCACTCCCTACGTTCAAGTCATACATGCGTGGGAAGAAATTTTGTCCTTACCACATGATGTTAAACTGCATATACCCAATGATATTCTAACTCGAGGGGGAATTTCCACTGGCATCGATCACCAACCATGTCATGATCTAGAACTATGTATGGATTGATTCCTACACTATGGGATACATAGTGACACCATGATCTTCCATCGTAGTCCAGCTGTCATAAAAAAAATTCTCGCTCTCTTTGCATGAATCTGACCCATATAGGGAACCCCAAGAACTATGTGTGGCTTGATTCATTATCTCATAGGATACATAGTAATACACAGATTCTTCATCTTGGTCTATCCACCACATAAAAAAATGGCCCCCTTCCTCTTTATAAATCAGACATATGTAGGGAATTTTCTTCAATAACTATGTGGACTTTGATTCCTAATTAATTGGGTTTCGTATGAGACCTCCATGAGGTTCAAGCCCGACACTTCACTCACCTCATAATTTTCAAGTTGATTCACTTTCATCCTTGATGTATGAAATTAAACTACACAGGATATCAAAACTATAGGTGGATTGATTCTCACCCCCCAAATGGGGAATTTAGTGACACCTAGTGTAAGTACCCGACCCTAGTTGCCCGGAGTGGGTGCCTTATTTGATTACATTAGCATACATACAAGGAATAATAATATCGAAGGACCAATTATTTTAGTGTTATTAGAAACAAGATATGTACATAAGTTCAACATTACATATGAAAAGGAAAAAAACACTAATTTATTCCACTAGAGTCATCACGTCTCCTAGATTATGATTGCAAGTCATTCAAAAATTAATTCTTCATGTCCTGAGAAAATGAATCATTAGAAAGGGGAGAGCTCAAACTCTCAGTAAGAGTAATAAATACAGTGGAAGATAATATAAACATTAGACATGGTGAATAATTGAAAACACATGCCTTTAATAATAAACTTGAAACACATTATGGCAGGAATATGAGCAGAGTAAATAATTCCATAATAAAACATAATCATGGGTATTCTACTAGTCGAATAACCACATGAACTTTTAATTACTAGCTTAATAATGAGGGAAGTGAAAATTCCGGACATTTTGATACATTTTTTCCTGGCCTCGGCCAAGACGTCTAGTGATTAAGGCCTCAGCCAAAATCCATATCACATTGGGAAAGGCATCGACCAATTCCACATCTAGTTGTATCATGAGACCTACCGATGCATCGAGGGGATATAGTGGGCCCCACCCATCACATAATAAGTCCAATGCATTCCTTATATGAGCGGGGATCGACATAAACAATATATACATTCATATTGAATCTATCATATGAAATGTAACTAACTTTCCCCAATCATTAAACATAAAACACTAACCATTCGGAATAATATAGTGAATGGTTTTAGGATAGATCATCCACAATAGAGTTAGTCAAAAGCCATTAAATAAAATATGGTATATTACTTCATAAATTATTAAACCCAATAATACAATGAAATCAACAAGAGTGTTGAATTAGACGAAAACACCCTTGTAAAATCATTAAGCAATTCTAGAGATGAATACTCTTTTCTTTTTGAAAAGAAGAGTTCTTTTGGAAAAATATTTGTATAAAACCAGAAGTGAAGTAAGATAGTATTTTCATAATAAAACTTGTGTTTTTAGAAGAATAATTCTTTCTAAAAACATATTATAGATTGCCCGTTGAAAATAGATATGAATTTGAGAAATTCCCTTGAATCGGGCTCGTATTTTTGAAACAATTTTTGAATGTTCTTTTAAAACGTGTAACTATACATAAAATAAGGAAGGATTATGGTTTTTAACCATATATATAATAATCACACAGAATATATGAGGAGTACATAACAATACATAAGAATTTAATTGAGGTATTTAGTCAATGAAAGTATCCCGAATGAAAATGGAAGTTCGGGTGGAAAAACCCTTACCTTAACTCCAAACGTGTTCCTCTATTGTACTTAAGCTCCTGGAATATGAAATTATACTTGTTAATAAATTATTTAAGAACCTGTTATACATGTATTTATTTTACTATAATTCTAGTTAGTTCATTTATGTCTTTATTGAGAAGTTATTGTATTGAATTTCGTCGTTCTGGAGTGTTCGTTTCCTTTATTTTCATATTTGGTTCGCTTGTTTTTAAGTAATGAAGTTCATGTGGAATGATTATAAATCTCCAGAATTGGAATCATATATTATTAATGAACATAAATAATTGATAATGGTCATTTATATCATTTGGTTACATGGAATGAGGATGAATCATTAGATGACAACCACTTCGATTATTCGGCGGTATTTGGAATATTATGAACTAGTTTGGTCATATAACATAATTATATGTACATATTCTGATTCCTAAATATTAATTAGGTTATAAAACATATATTATAGTTTGGTTCAACCATGAATATGGTTTCATGACCAGTAATAAATAATAAATTGAAGAACGAAACTTCGTCATCCACGAAGGTTATAAATCAGAACCTCATGGACGTCGATTTCGTTTATAAAAATAAAAGGGAGGGAATAAGAATTTTTGTGATGGTTCTTAAATTAAAATTATTTAAATAAAGTATATATATGTTACTGGAGTTATCATGATCATTTGGACAGAGGAGGTGATGAGAGAAAAATAAAAGAGATGAACTTGAAAATAAAGAAAAGTTAAGAGATCCCTTATGAAAATTCGGCAGCCTAACGGCGTCACTTAAAATTTCATAAAATCAAATGTTGGGAACAAAAAGGGTATATAATAATATTGAAATCAAAATTAAAGTAATAAGAATAAATAAAATCAAACCCCAACATATGAGAAAGTAATTTCAAATAGCTAACATAAAAGAAGTTTCAACTTAAAGAAGAGAATGAAGGATTCCCTTACCTTGTAGAATAACTCCTAGATCATGAAGGATGGGACCTTGGGGGATTAGGGACACCTTGGGAGGACTACTAGATAGGTAAAAAAACTAGAGAATATAAGATGAGGTATTTGGAATGAATGAAAACGAATGGATGAGTGGGTATCTATAGAAAAAGAGAGGTGATTTTTTAATAATTTCAAAGGGACACCTCATTAGAGGTTTTTTCCAAACCATGGGCTTGCCCATGGTATTTTCCCTTGGTTTAAGCCACTTGGGACACCTCATGTAATAAGTTACTATACACAAGTCGACCATACTTTTATATTTAATTATTACATCATTATGATGTCATTAATCTATCGAAAACTCATAACTGTATTTTTACTATTCATGAAAAATTCATGTATTTTAGACAAATCCAAAAAATTCACCCATAATATTTTTTAACGTGTAGAATTCAAAAGTGAAATCCATTTTTCAAAAATAATTTTCTAAATATTATTAATTTAATTCTTAAATAAGGTCATAGTTAATTCGAAAAATAACAATCTTGAAGTGCAACTGCATTTATGTGACATTGAAAAATTAATTAAGATCTCATTATCATATTGCCTTAAAAAAATATTATATACTATTCAAAGGGCATATTACTATTCATATTACTATTCATAAGGGTATGTTACTATTCACCAAAAATCATGTTTTTTCTATCAGACTCCAAATGACTTACTAAACACAGCTCTAGATGACCATATCTTGAAATTCCAAACATAGAAGAGAAAAATTTTTGTTTAATGGTTAGAGTATAAAACTGCATTCTATGTTTATTTTCAAAACCTTAGGGTGTTACATTCTCCCCTCCTTACAAAAATTTCATCCTCGAAATTGACAGAATATTACCTAAAATGATTTGGGTATGTCTTTAACATAAGCTCCTCAGGCTCCCATGTTGCTTCTTCTATCTTATGGTTCCTCCATAGAACCTTCACCAGACGAGTTGTCTAATTTTTCAATACTTTTTATCTAGTATCATGAATCATGATAGGCTCTTCACAGTAAGATAAATCGGGCTCAAGTTCCAGTTCTTCATTAGTGAGTACATATGTTGGGTCTGGCATGTAATTTCTTAACATTGACATGTGGAACACATTGTGAACCTTGGAGAGACTTGGAGGCATTGCCAAACGGTAATCTACGGCTCCAATTCGGTCCAGAATTTCAAAAGTTCCGATGTACCTGGGACTTAATTTTCCCTTCTTACCGAATTGTATAATATCCTTCCATAGAGATACCTTTATGAAAATGTGATCACCTTCTTGAAACTTCAAATCCTTTTTTCGATTATCTGCATAGCTCTTTTGCCTACATTAAGCTATTTTGATATGGTTCTGGATAATCTTCACCTTTTCCATTGTTTCTTCAACAAGTTATGGGCCCATGAGCTTTCTTTCACCAACATCATCCCATCATGTTGGTGTATGGAATCGCCTCCCATATAATGCTTTATAGGGTTCCATCTGTATACTTTAATGGAAGCTATTGTTGTTGTAAAATTTTACGAGAGGTAAATAATGATCCCACATGCCTTGAAATTCAAGTGAACAAGACCTCAACATGTCTTCCAATGTTTGAATTGTTCGTTCTGATTGTCCATCAGTTTGTGGGTGGTAGGTAGTGCTCAAATTAAGATCAGTATCTAGGACCATCTGAAGACTTTTCCAGAATCTTGATGTAAAACGTGGATCATGATCAGAAAAAAATGATATGGGTACTCCATGAAGTCTCACAACTTCATTAATATATAGTCTTGCTAGACTTTCAAGTGTTAGATCTTATCTTATAGCGAGAAAATGTGCTGACTTGGTAAGTCGGTCAACAATGACCCCTATTGCATCATTCCTTCTAGGTGTCGTTGGTAGTCCTGTGACAAAGTCCATTGTGATATTATCCCATTTCCACTCAGGTATGGGAAGAAGTTGCAATACTCCTCCAGGTTGTTGCCTTCCAGCTTTCACTTCTTGACAAACCATACATCTTAACACAAAATCAACAATCTCCCTCTTCATTTTGTCCCACCAGAAATATTCCTTAAAATATCTATACATCTTAGTGCTACCAGGGTGTATATAGATATTGGAACTATGAGCATCATCCAACAATTCCCTTTTTAGATCATGTATATCGGGAACACAAAGTCTCCTCCCAAATTTCAAAATTCCATCTTCATATACAAAGTCCCTCAATCTCCCATCATTCACAACTTTAATCTTCTTTTGAAACTCCACATTATCAGCTTGAGAACTTTTTATCCTTTATAGTAAAGATGGTTTGGCAACCATTTGAAAAATAATTGATGTTTTACCTTCCATGGTTATTCTCATATCCATCTTTACTAGATCCATGAAAATAGGATCCCTTTCAACCCACATCTTATTCAAAACTCCATGATCCTTTCTGCTCAAAGCATCTGCCACCTTATTTTCCTTCCCCAGGTGGTAGTGTATCGTGCAATCATAATACTTGAGTAGTTCAAGCCATCTCCTTTTCCACATGTTGAGTTCTTTCTATGAGAAAATATACTTCAAACTCTTGTGATCAGTATAAATCTCACATTTTTTACCATAGATATAATGTCTCCATATCTTCAAAGAGAAGATTACAGCAGCTAACTCAAGATCATGAGTAGGATATTTTTTCTCATGAATTTTTAGATGTCACGATGCATAAGCAATAACTCTATAATTTTGCATAATGACACAACCAAGTCCTTTCTTTGAAGCATCACTATAAATAACAAACCCGTTATTCCCCGATGGTAGAGTCAATATAGGAGCATTGACTAATCTTCTCTTCGGTTATTTGAAACATTCTTCACAATCTTTTTTCTAAACAAATTTAACCCCTTTACGTGTGAGCTTCATTAGCGGGTTAGACAGTCGGGAAAAATTCTGTACGAAATGCCGATAATAACCTACTAAGACAATAAAACTGTGTACCTTAGTTATGTTTGTTGGCATGGGACAATCATGGATTGCCTTTGTATTTGTAGGATCAACTAGGATTCCATACTTCGAAACAATATGGCCAACAAAAGAAATCTCCGGAAGCCATAATTCATACTTTCTAAACTTACCATATAATTCATGTCTTCTAAGAGTCTTCAGGATAATGCGCAAGTGATTTTCATGGTCTTCACAGCTTTTGAAGTATACAAGATATCATCAATAAATACCACTACAAAATCATCAACATATTCCTTGAAAACTCTATTCATTAGATCCATGATGACAGTGGGTGCATTAGTCAATCCAAAAGGCTTTACTGTAAACTCGTAATGCCTGTACCTGATTCAAAATGTTATTTTTGGAATGTATTCCTTCTTCACACTCAATTAATGATTTCCAGATCGAAGTTCAATATTTGAAAAGTATTTAGCTCCTTTTAGTTGGTCAAATAAATCATCAATGTGAGGTAGGGGATACTTGTTCTTTATTGTTATAGCATTGATCTCCCTATAGTCGATACATAACCTCATAGATCCATATTTCTTCTTAAAAAGGATAGGGGATCCCCACAGAGAAACACTAGGGAAAATAAATCCTTTATTACTCAATTCCTCTAGTTGTTTCTTTAGTTCCACTAATTCCAAAGTGGCCATTCTATAAGGGGTCTTCGATATGGGCCTTGAACCAGGAATTAAATCAATGGAAAACTCAATTTCTCATTCTGGAGGATGTCCAGGTAAATTTTCTGGAAACACATCAACATATTCTCTCACAATAGGTACGTCCTCTATTTGAACATTCTTTTCCTCACAAATAGTTATTTCATTCTCTTCCTCCCCAATAATTGAATTTAGTTGAGCTACTGGGGGTGGATCTAGATAATAATATGGTGGTGATGATTCTGCTCTAAAGATAAGGTGTTCTTTATCATCGTCATCAAAAATCGTAACCTCCTTCTTCTTACAATAAATTTTTGCATCATGGTCCAAAATCCAATCCATATTGAGGATTATATCAAATAAAATCATGGGTATGACGATGAGATTATAAGATAGAGAAAATTTATATGCCTTAATGGGAACTAATTCACAGAACATTGTAGCAATGATACATCCCTTAGGAGTTTTGACTGACAACTCCCTTGTTAAATAAAATTGGAAATATCTAATTTTCTTATCAAACTGGGAAGATATGAAACAATGTGATGATCTAGAATCAAATAAATCATTGGGTAAGCTTGAGGAAATATTTAAAGTACCTGTAACCACGTCATTAGGAATTTCAACCTTTGTAGTTGTGATTATATAAGCATGTCCCTGATCCCTTGGCCATTTCTTTTGCATATTTCTTTGACATTTTGGACAATAATTAGTGTAGTGTCCCATATCCCTAAAAATATAGCATTGAACATCATTGACACCCTTCTTCCCTTTGCAATCACCAGCAAGATGGACTTTCTGGCCACATTTGTAGCATAGTCCTTTTCCTTTTAAGAATGAACCAGGGCGTTTCTTTCCACAATTGTCACATGGTGGAAATTAAACTCTTCCCTTCTTCCCCATTACCTTATTTCCTTTCCCAGGGTTTTCAGCAGCCCTCTTCTTTTCTTGCTTTCCCTTAAAGTCATAAGACTTATAGAATTAATTTTCGGTCTTGATAGCACATGAAACCATGTCTTCATATGATGAAAAGTTTTGGGAGACCATTGCCCGTCGAAGGAAGGGCTTTATGCCATCAAAGAATCGATCGATTTTGCTCCTTGGATTTCGTATGTAGTCCACAACATATCTTTCTATCCTTGTAAAGTTGGCTTCATACTTGGTTAAATTTTCATCCTCCTTCTACCTCAGATTCAAGAATTGTCTCTCCATATCTGCTCGCTGCTCCCGAGGGAAATATTTGTCTAAGAAGATTTCCTTAAAATCCCTCCATTCCAACTCTTCTATCTCTTCCTCCTCCTTTGTGTTTTGGATTAATGACCACCACAGATCTGAATCTCCTGATAGACGATATACTTCCATGACAACCTTCTCTCTTTCATTACATTCCAAATAAAGAAATATATTCTCAAGGGAACATATACACTGCTCTGCTACAAACAGGTTTGTAGTCCCATTTAATGATGAAGGATGTTGTCGCATAAAGAGATCTAGCATGGCTCATCCACATGGTGGATCTGGATTCTCCATACGGGTAAGGTTATTATTCATAACCTAAGTAAGTTGTCCCATTTTAGTTATGAGTTTCTCAGCACCAGTCACAGCACCAGAGCCTACATCATTATCTTGTGTCGGAGGAAAATCCCTATAGGGGACACGTGCATTTGTGAGATTTCCATTCCGTCCACGAGGAGCCATATCTAGATAATGGAATATACTATATTAGGTTATGAATAATAATGTATAATCTTAACTTATAAATACTCAAAAAAATTAAGATCTTACACATGGCTAATCCCATATTCACAAAAATTGTTTCTTTGAGGAATATTTACATTAAACTCTTTAATAATGGCTTGTAAAGATTATGTGAATTATCCTAAGCATATCCCCCGGGAGTATCGTAACCAAAAGTGCAGCAAGTCCCGTTTTCTTGCACCAGTTCCCATTCGAGTCTAGCTCAAAGCGGTGTTTTCGGGTTTTACCCCTAGATACATCTGTGCCAGAGCTGCCTATACCTTCTCATATCCAGACAAGGATGTATTGCTTGAATGATCCACATAATCTATTACTTACCAAAATACCAGGACGTTCTTGTATGTTTATCCTCAAAGACTATCTTAGGGACTCTTCCCTAATTCTACTTTTTCTAAATCTAGTTTCCAAGTATTCTACTAAACCTTCCTCTGATACCAACTGTAAGGACCCGACCCTAGTTGCCCGGAGTCAGTGCCTTATTTGATTACATTGTCATACATACAAGGAAGACGAATCCCAAAGGACCGAGTAGTTTAGTATTATTGGAAACAAGATATGTACATAATTTTAAAATTACACATGGATAGGAAAAACAACACTAATTTATTCCACTAGAGTCATCACATCTCCTAGATTATGCTTGCAATTCATTCATAAATTACTTCTTCATGTCCTAAGAAAATGAAACATAAGAAAGGGGTGACCTCAAACGCTCAATAAGAATAAGAAATATAGTGGAAGATAATATAAACATTATACATGGTGAATAATTGAAAATGAATGCCTTTAATAATAAACTTGAAACACATTATGGCAGGAATATAAGCTGAGTAAATAAAACCATAAAAAAACATAATCATGGGTATTCAACTAGTTGAATAACCACATGAACTTTCAATTACTAGCTTTATAATGAGGGAAGTGCATATGTCAGAAATTCTGATACATTTTTTCATGGCCTTGTCCAAGACGTCTAGTGATTAAGGCCTCGGCCAAAATCCATATCACATTGGGAAAGGCCTCGGCCAATTCCACATCAAGTTGTCTCATGAGACCTACTGATACATCGAGGGGCTATAGCAGGCCCCAATAGTCACATAATAAGTCTAATGAATTCCAAATATTATTAGGGATCAACATAAATAATATATACATTCATATTGAATCTATCATATGAAATGTAACTAACTTTCCCCAATCATTAAACATAAAACACTAACCATTCGGAATAATATGGTGAATGGTTTTAGGATAGATCATCCAAAATATAGTTAGTGATAAACCATTAAATAAAATATGGTATATGACTTCATAAATTATAAAACTCAATAATACCATGGAATCAACAAGAGTGTTGAATTAGACGAAAACACCCTTATGAAATCATTAAGCAATTCTAGAGATGAATACTCTTTTTTAAGAAGAGTTCTTTTGGAAAAATATTTGTATAAAACCAGAGGTGAAGTAAAATAGTATTTTCATAATAAAAATAGTGTTTTTAGAATAATAATGGTTTCTAAAAACATATTATATATTTCCCATGAAAATAGATATGAATTTGAGAAATTTCCTTGAACCGGGCTCGTATTTATGAAACAATTTTTGAATGTTCCTTTTAAAACTTGTAACTATCCATAAAATAAAGAAGTATTATGGTTTGTAAAAATATATATAATACTCACACAGAATATATGAGGAGTACATAACAATACATAAGAATTTCATTGAGGTATTTAGACAATGAAAGTATCCCGAATGAAAATATAAGTTCGGGTGGAAAAACCCTTACCTTAACTCTGAACGTGTTCTTCTCTTGTACTTAAGCTCTTGGAATATGAAATTATACTTGTTAATAAATTATTATAGAACCTATTATACATGTATTTAGTTTACTATAATTATAGTAAGTTCATTTATGTCTTTATTGACAAGTTATTGTATTGAATTTTGTCGTTCTGGAGTGTTCGTTTCCTTTATTTTCATATTCGGTTTGCTTGTTTAAAAGTAATGAAGTTCATGTGGAATGGTTATAAATCTCCAGGATTGGAATTATATATTATTAATGAACATAAATAATTTATAATGGTCATTTATATTATTTGGTTACATGGAATGAGGATGAATCATTAGATGACAACCACTTCGATTATTCAGCGGTATTTGGAATATTATGAACTAGTTTGGTCATATAACTTAATTCTATGTACATATTATGGTTCCTGAATATTAATTAGGTTATAACACATATATTATAGTTTGGTTAAACCATTAATATGGTTTCATGACCAGTAATGAAGAATAAATTGAAGAACAAAACTTCGTCATCCACGAAGGTTATAAATCAAAATCTCATGGACGTCGATTTTGTTAATAAAAATAAAAGGGAGGGAATAAGAATTTTTGTGATGTTTCTTACATTAACATGATATAAATCCTGTATATAGATGTTACTGGAGTTATCATGATCATTTGGACATAAAATGTGAGGAGGGAAAAATAATAGAGATGAAAATGAAAATAAATAAAAGTTAAGAGATCCCTTATGAAAATTCGGCAGCCAAACGTCGTCACTTAAAATTTCATAAAACCAAATAATGAGAAAAAAAGGGTATCTATTCACATTGAAAAAAAAGGACAGTAAGAAGAATAAATAAAATCAAACCCCAACATATGAGAAAGTAATTTCAAATAGCTAACATAAAAGAAGTGTCGACTTAAAGAAAAGAATGAAGGATTCCCTTACCTTGTAGAATAACTCCTAGATCTTGAAGGATGGGACCTTGGGGGATTAGGACACCTTGGGAGGACTAATAGAGAGGTAAAATCACCAGATTTTAGAGGATTATGGTTTTTTAATGAAATAAAATTAATGGATGAGTGGGTATTTATAGAAAAAGAGAGGTAATTTTTTAATAATTTCCAAGGGACACCTCATTAGTGGTTTTTTCCAAACCATGGGATTGCCCATGGTATTTTCACATGGTTTAAGCCACTTGGGACACCTAATGTCATAGGTTACTATAAAAAAGTCGACAATACTTTTATATTTAATTATTACATCATTATGATGTCATAAATCTACCGAATACTCAAAACTGTATTTTTACTATTCATGAAAAATTCATGTATTTTAGAAAAATCCCAAAAATTTACCCCTACTATTTTTTGACATGTAGAATTCAAAAGTGAAATCCATTTTTCAAAAATAATTTTCTAAATATTATGAATTTAATTTTTAGATAAGGTCATAGGTAATTCTAAAAATAACAATCTTGAAGTGTAATTACTTTTATGTGACATTGAAAAATTAATTAAGATCCCATTATCATATTTACTTACAAAAATAAAATAATATTATTTTTTACCATTCAAGGGGAATATTACAATTCATATTACAATTCATATTACTATTAATAAGGGTATTTTACTATTCACTAAAAATCAAGTTTGTTCTATCAGACTCCAAATGACTTACTGAACACAACTCTAGATGACGACTTCTTGAAATTCAAAACATAGAAGAGAAAACGTTGTGTTTAATGGTTAGATTATAAAATTACATTCTATATTTATTTTCAAAACCTTGGGGTGTTACACCTAGGCCTTCTTGGGTCCATCTATCATGAAAAAAAGGCCCACCCCTTCATATGAGCCCGACTTGCACAAGGAAATTCAAGAGTCCTCACCACATGGCATTAAACTGCATGGACAATGAAGTCCTAACCACATGACATTAAACTATAAGGTATCTTGAGGACTGCATATGGCCAATTTATCAGGATAACAAGATACGCAATGACACTCGATCAAAAAATCTCGGGTCCATCTACACATAATAAAACAAAGAAAAACCCCATCCCCCCACATTTAAATGGAAATTGATGCACGAGATTTCGGATCTGAATTCTTACATTCCAAAAGTGTCAAGATACTGTGCTTACCTTTACATATTAATCAGATCTATATAAAGGATCTCTTAACTAAAAATGAATCATGTCCGTGAAATTCCTCATGAACCCAGACATTCTCTCTTTTCATCCATCAAACTTCATGCCCCGGAAAATCTCGAGTCACCATAATCATGCATGGCTATTGAGAATGGAAGGTCAGTGTACTTCAAAAACCTTTGTTTGAGTATGCACATTATTCCCTCGTGGATCTACATATATTTCACAAAAAAATGGAATGTCAACCAAATAAAAATTCATCCCCTAGAGAGGATTTTACTCTTTTCATATGCCTAATGTATTTTAAGCCCCATGTTAGTCCTCCTCATCCAAGAACTCCCAAAATCACGGTTTACACATTCTTCCCCTACTCTTGTCTGGGGAGTTCTAGGAATATCCCAACCTGATTATCCTATATTTACGCATGATTCCTTTAATTTTTTGTCCCCTTAACATGATGATTAAACTATGTTTACAATGTCCTTTCCACATGATGTTAAACTGAATGGAAGATTTCCTCACCACATGACATTAAACTGAATGTCCCGAAGTCCTAAACACATGACAAAAAAACTACATGGTACCCCAAATATAACTGAAATTCCTCGACTCCTTATGTACAGACTAAAATTTTTGTAAGGAACTTGTATCAGGATGCTTGGATTTTTAAAACTGTTCCCTAATCTGACAAGGGAGTCAAAATATACCACCTCAAATATATGTTAAATCTGTATAGAGATACTCTCAATTCCACAAATAATCATGGAATTCCATGAATAATCATGTCCTGAGTGTTTCTAACACATCCGAATCAACCATATCCCTTTATCAAACTCTATTATTTGAGTGATCTTGGATGATCATAACTCTTCATGGCCTTCAGGGATGGATGGTCATTGTCCCACAAACACCATTGTTTGAATATGCACATTATAACCCGAAGGCTCTGCATATGTTGCCTGCAAAAATGGCCTATCAACCAAGGGAAAAATCATTCCTAAGATAGGATTTTTCTATTTTCGTATGAATAATAGATTCTAATACCCATGACATTTCTCCAGATCTAAGAACCCTTGAAACCATGGTTTAAACGTTCTTTCCTTCTCATATCCTTGACATGTCAAAACACCCCGACATGATTACCCTCATGTTACTCAGGGATTATATATAGATTCCTTGATTGAATGATGTTAAAACTACCTAATACTTGATACTCGATATTCTCCCTTATTCCAGGTCACATCCAAGGGTATTTCCCAGCATGACCCTACACAATATATCAATCTACATAGGGAGGTTCAACATACACTCCCGCCTCATTGGTGAATCCATTTCCAAAATAAAAATGCCCATCTATATGCGTGAATCAGATCCATATATGGTAAAACCTTAAAAAATCTAGGTACATATTTATTCCTATCAACACAAGATACATAATGATATCTGAATCTTATAATCAGATCTAGCAATGAAGTAAAAACATCACATCCGTACCCACACAAGGTCCGGACCTACATAAGAAAAAACTCTCATGGATGGGATAGAAATTACTTTAGCAATTACAATAATTTCTGATAAATTTCAACCTGAAATACCCATTTTCATGTTTATACATACCCCCTTTCACAATCTATACTCTCTATCTAAAAAGGTCTGAATCTCCATAATCCTCTATGTCCATCAGAAGTAGAAGGCCAGTGTCCTGCAGAAACCTTTATTTGGCTTTGCACATTATTCCCTATAGGCTCTTCATATGTTTTCCACAAAAATATATTGTAAACCATAGGAAAATCCTTATTATGGAGAGGCTCTTTCTACCTCTGTACACCCTTACAACATTTATGTCCCACCTCAACCCTTGGATTAAGAAACCCCTCATATTAATGTTTACATATTTCCCCTATCAATGCCTAAAGATGAAGGAAATTATTGGACAAAATATTATGGAGTAAATGAATCAGTTACTCTCCTCTAGCCAGAGTATGATGATTTCACAAAACAGGTCCCAAATTTCCTGGGTGTATGATGTTAAACTACACCAGTATTCAAACCTCCTTTACACAAATCAAATTCGCATGAGAGAAGTTTTTCTCCAAAGCTCATACAAATTACCTTATTACTTTCAGATAACATTCCATCAAAGGGCCACCCACTGTGGTCCTCAGCATCAAAATAAATCCAATTTTCTATAAACACTTCATGTCTATCATAAATGGAAGGCCAGTGTCTTGCAGACACATTTTTTTTACAATGAACATTATTCCCCAGAGGCTATGCATATGTTTCCCATAAAAATGTCTTGTCAACCAAAGGAAAACCCATCCATAGAATAGGAATTTAATATATCTATATGCCTCATGGATTTCATACACTATACCATATCTAATATCCATAAACCATAAGTCAGAATCAAGAAAAATACCCCTTATTCATGTCTGAACATTTTTGAGACATTATTGGTTAATGAATCCAGAATCGGGGACCTTACCCCACAAGTTATGGTCCAAGATGTTCAACCTAAAAATTTTGTTTCGTTATGCTCCAAGTTGTTCGACCTAGAACATCAGTGCAGTTATGGTCCAAGCTATTAGACCTAAAACATAAATACATCTGTAGTCAAATCTATTTGATCTAAAACATATTTAATGGTAGTCTAGTCTGCAATACTTTAAACTGCCCTTGAAAAAGAGACACTACACTCTGCAAGGAAAAAACTCAAAAAGGAAACCTTGGACAAAAGTCGAGTATCATCTTGATAAACTTGTGCTAGATACGGTTTAGGAAAAAATTATTGATTAACCAAAAAAATCAAGATGTATAAATCTTATAAGTTTGAAATCCCATAAAGGTCATCCTAATAAAAATTCAAGTTATACCTTCTAAGTCTACACATCATATTTAATAAAAAAAATTACGGTGATAATACAAAAAGGAACCAAGTTTGTAGGGTTCTCCATATAACCCAAGAAAGAGTCAACTACACTCGTTGATCCCCTCAGTTAAGGAGAAAATTAGAGCATAAATTTATTATTACCTTATCCTAGATTGTAATTGAAATTGATATCTAGATGAGATTATTATTTAATATGTAGTTGATCATAAATTATTAAGATTGTAGTAAAGGGATAAAGGAGGAGTATTGGAAGGAATAATATTTTCATCACATTAAATAATGATTTGAAGGACACCCACAACCCAAAGCCTCTCCATATGGTCAAGACATGACCATTAAAAAAGACATTCAACGGATTTACAGAGTTGTATCAGTGCCCGATTTGACTCTTCAAAGGCCAAACACAGTCTTAGAAAATTTACAGCCCCAGCCTCTACACCTTCCCACAAGGACTCCACCTCCTTTTCTTCCTCAAGGTCAGCCTTTTTCCCTTCATCCACTAACCACTATCCCTTTTCAACTGTGGCCACAACATAGGATCGTTCTTATTTAAGGTGCAATAATTCCCTACTTTTCTACTCCACATCCCGATAAATCTGTTCCACTAAGGATCACTGCTTGGTGAGCTTCCTCTACAGCCTCATGGCTGCTCCATCTTGATCGATAGATTCATTCATAAGTATTTTCCTAGAAGTGGAAAGATGAGCCACAAAATATGTAGTAGAAAGATGAGACTCATGTGTTCTTGTGGCCTCCCTGGAAGCAACCACCAACTTCACTATATCATATAAGTTGTGATAATCGAATCTTAGGAACCCCAAAACCACAAAACGGTGGTGTAACTTTGGAAACATCATCGACTTTTCGGCATGTGGTGTTTGATAAATTAACTTCTATATGTTTTTACTTTCCCTCTTGAGACCGGGTCAAGGGATGACTAGGCTCTCTCTATCTATTTTAGAATCTCTCCCTAATAATGAAAAATATTTGGGAACAAATGTCACTGGGGGTTATTGATTTAGCAATTGTAGCATGACTAGATCCTTCAACAGCACCATCCTTAACAGTTGTGACATCGGGCATGATTTTATGCACAGACTGCAATCCCCGGTACTTGTGGTTGTGATCCTAGAATTGTAAAGGAAACCAATAAAAATCCCCAACCACTAAAAGAAAAAGTAGATAAGGGAGAGAGGTAGGGGAATATAAAACTAACCTCCACCTACTGAAGAATCAATTCCTTCAGCCTCCATGGTGATATCATCACCCAATAAAGAAGGTACTATATCCTTGAGAAGTAGTTGAGACCTAGAGTCAGTTTGAAGCATTTGTGGCTCGGGTTCATGCCCAACCAGATCAGAAAACTATAAGGAAGCCTCCATCAGATCACTTACTGAGATTAGGATTTCAGGGATAATCATACCGAAAAAAGGTGAGATGGTTTTCCATAAAATTATAGGGGTTGGGATCATGGACTCTTCTATGATCAGAAGAAATGTCATAATAGCCTGTTCTAAATTCTAAAAAGTCAGGATAGTGGCCTTCCCTATGTTTAAAACCTCTGAAGAAGTAGGATCAGCTTTTTCGGTTGAAGTATCTACTTCCAAAGTCATTCTCTCCATGAGGGTGGTGTCCAGCAAGTTTGGAGCAGTTTACTCCCCAAAACTGGGGAGCCATTCAATGTCCTGAGGTGATCGGGAATCCTTTTCCAGATCAGCTGTTGTTTTCAAGGTCATCTTATCTTCCTCCATGGAAGCAAGACATGCAAGTTAGGTTGATACTTCAATATCTAAATGATCCTCCATCATTGGGGAAAAAATCACTTGATCTAGGGAAACCAAAGTTGTTAGTAGCTCTTCTTCTATCATAGAAGGGATATGAGTCGTAGATTCTTGGGAAACTGTCTCTTGGATACTTGTTGGTCCTACATCAAAATAGGCATAAGAAAATGGTTTAGCAAGATAAAATTAATGGTACAATGATTAGATAAACAAGTGTGGTAGTTACTAGTAATCCCCTACTTCATAGGATTCTATAGTTGAGATACCTACTGGCATTTCATGGTATTCCATGGGGAAGGATCATAGGAAGGAATATCAATCGGATCCTAAGGATTAAATGCCCCAGAAGGGTCCTCAATGACTACCTCCATATGTTCAGCAACATGAGGAGAACCTTCCCCAGCAACCCCCACATCCGAATATACACGTTATCCAGCCATAGTGCCTATGGGGGTGTATACTAGGGAAGGATCCATTTCCCGAGACTCCTCAGGCTCCTACAAAATTAAATAAGGGAATGTTTATAATCATCATAGAAAATGGAATTAATGTTAGGTCTTGTGGATCAAACCACCTCTCCCTCAAAATCCATCGGTCGTAAGATTACCACCATCCATGGTACTTCATCGGACCAATGATATCTATTCTTGGGATCATGGAGGCATTAGTTCTTTTCACTCTAATAAAGAGCCAAATCATCAGGTTATTCTTCAGCAGAAAAAAAATAAGGGGAAATGGCTCCCCCAAAACCTAGAAGGTCAAAGAATATTCTTTGAATTAGCCTCCAAATGTCATCATTGGAGGCATTCTCCCTCAACTCATCCTAGACCCTCCAAGCATCCAAAAAAGTGGCTGTAATAGGGATGGCCATCATTGGAGGATCGAACTAGGGAAGGGAATCATGATTCATTAGTCGTAGTTCCTTCCTAGGTGCCTCTGCAGTCATGAGACCTTTATGATATTAATGATTACGGGAATCTAGTCATGAGAAATGATCTTCTCACACCTTAGCTACAACAGGTGAACCAAAAATACCATCACCCTCTTCATTGGACTCTGGCCATAGCAACGCAAGTACACGATGAGTGTATTTTCAACTATCATTATGAGCATAAATTAGGTTTTCGGGGTCTTGAAGGTAATCCCCACCCTCTTGGGTTCCTCATCCTATGAAATTTCAATAGGTGTCAACACATGGCCAAGATCGGTAAGGGAAACCACCCTCTCTTAGAGGAACTTCCACAAAGAATGAGGGGACTGATCATGGAAAGACTATCGAACCTTCAAGATATCCCATTACCTCCAAGACATTAAGAAATTAGCATCATATGGTATGGGTGGTTGGTCTATAATGGAAGCCTCAACAGCGGTTGAGAACACACCCAAAAGTCTCAAGA
Organism: Viscum album; assembly: GCA_963277665.1. Classification (NCBI taxonomy): domain Eukaryota; kingdom Viridiplantae; phylum Streptophyta; class Magnoliopsida; order Santalales; family Viscaceae; genus Viscum; species Viscum album. Next base: position 1,284,506,122 of record OY728136.1, on the reverse strand, counting down.
CCTTCCATGGGAGGGGACCAAGAGGATTCAGAAGAACTTTCCCAGGTCGGGAATTCACATTAGTTTCCTTCTTCTTACCCTTCACCTTAGCCTTAGACACCTTGGGAGTTGTAATAATGGAAACTAAATTTGACAAAAGACCAGTTAGATATGATTTAATCAAGGAATCAGTGTAATCTTTCGTAAGGAAGGGCACATAACCCTTAGAATCTGGGAACTTAACCTTGCACTAGATATCCTCTCGAGTGAACATTAGCCATAACTAATGGGCTATCACGATATTTTTCTCCCAACAGGTGTTGTTAAGAGTTGAGGGACACCAAATTTTAATGTATTTAAACTGATGGATGAATCTGAAAGGTGATCATCCCTCATAGATAAGTTCCCCATCAATGTGGGGGATCAAGATACCATCCCTCAAAGAAAAGAGGTACCATCGGTTAACAATCTTTTCGGATTCGGAATTCATGATGGTTCTAGTGGGTGAATCATAAAGAAGATATCTGAAGTGATCATGGTAGTTGATTTGAGCCATTATTTCTTGATCATTCTTTTTAGTTTGGTCTTCCTTTTTATCTTGTAAATCTTATTCTGCAGGCATAACTCCACTAGTGCTATGATGATGTGTCCAAAGAATAGAGTAAGGAATCAAAAAGTAATTCATAAGTGTGTAGCCTCCCATGTGGTATGTTTCCCAACTCTATAGAATTTGGAAGGGACCAATCATATTCTAAGGTGACTTTCCTTCATTGATCTGGCCTAGTAGGTGGTAAATTTTTTCCAATACAGGAATGTCCTGGTTGATACATTTGTCGGTGGACATCTGAGCCACCATGACCAAGGTCATGACTCTAATGCCCCTAGAATCTCATGCTGGTAAGATCCATCTTCTCAAAAACATGTCCAAGAAGGTCTCTAACCAAAATAAACAATCCACTTTAGGGATGAGTTCCCATCCCTATTCACGGAATCAACCCTCCTCTAAGACAGGCCAGTAGGTGCCTGATTTCCTTCGAGTTTCCTTAAATGGAAAGGACCTAGGTCTATGCATAAAAATATTTGGTCCACTCTACTTGAAAAAGAAACTAATCCACTTCGAGAGTGATATGTATTGTTTTGGAAAGAATTCATCATCCTCTTAAAGTTTCACCGCTTGAGAAATGAGCATTTTAGCCAAAGGATGATTCCACTCCTCATTTTCCTAGGTGGAAGCCAGGAGTAGAAACTTTTCATACATTTCCATGATGATGGGGTCCCCCAAAATCATCCAAAAATCCCAAAGGTTGATGCCGACCTCCCCATGAGTTAAATAGAATGTATTGGTGTCTAAAATCCACCTTCTCAAAAGTTATGAGATGAGGGAGATGGTTCGATGAGTATAGGTCTGGGACACCCAGACACCCTCATATAGCCCCATGTTATGTATTTTGACCAAGAATTTCTCACAACATTGATGAACTGAGAAGATCCACCCCCAATCTATGCCAAATGAAACTTTATAGATAAGGTCCCATCAGAATGACCATCCATGTTGTTCACTTTCTATGGTCCTCTGGGCAATGCTATGATAACAAAGGGCCATCTCATCTGGCTTTCATCGTGACCCCTCCAATGTCTGCAGGTCATAGTTCAACAAGGAATCAATAGATGTAATCGTGAATGGTCCTGTTAACGAGATGAGAGCCTTAGGGATGGTGCTGCTAAATATCCTAGCAGTGGGTTGTTCAACCACACAAGGCTTTATAATAGGTGTGTCAGATAGTAGGCCAAATCTGTAAATGGGTATCCTATATGAGATTTGATATTCCTTTTGACCCGTGGTAAGTAATTTCTCTAAAGACTAATGTAGTGGGGTGATAGTAATTTTGTCATTTATAGAAGTTTCTATTTCCTTCTGACTTTCATCGACAATCGAAAGGGGAGTGGAAGTAAAATCAGCAATGGTAGCATGAGGAAGAGCCATATCCATCCTACAACAAAAAGTCCATTCAAAAGGGTCAGTCCAATTAAAATAATTAGGGGAAAAGGAAAAAAAAATCCAAAGGACTAAAGAATTCCACCCATCACAAGACTCCATGTACTATATCCTAGGAATGGTTCATGAAATGCATCCCATGTGAAATATCAGTATGTGGAATGCCCCACAAGAAGATAGACCATGAAGTGTTGGCCAGTGGGTCGATTGGTTCACAAAATGGTAAATCCACGTACAAAGCCCCATTGTGCGGATGTTTGAAGTTCATAACTCATGGATTTATGATCTAATTTGAAAATTTGAAGTTCAATTAACTGGATTTAATTTTATGTTCATAGGATGGAGAGTCTTTATAGCGTCTTGCTACACAGAATTTCATACTTATGTTTTAAAATTCCATAGCTTAGTTCTAGAATCCAAAGGACAGTTTGCGACAGAGGAAATAGTGAAGAGTAAGTGGTTTGCAGAACACAAGGCACAGTTTGCATATGAATAAATTTTTGAAGAAGCTGGTACATTGAGGCAATGAAAGCTGATAATGTTTTGTAAATCACTTTTCATCGGTAAACTCTATAAAAGAAAAATGGCCTGGGCCCCCTATATATAGGCATGGTCCACAAATAGGCCCATATTTCTACCACAAACCAGTTTTGTCTGGGACCATTTTCTATATCAGAATAGCCTCATCTACATTTTGACCAGACCCCATTTCAGTGGAGGGAATTTGTGGGGTCCTGAAAAATTTTATAAGGGAAATAAAATTCTCCCATAAAATTGATTAACGAAAGGGATGAATGTGAGGATGAAAATTAGATTAAAATAATGAAGGAATCCAATTTGGAAAAGGACCCAAATTAGTATGCATACTGGTTATTGGGAAAGGTCTGCAGAAGGCAAAGACCATGAATTGAGCAGTATGAGGGTGGTCTGCAAAACGTTGTCCCACAAAGCATTGGCTAGAAAACCAAGATGTTCATGGAATAGATGAGGAAAGTTGTTGGTCAACCATGAACCACATCGTTGGTAGAATAGAGGTGGAGAAATTCCTCCTGCAAACCACGTCATCGAAAAAAACATGATGGAGAGTTACAACCCTGCATACCATCCTTGCGGACTGAGTAGTTCGTGGATGAGTCAATACTGACAGCGCCCCACCAACCACATCGTTCGAAGAATTGAGGTGGTGATTTTAGCATCTATGAACTGCAAACATGATAAACCTTGGTTGAAAGAGTCATCTGTGGGTCAGATTATCCCTCCATGGGATTTCGAAAAAGGTTTTGTGTGACTGTAGATACAACCTCCTCGACACTCTATAAAAAGGACCCCAAGGGGAGTTGTGAAAGGGATAAAATTTTTGGGGGAGATGAGATTCTACGAATAGAAAACTTCAAAGGAAGAAATTTGGTGAATTACGAAACCACAAATGGTTTCCAGTTGGTACAAACATGTTGTGAACCATAAAAAGAAGACAGTATAATAATATGGGAAAACTGTGAAACTAAAAGGTTAACTGAGATCCATACTCCCTACAAAGTTAAACTCCCCATGAATTGTGAGACTAATTCCCCCTTTTTCAATCTAGTGTACCATATAACACATATCTATGTGAATGAAAACTTACCCGATGTAGCATCCTCCGCACTGAAGGAATTTATCACCGTATACCACCATGACATGCGAATGGAGCCTAAGGCCATTTACAACTGCAGTATGTGGACCACAACCAGATTCGTATACTAGCTCGGTACGCGGACCATGCCCAAATCCTCATACCACCCCAGTACACAGACGACCCTTACACCTGCATAGAAAAACTCTATGCAGAAGGTACCCCACCCCGCATGAACAAATGGTATGGAGATTCAGGAACCTCTAGGATCTCCATGTTTTGATACCAATTATACCCGTAAGTTTTCATCCCATAATCTAATTACCCTCCGTGAACTAGTCCATAAGGCTTAGTGAAAATCCTCTTCCAAATATGATGGACCCATATGAACAGACCATCAGGCGCATTAGCATTCCCTTCTGAGTATACATACCCATGGTAAGTGGGGTCACAAAAGTGGTCCCTACATCGGTATAGACTCCAATAATTTTCTTAAGTCTACATTCCCATGATAACCTGAAGTACAACATTGGGTTACTAATATGGATATCCATGTTCTAGGGATCAAGGGTAATAACATTATTTTCCATTCAATGATGGATTTCGATAAGCCAATGAAATTATGATCACTTTTCCTTTCGATGGGAAGAAACATTCTGCCCCTTTCCCATAACACATTCTTGGGTATCCCTCTTGTAGTAAGTTCATAGACTTTCGGGATGGACCTAGTGACCTTCACTCTAATTTCACATTAAAGGGTTCATTACTCCGCACCCTCATCCACCGTCGCCCCAAAATCTTGGGTCGTGAGATCCTCCTTTTCCCCCAACAAAGAAAGATAAAGTGTGACTTTGTTGAATCTTTCACAGCCTCTTGTTTCTCACACCGATCATGACTGATGTGGGCTTAAAGGACTGCGATAATATGAAATTGGCACAACCCACAATGAACTATGAGAACTGTGATTCCCAACCCTACTGGGATACGTAGGAAGACTTTACCTAGGCCTAAGCTTCATACCATCTCATCCACGAAATGAGAGATCATGTCCCCTCCAAATGGGAATATTCCATGTGTAAGACCCAATCAAATCACAACTCAAACAAAACTATAATGGATTTGATTCATAATCAACTAGGATATGTAGGAAGCCTCCCTAAGGTCTAAACCCAATATCCAAAGCACCCTAGCATTCTTTGGGACATGTTTCTAATGGGGTCATATTCCTCCAGGACACCATATATTTCCTGAGCATCTTGGTCTCAGCATAAGCCTCACATTGGATCTTGACTAGGAACCTTTTTCCTAGACGTCCTTGCCGCAAAACATTAAACTACACGGATGGGTCCTTTTCCCATGACCCTAAAAGGTAATGTGACCAGTTAAGTGAGACTGAACTACATGAGTTCTGATTCCTCTCAAAAGGATATGTAGGAAACCCATATCATGGGTTCTATCCCTATATCGAAGAAACTTCCCTTCTTCTTGGATGATGTTAAACTCCAAAGAGCCTCATCATATGGCTTAGACCAGTGTTGTCTCAGTAATTCCCGACCCATGCACATATATGGTTAATCTTGCAACCCAGGGGAAACCCACAGGCACGTAATTCAAGAAAGAACTAAGGATTAACAAACATGTTAACATTGATTAAATATATAAGAGAGTTTCATAGTAAGAAATAATCCCCCCCCCAAATGGTGTGATGAGATCGACCTTTCACCCTCTTGACCAATGGAGTCCTGACGTGTCGTTGGCCAAATATTCATCCAATGAGAGCCTTCCTTTGGAGAGAAGGTCCATGAATCATGGATACCAGGTCCTTTAGGTGTTTCTAACACCATAAATAAGCTCATTGGAGATGATCTGAGTACATCGTACCCGATGTGGACCGATTGCACACATACTCAAACCCCTTTCAATTGCTCGCCCAAACCATTCAACTGTGGCACCTCCATTGTAAAATAAAAAGGACACATTCCCTAGGCCTGGTGAAAATGTCTCACCAACCAAGATGGTTCATGACATGATTCAGGTGTCCATTGTGGTTTGATGCAAATCAGGATGAAACATTTATCAAAGGTTTAATACTTTTTAGTTCATTTAATAGAAACCTGCATCACAAAAATGAACACTAAATATTAATTTTTTTTAAAATAACATTGAAACCATAATGGTTACCTATAGTAACACATAGTTGGGTTTCTATGTATTAGAACATAGGTGGAAAGTCAAAACATGGACATGGAAGAGAAATCTTACCATAAAATTTGGGAGGAGAGTGATATAGAACTTGGTTAGGAGAAATTTAACAATAAAAAATTCATATATTTTCTATTATCTAAGGGACCATTTGATTCATCACAAAAGAATGTACTAGGATTAACTTTTTGATTTTAGGATATTTTCCCTAAGGTTGAAGAATTTTCATGAGAAGTTATACTTACTTGATTTCATTACATTTCATAGGTAAAATTTCACCCTTTGGTCATGTCTTAGACAATTTAAACTTCACCTCTTTCTCTAAAAAGGAAGGTAAATTTTTCATTCCTGAACCTCTAACAGACCATGAGATCCATGATAAGTCATCTCATCTCTCTTCAGTTACCATTAACAGAAAATTGTTAGAGAAGGTTATCCAATATGCCTAAATCCTCATGTGGTGAGATAATAATTTAATCTATCAAAATTCATCCAATGTTTAACTTAAACATCCCATAAATGGTTAACCTCATAACACATTCGAGTGATAAAAAATACAAAACTTTGTAAATAATTACACTAAGTAATATTATCATTGATCCTTCATGTATCAGAAAGTATCTATTGGTTGTCGCATTCCAAACATGTGAATACCCTCATCTTATATTCTCTTGAAACATGGAAATAACCTTGATTACTATAAATACTTTCAGAAAAAGTTCATGCTTCCATATTCCAAAGGTTACTGGATATATTCCTTAAATACAAGATGTCGTAAACTTTATCCATGATGAAATAGACCTTTTTTTCAACAAATCAGTAATTAGATCTTGGGTAATCAGTGCTATACAGTTAACTTTATCCAAATAAATCATCTCTTTATCCATGCTAAACATAATTTTTTCAACATCTGGATCTCATTATGGGTTTCCTTAACTTAATAAAAATATCAATTTTCTAAGTATTCATCACCATTAAATATATTCCTTTCATTCCATAATGAAAAATTATTCTAAAAATACTTATATATTTCATGATTAATATAACATAATCTTTGAATTCCAAAGCATAAATACTTCCTTCATCTAACTTTATTCTTAAACCATTACTCAGGATTCATAAACTTATTCCTTATGACCAATTTCCTAGAATATGAAATATGAATTATGTATTAAGGTTCCACAACATCAATCTAATCATGATTCTTATGTTTAATGTAAGCAATACTGTAATAACATCACATACCTTTTCACATATCGTTTATGGTCTCTTTATCTTTAGAAGTATAACCAATACACACATCACCTTCCTAATTATATTTAGAAGATTTCCACTTCCGAAATTTATTATCATAATTCCCATAATTTATATATCTAAAACATTAAATGTTAACCATGTTCCTTATAGTTCTCTCCATTTACTTAAACCAAAAAGCACTGGGTGAGAAAAACATATCACAGAAGAAAGCCACATAATCCTGAAAATTTACTTATAGTATTTATAAATCATGAAACCTAATTTTTAATTGACCACAACATAACTTTATCTTATATTATTCATAGTATTATTCTATTCAAATCCTTCATGATGCTTCATAAAGAGTTTCTGAATTTATAAAGCATATCCCCCGGAAGTGCCAAATAAGGTGTGTAACAAGGCCCGTTGTCATGTACCAGGTTACATCATGTTAGGCCTGACACACCTTTTTAGAATTGTTAATCCTAGGTATATTTGATTCAGTTACACATACAATTGTAGTATCGATATATGGATGTAATGCTAGGAAACCACTCACTCTATACTTACTAAAATTCTAGGATATTTTCCCAAACATTATATCATCCTTAGACTGATCCTTATAGATATCCCTGGACATATCCTTAAAGATATACCAAGGGATATCATGAATGTTTTATCATCCTAATTTCTAAAGGTTGACTAAACCTTAACTCTAATACCAACTATAACAACCTAGGCTTAATGTACATAGATATTACATCACTTTTGTGGAATAAATTATACAATACACAAACAAACACCCAAAGACCATATTAGTTTAGTGGATTTTAAAACATGTAAACATAAACCCTGGTACATAAGTGTGCTACATTATATCCCACTAGGTTCTTCATGACTAGAACCCTTCTTAGACAAATCAAACAGAATACCTATTTTCATAACTTTGGGAAGGAAATATAAAAAGTGGAGATCTTAGATACTCAGTAAGGGTAAAAAAGGGATACATATAAGAATGAACATGGACATAGGGGTATGATAATTGGATCATAACATTATAATATCATACCCATCATATAATAAGATTAGAAACATGAATCATGGAATAATTCTTGGTATTCATAAGACATGAATCACAAGGGAAAAAAGAGCGTAAACATATCAAAAGAATTAGACTTGAAATTTATATCATACACATAAACATAGAAAATAATATGTCAAGGCGACCTACCAAGACATTAAAAACACGTTCGTCTTGGGATAATAACCCATGTACCTACTTCAGGATTGGTATTTTCTCATGTGTACCCTTTTTTTGGTCATAGTATGTCCACATGTGTCCCCTCTTGTTTCGAGCATAATATTCCCTCTTGTTTCATTCGTGGGATTCCCTCCAATGTTCCATATTATTTTAGGATTTGTATACCCTCCCATTTACCCTATTTGGATCATAAAATGCTTATCATTTTCCAATGTATTGGAGGATGATATAGGTCCCACCCATCAGATAATAACTTCATGCATACATGTGCCATAAGATAATAAAACTTACATCATATCTTGACCGATAAAATGATATGGGTTTAATAAACATAATATCATAACCCATGAAATGAAGTGGTTATCATAAAATTATTTTATATAATAACCTATAACATAGAGATATGTTTAATTTCATCAAATCATAACCCATGAAAAGAAATGGGTTTCAAAAACATATAACCCGTGGAAGAAGAACGGGTCTAAAAAACATAAAAAAATAAACCATTCAAGAAATAATATGAACGGTATTATAATATCCTATTCTAGTAAATAATAAACTATCACAAATTATGACATCTTATATAGAGAAGGATTTTGAAATATCACATGAAATATTTCTTAAGGAATATTTACTTTCTTTGAAAATAATTTTTGTAAAACCATTTCAAAAATCCTTTTCTTATAAAGAATGATTTACCATTTCAATTAAAAAATTTCTTGAGAGAAATATCCTTTATTCATTGAGATATTAGTTTTTAAAGCATACAACCTTTTGAAAACCGTTTTCATTAAGAATTCTTCAAAAATATAGAAATAATGCTTGAAATTATTTTGAAAAAACCTTTTCCTTGAAAACTTATAAATTAAGCTTCAAAACATTTTAAAAACCTTTTTATTTGAAAACACATTGATAATTTATAAATAAATATTGAAAATGTTTTGAAAACCATTTATTTGAAAATACATTGAAAAAATATAAATAAAACTTGAAAATGTTTTGAAACCCATTTCGTTGAAAATACATTTAATACTTATAAAAGATGCTTGGAAAATCATTTAAAACAATAATTGTTTTTTGGAAAAACATTTTTATTACAAAGATATTTATAACTATAAATTTATAAAATTTTAGGAAAAAAATTGTTTTAAAAAAATTTGTATCCTTTTAATGGAATCTTTAAGGTAATTATGGTTATGAAGATAAATAAATTCGTACATGCCAAACATTTCTTTTGAAACGTAAAAAGTATTAAAAAAGTTCCTCAACTGGAAAATGACAAGAAGACTCTTTTCTAAGAACCATTTTGTTTTAAAAAGGTAAAACATGGGTGAAAATTTATTTTAAATATAATAGGAGAATAATATAATATTTTTGGAAACCATTTTAGAAAAAATTTCTTTGATTGAACACAAGTTTCCAGCCGAAGAGAGAGGTAAATTCAAACTTTCTTAAAGACACTTTCTTGATCATATTATGTATCAATGAGTTGAAATATGGTACCATTACTTTGATATGACATGAATAATCATAGGTTAAGAAAATTATTGAGATTTACTGTGATATTTATTATAATATTTCATAAATGGAATCATAATCACAAAAAATCTTGATAAATGATGAGATTGTTTTAATAAACTCTTACATCTTGGTAAGTTTTAATCATACTCCCCATGTAAGAAAATGAAATTAAATGAAGATTAAAATATAATTAAAATAAGTTTATTCATGATATAGCATTTCTAATGGAATTATATACACCTCAAAAAATAATTTTGGTTCATAAAAAAACAGGTTTCTCAAAGAAGGAAAATTGAGACAAACCTGTCTTACCAATTTGGGATCTTTTGAAAAATTAACCCCATGAAAGAAAAATCATATAATGGATATTTAAATACCAATATATTTAATAATAATATTCATATAATACATTCATGGTCAGTATACACACCACCCAAATGAAATAAGAGGTTAATAAGGCATGAATCTCATGAAAATAAAAAGTGATATGAAATTCCCGTACCTTGTGTCTTGACTATCATCGTACTCATTCAAACCTCCTGTATAATAAATATAAGTTTATTATACATCTATAAAATGACCATATTATTTTATATAATACCATATATGGTTTTATTATGACTTTATATTACCCTCTTATTAATAATTCTATGTTAAGGTTACCCTTCAGGTAATATTTTCTTTGTTTTTCACATATGTCTTAATTTGTTGTATCTTTGGTCCTTATAAATATATAATTATTTAAAGAATGTAAATAATGATAGAAATATAATTTATATTCATTAAATTTGTATTATAATAATATGTATAATATATAAGTATGAAATGGAATACACAGTTCATGGAGACGGTACGTCGTACGTACACATGAACGTTATTTTTGTTTTATTGTCGTATTGAAAGAAAGAGAGTAAATAACATATATATATATATGTATATATAATTATTCAAATATAAGTATTCTATCATATATATCATATTTGTTTACTAAACCCAACCTTTACAAATTCCATGTAAACTGTGAAAGAATCACATCACTTTGAGGGGGCGGTAGTCAACACTTCCTCAAACAAAATTATTGTATTTACACAAAACTGATAGTATAAGGACATGTGTTGTAAAATAACTAAATAATATTAATGAAATAATAAATATCAAATATATTATATATAAAAATATTTTACATCATAATTCCCATCATGAGAGGTGGTAAACGAATAATGAACAATCATTGTTTCGTGAGACGGTAGTTCGCTGTATACATAAACAGTATGTTCATTACTCATTAAAAGGAAGTGTGTGTAAGTATAGGTTGAAAAATTAATTTAAAAAAATTAATTATATTTATTATACTGGTGTTTTTATATAATAGTGAAACAAATAGAGTGGAGGGGTGGAAAACAAATAAAAAATAAAGGTGCTTGAGGGAGGTATCACATCTTCCTTGGGTAACTCCTTTTAGTTTTCACCAAAGGGATTACTTGGATTTATTTCTAAAAAAAGGTAGTATTCAATGAGTAAGTGAGGGATGTTTTTAATTATATTGGGATGATCTTGTATGAACCTAAGTGGTTTTATTTGTGTGAGGAAGTGGGAGAGTGCTTTCCTTTTCATAGTGGAAGGGGAATGGAACTCTAGTAAATACCAAAAGGTATTCATTAATTGGAGGTATAACTCACATAATTTGCCTCCAAAATGGAAAAATAATGTATTAAATGGTAATAATGGTCTATAAAAACTTCTAAAACGCAAAAATATAATAATTTAAATATTTTTATTCCTTAACATCTAAGTTTCCCCAATTTTATCATTTTGATTTTTATTAAAGACTCCAGTTTTATAACCTTTGTAGTTAAACCATTAAGACTAAATTAAATTGGTATTTTTTTTGAATATATATATCCAATTAATTATAAATATTATACTTAAATTAAAAAAATAAAAAAATCATGTTTTTTGGAAATTAATTTTAAAACAAACACAAGTGACGCGCATAACACTGCTTAAACTCAGACCATGCTAATAATGTATTTACAATCTATGGGTTAATATGTTAATTATAAAAGATAAATTGGTACCTTAATCGATCATATTTAGTATTTATTAACACTTAAAATTCACTTTTAATAATATATGAATTTTATTAAATTTAAATCATTTAAAAAAAATTGTTGTAAAATAATATTAATGTAAATTTTGAGATTATTTATTTAATTTTAATTTTAAATCATAAAAAAAATATTATATTTAAAATATATTAAGTTAATATCATTTTAAAATGATATTATCATCTAAAAACTAATTATAGACAATAATTAAATCAATTTATTTCACTTTTAATATTTATATTATCATTTATTTTAGTTTATTATTAACTAAATAATAACTATGTTGGTGTTTCTTAAGAAATTTAAGTAACTAAATAATATATAAAAAATAATAATATATTACTATGATAAAAATAACCATTTAATATTTCAAAAGAATATGTATAACCGAAAATATGATGTTTTGTACATATCTCAAAGTTTTATAAATGTTGAAGGTAAGAAAATTTCTCTTTTTGTCTTTTTCCTTACTGAACCTTTTATATAGGGAAATTCTATTTAATAATATTAAAATAACCCATAAATTTAAAATTAAGAGGGGATACGGTCAATTTATTGTCATAAAATTTATTTTGGACAAGTGTCCAGGTAATTTTGGTTCTTAAGATTAATCTTTATTCACTTATTAAGCTTAACTTTACCTTAATCACTGTAATTAATTTTAATCAATTTCACTAACATTTTTGGTGAAAAATTAAGCTGATCTTATTAGAAAAAAATATATTATATTTATTACAACATTTTATTTCTATTTTTATAAAATTAAAATCACATAAGTGGGAAAATTAATTTTAGCGCTAATCTCGCAGATATAGCAAGAAAGCGGGTTTTTAAAGTAAAAACATTCAAAAGTTCAATAAGTGTTTATATCTAATTTAAACATAAAAATGATTCCAATGAACTGAATTGGATTAATATAATTATAATTGATCATGTTTTACTTTATAAAATAATTTAAAATATAATTTAATATAATTATTTAAATGAAGAGGCATTTTTTAACTAAAATATTGTATTTTTCATTATTCATAAAAAATTGACATTTCTCAGAAAAATCACAAAAATTCACCATAAGATAATTTTGACAATATGAATTCATAATTTTTTTATTTTTTAAAATAAAATTCATTAATGTGTCAAAATTTAGTTTTAAATAGGTGCTCTATTAAAAGGTGGTAAAACTCAGTATTGCAAGTACCATATGCTAATCTATGTGTTATGCGTACAACAAGCTCAAAATTTTGTTATATATAATGGAATAAAAAATGAATTTAGTATTTCATGAAGTGAAAAAATATCAAAAATATTAAATTAATTCAAAAAAAATCACAAAATATCATGTTATTATAGAATACCTCAAACATCACACCATATTCAGGAAACTAAAGAATTGGGTCACTTATCAATGAATTCTTCAAGTAGTTGAATTATTATTAACATTTATCAATCCAAGTTAAACCCTGGTCTATTTGAATATTGTCTTCTAATTGGAGTGAAATATTACAGAAATCAGACATAAACCTCTGATAATAACTCATAAGACCAAGAATGTTGCGGACCTCAACCTCATTCTTGGGTGTTTACCAAGAAACAACCCCCTCAAACTTTTATGGATCCACCACTACTCCGGGTTAAGACACCATGTTCCCAAGAAAATTCACCTCTCACATCCAGAATTTATTTTGAATAATTTCCCAAAAAATAGTGGTGTTGAAGAGTTCTAAAAATGATCTACAAGTCCTCATCATGCTTCTTCTATGATATTGATTATGTCAGAATTTAATCAATGAAAAAAACTATGTAATAGTCTAGGAACTCATCAAATATAGAGTTCATGATCACTATGAACATAGTTAGTGTATTCAAGACACTTAATGAAATGACTATAAACTCGAAGTGCCAATAACAAAACCAAAAATTTGTGTTCAAAATATCTTCCCACTTCAATCTTAGATGACGATATACAGACTGTATATCAATCTAAGAAAAATAGCTAGCACTCATCAACTATTCAAAGGGATCTTAAATTCTCAAAAGAAGGTATTAATTCATGATCATCACCTAATTCAACCTTCCATCATTTATGCACAACCTCATACTACCATCCACTTTTTTAGTGAATGAAATTGGAGTTCCCTATAGTGACACACTAGGCCTGATGAATCCTTTCTACATCAGATCATAAAACTGGGTCCTCAATTCATATAACTCATAGGGTACAAATCGATATGGATCCATCATGATTAGTGTAGCACTAGACTGCAACTCTATGCCAAACTCAACATCATTTTGAGTTCTTAGTGTTAGAAGTTACTCTGGGAAAACATTCAAAAAATCTATAACAATTTGAGAGGACCCCACCACATGATCTATCATTGGATCATTCAAAGAATTAATCATCAAGTAAATAAAAGTATTTGATTGACTACCACCTATTTGGAAACCTCACTCACAATAGAACACCACACATCATACTTCCACATCAGAAAACTGATATCACCTATAGAAATAGTCATCCATAATGTAAAAGGAAAGCAACCAATAAATTTAAAAAATTAAATAATATGGTTGTATCTCTATCACAAATAAATATCCCAATGATTCACGCAACCCCATAATCATTCTGCATTATTTATTCACAAAAAACTCAAGCCTTTGACTAGAGTGGATAATAATAGGGGTACAAGAATCCTCTCCACATCAAGTCCAAGTACTTAGGCCAAGTTGGGTGTTACAAAGAAGTGTGAAGATCTAGAATAAATACACATAAATTATAGTATATGATAAACTAATCTTACCTCAAATGACCTTTGGGACCTCTAGAACTGGAGCCTCTATCACATGCATCTGGCCTCGGTCATATCCTCAGCCTTGTTATGGATAGAATCCATTTCCACACTCTAGTATGAGATTTTTATGGTGAGGGAAATCCTCATTCTACCCTATTCTAACTCCACCTCCTCCCAGATGAGCATAAGATTACTGAATAAACTATTTAATATAATCCAAAAGGACCTAATTCTAAAATTTCCTCAAGTGAAACTATTATTACAACTAAAAGGGGTCCTGACTACCAAATCCAAATTTTCCCTCTAAGGATGGACGAAACTTCCACTAACAGTGACCATGACCTCTATAGACATATAGAAACAAGATATCTCCTAGAAGAAACATGAGAACTACTAGGCCTCAAGATATATTTTACTAACTGGTAGGTTTGTTTCCCTAGTAATTGAAACCTCGACTAGCCTATAATATACAACCCTCCATAAGATTATATTCTCCTTGGAGGTCCCTTTTAACTCTTGAATAAATTTGGTCCTAAACACTCAGGAACTCTCCCCATCACCTCTTCCTTTTTCTTCACCTCCAAATACATAAGTAAAGTAAATGGTGAAACTATAAAATAAATGGTTAGGAATAGAGACTCATATAAGAATTGTTCTTGGGGATCCTTATCCCAAATAACATCATGGGAAAGACTCAGAAGGTTCTTCAACTTAATCCCCATCCCATAAATGATCTTGTTACCCTAATAAATATAGATAAACTCTTACCTATTTACAACCTTCACCATCATTGATAATAATGTAGCCCTAAAATCATGTTAGAAGTCATCCTGTAACACATCAGTATCCTTTCTCTCCCTGAGGTAAATCATCTACCACTGATGCACTGCTCCCATCAACTCGCTAACAACTAAGGGAACCCAATACTCAATTCATGATAGAATCAGGCCAAAAAATATCTACAAATACTCTTTCCAATGCACTATTTTAAGATCTAAGACACTACCATCATATATTTCTTAGATCTAAAAATGAATGGTTCACAATGTACAATGATATTTATTATCATCCTTATCAAGATTGGCCTTCTCAAAATCAACAATTTTATCTTTCTCAACCTCCTCAGCTCAGGTCATATGTAGGAAGTGACCAACCTGTATCTATATAATAAAAAAGAGAAACACCTTAGTCCAGTAGTAATGAGTATATTTTGATTCATTTATTTATTCCCAGAACCAACCCATTCAAAATATAACTCAATAATGTATAATGAATTCACCTCCCCTAGTTCTATACCTTGTAAGAAACATCTCCTTATGTAGTACATTTAGAGAGATTAAGGTCCTTGCATCAGATCAAAGGGTCCCAAAAATCTCATGTCTCATCTAGTCTCCCCAAATTTCATCACATACTAAGTTCAGAGAACATTGTTTCCATACTCACCCATGCAGTCTTCACCAGTTCCTTACTCCATAACTCTACCCTATCACTTAACCAACACATTTTATACCACTTTATCATGCCTCCGCCATCTATATGTACCCCTCCTAGGATGGCAATGAAGAGAAGGAGTGACCCCTGAGTCCCACCTCTTGTAGGCCATGAGTTGGCGACAGGAACCAATAGTATAAAACTCTCAAATGGGAGGCACTAGACTCAATATCCTTGGTTCATAAAAAACTAACAACCAATATAACATACTATAAAATAAATAAACCAAAATCCCATATAGTAAATATCTTACAACCATGAATAAAAAATGGACATAAACATCTCTAAAGATAAAACAATACCAAAAGTAAACCCTATGACATCGACTATAACAACCCCTAATTCGATCTAGTACTAAATAGACTGAACACCAAATCCCTCCTCAAAACCTGAATAATAGTAAATATATATGTAGAGTTAGTATAAATTGTATAATCTATAGGATCATACCCAATATAGATCCCAAAAAAGTGAAAAGAGTTTAATAATTCCTCAAAGAACAAAAAGTGGAATTAACCAACACCTACATAGGTCAACCCACCCCCTAACATTACCAAGGATCCCTCACAAAATAAAATATCCAAAATTAGTTAGGTATATAATAATAATGTAGATAAAGGGTCACTACAACCACTTCCCCACTAATTTTCTACTATTTCCCAATGAGAATACATTGTTTACTCTCATACCTTCCATATCCACTAATAATGGCACCAACTATATATCATGTCTCATGGAACTAACAACATATCAAGTTTTCTAACACCAACTACATATATTGTATCATGTAACTAGGGTACTAGGGTATTATAAACATATAAGACATAAACCTCATGCCATCCTCCTACCACACATGACCCCCAGTATATATCTCATAATCCATTGATAGTATCACTAGAAGTTTCTATTGAAGGGGGAGTGGAGGAGAATGGGTAATCATATATTAATATCCTTCCCATCTTGGATGTTAAGGAAAATACCCCCTAGGTATCTGTGGTCAATCAAGTTACCCAACTCAGTTGGGGTGTATAAAAACATTATAAAATAAAGTAAGTATATAGTAGTCTCACACAAACCCATGCCTACGGGTTTATAGATGAAACGCCACCACAACCACCATCAGGTCACTAATGATATCTCACCACTATGTGGTACCTATAATATATAACAACCAACCATAAGCATCACACAATGGTCCAAAACCCAGGTTTCATTTTCCATTATTTTACATAACAAAATAGCTACCAATATTAATTCATTTAGTTATTAGATTTAATTTTCAACAACTATTTATTTAAATTTAAAAATATTTAAATATATAATAATTATTATTCAATTTATATAAAATATATATAAATATACCACTATGTTGAACCACTATATCACAACCAAGTCCACCAAGCAATAATTAACCGAAGCCACCAAACTGTAAACAACCAAGGGCACCAATTTTCAGGCCACCAAGGTTACAAATCCATACAAAACCAAATCCATCGAGCCACACATATTAAGTTTACCAAGATATATGCATCAAGTTATTCATGAAATAGACATAATCAACTTAGTATTTTCATTTATCAGCATTATGTAATTAACCATTTAAAGGGCTTTCTCAATCCAAGCCATCACTATAAGTAATAATCACAGAACAAGAATATATCATGAAATATCATTAGAAAAAAATTAAAACTGGTAATTTCATGTTAATCACACTATCCCCATTCAGTTTCATCAGTCTACTTTACTATCTTTATTATTAAAATTTATACCATCCCCCTAATGGAAAGAAAAAAAATTTTAATCTCAAAAATGCACATAAAAACAAGATAACCTGAATCACTTACTTGGATAAGAAGAATAATCATTCATGCTTCATCCAAAAAAAAGTTGATAGGATGAAATCAACAAGCCTAAAAATAATAGGATAGCCTTAGTTGATTTTATAAATATTTACAGACATTGAAAGGTGAGATTTGGGTCATCCAAACTCAATGGAAATGAAGAGATACTCGAACTATAGAATGAAAATAGTTTTTAAGATTCACATCTATCTCTCAGAGGAAACTACATAAATTTAATCAAACATTTAATATTTTATTTCACATTAATTCCTATTTAATTAAATTACATTAAATTTACTTCACAAGACTCATTTTATGACTCTTAAAATCATGGGAGTCAATATTTATTTTTGTATCTCTTTAGTAGATTAAAAAATTAATTTTTTTCCACATTTAATCCCCCAATTTAAGTTAAAACATTTTGAAAATCGAAAGGGGAGTAAAATTTGATTTTATAGAAATTAATGATACCCCTACATGAGACCTATATGTTTCATAAGGGTGGTATGGTTTTGATCTTATTTGGTAGACCACCCTTACACACGCTTCAGAAATTCCAGATGACACTTACATAGCCTAAGGATTGACAGAGTACCCTTACACAATAATAGAAACTATATACTGGGCATTAAATGGAAAATAAAGTACCTTTATGCAAGATTGAATAAAATTACATTAACTTGACATAACAATGTAACTTATAAAGACCCAGGCTTTTCATACATAAATATTACAAATATCTATGTGAATATTCAATAAAATTCACAAATTTATACTCGAGGGACATAATGGTTAAGTATCATTGTAGAATATGTGTAGAATTTTCTTATTTAATGAAATATCTTCAACACCTCCTATCAAGATCTTCCTATTTTGTACTGTTCATAAACATACCCTACTTAAAACCTTTTTTCATAACCTGGGGAAAGATTCTCAGTAAGGGTAAGCATGGGATATATCATTTTATGATTATATGAAAGAATAATATATGAATAAGGTAAGAGATCTTAAACATATCTTATAAAGCTCAAACCCAACATATCATAGATCATAAACATGATTCATGGAATAGAGCATTATCACTCCAAAATACATGATCCATAAGAGTGTGAAACCATCATAATTCATGAACCATAAGACCATGTCATATAATTGTAGCACAGACATAGTTATATAAACAATTTTATTGCTAAATTTTAACTACCAAGACCATAAAACATATTAGATCAAGACTCATCACCTGTCTCCCATTGTCAATCATGATCATCGGCCTGTTTCCCATTTTGGATCAATCCCATTGGCCAGTTTACCATTTTAGAACAAACCTATCAACATATTTCTTATTTTTATCTCATGAGATATAAATTTTTAACCAATGTATTGGAAGATGATATAGATCCCACCCATCCTTGGTTATAATGTGATCAACATCCTTGGTTATAACATGACCACCATCCTTGGTTATAATGTAGCCACTGTCGTTAATTATAATATAATCACCCTACTTGATTATAACATAAACACCATGAAATAATGAAGACCATAAATTAATACTCCACAAGATAATAAACTATTCATCACATCATACCATATTTAAATAAAAAGATTCTCATAAACATTACTCCCTAAAATAACCCATATAAATGAAATGGGTCTCACAGTCATCTCATCCATTCAACATAGAACAACTCATGGAAAAGGAATGAGTTTTGTAAAAATATCTTCATCATAATCATAAAAAATTTGGATGATTAATATGGATGGTACAATTATATCATATCAAAAATAATTCATAAGTAATTTCAAATGGTGTTATCTTAAATTTAAAATGATTTTAAAATATCACTTCAAACATTTCTTGAGGAAAACAGTCCTTCCACTTGGAAAATCACTTTTTAAAAAAAATTACAAACAAAATTAAAAATAATTTTCATTAAAAAATTGTAATATTATAAAGTAATATTTTAATCATTTATCATTCATGATGATATAAATGTTTTTCCATGTTGTATACTATAAAACACATATTCTTTTCACATTGTGGTAAAATCCAAAAGGACCTTGTTTGGAAAATGACATGAAGATTCATTTTAAAAAATATTATAAAAACTAAAACATGGATATAAATGTATTTAAAAAATAGTTTTATAATATTAGAAACTTCATTTATAACATTTTTTGGAAGACATGGATATTAATGAAAAAGTGTTCTTGACGAAAGAGAAAAATAAAGGTAACTTTTCATACAAACATTATTTTTGTGTATTTAATAATTTAAGAGAATAAAATGAAAATAAAAAATATATTTTAAATAAATAACTATATTATGAGAAAATAAATGAGTTTATTTAGAGGTTTATCATGATATATTATCATTGGAAGCATATCATAAATAATACCATTAAACAATGAGATTGAAACATAAAAGATTTACCATTACAGTATCCTTTGAATCGTAAGCCCCATGAAAGAAATAAAATTATATGGATATTTATACCCCACATTTATCATGATAAGGATCATAAAATAAATTCAAGGGAATTATAAACATAACACAAATGAGATGACTGGTGTATAAGGCTTGTGTCCTGAAAAAATAAATGTGAGATGAAAATCACTTAACTTAAGTCTCGACTTCCTTCATATACATTTTAATCTCATATATAATAAATATAATTTTATTATAAATATAATACAAAACCAATCTAATATGTATCATAACATATATTATTTACTTATGACCTTTTATTACCTATTTATTAAAAATTCCTTATTAAAAACATGTTTTACGTAATATTTTATTTGTTTTTCAACTATGTTTTGGTTTAGTGTTTTTAATTATTTTAATTTTATCATGAATAAATAATCTCAAAAATTATAAAAATTATATAAATATCATATATATTTATTACATATTTATTTTTAGTAATCCAATAATGTTAGAGATAAAAAATTAATTACACTGTTTATGGAGATGGTAGGTCGTATGTACGTATAAACCTTGTATCAATTTTCTAGATGTGTGAAACGAAATGAAGGTAAATTATATATTAACATTAAATAATATTTTTTATGTAATATATATCACATATTTATATTACCCTTATTCTTATTACCTTCCATTGAAAGTGTAATTTAATAAAAAATCACATCACTTCGGGAGGTAGTAGTTCATTGTACACACAAGCAATGTAATAATTTTCCCATGGAATGGAAATTAATAAGCTATATGTGATATTATAATTACATAAGTATAATTATTTAATAAATATAATATAAATATGTTAAATCCATCATTATTTCTATTTGTGAGAGGTGGTTATGGAAAATGGATTACATCGGCTGGTGAGGTGGTACTTCACCGTACACATGATTGATGGTTTCGTTTCTCATTTGATGGAAGAGGAGATGGATATAGGTTATTACATAAATATAATAACATATAATTTTATTTTATATAATATTTTTATTATATTGGATTTCATAGGACATGAATGAAGGTGGTAATATAATAAGTAAAAAAGAACGATCTTAGAGAATACAATTTCCTTCGCTTAACGAAACCACCTTTGGATCTCTTATTAAGGGTCTTGGGGATGGTATTTTGGGAAGACTAGAATATCTATAACATGTATAAGGATGTTTTGGAGAGATTTTTTTAGGGTTTGTTATCTATAGGGCTTAATAAGAATGAATAATTTAGGGGAGGAAGTTTCCTTTTATAATTGTGGAGGAGTGATATTTTTGTAAATACCCAAAACGTTTCAATAATGGGAAGTCAGACTCACCCCAAGTGCCTCAAAATTTTATAATTGAGGAATTTAAGGTAATATATGTTCAATAGGAACCTCCAAAACAAACAGAAACATGTTTTAAACATGTTATTAATTATCCATTAAGTTTTTTTAATTTTACAATTTATGTTTTCACCACAGTAACTAATTGTTTATTAATTTACCTAGGTAATTTACCCATTAAGATTAAAATTTAAATGATTATTATTAAAAAATTTAAACCCAATGATTATAGATTTTAAATAAAATTTATTAAATAAAAACCATATGTTTTTTGAAAATTAATTTTAGCAAAAGTGTAAGTAATACACAAAACCTTATATTGACTTTAACTACGGTAGTTAATTTTTGACTACTTTGCAATTCATTGTCACTAAAAATTAAATTGATCTTACTACCCAATATTAATTATTAATATTTAAAATATGGAATCCATTTTACCAAATTATATTCATGTAAGTGGCATAATTTAATTTAAAATTAAACTCACAGATGCAACGAAGAAATTTTTTTCAAAAGAAAAAGCTCTCAAAGGTATAAAAGTTTTTACATAAAAATTCAATATGAAATTAATTTCAATTACTTAAATTATATTAATATATATATTATTGAACTAATATTACTTTTAAATCATTTAAAAAAATATGTTACTTTGTAAATAATTTAAATTAAAAGGTATTTGTTTAAATAAAATTATTATTATTTTACTATTCATCAGGAAATTAAGCATTTTAGAAAATTATCAAAAATAAACTCCAAGATAATTTTGATATAAAGATTTCAAATAAAAATTTTATTTTTTAAAATAAATTTTCTAAAATTTTAATAAATTTCTATTATTATTTTTTCTCAATAAATAATAAAAACATTTTTTTAGAAAATATTATTTTTGAAACATTTATACAATTTACAAAAAAAAACTATTTTTTATCAATATGTTTTATTCATATAAAACCATTATAATTAATATTTTAAAAATATTATTCATATTCATACATTCAAGTTCAATGGAGTGGTTATAATGATCATGTTTACATAATAATATTAATAGAATATCACATTTAGTTAAAACTCAGTGTTTCGTGTAATGTAAGATACCAAAGAAATTAAATTTATTTGAAAAAAAATCCTAAAATATTGATATTTGAAATTATATCGAACTTAAAATGAATTTCTCCTTCAAAATTACATCACTTTAGTATAAAAAACTAAGGATACTTCTGCCTTACTACATCCTTAGGTTCCCACATTTCTTCCTCAAGTTGGTGGTTTCACCAAAAAAATTTGACTAGGTTAGTGGTATAGTTTCATTAAACTCTATATATATGATCCAGAATATCCACTATTTTTTCCTCATAATAAAGATCATTCCCAAAAAATAAAACCTATGAGTTCAGTACATGTGACGGATCAGGTATGTACTTTATTAGGAGAGATACATGGAATACATCATCATCCTACGAGAGGTTTGGTGGAAGAGCCAAGTGATAATCTACAGTCCTGATATGACCAAGAATTTAAAATGGGATGAAATATAAAGGGATTATATTTAACTTATTTCTAAATATCATTACCTTTTTCAATAGATATATTATTTGAAACACTATTTCACTAACCTCAAATTCTAGATCACACTGATGATTTTCAACATAACTTTTCTCTAAACATTGTGCTTCCCTTTCATGATTTTGAATAACTTTAACCTTATATAACATTTATTCCTCTATATTTAGTTCTGATATCTTTATTTCTCAAACTTTATCCGAATAGATTAGATTTATACACTTCTTTCCATAGTGGGATTCATAATGATCCATCGGGATTCTCAAGTGAAAGTTATTGTTGTAAGAAAACTCAACTTGAGGAAGGGGTTGATCCCAAAAACCATTAAAATCCATAGAAAAAGATATCAAAATATCCTCTTGGGTTTAAATTCTTCTTTTGGATTTACTATCTATCTGAAGATGATACACAGTGCTAGAATCAAATCCATATCCAGAGCCCACTGAAGACTTATCCAGAACTTCAAGGTAAACCACATATATCGGTTAAACATAATAGAACATGGTACTCCATGAAACCTTACCACTTACTTAATTTATATCCTAGAAAAATTATCTAGATAGATTTATTATATGATAGTGATGAAGTGTTCTAACTTTGTACGGCAATTAACTAAAACCCATATAGCATTATTCTATTTATCTATTTTGTAGTTTACGATGAAAAAATACGTGGTGATGTTTTCCCATTTCAATTCTGGTATGGTTAATGGTTGTAACATCCCCTTAGAATTTTTTCTCTTGACCTTAACTTGTTTATATACCGAGAATATAGATACATATTATTCAATATCTCTCTTTATGTAATACCACTAGAAATACTCTATCAAATCCCTATACATCTTTGTAATTTCAGTATGAATATTGAATGAAAAACTATGAGCCTATTCTAATAGATCAATTAAATCCAATTTGTATAGAACACATACATGGTTCTTAAATATTATAATTCCTTCATAATCAATATTGAACTCATGAAAATTTCTCACCTTCTACTACTCTACATCATCCTTTTTTCCTCTTTAATCTTCACTTGGATAGATAATTGAACACTAATTTGAGAAAGATGGTATTTCTCCACTTCCTTCAAGATTTATAAATCCATATGTTTCAAATCAACAAATATTGGATCTTTTTCGATCCTCATCGTGGATAATCTAACATGATCCTTTCAACTCAAATCATATACCAACTTGTTTGCTTTCCCAAGGTGGTAATTTATTGAGAAGTCATAATCTTTAATTATCACCAACCATCTTCTCTGGTGAATGTTTATACCCTTATATGTGAATATATAATTTTAAATATTTTTATGAATATATATATCACACTATTCTCCATAAATATATTAACTTCATAGTTTTAATGTAAAAATTACTGTAGCTCGCTCCAAATCATGAGTTGGGTAATTTTTCTCATGAAGCTTCAATTTTAATGAGGCATAATCTATAACCATGTCATTATATATGAGAAATCAACTCAATACCTTCTTGGAAGAATCATTATATATTAAAACCCCTTCTCTACTACATGGTAATGTAATCACAGGTATGCTGACTAATCTTGTCTTCAGTTCCTTGAAATTTTCCTCACATTCACCCACCCATAAGAACTTGGCTCCCTTTTTATTTAACTTGGTATGTGTATTATATAGTTGTGAGAAATTATCCACAAAACATTGATAATATACACCCAAACCAAGAAAAATTTGGATCTTAATTACTATGGTTGGCATAGGACAATGTTCAATATCCTTTTTCTTTAAGGGATCCACCGATATACCCTTACTTGAGATTGTATGACCCAAAAATGAAATCTTTTATATCCAAAATTCACACTTTGTAAAATTTTAATAGAGTTTATCCTTCTATAGGGTCTTTAGTAATATTGTCAAGTGATCATTATACTCTTACTTTATCTTTTAATATATAAGAATATCATCTATAAAGACTACAACAAACTATTCTAGGTAATCTCTATAGACTATATTCATTAAATCTATGAAGATATTAGGGGAATTTATAAGAAAAATTGCATCACTATATACTCATAGTGTCCAAACCTTGTATAGAATGTTTCCTTTGGTATATCCTCCTTATTGGCCCTTAATTTAAGATATCCATAGTGATATAAAATCTTGGAAAAGTATTGATATCCATGAATTTGATCAAACAAGTCATCAATATATAGCATAAGATAATGTTTCTTAAGAGTGATCTTGTTACGTTCTTGATAATCAATGCAAAGATGAATTGAACCATATTTATTATTAATAAATATAATAGTATCACCCAATGGTGGTTCAATAGGGCATATAAATCCTTTATAAAAATTATCTTAGAGCTTATTCTTCAATTCTTGCAAATCAATCGGGTCCATTCTATATGGATTCTTCAAAAAGGGTGAAACACTAGGTGTGAGTTCTATTGAGAACTAATTTTCATGATTTAGTGGAAGAATATGAATCTCTTCCAGAAAAACATCAAAGAATTTTTGAAAAATATCCATGTCTTAAATGTCAAGTTTCTCACCAAACATCTAATACAAATGGCCTTCATGGATAAGAATTAAGACCCACATGGTTGAAGAGATTCCCTTTGGAATTTTTTATTCATCCTCGCACTAATAAATGTGCATGGGTTCATTTTGAATATGAAATTTTTCATCTGTAATGTCCTGACCTGGGCCCCATATGAAGGTTCCCTTAGCTGGTTCGCTACGTGACCTCAAGTGCACCTCTCATATGGAAGAGGTTTCCGACTATCAGTGAGGATATAATATCATGAATGGAGAGAGTATAATCTCATTATTAGAGTAATACACCAAGAGAAATAAATATACAATAACCAAATAGTGATATAACATAACCATAACAATCTATTATCACAAGATTACTAAAACTACAAATACTATATCAAAACCAAAAGTAGACGTGCCATGATAGATTACCTACCATGTGTAAAAATTCAAATCAAAATTAAAGAAATAAAAAACACACAATAGAGACTCAAAACATTCTTGGTTCCCTCATTGATGATTCATCCCAAAATAGACATCTTACACAGGGCCTTTTCCCTTATCCTATCCTATAAACATTAAGTCTTTTTGGGTACCGATCAGACAACCTAATTAGGATGTGATTAAAAATCAATAGGCCACCACCAATGGTGTCTAAAACAATATCTAGTCAATAAAAAGATTATGCAGTTGTATAAAGAAATAATTAAAATTCTTAATTAAATAATTATCACATTATTAGTTAATCTTTATTTAACCACATAAACCTTGAGGTTCACATAGACACCCATACCTCAATACCTGTTTTGGCCCATGCCAGAGCCCGAACTATCCTCGAGGGATATCATATCTCATAATTCCATTGTTATCATTCTTTATATTAGTCAATATATGAATTCCATAGTTATCATTAATTGTTCTCAATCAACACATGGATTCCATTGTTACCATTCACTATTCTCAATTAACACATGGGTGCCATTGATACCATTCATTATTCTCAATTAACAAATTAATTAAATTTTTACCATTTTATTGTTCTCAATTAACACATGAATGCCGTTTTTACCATTCATTTTTCTCAATTAACATATTATCTCTATTGTTACCATACATTTTTCTCAATTAACACATGGATTTCATTGTTACTATTCATTATTTCTATATCTCATATGTATGACATTGTTACCATTCATCAATTAGAATTCATTCCATTAATCGATTATAAAATTAATAAATATTATTATTCTCATTACAAATTCAAGAATTAGTTAACCATATCAATCTCCTTAATTAATTACCCAATTAATTAATCACATCAATCCCATTAATTAATTCACCAATTAATTAATCAATATTCACAAAATCAATATCCATAGTTAATTAAAAAACTAGTTATTCATTTCACAATTAAATATTCTGTAACTAAATCCACAATTAATTACCTAAATCAACATTATCAACATCTCATAATTTATTAAAAAATTAATTATCCAAGTCAACAATCTCAATATCCCAAATTTCACATTTTCCTCAATTAATTAATTCACCTAATTAATTATTTTGATCTAGAAAAAAATTAATATAAATCTAATAAAAATTATGCAATTAAATACATGTAATTTAAATCATCAGTTTGTGATTTGAATAATAGACCACCCACCTCAACTTTTTGATGAGAGAACACCCAACAAAAATCCCCAATTTGAATGGAATAATGATGTAGCATGATATCTGGATATAAAACATAAATCTAATATTGAAAAAACAGAGATCACTTAATTCTAGATCTAGATCCACAGTTCCTAGATCTAGATCCATCAATAGATCTATATCCAATAAAATATAGGGAATAACAACCTTCAATTGATGGAAGAATAATGAGAAAGAAAAAAAAGGAAACTATATGAGATGAGATCCTCTTATCGGGAGGTTTGAAGATATTCAATCCAGGAATCAAATCTTGAATAACTGAGGTAATAATGGATTGGAATCTATCCAGAGGGTTCCAAAATCATGAATAAAATTTTAGGGTCGAATGAGGGTTGATTTCGGGTTAAAATGGGGGCTCGGGAAATTTTAAAATAATTTTCCAGGTTAAATAGATTACCTTTCACGGTTTACTGCTTAGAGCACATAGTTTCCCCTAAACATGCGCCTTAACTATGCACCTTTTATATGTGGGTGTATAGTTTCTCATTTTAGGGTGATTGGTTTGACAAGCCGTGCATCAGCTGTGCAAAACTTCTCTGGCCAGGGTTGTGTGATTTTCTATGCCAGGGCACATGGTTAGAGAAAACCATGTGTCAGTATTGTACTTCCATATTTCTTCCATATTTTCTAAAATTTTCACCCAAACACACCCCAAAGTAAAACCCAAATGAAAATTACTCGAGAAAAGGAAAAAGAGTACCTATAAACGAGCCTAAGAAATCTCTAGGAAAGGATAAGGTTTTATAATCTCCCCACCTTATAACAGCTCGTCATCGATCTGTACTTCCAAGAATCATTAATATTATGAGTCAAATAGGTTGATCCATTATGCCATCATATTTTCTTCTCTATACCAAGTTTTCTATTGAACACGTTTATGTTTCCACAATACATGAATTATCAGCACGATCCTTCCCCACAACACTTTCTCACTGTAATCCAACACATGTATCAAATGATCCTCAAAGGATGTATCTATCTCCAGATCAATATCATCCACATTGATCACATGAGAAGGTTTAGGGTGCTATCTCAAAAGTTTTGACATATGGAAAACATCATTCATATCATTGTATCTATATGGAGGAGCTAATAGGTACACCAACAAACAAATTCTCTCCACGACCTCAAATAGTCCAACAAACTTGGGTGTTATCTTTCCCTATCTCTATATCCTATGGTGATCCAATCTAGGTGGAACTCGAAGGAATACATGACCAACCTTTATAAAATATAGGGGTCATTAACATCTATCAGCATAAAAATTATGTCTACTTTGAGAAATAGCTATATGATTCTGAATCTGTTGTAACTTCTCTGATGTCTCCCACACGAGACACAGTCCCAACAGCTCAAACTCACTTACCTCTATCCATCATATAGGGGATCTTCATGGCTTATCATAAAGATCCCTATCCATTTTCATCTAAATATTTTCTTGATAACTATTATTATAATAAATATCCACTAAATTCAGGTGATTCTCTCAATACCCAAAAAATTCCAGAACACTCACTCACATCATAACCTCAAGCACATATATAGTACGATATGACTTACCAACTATCTATGGGTGGAAATATGCACTAAATAATACTTGATTCCCAAGTTCATTCTATAATTCTTTCAAGAAGAATGAAGTAAAGAACGATTCATTCCCTGAAACTATAGTCCCTGACACCCTGTATAGATGGATTATCTCTTGGACATGCAGTTCTCCCAACTACTCTACTTGAAAGTCTCTTGTATTGGCATGAAATGTGATCCCTTTTCCAGATAGTCCAAAATAACCCAAATATTATCACTCTTATGATGCTTCTTTGGGATACCCACCACAAAGTCCATGGTAAATTCATCCCACTTCTATTCCATAATGGTCAATGACTGTAGTAAACTACCTGGTCTTTGATGCTCAGCCTTTACCTATTGATAGGCGTGGCATCATATCATGAACCCTACTATCACCTTATTAATTTTTGGCCACCAAAACATTCTTCATAGGTCATGGTACATTTTTTCACACCTGGATACACTTCCCACTTAGAGGAATGAAATTCCCGCATCAACTCCTCTCACATGCTTGTAAGAAAAATAACATGATTCCTAACACAGATGGTCTGATCCTCATATATGGTTCAATATGAAGGTGTATCCCCACCTTCAAGGCATTACCTCAAGGTCAAAAATTCTAGATATTAATATTTTTTGTCTCTTATCTATCTCAACATTATAGACACCACTGAAACTAAAACTAGATTTATCTTCTCTTAACTCTCCCAAACCACGACATGCATATCAGATAGTAAGGTCATCATCTTGCACTCAGTACTCGACTCCTAAACTACCTGAGTCCGATTTTTCCTTCTTAAAACATAAAAAACATTGTTTCCCTTTATAATATGATTGTCTAGTTCAAAATAAAATACTGCATATACTCAACCCACCTCCACTACTTGATATTTGAATCTCATCATGAAAATTTATACTTCAAGATCTTGTGATATATATACCGAGTAAAATTTTCATCCAATAAATAAGGTCTACAAAACTTTATAGCATAAACAAATAGAACTAACTCAAGGTCAAGTGTAGGGTATTTTTGTTCATGTTGCCTAAATTGTCGAGATCCATATGCCATAACTTGATATCCTTGCATCAACACCACTCCAATTATTTTCCTAGAATAATCATAATATACCGTATACTTCTCACCTGGATCAGGTAAGATAAAGATTGGTGCTAAGGTCAAATTCTTATTCAACTTCTGGTTATCATTCACACATGTTTCCCATCATTCAAAGTTTATCCACTTCTTGGTCAAGCTTGAAAGTGGTGATTCTAATTGAAAAAAACCTAGATGAACCTATTATAATATCCATCTTACCCCATAAATGAATGGATATAAAATAAATTATTCGGCTGCTCCAAAGATACAACTAATTGAACTTTATATGGGTCTACAGTCACACCATCCTATGAGATAATGTGACCCAAGAAGTATACTTAATAAATCCAAAACTAACACTTAGATAACTTGGCATATAGCTAATTCTCACTTAGTGTACTCAAGAAAATGTAAAGATGTTGGAAATATTGTCATGAGTCTTGGAGTACACCAATATGACATCTACAAAAACTACCACAATCTGATCCAGGTATATATAGAAGATTTTGTTTGTCAAGGCCATAAACACTTTTGATGCATTATTCAACCCAAATGGAATTATGATGAACTCATATAGGCCATAACTACTTCTAAAAATATTCCTAGGTGAATCAAAATGTTTAAATCACAAATGATGATACCCTGATCTCAAGTCACTCTTTAAGAAAAGAAAAGCTCCCCTAAACTAGTCAAATATATTTTCAATGTGTGTAAAAGGATACAGGTTCCTTATAGTCATCCAGTTCAACTTATGATAATCAACGAACAAGTGTAAACTCCCATCAACCTTCTTTGAAAACAACACTATTGAATCCCAAGGAAAAATTATCTGGTGGATAAATCCCTAATCCTATAACTCCTCCAGCTGAGTCTTGAGCTCTTGAAGCTCTGTCAGTACCATTCTATATGGTGGAATAGAAATCGGCGCATCCCCCAACATTAGATCAATTTTAAACATCATGTCTCACTCCAGAGAAAATCCGGATAAGTATTCAAGAAACACATCCTAAAACAGCTCCACTACGTATGGAAATACATCCTACTTTACTCTTACATCATCTAGAAAAAAACTAGATACATAGGAAGAAAGATACCTTAATTTTTGGTGAATTGGACCTGCATGGCCCACCTTGATATCCCACTCTCCATGGTGAATATAACTACCACCCTTAGGAACCCTAAAGGTCACTCTTCTCAGGTAACAAGCAATGTGGTCTAGGTATGCTAGTAATTAGTCCATAACCGAAATTAGATCAAATCCTGATATTTCAAGGATGTAAAGATCCCAAAAAAGTGATAAACTCTAACCTTAAGAGAAACCCCCTTGCATAGGAAAATGTCTCTTGAGTATCCTCCCAATGGTGTGTCTGTCATCACCAACCTACTCATGAACTCTACCTCCATGATCAAACCATTCACAAGTTGTGAAAAAAATAAAATAATGAGAGTCACCAGTACCAAATAAGGCACTAGATAGCATATAATTTATAAGAATAGTACCTATCAAAATCATCGGTCCAGTTTATCTATCCACAAGAGTAGGATAAATTGTGTGAAACTATCCTGCCCTTCTACCCTATGATGTAACTTGAGTCCCCTATGATGAAACACTCTATTGATATGGGATCTCTTGCCCAGATGAACAACGTACACGGACTCTACCATCTCCATCAATAGAACTCTAGTTTCCCGACAGATATGGTGTAGTGGATCCCCTTTCCACACCTTGGTTCTATCTAGCTCCTCCATCTCTACGTGTCTATCATAGATTACTATATAACTTCTCCAGATTCCCTATCCTAGTACAAGATTGGTACTCTACTTGTGGTCGAGGACATAATCTATGATAGCGGCCCCACCTACCATACAGGTGACATACAAACCAAGTAAGGTCCCATGTGACTGATTATTCCCCTTGGCCACTCTTCCTACTAACCCCCCAAATAACACCCTCGTAGTGATGCTTCCTTATCTCGAAATATGTACCTCCTGATCATCTGGTAGTAACAGCATGTCCTACACTAGAAGCCTACCTCATATTCCCATTAGCTATGAGATCCTGATCCACCACATTAGCAAACTTCATTAACCAAAATAGGTTAACCTGGGACATAATATCACATTTAATTCCATCCTATAAATGACTCATTGTAGATGTCTCATCCCCTACCAACACTAGAGAAAAGTGATTCAAATATATAAATAATCTATCATAGTTCAACATGGATATACTCCCCTGATTCAACTACAAGAAAATGATTTCTCTCTCCTTCCAAAGAATATCTAGATAAAAGTTCTGTAAGATATTCTCCAAGAAGTACTTCCATAACATACCATCATTCTATCCAGTCCAAGCCTAAATGTCCCACCATCTCTACACTGATACTCGTTGAATATAAGTATCCAAATTGACCCTCATCGTAGAAGGAGTTTCTAAATGGTCAATTATAGTCTCCATGGACTCAATGCAAAACTCAACTCCATCAGTTACACCCTCTCCACTAAAAGATGGAGGTTTCTACAATTGGAAATCCCTTGTAAAGTCATAAATGATCTTCACAACCCACTCTGGGTCTATTTCCATGAATTTCATGAAGTGGGAAAAGTTCACTCGGAACTTCTCTCCTTCCTCCTCACTCAGAACTATTGGTACCTCAGGATCCACTACTGGCAGAGAATCTCTTGCTATATCTTCATGTCATCCTCTTAACAAGCATTTTCATGGATGCATCTCTCTAAAATTACAAAAACATATCTCGGGACACATAACACTACTTTAACACATTTATCTAAGAGGGAAAACATAATGAGGCATAATATTTCTTTTTCCCCATACCCCACCACACGATCATTATTGAGGCATTATCACTACCATTAATTATCCTACACCTATTTCATGGTTAGAAAGGCTAAACTCATTCTCATTTTTAAAGTTTCTAATTAAACACCCATTTATTCTCATCTTGAATAATTTTACAATATTTTTCAATTACAGATTAGGTACATTGATTTAATTCAATTTAACAAGCAAGGGAAAATATTTCAAGTTCAACAACACACACAAAACCTATTTTACCATGCATGCCTAAAATGATGAATGTCACAATAATCATGATTTCCTATAATTATGTATGTAAATTCAACTCTCATTCCATATCGGGCCATGATTCAAATCTCAGAAAACCTCAACAACAATAATCACATCACACCATAAGTGCATCACCAATTTTGAAATAATATTCATGTGTAATAGAAAATAGTAGTAACAATAATGCAACATTGGGTACTTGGGTCCTCCCCCATACATGGGTTAGATACTCCCATGCACATGATCATTACCAAGGACCGACTCTTCCTATTATCCATTCTATCTTTCCTAAATAGTAAAAAAAGAAAAAAGTAAAGAAACTTCCTCTAAAACCATTTTGTAACATCCTAACCTAGGTTCTACATGCCAGTGCCCAGATCTGTTATGCTACGTAACATCAAGTGTGCCTTCCCATATGCTAGAGGCTTCCGACTAGCAGTGATGGTGTAATATTAGTCATGGGGAGACTATAACCTCTTTATCATAGTAATACATAAATGGAAATAAATATACAATAACCAAATAATAATATAACACAACCAAAATAATACAGCATCACAAGATGACTAAAAATATAAATACAATATCAAACCCAATAGTATATATTACATTCTAGAGTATATTCCAGGTGTAAAAATTCAACTCAAAATTAAAGAAATAGGCAACTACCAAGTGTGTCCTGAACCATGTATTGTTCCCTAATATATTCGTCATCCCAAATCACCCATCAGATAAGGATTTTTTCATTATCCTGTCCTACAAACATGAAGTTTATTCAGGTACCGATCAGGTAGCCTAAGTAGGTTTTGAGTACAACTCAGTAGGCCGCCACAAATGGTGTCTAAAACAATATACAGTCAAAATCATGTGTAGTCAGTTGTGAAAATAAATAATTACAATACATAAGTAGACATTTATCACATTATCAATTAATCTTTATTTAACCATATAAATCCTCGGGTTCCCATAAACACTCATGCTTCAATACTTATTTTGGCCCATGCCAAATCCTGAACTATCCTCGAGAGTATCTTATCACATAATTCCATTGTTACCATTATTTATCTCAATCAACACATGAATTACATTATTTCTATTCACTATTCTCAATTAACACATGGATTTCATTGTTACCATTCATTGTTCTCAATTAACACATGTATTCCATTTTTACTATTCATTATTCTCAATTAACACATGAATTACATTGTTACCATTCATTGTTCTCAATTAACACAAGAATTCCATTATTACCATTCATTTATCTCAATTAAAATATTAATTACATTGTTACCGTTCATTTTTCTCAATTAACACTTAAATTCCATTGTTATCATTCATTATTTCTATATCACATATGAATTCCATTATTACCATTCACTGATTCAAATTCATTCCATTAATTAGTTCAAAGATTAATTAAACTTCTCAATCTCATTACTAATTCAACAATTAGTTCATCTCATAAATATTATTAATTATTTCCCTAATTAATTAAGCATGATAATCCCATTAATTAATTTATTAATTAATTAATTAATATTCATAAACTTAATATCCCATGATTAATTCAACAATTAATTATTCAATTCAGAATTCAATATTACGATAATTAACTCAACAATTAATTATGTAAATAAACATTCTCCATATCTCATAATTAATTCCATAATTAATTATCCAAAGTCTACAATCTCAATATCCCTAATTTCAAATTTCCCCCAGTTAATTAATTCACCAAATTAATTAATTCAACCCAGAACTCAATTGATAAACATATAATATAAATTATATAATTAAATATACATAATTTAAATTAGGGATTTGGTATTTAAATTATAGACCTCCTACCTCAATTCAGTGACTAGTGATCACCCTATAGAAATCCTCAATTTGAATGGAATAATGATGTAGCAAAAGTTCTGGATCTAAAACCTAAATACAAGATTGATCAAATCAATATACCATAATTATAGATATTGATCCATAATTCATATATATACATATATATATACATATATATATATCCAACAATAGATTTATATCCAACCAAAAATAAGGAATAAAATACTTCAACAGATGGAAGAAGAACTGGAAAGAGAAATAAAACTATAGAGGATGAGATCCTCTTACCGGGAGGGGTGCAAATCTTCAATCCGAGATTTAACTCATTAATAAAAAAGGTCAGAATAGATTAAAATCTATCCAGGGGAACTAAAATTTTGAAATAAACATTAGGGTCAAATGGGGGTTGATTTGGGATTAAAATGGGGGTTCAATAAATTTTAAAATATATTTTCCTGTTAATTAAATTCATGTGCATGGTTTATTTCTCAGGATGTGTGGTTTCCCCTAACTATGTGCCTTAACCATGTGCCTCTTCAAGGGGGTGGACTATTTCTCATTTTAGGAACATGGTTTTAAAATCCTTTCACTATCCATACAAAACCTTTCTATCCAAGGTTGCATCATTTTTTGGGCTAGGGAACACAGTTTGGGAAAATCATGCCCCAACTATACACTTCCCTCTTACTTCCATATTTTCTCAAATTTTCACCCAAGAACACCCCAAATTAAAACCCAAACAATAAGTAATAAACATAGGGAAAAATAGTACCTATAAATAAGACCGATACATATCTATAAAAGGTCTGGGTTTTATAACCTACCTTCCTTAAAATTTTATATATGATCTATATAAAGAAATCTAATCCAATCACAAAATCACATCTAATCTAAATAAATTAAGAATGAGAATATTTTCAGGAAGAAAATTCCCATAAACATCAATCAGAGAGGAACTATAGGCAAGTTATGTGGAAATCATACCATTAGAAATTTTTACCTCTAACTCAATATCTAATCTTTAAGCTATAAATTCAATACCCACTACAAAGTCCTTATATAAAAAAGAATAGGTAGATCCATAATAAAATAATAAATTATCCATCCTATAGTGGATGACAAGTTTATCTTTAACTTCATCATTCACATTACCCACATTAGTATTTGTGATCACATGTGGTTTGCCTTTATCTATATACTTAGGAGGCTATTGAAATTGATCATAAAAAACAATTGGATCCATGCACTTTTGGAGTAGTTACCAAACTCCTTAAATTTAATGAATTGAAGTGTGGGTGGTTCAATAGTCAGTGTCCTCTTATCCTCCATTGCAATAACCTGTCCATTCATTGAATTTCAACATTCATAGGATTTATGACCCATCAGTCAAAATTTAAAGCATCTCACAGTTCCATTAAAATGATTCCCTAGATGTTTCTTCCCATATTTATAGCATTTGGATGTATATAATTTCTTTCCACCATGTGATTTATTTGAGTTTTCATGATACTTGATCTTTCTTTTCATATAGAAAACTTGGGAATGGAGTGAATCTCCAATTTCCATTTTATTTTGAGTGCACATCGAAAAATTTATTCGTATATACTAAAGTATCTTATAAATAAAAACTTTTGAAGGCTTGGTTTTAATCCACCAAATAATTGATCAATTTTTTTTCAGGACTGATGATTAAACTATAGGCTTTCTAAGAATGCCTTGTGAAATTATCCTTACAGGTACCAATATATTTATCATAACTTTTCTTAAGCTCAAATAAATTCCTTCTCTATCATTGAAATTAGAATATGAGGTTATTACATACTATGAAATATGTTCTTAAACTCATCCCATTATATAGAGTAAATTTCTTCTTATTACCTTGTATTATTAATAAGTATCCACCATTGATCCAATTCACATTTCAAAAAATAAACAACTAGGACAACCTTTTCATGTTTCAAGAATTAGAGAACAAAAAATATCTTCTCAATAGTGTCAATCCATCACTTAGACACTAGTGGATCAGAAGACCCACTAAAATAGGGTAGATTTTATCTCATAAAAGATTCAATATAACTACAGTCCATCAAATGATCATTTGGAAGCACAAAATGATTCTTTACTTGAGAGATTTTTGTGTGCATAGATACAAAGTTTTTCATCCTAGCTCTCATATCATCTTTCTGTTCAGGTGTAAAATCATTGCATTATCTTTCACATTCAGCATTAGCATGGTTCCTTTTTGTTCCAGCCATTGACCAAAATCAAAAATCATAGTGTGAGAAACACTAATAATAGTGGTAAAACACATAGTTATGGATAATTTTTTATAGGTTTTATAAATAAAGAAACCTTATTTAAAATCTTAGATACTTAGTTTTAACTGAGGTCATCCATGATCATTATCTATTGAAATTGTAACGACTCGAACTATTATAAATAAAATTTCCCTTATGATTTAATTAAATGTATTATTATGAAATATGTTTATATAAAACACATGAAATACTTTGGTTTTATTATATCCCATAATATTTACATGACCATTAATTATCTTTACCATTGATAAAATAATCATTGAATAATGATCATGTGATTAGTATAAATAAATGGTTTTAACGAATCCAATTGACATAGACAAAGGAAGTGATGGACTCAACCAGTGGGATCATACCCTATGAAGCATATTTATCAAAACTTATAAGGGAGATATTATCACTGGTATTTTCTCTTGACTAATCCCAATATAATATCCAACAACTTAATCATGAGTTAAAATGTTTATAAGAGAAGTTCAAGATCATCAAGATCACGACCCAAACCACATACACTGAACCACCACATGAAAGTCTCACCATTGCACACCTTAATCATAGGGATTTTTCTAGAATATTAAATGGATATGTATCAAGAACCTAGAAATATAAGTATATACATTATTTTGTATTGAATTATTAATACATTTTCATCCTACTATTGTTACTTCACAAATGATTTTTATTTTGATACAATAAAACACAAATAGTATTTTTGGTTAATATTAAAATTCAATTAAAGAATTTATTTTTACGAACTAATGGATTTTTTTGAAATAAATAATACATTAATAAAATAATTTTATTAAATAATTTTTATTAAATATAAATGATCATATAATATTTATGAAGTCAAATGTAATTTTTATAAGGGTTTAAAATCTATTATTGTCAACAAATCTAGAATTTCTCAATAAATATAGATTATTATTTAAAAAGTGAAAATAAAAATATTTAGAAGAATATTTAGATAAAATAAATATATTTTCTGGAATTAGAGTGTTGGAATTATTCAATGGATAATTTTTCATAATTTTTTGAGACATTCAAATTTTTAGGGAAAAATTAAATACCATATAAATATATAGTGCGTATTACGACATCATAATGACCCAAAAGTGTTGTAGTAAATACTATAAAATTTATTGACGACTAAATATATTTTTAACTTTAAAATAATATGATTTTGTGTTTTAGTTTTTAAATTTTATAAATCATTTTTGAATCCTCTAAAACCATTAATATATTTTAAGGTTTTAAAATCAATTCTTTAAGAGTACGACACACATCCACACAAGAAAGTGTATTATTTTATGAATTTAATCCCATTCCATTATAAAATAATGAATCCTATCCAATTTGGAATAAATCTTGGGAAAAACCATAGAAATGTTTGTGGTTTTTGTTATTTTATTACATAGAGCCCAAAACCTAAGTTTGAGAAATAATAAAGAAATCACCACTATTTTATTTTATAAACCCACCCATGATCCCATTTATATTCCCTAAAAATTATTTTATAATGTTATTTAATCTTTCCTACCTCTCAATATTCCTCCCAAGGGGCTCCCAATATCTCAAGAAGCTCCTCCAAATCATTTGGAGCCACACACTCATGTAATAAATCCTCACCTTTCCTTCTTTGTTCAAGTTTCTTTATTATCTTATTCCTTCTATTTCCAATTAATAATTTAAGGATATGTCTTTAAATGCCCTTATTAGTTATTATTTAATTTTAAAATTATGAGAGATCCCTTTATCTCTCATCAAACCATTTTATGAATTTTAAGTGATGTCGTTATGCTGCTGAAATTTCACTGCAATTTCCATGCTAAAACAATTGTGTAGGGAATACCATTCTCATTTCATTTCAAGGGTTTTAATATTTATACACTTATAATTATTTAAATCTCTACATATATTTATGTATTCCACACTTCATGATCTTTTAATTAAATATGATGATGAATTAATCCATGTTTTATGATCTATCTGGCACACTTAAGCATGAGAATGAAATGAAAGTGACGGGTGCTCCGAGAATTATATAGTGTTCCAATGCATTGAGTAATTTTTAGTCTCATGAGACATCAAGTTAGGATATAGAGTAAAGATTATTAAAATATGGGACATTTTCTATCATTATTTATTAGTATTTATCCTTGAAATAAGTTTATGATGTAATGTTTTAAGTCGTTTCCACATTTCCCTTGTTGCCTTTATATTAACATGCTATATCATACCTCATTGTTTATGTTTTTGATTATAAATCATTTTATTCCCCATTGATTTTAATATTTTATATCATTTATTCCTAATTTAGTTTATTCCATGTTTATTCACTTATTAGGCTTTATAACTCACCCCTTTCTTATGTATGTCCCCAAGTTATCCCATGCTGTTTTAAAAGCCATGGAATATTAAAAGAATGTTAAGGAAGTTTTCAATAATGTTATTATATCCCATGTTCAAGATATTAAGCTATGTACCTAATTAAAAAATAAACTTGAATTCTAATTCTTCTAGGTTTCTTTATATACAATTTTATGTAATAAATCAACAATTAATTTGTAATAAAGAGTAGGGTTTTTATAGTTTGTATCAATGGAAATGTTTAGTTATTTTTGGGTTTGGTATTACTAAACTCTAGTGGAAGTATTAGGGATAAGACTAATTATAAGAAAACATAAAAAAAATTTGGTAAGTATATATTAATTGGTTTATCAATAAAATACATCCCTATATTGAAATTATAAGTAGATGTTGCTCTGGAACAGATGTATATAGAGGTAAAACCTGAAAACCCCGCATTGATATAGAGTCAACCAGGAACTGGTGCATGAAAAAGACCCTTGCTACACACCTAGTTTGAATCTCATGGGGGATATTATTTGGTAAATTCATAATCTCATTTCAATCCATTATTAAGGGAACAAAAAAACCCATAAGGATATGTGTTATGATATAGATCATGGATAATATAGATTGAAGCCTATAAATTTTTAAGTTTAGGAAATACATGTACTTTATAAATTCTCTCTTTGATATCATTGTATTTTCTTTTTATGTGTTTAATAGTTTAAAAATAATCATCCCTAACTTTCATTTTATTTTATCAAATGGCCAGAAATAGGTGGAATTGGGTAAACTACCAATGTGAAGGGTAATGCGATGACTGCCCCAATGATATTCCCAACCCTATGAGAGTGAGAATCGAAATATTTCTGAAGATAATCTCTTATTTGACTTAGTATATGAATATAAACTTGTATTAGGAGGATATCCCAAATCACCCTAAGAGATAACAAGTTGATATTAAGACCTTTATGCAAAAAAGGCCTTCAAATTTCAATGGATCATTCGATCCCTTAATCACGGAATACTAGATCAACTCCATTGAGAAGATCTTACCCATCATTCAATGTTCTAAGCATGGGAATGTTATTCTAGATGTTTATTGTAAGGAGGGATAATTTTATTAGTTGTGAACATTTATAGAGAATACTAAGACTAATTAAGTGATCAAAGTGATGGTATTGAAAGAATTTCAAAAAATATTTATCAAAAAATATTTTCATCGTACTCTCCAACTTAAAATGGAAAGAGATTTCTTTTCCCTGAATAAAAAAGGCAATGAATCTATCAGGGTGTAATAGTAAAACATCACAAGACTTTTATAATATGCCTACAACTTTTTCATTACGCCTAAATGCAATATTGGCCACTTCTTTGGTATAATAAAACCTCATATAATGAAATCCCTGGTGATCAAAGGATTTGATGTCTATGACAAAACTATCTGATGCTCTATCAAAGTTGAAACAAAGATCGATGAATATCAAGTTTATCA
Organism: Viscum album; assembly: GCA_963277665.1. Classification (NCBI taxonomy): domain Eukaryota; kingdom Viridiplantae; phylum Streptophyta; class Magnoliopsida; order Santalales; family Viscaceae; genus Viscum; species Viscum album. Next base: position 1,284,464,737 of record OY728136.1, on the reverse strand, counting down.
CAGGGATAATAATTGGAATATAGATTTCAATTCTAGAAGTCTAATGGATAAATATAATGGTGCTGATAAATCTCAACATCCCACTTCTCAAAGGTATGAAAATAAGCATCCCATAAATTTCATAAGAGGGACAAAGGGATACTTTCAGTGTGGGAATTAAGGACTCCTATCTAGAGATTATCAATAAGATAAACCCACTATTTTAGTGTAGTAAAGGAATTCTCCATTCAACCCTCAATGCATTGTTCATTACTTAAACTGCAAGGAACCGGGGCAATTTGAAAACCAATTCACTAATCCAAGGGTTTTTAGAGACAACCAACAACTTCCAAGGCAACAAGGGTGATCTTTTTCCATCACAACGGGTGAAGTGGATACCTACAATGAATTAGTGACAAGTATTATAATTATTCATTCAAGAATAGAAAATGTAATTTTTGGTTCTAGTTTAATGAATTCCTTAATTTCACGAATGTTTGGTATAACTATTCAAACACCACCCCAAATCATGGAAGTGGAGTTGTCAGTGAAAATGGAAAATGGGGAAATTATTATATCCTATGTATATAACTCCTCCACTATCAAAATATTTGGGATGAAAATCCCAGCAAACCTTGTAATACTCCCTTTGGTGGATTTTATGAAATTATGGGTGTGGATTGACTTTAACTATATAGATCCAATATAAATTGTAGTGGGAAGGAAATAACTCTCTATATCATGAATTGACCCCTGATTATATACAAGTTCAAGGAGAATGATGAATCTTCTTTAGCACTAACATCTCAAGCATTGATATTATTTCCCTATGAGTAAGCATATCCAGCTCAAGTGTTTGATTTTATAGAAAATATCATCCTTGAAGACATTCCCATTGGAATGGAATATTCTAATGTGTTTCCCAAGGAATTTTACGGTCTTCCTTCTAGCTGATAGGTTAAATTTTCAATCAAGATTATACCTAGGGCGTTCCCATTATCTAAGAATCTGTATATAATGGCTATTCTGGAACTTGAGGAACTAAAGAAACTATTACAAAATAATATAGATAATGGTTTCATATGCCCAAGTGCTTCACCATGGGGTAAAATAGTCCTCTTCAGTAATAAGTATGATGGGTCAATGAGTATTGTCATTGATTATCATGAGCTCAATAATATCATGATAAGGGACAGGTATCCTCTACCATGGATTAATGACATGTTTGATCAGCTACGTGGAGCATAATAATTCTCCAAGGTGTATATGTGGTTGGGATATTACCAAGTTAGGGTGATGAAATAATATACACCCAAGAATACCTTTTGTATAAGGTACAAGCACTATGATTTCATAGTAATTCCATTCGTACTCACTAATGCTCCAAAAAAATTTATAGACTAAATTAATAGTGTCTTTAGGGATTACCTCTACAAATTTATTATAGTCTTTATTGATGATATTATAATATAATATAAAACTAAGGAGGAGCATGAGGAGCATTAGAATACTATTATAAAGACCTTATGAAAGGAGAATCTTTATTCCAAGTATATAAAATGTGAGTTCTGGTGGATGGAAGTCTCATTCTTGGGGAATATCATCACAAACAATGGAATATATGTGGACCCTTTAAAGAAAGAACTAACTGACAAATAGAATAAAACACTATTTGTGATAGATATCCATATATTTCGTGGATTATATGGGTATTATCTCCAATTTTTGATAAATTTATAGAGATTTTCAAACCCTCTAACTAAGAAAACGCACAAGGGATTCAAGTTTTCTTAGAATGATGAATGTGAAGAGATCTTTATAGAGTTAAAAATGAGGCTTATCGCTGCACCTATGCTTACATAACCCACAAGTGGATGAATTTTCAAAGTACTCAGTGATGATTTGAAGAAGGTATTGGGTTTTGGGTTAATGAAAAATGAAAATGATGGACATGGGAATCATAAAGGAAGGAACATCATCAATCCTTTCACAAATGATTTCTAAACATTACCTTCTAGAGAGGTTAAAGGATGCTAAAATAGTTTATGTTGGAATTCAGAAGAAAATGAAAGCTATAATAAAATTTAAATACTCTCAGTTCAATATTAATGAAGAATGTGTTGTAAGATTTGGGTCAAGACTGTGTACTATCAAATCCTGAGTTAAAGAAGGATCCATTTGATGATGCAAATAGCTCATCCTTCTCTATCCATCCAAGAAGAAAAAATATGTATTGAGATCTCTGAGATCGCTATCAGTGGGACAATACGAATAAAGAGATCACATAATATACATCAAGATGTCTTCTATGTCAATAAGTGAATGAGAAAAGGCAAAAATATATGGGTATGATGAAACCATTACCCATACCTATATGGAAATGGTAAAACATGACCATGGAATTTCTCACCAAATATACAAATACATCCAAAGAAAAAATTTCTATTTGTGTTGTGGTGAATTTTATTATAAATATTGTGCATTTAATTGTGATTCAAGAGGATTTCTAACTAGATCAAATTGCACTAATATACATCAGAGAAGTGGTAATGCTGCATGGAACACCACTATCAATTATATCTGATTGAGATCCCAGATTCACCTCTAAGTTCTGGAATAGTCTCCAATATGCTTTGAATACTAAGTTGAACTTCATAATGGCTTAACACCCTCAAAATTATGTCAAGTATTATTGGATAATTTAGACACCTGAGGACATGTTCAGAGCATGCTAATTGACTTCAAAGGAATATGTGACTAACATATTACACTAGTTGAGTTCTCTTGCAACAACAGATTCCACTCAATCATCCCAATGGATCCCTATAAAGCCCTATATAGGAAGGGGTGTAGAATACCTGCATGTTGGGATGATGTTTGGGAATGAAAACTGTTAGGTTTGGAAATTGTCAATGAAATGCTGAAAAATTTTAAGACTATTTAGCTACACATCGAGGTTTCTCAGAGTAGATAGAAGAGTTATGTTGACAGTCATCGACAAGGGCTAGAGTTTGATGTAAGAGACATGGTATTCCTCTGTATATCTTCATGGTAGAAATTGATGAGATTTGGGAAGAAGTTAAAGCTTAGTCCAAGATACATTTTCCCCTTTGAGATCCTTGATTTCATCAGAGAGGTGGCATACTGACTATCACTCCCACATAACCTATCTAAATTAAATGATGTATTCCACACATCTCTATTGAGAAAATATATACTAGACCCCTCACATGTACTTAATCCAAATTTTGTACCATTAGATAATGATATATCATATGAAGAGAAGCCAGTGAAGATCATATATTGTAGAGATAAAGTTCTAAGAAATAAGAGAATGTACCATGTCAAAGTGCTATGGAGAAACCACAAGTTTGAAGAAGATATATGGGAACCAGAGGAAGTGATAGAACATAGTTATCCTCATCTATTTTAGTGTGGGGAATGAAAATTTTTAGGGAAAAATTCTAAATGGGGGAAGATTGTAATGACTCAAACTGTTATAAATAAAATTTCACTTGTGATTTAATTAAAAGTATTATTATGTAATATAGTTATATAAAACCATGGAATCCTTTGGTTTTATTATATCATATCTGATTTAAATGACCGTTAAACATATTTACCATTGAAAATATATCCATTAAACTATAAAAATTTGATGATTATAATTATAGGGTTTTCAAAAATCCAATTGACTCATACAAAAGAAGTAATGGCCTCAACCAGTAGGATTGTACCTCATGAAGACCATTTATTGGAGCTTATGAGGGAGATATCATCATGGGTATTTTCCCTTGACCAATATCAAGCTAATATACAATAACTTAAGCTTGATCAAAACTTTTTACTATATAAGTCAAGCTCATTGAGATCATGCCCCGAACCTTGTACGCCGCACCACCCCATGAAAGTCTCACCATCGGGCACCTTACTCTTAGGGTGTTTATTGTGTAATAAAGGGATATGTATCAAGACACTTGAAATATGAGAATGTAAATATTTTTTTATAGAATAATGAATATATTTTCATCCTATTATTTTTACTTTATAAATTATTTTTATTTTGATATAATAAAACATAAAAAGTGTTTTTGGTTAATATTCAAATTCATTTATGGAATTTAATTTAGTTAATTAATGGATTTTTTTAAAATAAATAATATTTTAATAAAATATTATTATTAAGTAATTTTTATAAAGTATAAATTGTCATATAATTTTTATGAATTCAAATGTGATTTTTATAAGGGTTAAAAAACTCTTATTGTCAAAAAACTTGGTATTTATCAATAAATGTCAATTCTTATTTTAAAAGAAAAAATAAACATAATTATAAAATTATTTTAAAAAAATGAATATTATTTTTTTGAATAATAATTTTGAAATTATGAAATAGTGAATTTTCCATAATTTTCTAAGATATTTGAATTTTCAGGTAAAAATTGAACACCGTATAAATTTACGGTGTGTATTATGACATCATAATGACCCAAAGGTGATGTAATAAATACTATAAAAGGTATAAAATACAAAATATATTTTTTTTATTTAAAATAGTTTGATTTTATTTTTATTTCTAAAATTTTATAAATCTTTTATGAATCCTCCAAAACCATTAACATATTTTAAGGTTTTAAAATTATTTATTTAAGAGTATGAATCACTTACACATAAGAAAGGGTATTATGTTATTATGTTCATACCGTTCCCTTATAAAATAATTAATACCACTAAAATTTGGTAGAAACCAAGGGATGGTTTTTGGTTTTGGTTATTTTAATATATATAGTCCAAAACCAAAGTTTGAGAAATAAGAAAGAAATCCCCACGCTTTTACTATATAAACCCACACAAGATCTCATTTATTTTCACTCAAAGTCCATGGATTAAATAATTACTCTTCCATACCCTATCTATAGTACTCCCAATGTTCCCCCAAGATCTCAAGAAGCTTCTCCCAAGCATTTGGATTCACACACTCGAGTAAGGGATCCTCACCTTCTCTTATTTATTCAAGTTTTATTATTATATTATGCCTTATATTTATAATTCCTAATATTGGGATATGTATTTACATGTACCTATTACTGATTATTTGATTTCAAAATGATAATAAACCTTTTTTATAATCAACCCATTTTATTAATTTTTAAGTGACGTCGTTAGGCTGCCGAAATTTCACTGTGATTTTCCATGCCAAAACAATTATGTAGTGAATACCTTACTAATTTCTCATCAAGGGTGTTCACCTTTATACACTCATAATTATTTTAATTAGGAATCAAATGTATGTATTTTACACTCTAAAATCATGGAATAAAATATTATGATGAATAAATCCATGTTGTATGGTCTATGTGGCACACTTAAGTATGAGAATGAAAAGAAAGTTATGGGTGCACCCAAAATTATATAGCACTCCAATGCATTGTGTAATATTTAGTCTCATGAGCCATCATGTAGGGATAGGGAGTGAACCTGATTAATTTATGGGAATTTTTCTATCATTATGTCTTTTTAGTTATCCTTGACCTATGTTTATGATGAAATGTTTCAAGTTATTACCACATTTTCCATGTTGCCTTTATGTTATCATGTTATATCATGCATCATTGTTCGTGATTATGATTATAACTCCTTGTATTACCCATTGATATTATTAGTGTATAACATGTATTAAATTATTCATGTTTTTACATGTTTATTCCCTTACTGGTATTTCTAGTTCAGCCCTTTCTTATGTATGTCCCGAGGTTAACACACACAGTTTTAAAATCCATGGAATTTTAGAGGCATGTTAAGGAATTTTTCAATAATGTTATTGTATCCCTTGTTCAAGATGTTAAGATATTTACCTAATCCCTAAACACATAATAATTATTGATATTATAGGTTTATTTATGTGTACTTTTATGTAATAAATCTAGAATTAATGCATAATAAAGCATAGGGTTGTTATACAATTCCTTCATGATGGTTTATATAGAAAATGTTAATTAACAATAGAATTTCCCATGGGAGTGTCAAAACAGGTGCACATTAAGGTCCGTTTTCATGTACCATTTAATGCTTGATTCAATCCTGATCCACTTTTTTAGAGCTACTTCCCCTAGGTATATATTTTCTAGAACCACATACACTTATTTTATCCATATAGGGATGTATTACTAGGTAAACCACATAATCTATTCCTTAACAAAACATTAAGTTGCTATCCCATTAATAGGATTATCCTAAGGTTTATCAATAAATGTTTCGCATCCTAGTTTCCAAAGGCTAACTAAAAATTTCTATGGTACCAAATATAATAACTCAGGCTTCTCATATACAAATATAACATCATTTTAGAGTAATATTAAATAAGATTCACAAATTCACACCCAATTATCATAATGTATTATTGTATTTAGATACTAGATATAAATTATTATTATTTAATGAAATATCTTCAATACCTCAGATCAAGATCCTCTCTTTTTTAATCTTTATAAAAATAACCTTGTTAAACCTTTACTCATAACATGGGGAAAGAAAACATGAGAAATTGTGAACTCAGATGCTAAGTGAGGTTAATCATTGGATATATCATTATATGATCATATGAATTCATAAGATAATAATAAGGGTATGAGATCAAGAAAATAATTTCTAAAGTTCATAACCAACCAATCATTGTTCATAAACATGAGTCATGGAACAAATAATTGTTAATCCAAAAGAAACAATTCATAAGAGTGTGAAATTATTATAATTCATGAACCATAAGATAACGTCATTAAATTAAAGAACCAATTCAGGTATATATACCATTTCATTTTTCAAGGTTAACTAACAAGACCATCAAGAATACTGGATCAAGACTCATCACCCATTTCCCCTTATGGATCAATCTCATCGTCATGTTTTCCATTATGGATCCAGACCATCAGCATGTTTCCCATTGTCGATTATTCCCATAAACTTTTTTCCCATTATTATATTATGAGATATAAATATTTACCCAATGCATTAGATGTAGATATAGGTCTCACCCACCCTTTGTTATAGACTGACCACCATCATTGGTTCTAACGTAATCACAATCCTTGGTTATAACATAACCACCAACCTTAGTTATAATGTAAACACCATTACATAATGAAAACAATACATAAGTGTGGCACAAGATCATAAAACATTAATAATATCATAACAAATGAAAAGGAAAAGGGTTACATAAATATTCCATCATATCATAACCCAAAGAACGGAAATAGGCCTCATAATCATCTCATCCATTCATCATAGCATAACCCATTAAAAAGGGATGGGTTTCATAAACATCTCTTCACCGTAATAATAAACCATCCATATAAGTAATGGGGATGTTTGAATTGTATCATTTCCCTAGTAACTAATAAGTAACATCAAAGGATGTCATCCTATGTGGAATTTTTTTCAAAGATCACTTGGAACATTTATTAATGAAAATATCATTTCCACTTTGAAAATAACTTTTTAAAATTAAAAATTAAAAAAAATTAATTTTATTTGAAAATAACCTTAGAAAATTTTAAACAAATATTTAAATCATTAATCATTAATGATGGAATAAAATTATGTTCATGCCCTATACGTTGAAATAAATATTCCTTTCACATTGCGGTAAAATAAAAAGAGCCTTATTTCAAAAACAACAAGATGATTCCTTTTAAACAATTCTATAAAAATAAAAAATTTGGTAAAAGTTATTTAAAAAATCATTGGAGACATTAAAAATATATTTAAAACATTTTTTAGAAAACAAGGGTATGGAAGAAAAGGTGTTTCCGACGAAAGATAGAAATAAATATAATTTTTCTTAAAAACGTTATTTTTCTATATTTAATACCTTAAAAGAGTAAAATGAAATTAATACTATTATTTTCCATAAATAACCATAGTATAAGAAAATAAATTAGTTTATTTATAGGTATACTATGATATTTCATCAGTGTAAGTATATCATAAACTATATCATTAATCAATGAGATTGTAACATTAAACCTTTACCACTTCAGTATCCTTTGAATACTAAGCCCCATAAAAGAAATAAAATTATATGGATATGTATATATCATAATTATCACAATAAATAACATAAAAAATCATTGGAATTATATACAACACACAAAATAAACAAGTAGTGTATAAGGCATGTGTCCCACATAAATAAAAGTGAGACAAAAATATTTTACCTTATGTCTCAAATTCCTTCATACATGTTTTAATTTCCTATAAAATAAATTAATTTTATTATAAATAAAATAAATAAAAATAATCATTTTTATCATTCCATATATTATTTACTCTTGACCCTGTATTATTCTTTTATTAAAATATCCTTATTAAAACATATTTCGGGTAAAAAATGGTTTGTTTTTCTTGTATGTTTTTTGTTGGTATTGTTGGTCATTCTAGTATGATCATGGTTATATTATCTCCATAAAGTTAAAAATTATATAAATATCATATATATTCATTATTTATGTATTTATAGTAATCCAAAAAAATTAGATTTTCAAAAGGAATTACACCAATCATGGAGAGAATATGTCATACGTATGCATGAACATTATTTCCATTTTCTTAAAAGATAGAACAAGAGGAAGGTAAAGAATATATTACCTTTATTGAATAATTTTTATGTCATATATATTACATATTTTCATTAAACTTATCTTTATTACCTTCCATGTAAATTGTAAGTGAAGAACGAATCACATTGCTTCATGGGGTGGAAGTCTGTTGTACACATGATCGACGTTATCGTATTCCCAAAAACTGGAGAGTAAGAAGTAATATTTTATATTATAATTCAATATTTATAATTATATCATAAATATCATATTAATATGTTCAATTCATCATTACATCCATCTATAATAGGTGGTGATGGAAAATAGATTACATCGGTTCGTGAGGTGGTAGTTTGCTATACACATGATTGACAGTTTTGCTTCACAATTGATGGAAGAGGATATAGATATAGGTTATGAAATACATATAATAAAATATAATTATTTTTTAGATACTCGTTTTATTAAATTTTAATTATTAGGATATTAATGAATTTTGTAATAGAATAAGTAAAAAAAGAAAGAACTTAGAGAAGACAATTTTCTTTTCGTAGAGAATCCTCCATTGGATCTCTTATTAAGGACCTGAGGGTTGTTATTTTAGAAATATGTGCATATCTATAATGTGTATATGAATTTTGGTGATATATTTTGGTAGGGTTTTTTTTATCCAAATGGATCAATGGGTGTGAATAAGTGTGTGGAGGAAATTCTATATTATAATTTATGAGTAGTGGTACTTTTGTAAATACCTAAAACTATTCAAAAATAGAAAGTTACTATCACCCCAAGTTTCAAAAAATTGATTATTAAGTGATTATATAGAAAATATGGTCTATAAAATCCTCCAAAAATAACATTTTTAAACATTTTATTCCATAACCTTTAAGATTACTTAATTTTACTGTTTTAGTTTTCACCATAATAACTAGATTTTTATTAATTTAACTTTGTGATTTATCCCTTGAGTATAAAATTAAAATGAGTATTCTTAGATTATTTGTACTGGATGATTTTAAAATTTAAATCTAATTTATTGAATAAAAATCCTTTTTTGTGGGAAAATTAATTTTAACACAACCGCATGTAATGCGCAAAAAACCCATTTTAACCTTAACTTTGGTAAACAAAAATTATGGTTTTTACAATTAATTATGATGAAAAATTAAATTTAAATTATTATATAATATTAATTATTCTCATTCCAAAAAATTAATCCAATTTACCTAAATAAATTCACAAAATTTAATGAATTTAATTTAAAATTATACTCACAAACGCAATAAAAAAACAGTTTTCCAAAGAAAATTCTCTCAAAATTATAAATGGTTTTATATAAAAATTAAATATTAAATTGATTCCAATGACATAAATTGTATTAATAATAATATAATTTAACTAATTCTACTTTTAAACCATTTTAAAATAATATTTAACTCTAAAAATACTTTAAATGAAAATGAATTTTTTACATAAAATAAGTGTTTTTTTACTTTTCATCAAAAAATTAATCTGTTCAGGAAATTATCAAAAAATCACTCAAAGATAATTTTGAAATTTAAATTTCAAAATTAATTTTTTTTATAAAAAAATTATATAAGTGTAAAAAATTAATTTTTTTATTGCTTCACAAAAAAATTAAAACGTTTTTTGAGAAATTAGTATTTTTTATACATATGAAGTCTTTTAAAAAAGTAATTTTTTATCACTATGATTACTTTATATAAAACCATTATAATTAATATTTAAAAGGTTTTAATTCATATAAATACCACCAAGTTTAATATATAGGTTATAAAAGTCATGTTTAAATAATTATAATATTAATAGTATATCATAGTTCATTAAAATTTGATGTTGCAAGTAAATCAAGCTATTAAAGAAATTAAATTTATTTGAAAAAAATAATAAAATACCAGGGTGTTATTGATAAAAGTTTAACAAAACCTCAACTTCCCTAGAATAAGAAACAATCATATTAATTTAACATTACAAGACTCTAAGGATTTAGATGGTACCATTATGAAACTAGGGAGGTACCTTTACACATCACATAGAGTCCAAGATACCATTACATAGTCTTTAGAAAAATTGTCATATCTTTATGCAGAGGGGGAGATATTTATATAATGGTAAAATAAAATTTTATATTTTGAAATAATTCCATTTATAAGGATTCAAATTTACTACTAATAGTTATAAAATTGTTTAAAAATAACTTATACTTTAGAAACATAAGAATGGATTTATGTTTATCCAAATTTTATTTAATCTCAAAAGCATTAGATTTCATTTTAAACATATTATCATTTCTAATATCCAATTAATAATTCTAAAATACTATATTCAATTTATAAACCTCCCAAATTAATTACCAATTAATATTTTGAAACATGTAAATTACTTTTAAATTTTTGAAATAAATCCATTTTAAAACCACAGCTTAAAATATGAAAAACTCTTCTGAACTACCAAAAACCCCAAAAAGAAAAATGGAGGCTCAAGAATATTCTGAACCTTTACACACCATCTTCATTTCCTTTTTCTTTTTTCAAATCCTTTTTAACCTCCTTTTATATAATTGATTTCATATTTCACTCATTTTAAATTTCCATCGCCTTCACCTTAACCCTTGGATTTTTCTCTACGTTACATGGAAAAGTAACAAGTAATCTCTTTGATAGAGTTCGATAAATTTCAACCCCTTTATTATTTAATTTTTTATGTGTATAATATATATTAATTAATTAATTTTCTTAGTTTATCATCCACTGATCCAAACTGTGTAAAAAATAATAAAGGATATGCTTGATAGATTGGGGGGTTGAGAAGATGGTTGTATTTAAAATTTCTATAGAGGGAAGTTAGTTTGATTTCAAGGGGGTGGGCCTGGTAAAAATATTCTTAGGAACTATGTTTGATGTTTATATATGGGTTTAGATTTATTATAGTTAGACTTTTATCAATATTATCATTGGTTCCATGTAGGATTTGTGTTTAAATTTAGTTAAACGAGCCTCCCAAGGTTGTAAGTGTTTTGGAATTGTTTGGATAGATTTTTAATAATGAATATAGTTACAGTCCAATGGTTGATTATCCACTAAAGTCACATTAAACCCTTGGTATTAATATATCCCTACACACCTCTCACAAGATTTTAAAATGGGAGTGGGTTTGGTAGTTTTGAATACTATGGTTGAGGTCATACTAGAAATTAGAAATTATCAATACTTTTTAAAAGGTATTCTGCCTAGGCAGGCAATTTGGTTTCTTTCTCTACTTAATGGATTCCTCCCAACAATTTACACTTATCACTTTTACAAAATAATTGAATTATGAGTGATATCCTTGAGAATCTCTCATATATATTTGAGAGATTTTAACATTAGTTATCCACTCACTTAAGCATCAATTATAGATTGAGTCGTAGGATATAAACTATAATAGAGAATTTTTATTTGGATCTAATTATTAATACCATGATTTAGGAACTTCCACATTATCACATTAAAATGATCCTACACATAAAACATAGATTTTTCATCATATTGGAGAGAATTTTGGACCTTGTTGTGCACATTCACTATCTTCACTTGTTGAAACTATTTGAATATACATCTCTTAGAAAATATATCCTATGTTTTGATGGAACCATCTGGATGACTCTTGATCAATTACTATTCTGAATCTTTAAGCAATAATGATTATTCCATCAAATGTGTTGAATTTGAGGTCATTCTTTTAGGCTTCAATGTGACATAAATATCTAAAACTATTGATAAATTTTTATGTAGTTCATCATATGACACACCTAAAAATTATTAAATATCCTAAATCATATAGAGTGTACATGGATTGATTTTAAAGTTTTTAACTAGGATTTAAGGCTGAAAAATGCATGGGGTAACCCAAAAAATGGGTAGTATACCATAGTCCATAATGTTTATATATAGGGGCACTTATTATGCATCATATTTTTTGTTCTCTTAATCAAATTTTATAACAAGTGAATCAGATGTAGTAGTGCGAATATTTTATGCCATAGTGGATTATCAATAAGTAAAAAGAAACTTATAAATATTTGGATTGTACTGAAATTTTTATATGTACTAAACACTCCATGATCAAGTTATTGTAATCCTTATCATGAATAAAATTTCAAAAAATAAAGATAAAAAAACATGTGCATGTAAATAGAACAAAAGAAAAACAAAAAAAAGATTAGAATATATTTGGGTTAATAAAAAAATATTATTCTTTTAAGTTCAATATTAAATCTCTGGTAAGGGTCGTTAAAAAATAATAGGTTCTCATGAATCATTACTTTTATGGGTATGAAAATCTTATAATTTATTATTCTTAATCATTTAATAGACTAATAGTGCATAGAATAGAACAAATTCAAGATCAGAACCATTTGGAAAAATAAATGATCCGTAAGAAATTTAATGTGATCTTATTATTAACCCATAAGTCTTTTAAAATTAAAAAGATAAAATAGAAATAAAACTAATATATAAAAGTTGAATATAGTCATTTAAAATTAAAATTAAGAGATTAATTTAAAATAATAGTTTTCCACAAAAAATAGTTCCCTCCTTGGTTTATAAAATAATTGAATCAATTTTTTATAAGATTGTTTTAAGGTTTATAACTTATTTATGGTTAACTTCATTGATTATTCTTAACTCAGTCCACATATATAGATAAAATAATTAAATTAAACTAAGTTCCATAATTTTAATCTTAAAATAAAAATACAAAATCCAAACTACTATTAGTAGTTTAATTTTTACAACCACTTTGGATATCCTCCCAACAACACCCTGAGATTTTATTAAAAAAGATTCCAAATTAATCTAATTTTTTGGTAGTTTTTATTAAAAAAATCATAATTTATCTTTAATTACATGATAAAATGAGTGTAATTTTAATTACATGAAACACTGAGTTTAGATTTTATTGTACACATCCTGAGTTTAGCTTACGTTACACGCAACCCTGAGTTTAAACGAAACATGACATACTATTAAAATATTATTATTTAATATGATAGTTATTAAATATAAATTGGAATAGTAGGTATGATTATCATTAAATAAATTATATATATATATATATTTTGTGAACCTATATATAAAATTAATTCTGTGCAAACTAATTAATTTGAAATGAAAATAAAAATCATTTGAAAATAAGGGAAATCTTTTTCTGAAAAACTATTTTGTTCACACAAAGATGTTTTATCTCCAAAAATTAAATAAATAAATTTTGGTGAATTATATTAATTAAATTTATATATTATATATTATATAAAATTTTTAAAATTCATCTTTTTTTTCTATGCATGATATAAGAATAAATCTAATTTTACACTTAAAATTTTTATTTTTCTAAAAATCTGTTTTGTTGCATTCTACGCGATTATTTAAAAATTAAATTTGACACATTTAGGATATTTATTTGAAAAAAATAAACTCAATTTTTTAAATAATATTTTCAATATTATCTTGAAGTGAATTTATGATAGTTTTATGAAAAGATAAAATTTATGTGAATAGTGAAAAATACTAGTTTTCATTAAAAACTGCCTTTTCATTCATAGATTTTATAAGTTAAATTTTATTTAATATGATTTTAAAATTAAATTTTATTTAATTATATATATATTAATATAATTTAGTTTAATTTAATATATTTCATATTGATTTTTTATATAAAAACATCTTCAACTTTTTAATATTTTCTCTTTAGAAAACCACTTTCTCATCGCGCCCTTGGGTAAACTTTAAAAAAATCCACTTTGGTGAATGGAATTTTGAAAATTGGATTACATATTAAAAATAATAATAATTAATAATATATAATAATTTCAATTTAATTTTTTACCATAATGAATAGTAAAAATTGTAAAAATTATTTACCATGGTTATGGTTAAAACGCGTTTACTAGGGTTTAAATTGAAAAGATAAGGGGTAAAATAAACTACAAACTTGGAAAATAGTAATTTTATGATTATATTTAGACCTTATCATCTATAAGGTAATATAATAGACCATTTTAGATCTCTTTGGCATGTAAAAACATGGTACACTTTATTCTGTTCAAAAATTTCTTGTGCATCCTCTCCCCCACTTATAAAAGGACACCATCGCTCCTCCTATCTTCACACTTCAAAAACCATTTTTTGGACAATAATTGACCAAAATTATTCCTTAATTACCTAACAAAATACTGTAATTCTTTTTGATATCATAAATCCAATATTGGAAGGATTTTGGTTAAACTTAAGAGATTATCCAAAGAAGAGGTATAGTTTTTTACTATGCATTTTGGTTCTACATCTTCTTCTAACTCATTAAAATAATATTAAAATATGATAATATAATAAATAACATATATTACATATATTTATATTTTATTAATAGAATTTATTAACCTATATCCATATCCTCTCCCATCAAATGAGAAATGAAACCTTTGATCATGTGTACGGAGGCCTACCACCTCGTGAACAGATGTTATTCATTTTCAATGAACACCTATCCTGGATAGATATATTGACAGATTTAATTTTTATATATGATATTTATGATTTTATTAGAATTATAGAATCATAATACCACATATAACTTCTTACCTCCCAAACCGTTGGAAAACAATAACATCTCTTGTGTGTAAGGCGGATTACCGCCTCACGAAGCGATGTGATGTGCTTTTCAATTTTGTTTTACTTAGATGGTAATAAAGACAAATTAAATGAATATATATGTTATTTTTTAAATAATCATAAATTTATAATAAATGTATCATCTATAATTTTTTACTTTCTATTTCATGGGGATATGATAACGCCATTAGTGTGTACAGTGAATTACCACCCCGCGGAGCGATGTGATTCATTTTTACTAACAATTTTCCTAGAATGTAATAAGAGTAAATATAATTTATATATGTGATATATATGAAATAAAATTATTTTTTAAATTTAATATATTATTTATATTTCTATCGTTACATCCTTCGGGAAAATTTAATCAATTTTCATTCGTACATAAGACCTATCGTCTCCACGAATGGTGTATTTCATTTTTTATCTATAAATTTTATGGATTATGATAAATACATGTATAATTAATATATATTATATTTATATTATGTTTAAAATTGTGTAGATGATTAACCATTATCAAATTAAGAGTACAAAAAATAACAAATCAAAACATACACGAAAAACAAAGCAGTTATTACGTGAAACATGATTTTAACAAGTAATTATTAATAAAAGGGTAATAAAAGGAAATAAGTAAATTATATATAGTATGATATATATAATTAAGGTTATTTATTATATTTATAACAAAATTATATTTATTATATAGGATATTCTGACATATAATAAGGAATTTGAGACTTATAGTAAGGGATTTTTATCTCACTTTTATTTTATGTGAGACACATTCAATATTCATCACTTGTTTCTTTTATGCAGTTTATATACTACTAATGAATTAATTTTATGACGTTTCTCATTAAAATTAATGGTATTTACATATCTATTTTAGTATCTCTCTTCCATGGGGTTTATAGTTCAAAAGTTACCAATGTGGTACAGGATTTTTGTCTCAATTTGACTTCTTCAGGACATATGGCATGTTATGAACCTACATTATTTTATGAGGTGTATATACAAAACCTTTTGAAATTTAATATCATGAATTTATTTATTTTCATGATATTTTATGTTTCATTTAATTTTAGTCTTTCATTGGACATACAATACAAATTTAGAAAAGTTGTGAGGGTTTCATGATACAAGCTCATTGTTTATTGGGATTGTTTATGTTTATGCTTTTGATGATGACATATAATGATATATCTCTAAATAAAATAATTAATTTTTTTCTCCACTTGTTATTTCTTGAGAATACATGTTTTCTTCTCAATTTCCTCTCTTTATTCACTCATGATTCCAAAAAAAAATTCTAAAGAAAACTGACTTTATTTCACTCTTCGGTCAAAAACCCTTTTCCCTTCCATATCCATGTTTCCTAATAATGCTTTCAAAAATCATTTAATATTCCTAGGGGATTATTTAGAGTCATTTTTACTATTATTTCCATTTTTAACAAAAACTTTTAAAGTGAATATTCATTTCATTTTCAAAACAAGGCTCATTTTTCTTTTTCCAAAAATGTAAAAGGAATATTTTTTTAATGTGTATATAATTTCCCACCATTGTGACCAATAATTTTTTTAAATATTACTTTATATGTTTCAAAGTTTATTTTTAAAATAAAAGGATTTCTAAAATGTTTTATATATTTTTATTTTCAAAAATTTATTTTTAAAGAAAGTTTATTTTCCTCAATAAATTTTAAAATTATTTATAAATATTTGTTTATAATTTTTCAAGGTTATTTTCAAAGAAAATTATTTTCACAAAATTTTATGAATTTATTTCATAAAAAATTTATCTTCAAATAAATTTTATTTTTCTAAAGATGTGTTCCAAGTGACTTTTCTTTCAAAATCATTTCCATCTAAGATAAAATTATTTTATGTTACTTAATCTTTACTGGTGATATGTTTCAATGATACCATCTTTATTATGTCTTTGGATAACTTGTGTTTATGATAAAGATATGTTTATGAAACTCATTTCTCTTCCATGGGTTATGCCATGATGAATTTATGAGATAATTATGAGACCCATTTCCTTTATTTGGGTTATGAATTGTTTTACAAAACTAATTTCTTTTCATGGTTTTTGATGTAATGAATGTTTTATTATATTGTGTAACACCTATGTATGATTGTTATTATAATACGTTGGTTACATTATAACCATGGGTGGTGGTCATGTTTTAACCAAAGACGAGTGATACCTATATCTCCCTCCAATTAATTGGGTAATGATTAATGTTATATGAGCTCAAATGGTGTACGGTAGGTTATCCCAAGCCCAAAAGAGGGTGCATGATAGGTTATCCCAAGACTGATGGATTATACACATGAGGTTATCCCAAGCCCAAAGTATGTGAATGGGTTTTTATCCCCAACCTAAAATGTTATAAATGTATTTTTTGACATATTTGACATAATATTTATTATGATAATGTGTATGCACAAATATACGTCTTATGCCAATGTTATGATCTCATGGATAATGTTCTATGATTCCATTATGATTTATGACTTATGAACTTCCATGATTTATTCTGTGACCCAAATTAGGGATCTATTGTGTATATTTTATGTTTTTTAAATGTTATTATCATGTTATCATAACTATATACTCATGTTTTATTATTATCTCCCTTGTTTACCCTCACTGAGAATATCAGCAAACCCTTTATTATGCTTTTATTCCCTATGATATGAAGAAAGGTATTTTTTATGATATTTATATGAAGGGTTCTAGTTGTGAAGAACTCAGTGGGAGATGACATAGCTCACTTATGGAGTATTTTTTCACAAGTCCATATTTCCAAAGGCATTGGAACTAAATTATTTTGTGGTGGATAATTATTTTATGTGATGAACATGCATCCACTAAGATGTAATATTTATGTATGTGAAGTTTGAGTCTTAACAGTTTGTATCAGACCAAGGTTTAGTTAAAATTTGGAAACTATGATGATAAAAATTGAGTTAGATACCTAGGGTTATGTCCAAGGATATGTATAGAGATATGTCTAAGTATAATTCTAAAGATAAGTCAAAGTATAGGGAAATTTGATGGAATTTTGATAAAGGATAGAGTGAGTCGATTCTAGGAAATTACATCCATGTCCATATTATACAAGTGGATGTGGCTCTTTAATAAAGCTACCAATGGGTAAAAACTATAAAAAAGTTTCATTAATCTCGACTTGATCATCACATGGTGCATAAAAATGAGTTTTTCTGTACACCTGGTCTGACACTACTATGGGATATTCTTTAGAAACTCATAAAATCTTTATTAACCATTATAAAAGATTTTAAATTGATGATAATTATGAATGAATTATGATAAAACTAAGGTGTCATAGATTGAAATGAATGTGTCATTATTTAAAAAATGAATAAATGAATTTTTATAACTATGTGTTTTCCCATTATGATTATAGTTTCTCACACTATTATTTTTGTTTTTCAATTAATGGATGGAACCCAAAGAAACCATGCTAATGGTTAATACTATGATGAATTTAATTATTTACCTCTTGATAAATCAAATGTAATGGGAGATGGAAGATAAATATTGTTTCTATGATCACACAAATTTTTCAAGATATTAATCATAATGAATTTCCAAATGATCAATGTAGGGAACGATGTTCTATTGAGTCCTTCATGAAGCAAAATACACCATATTTTTGTGATTCTACTGATCCACTAGTTTCTGAGAAATGGATCAATACCATTTAAAAGACATTTTCCATTCTCCAGTGTTTAGAGTGTGAAAATTCATTTTGGTTTTCCATCATTTGGAAGGTGTAGTGGATCAATGCTGGACTCTTATCAATAATATAAATAAATAAGATTAAATTGACTCCATTAAGTGGGATGAGTTTAAGATATTATTTTTCAATGCGTACTTTCCTCATATTCTCTTAATAATAGATAATTAATTCCTTGAGAAAAAACAGAAGTATGATAAATATATTGGTTCTTATGAGGAAAATTTTAAAAAACTTTTAAGGTACACTTCTGGTATTATTTTCCAACCTAAGAGTAAGGTTGATCAATTCGTAAGTGGCTAAAAAAAGCCTCTAAAGAGAACTAACCCTAAGGGAATTAAATAGATATAAAGAAACCATTCTTTTTTCTATCAAGTTGGAAATTGAGATTGATGTTACAGATCAATCATGTATTTTTAAAAAGAAAATAAAGATAGAATTTTGTTTAAACTCCAAAAACCATGGGAAAAAGAATATGAGCTTTCCTTTATGCTCTATATGTGGAAGTAAACCTAGAAGAAATTATCTTAAAGGGACTGGTAAATTTTTCAAGTATAGAATAGAAGGTCATTGAGAGGCTGAATTCTAAAGTGATTGGAAGAAGTTAGAAAATTATGCAAATAGAGAGAAATCACTACAAATTTCACCACCCACACTCTAGTTCTTTAGGTGAAAGGAGTTTGGGAATTATGTGAATCAATCTACCAATCAAGGGATTAATGTGGATAATAATCCACAAAAAAATATAAAGATAAAGCATAAAGGGAAATATTATAGAATCATAATGAATTAGGTGTATCATGATAATTAAAGAACATTTATCCTCCCCTCCTTAGTTGGGAATTTCATGTTTTATTTTATTTGAATGAGACGTATGAAAATATTATTTTTATACTTAATGAAATTTTATGGGATTTTGATCATTGATTATCTACCTTTATATGGACTATAGAATAATGAAATCAGATTTGATATTTTAACGGTACAAGGATAAACTCACGCTTCCAATAGAAATTTTTTTATATAAGATAAGATCTTATTTAAATAATAAAGGGTGAATTATATTTTCTAAGTGTATATGTATCCATGTAATATTAACTTAATATTTATGTATACCATTATTTTTTTATGAGTTTACGGTTTATCATAAGTTTAAATTTATTGACACCCCTTTTTAGATTTTATGTGGTGGTAGTTTATCAAGATTTAGTATATTTTAAAAGGAATTATGGTGAAAAAATCCTTTGGTTTTGTATATGATTTGGTGAAAAATATATTTGAGGTGGAATGAATTTACACTTCATGGAAATACGACTAAAAATATTGATAAACTTTAGGGGTCATATTATCTATTATGTTGAGGTAATTATGGGTTTTAGTTGATCACCATATAATGTCATCACACTTTGTTTCTATTAGATACGATTTCTCTATGGATCATATTTATAGAATCTATATCAACGAATTGGAAAGGTTTTATAGAGTACCACATTCCATTGTATCCAATTGGGTTCTGAGGTTTACCTTTAAATTTTAGATTAAGTATTCAACAAGACCTGCATATGGTGCTAATTTTCAGCATCATAACGCCCCGACCCCAGTTACCCAGAGTCGGTGAATTATTTTAATACATTAGAATGATTACAATGAATCATGTCCCGAAGGACCGATCAGTTTAGTAGTCTTGGAAAATATATTACATACATGAAGTTAAACATTACAACTTGAAAATAAAAACAATAGCAATTTATTCCATTATAAATGTCCAAGCCTCCATGATTATTCCTACAAGTCACTTATAAATAACTTCTTCATATCTTGGGAAAATAAAACATAATAAAGAGGTGAGCTCAGATGCTCAGTAAGGGTAAATAATTTACCAGAAGCTATAAAATTTTAAGGCAAGATGTTTAATAAAAACAATAGCCTTTTAAATATAAACTTGAACATAATATGGAAATAATAAATCAAACATTAACATATAAACATGCACATGGATATTCTAATAGTAGAATAGTCACATGTAATAACTAATTTCATAATTAGGAAATGTATAGTACCAGATATTAATTTATGTGTCAAGGCCTCGTGTCGTGACCTAGGGGATAACTGTAACCAGACCCCAACCCAGAGAGTCTCTGTAACCAAACTCCAACCCGGAGAGCCTCTATAACTGGACTCCAACTCGGAGAGCCTCTGTAAAAAGACTCCAACCCGAAGAGTCTGATGTAACTAGACTCCAACCCGGAGAGTTTTTTGTAACTGAACCCCAACCCATAGGGCTTACATTTACCGGTCCCCAACCCAGAATATATTATACTAATACATTCATCCTAAGAAAAGGTTGAAATATAACATAAACATTCGTATTAAAACTAGCATACGAAATGTCAATACTTTAACCATAAACCATGAATGGAATAAAAAATAACTCATCTATAGTCAAACATATCACAAAACCTTAAATACAATATGAGATATTTTTATCATAATAAATCAACTTCAACCAAGTGTAAAATTTATCAAAGGATGTAGACATAGATGAAATCAAAACTATTTGATAGAAGTATCACTTTATATTTTAAAATCTATTAAGAGTCCCATAATTTTAAAGAAAACATTTATTTTGAAAATATTTTTATAAGCTTGTAAATGAATCTTTGATGATGTTATAATGGCGGAATATAGCCTCACCCACCGTATAGTTTAAAAAAACATTCTTACCTTAATTTTGTCGAAAAGGTCATAAATTAATTTCTTTGGAAAATGATGGAATGGTTCCTTTGAAAATTTATAAGGTCAAATAAGGGTATAAATGACATTAAACCATAGTCTAGTAACTAGTAAAAAGGTTTTGGAATATATTTTTAGGAAAACATGGATGTGGATGATAAAGAGGTCCTCATAGATACTTACGTAAAAACAACCTCGGATAATAAAGAGATTGTGAAATTAACTCTTACCTTGTTCTTTTTCTTGGTCGATGGTAGGTTAACCTTCTGTATAATGGGGAAATAATTGTTATTAAATTATAAAATAACCATATACATTAATATGATATCATATATGATCTTCTAATATTGCTTTGTTAATGATATTTCAGTAGTATCATCGTTTCGGGTGTTAACTGATTCATTTTCCTTTATATGATTTGTTACTTAAGTAATGTTTTTGTGGATATGATGTATATTATTTATATTCATTATTATATTAAGTCTATAAAAATTATTTTTAATCATCAAATTAAAATTAGTCTTGAATGGATACGATGGGGAATGAATCTCATCGCGTTCGTGGAGACGGTAATCTGTATGTACGCACGAGCGATAATATCATTCTTTTGAGATTTAAATAATATATAATTTAATGTTATATCATATATACAGAATCATTATCATGTTATATTTATTATTTATATCAACTATACATCATTATTATACCCATCCAAATAATATTGTATTGAATAACAACTACACCACGACATGGAGACGGTAAGCCGTACGTACGCATGTATGGTGACATGTCATTCAAAAGATGGATAGAATAATGAATATGGTTGTATCATATTTATAATAACATCACATTATATAGAATATACTGGAGTTATTATTTTATAATGGAAACAAAAAATAAAGAGGAAGTGGAAGAAGAAAGGAACTTGAAAGAGGTGATGAAATATTTACCTCTTCTTCATGTTCTTCCTTTTGATTTGATCAAAAGGGCTGCTTAGGTTGGCTTTATGACTAAAAGTGGGCCTCTTGGATGAAGTGAGGATAGTTTATAGGGTATTTGGGCAGGGGTTGGCCAAGCCAAATGGAATTTAATCTATGAATTAGAGAGAATGTGAAGTGCCGTTTTATAAGAGGGGTGAGGGGAACCTTAGGAAAAGATGGAAATATTATTTTATAATAAAATAATATTCAGTTTATAATGGATCCAAAATGAATTATTTAAAGTCTAAGGTGGGGATGGTTCAAAAACCACTCAACCTGTAAATACCCGTAAATTTCAAGGGAAAATTTTTCTTTCTTTTCTTTGGAATTCTACGAGTACGCAGTTTCTGGCGGCGCCTGATTCTGAGGCCCGGTGTGCCCATAATATTTTTCTGAAGTTTAGCTTGGGTAAGTTCAGTGAACGAACGAGTGGATTTTTCTAAAATTTGATCTGGTGCTTCGAATTGAAATCTGAGGGCACCGATGAAACCGCAACACCATTAATTTCTTAGGAACACCTCTACCGAAGGTGCGTTTTCTTGGGAGGAATTGTTAAAACAAAGTCAAGAATAAAAATATAGTTGCTTTACAATTATATTTTTATTATACAGCTAGTGGTTTAAGTGTTAAGGGAAAGGAAGTTGTGAGGAAGTTGGGGTGGGGCCCACACAAGCCCCCACCTCCTTCAATTTCCCTAACACCCCAATTAAACCCCCCTCTAGCAATTAATTTTGTTACTCATCGACTCTTTCACATTAATGCATGCCAATTAAACACCTAATTAATTTGAAAACACAAGTTAATTAATTTGGTGAATTCATTTGGAATTTTAAAAATGTTGGCATGTTTGAATAAAATAAGACAAAGTCTTATTTTATTTTTGGTTGATTCATTGTGTGAAATCTGGGGAGAGAATAACCAAAGTCTCAAAGAACATATTCTTCCTCTTAGAAGAACGCGAAGAACACCGACATGCCTTTCGATATTCATTCCGCTTCAAAGAAAGGGGGATGATACATCCTTCATCAGGCATGCATCGACGACGTATACAGATCCTCGTTCTGCGACGATGTCTTCTACAATGCTATTTTCCCACGACGATCATCGTTTGACAACTCCTCACGGTATGGGTTTGATTTAATGTTCGTGAATATTTTTGGCATCCATTGTTAAAAATTTAGCTGCTTGTTATCGATTTAACGGGAGGGGGCCAGACCGCACGAACACGGACGACCCTCCTCCCCCTCTTTTGTTGTACTTGTTGTGGCTCGAATGAAGGTGGCGCGGTGCTGATGCACCGCGCGGGGACGAAAAGAGCTGCGGAGGTGGTGCGAGGTGTCGTCGCACCGCACCAGAGAACTCGAGGGAATGTCGCGGCCAAAGTGGGCCGTAAAGGAGGGGCACGGTGCCGACACACTGTGCCGGTCGAAGAAGGGCCGCGGCCTAAGGCCGCGGCGGTCACCAACAGGGGGCGACCGGACTCCCCGGCCTCCAGAGCATCAAGAGTCGCGGCCATTTGGATGCGGTGGAAAACCTGGAGGTGGCCGGATAAACCGGCCGCCGGTGCTTCGGAAGGGTGGGACCGCGGGGTCCCGCAGCGGCGATCACCTGCAGGCGGTGGCCGGGCGCGACCGGTCGCCGAAGCTCCAGGAGATGGGACCCCTCACGGGTCCCCACGGCGGTTCACAAGGCTGGCTAAACGGTCGACCGTTTTCCGAGAAAACTAGGGGGCGTAACCCCCGGGTTCAATTAGGGCAGACCCCACTGGGTCCGCCGTTCCACAAAAGGGGGCAGCACTCCCCCCTTGCACCCACTCGGCCGCGTGCCGAGCTGCGGTCACCCGCGCCGGGCCGGACAGGCCGCACTGGGTCGGACCGCCCGTGTCGAGCCGGGCTGCCCGCTCTGGGCTGGGCCGCCCGCGCCGGGTCAGACCCTCTGCGCCGGGCCAAGCCGCGCCGGCTGGGCCGGGCCACGCTAGCCAGTCCAGGCCAACCCAGGGGGTTTTGGTCCGGGTCAGTCCGGGCCCAAACCCCCCTAAAAACGGATAAATTCGCTCAATCGTCCGTAACATGGGCTACGGACCTCCGATCAACGCACCGTCAGTTACGATGAGATCCTTGGATCGAGACGGTCATTTTAGTATATTAAACATAAGGTTTCAAAGAACTTTGGGTATGTCCGGGTTGGTTTGAACACGAAACCAATCGGGCCTTCGGATCGGAAACGCTTATAATTTGAGCTATGAACGTCCGAATGACGTGTCGTCGACTTTGTTGGATTCCTCTTACTGAGAAGGTTCTTTTGGCTTACACCGCTCGAGGTTTGGACGTAGTTGGAGTACGATCAGGTTGGTTATGACTTAAAAACCAATCGGGCCCCTGGGACGAAAAAGCCAATAACTCTCAGACCGGGCGTCCGATTGACGCGTCGTCTGTCGCGTTGAGTTCCTATTGGTGAGACGGAACTTTGGGATACATCAACTCTGGACTTCGTGTCAGTTGATGTATCGACCCCCCTTGGATCATGGAGCGGACCCTCCCAGAACGAGCGTGCTGTGTGCGGGAACCCTAGAGCTTGCTGCGACTGCGACGACGATGATGACTGTACTGGGATCCTCTGTGGGTTTGACGAGGACGACTACCGTACTGGTATCCTCTGTGGGTTCGATGAGGACGACTACCGTACTGGGATCCTATGTGGGTTTGACGAGGATGAATATTGTACTGGGATCCTCCGTGGGTTTGACTACCGTACTGGTATTCTCCGTGGGTTCGATGACGATGACTACTATACTTGGATCCTTTGTGGGTTCGATGACGATGACTACTATACATGGATCCTCCGTGGGTTTGGCAGCGAAGACTACTAAACTTGGATCCTACGTGGGTTGGCAGAGGAGATGATTCAGAGGCTACATCTAATCATCTCCACCCCTCTTCGTGACTATTATACCTGTGTGAGTTGAGTCATGACTTTCAATCATTATCTTTGATGTGGTTGACTTGATATCTTGTGTGTATTGAACTATTCTTTCTTGAGTGGATTGGGTCGTACTTTCCTATGTGAATTAAGTTTTACTTTCTTGAGTGGACCGGATTGTACTTGAGCTTGTGAGTTAGAGCTAAACTGGATTTGATGACTTAGGTATATGTATGGGAATATACCTAAGTAGTGTTGGATGATACTTCATGATTGTATCCTTTCTTTGTGGTTTATCCTTTGTAGATTCAGGTAGACCTTCGGGGGTCTCGGGGTCTCTACGGAGTATCGTATACTCACCCCTGCACGGGCATCGCCCGCACTACGTTTTGTTGGTTGAAAATGTCGGACATCACTGATCATGGTTGAGTCTTGTAGAGCGGGATGGTACCCGGAGGAGGATCTCAAGACGAGACGGTTCCCGGAGGTGGATATCATGACGAGTCGGTACCCAGAGGAGACGGACAGATGTGGAGTGTTGTACCTACCCTTCAGGTAGGAATTTGGAGGACGATCCAGGAGCGTCTTGTCACCTTTCAGCTATTGTCCTTGAGTTGTACATTACTTTCAGTTGTAGCTGTACCTTTCTTTTGGGCTTGTATTTCTGGCACCTTGTACTTTCAACACGTTTGTTTACTGCTTACTTAGTGTTTATTCTAGCTTGTGTACTCTGTGGTGTTTGTTTTCATTATAAAGTCAACGCCTTCCCTATTATCTGGATTTACGCCTTTGGTGCTAGTCGCCAACCCCTGGCATATAGGAGGTGGGCTTGGGGTAGTCACGGCACGGGCCCCGAGGACGGGTCATGACAAATTGGTATCAGAGGAGTTCCGTCCTACCGTAGAACTCAGTACTCTGATATTTCTTCTATATGAAGCAATAGTGTTGAGGGTATTGAGTGTGGTTATCAATCTAGGGAGTCCAGTGTTGGTGTGGCGTCTGACGTATCTATACACCAGGACCCTGACTTTTGATTTCCGACTAATTGCACGAAAACATTGATTCCATGTGTGTTTCAAAATATTTCTTTGTGATTACTTTGTGTCAGCTCACCAGGTATACTGTTTTGACCATGGTGCACCTGTTTCTTTTTAGGATGGCCCCACGATGGAATCCAACTGGGGTTCCGAGCCTTGTACGAGACGATAGCCCACCGAGCGATGAGGCCTCGGTGTAGGGCCCTATTACAACAGAGGCACCGGTGGCACCTCTGCCCGCCGAGCCACATATGCCACCAGCCCCATCCGCTGAGAGTGCACGTTGCCTTATTGCACTGTATGAGTTTCAGCATCAGAGACCGCCCAGGTTCCACGGGGAGACAGACCCTCAGGCTGCTGAAGATTGGCTGGAGGCTGTTGTTCAAGTTTTCAGGTTAGTGGGGACACCAGCTGACTTCATGGTGATCCTTGTAGTGAGTCTCCTACATGCGGCAACAGGAAGATGGTGGGGCCTGATTCTCCAGGTTGATGACGAGGCATAACTTCTTTGGACGGACTTTGAAATCCTCTTCCGCTCGGAGTTCGTCCCAGCCACCATCCGTGCGGTGCACATTCAGGAGTTACTACAATTGCGGCAGGGCAGCATGACCGTGGCCTAGTACTCGGCGAGGTTTACTGATCTCTCACGCTACTCCAGAGATATGTTACGAGACCCGTTCTTCAGGGCCCGGACCCTAGAGCAGGGACTGAGGCATGAGATCAGGGATTTGATGATCTCCCTCAACATTCCAATGTAGGTAGGGGTGTTAGAGAGATCCCTTCTAGTGGAGAGTTTTCTCGTCGAGCAGTCACCAGTGGCGGGACCCTCCACAGGACGACCCATAGCGGAGTCTTCTGCAGCTGACAGTAGACAGATGATGAAGAGGTCCAAGAGAGACAGACCATCAGATGATAAATCTTAGGGTGCAGATTCAGTTGTGCGGGGCACATGAAGGAGAGCCAGCAACACGAGGAGCTGGAAGTGCTATGCATGCGGCGGGCAGGGTCACATGGCTCGAGACTGCCCGACTCATCCTTCAGATGAGCAGCAGGCAGTAGAGGGACCTCCCAGGCAGAGGTTCGACCATGGCGGTCTGTAGGGATCAGGCGGACGAGTCAGAGGAGCTGGCCAAGCAGTGGGTGGTGGGTGATGCTTTGAGGGCCTACCACCACCCGGAAGACCACCCCGACCGCAGGGAACGGGTGGACAGGGGAGAGCTGAGCTTCAGGCAGTTGTGTCTTACGACCATGGAGCTCCGAGAGCTGATGGACAGGAGAGGGACTAGCTCCAGTCATGGAGACTTTTTTTCATGTTGCCTCTGGCATTGTTGATGTTGTGTTTGTGGATGTTTTGTGTCTTTGTACCTTGAGCTGCAGTAATAAAAGACACTTGTTATTGTTATGTTTTATTCCCTTCCCTTTTTATGTAGTTGATACTAATAGGTTCCGATTTAAAATTGTGGACCTGACCCTCACTTTCGAGATTCCTACTGAAGGAGACCCAGTGACCACACACTACTTCCAACAGTGTGACTCAACCCTTGGAGGCGAGAGTAACGGTAGGATCTCTTGGTAGTAGCGTCGAGGCCTTACGACGTCATCCATGGCATGGATTAGTATCATTAATGTCAGTATTAAAATTATTAGGAAAAGAACGTGGTTCATCCGGGGGATGAGACCAGATTTCTCTTATCGGCAAAGAAGAAATATTTGCAGCTCTTGTAGGACGAGAGAAGGTTCAGGTCATCCAGGAGTGGATGAGGACAGCTCAGTGTCGACAGAAGTCTTATGCCGACAGGAGGCAGAGACCCCTATATTTCGAGGATGGTGACCACGTTTTCTTACAGGTCTCACCTCGATGTGGATTACGGAGATTTTGCTGAGGTGGCAAGTTATCTCTGCGCTTCATCAGACCCTTCGAGGTCCTCAATAGGGTAGGCGAGGTGGTTTATCAATTGACCCATCCACCTCAGTTGCATAAGGTGCCCGATGAATTCCACATATCTCAGCTGAGGAGATACATGCATGACCCGACGCATATCATCGACCATGGGGAGATGGACTTTGACGATGGGGTGACTTTTGCGGAGGTACCGGTGGAGATTGAGTATCGATAGGAGCGGGTCCTATGTGGACGGTCGATTCCTCTAATGTGCATCAGGTGGCATCACGGGAACCTACATGAGAGCACTTGGGAGAGGGAGGCTCAGATGCATGCTCAGTACCCTCATTTGTTTCCCTAGTTGGAGATGTATCTTTACAGGGACGTAAATCCCTGAGATGGAAGTAATTTAAAGACCTGTAAATTTTAAGGGAAATTTTTTATTAATTTTCTTTGGAATTCTACGAGTACGCAGTTTCTGACGGTGCCGGATTCGAAGGCCCGGTGTGCCCGGAATATTTTTCTGAAGTTTAGCTCGGGTAGGTTCATTGAACGAACGAGCGGGTTTTTCAAACATTTGATCTGGTGCTCGGAATTTAAATCTGAGGGTACCAATGAAACCCCATTGCTGGTAATTTCTTAGGAACACCTCTCTTGAAGGTGCGTTTTCTCAGGAGGAATTGTTTAAAAAAAGTGAAGAATAAAAATATAGTTTCTTTACAATTATATTTTTATTATACCGCTAGTGGTTTAAGTGTTAAGGGAAAGGAAGTTGTAAGGAAGTTTGGGTGGGGCCCATACGAGCCCCCACCACCTTTAATTTCCTTAACACCCCAATTAAACCCCCCTCTAGCAATTAATTTTATAACTCATCCACTCTTCCACATTAATGCATGCCAATTAAACGCCTAATTAATTCGACAACACAAGTTAATTAATTTGATGAATTCATTTTGAATTTTAAAAATGTTGGCATGTGTGAATAAAATAAGACAAAGTCTTATTTTATTTTTGGTTGATTCATTGTGTGAAATCTGGGGAGAGAATAACCAAAGTCTCGAAAAACATCTTCTTCCTCGTAGAAGAACGCGAAGGACACCGACACACCTCTCGATCTTCTTTCCGCGTCAAAGAAAGAAGGACGCTGCATCCTTCATCGGGCGTACATCGACGATGTATATGGATCCTCGTTCCGTGACGTCGTCTTCCGCGACGTCGTTTTCCCACGACGATCATCGTTCGACAACTCCCCAAGGTAGGGGTTTGATTTAATGTCCATGAATATTTTTGGCATCAATCGTAAAACCTTTAGCTGCTTGTTATCGATTTAACGGGAGGGGGCCGGACTGCACGAACATGGCCAACCCTCCTCCTCCTTTTTTGTTGTACTCGTTGTGGCTTAAAGGAAGGTGGCGCGGTGCCGATGCACCACGCAGGAACGAAAAGAGCTACAGAGGTGGTGTGCGGCGTCGTCGCGCTGCATCGAAGAACTCGAGGGAATGCTGCGGCCGAAGCGGGCTGCGACGGAGGGGTGCGGCGCCGACGCGCCGTGCCGGTCGAAGAAGGGCTGCGGTGGTTACCAATAGGGGGCGGCCGGACTCCCCGACCGCCGGAGCATCAAGAGTTGCGGCCCTTTGGATGCGGCAGAAAACCTGGAGGCTGCCAGATAAACCAGCCAAGGGAGCTTCGGAAGGGCGGGACTGTGGGGTCCTGCGATGGCAGCCGGGCACGGCCGGCCGCCGGAGCTCCAAGAGGCGGGACCCCTAACGGGTCCCGCGGCGGTTCACAAGGCCGGCCAAACGGTCGGCCGTTTTCAGAGCAAACCGGGGGGGCGTAATACCCGGGTTCAATTAGGGTGGACCTCACTGGGTCCGCCGTTCCGAAAAAAGGGGGAGGCGCTCCCCCCTTGCGCTCGCTCAGCCGCGTGCCGAGACGTGGTCACCCACTCCAAGCCAGACCGGCCGCACCGGGCCGGACCGCCCGGGCCGGGACCCCGCGCTAGGCCAGGTTGCGTCGGTTGGGCCGGGCCGTGCCAGCTGGGTCGGGCCGCACCCTAACGGGGTGACCCAGGGGGTTTTGGGCCGGGTCGGTCCGGGCCCAAACCCCCCTAAAAATGGGCATATTCGTTCGAACGTTCATAATTTGGGCTACGGACCTCCGATCGACGCACCGTCAGTTGCAATGCGATCCTTGGATCAAGCCAGTCTTTTCATTCTATTACACTCAAGGTTTTGGAGAACTTTGGTTATGGACGGGTTGGTTCGAACACGAAATGAATCGGGCCTTCGGAGCGGAAACACTTATAACTTGAGCTCCGGACGTCTGAATGATGTGCCATAGACTTTATTGGATTCCACTTACTGATACAATTATTTTGGCTTACTCCGCTCGAGGTTTGGATGTAGTTGGAGTATGGTTGAGTTGGTTATGACTTAAAAACCTACTGGGCCTCTGGGATGAAAATGTCAATAACTCTCAGACCGGGCATCCGATTGACGCGTCATCTCTCGTGTTGAGTTCCTATTGGTGAGACGGAACTTTGGGATACATCAACTTCGAACTTCGTGTCAGTTGATGTATCGACCCCCCTTGGCTCGTGGAGCGGACCCTCCCGGAATGAGCGTACTGTGTGCGGGAACCCTAGAGCTTACTGCGACTACGACGATGATGACGACTGTACTGGGATCCTCTGTGGGTTCGACGAGGAAGACTACCATACTGGGATCCTCTGTGGGTTCGACGAGGACCACTACCGTACTGGGATCCTCTGTGGGTTTGACGAGGACGACTATTGTACTAGGATCCTCCGTGGGTTCGACTACCATGCTGGGATCCTCCGTGGGTTCGACGACGATGACTACTATACTTGGATCCTCCGTGGGTTCGATGACGATGACTACTATACTTGGATCCTCCAAGGGTTCGGCAGCGATGACTACTAAACTTGGAACCTACGTGGGTCGGCACAGGAGATTATTCAGAGGCTACATCTAATCATCTCCACCCCTCTTCATGAGTAGTATACCTGTGTGAGATGAGTCTTGACTTTCAATCATTATCTTCGATGTGATTGACTTGATATCCTGTGTGGATTGGACTATGATTTCCTGAGTGGATTGGGTCATACTTTCCTGTGTGGATTAAGTTTTACTTTCCTGAGTGGACTGGATTGTACTTGAGCTCGTGAGTTAGAGCTGAACAGGATTTGATGAGTTAGGGATATTTATGGGCATATACCTAAGTACCGTTGGATGACACTTCGTGATTGTATCTTTTCTTTAGGGTTTATCCTTTGTGGATTCAAGGAGACCTTCGGGGGTCTCGGGGTCCCTACTGAGTATCGTATACTCACCCCTGCACTGGCTTCGCCCGCACTACGTTGTGTTGGTTGCAGACGTCGGACATCACTGATCGTGGTTGAGGCTTGTAGAGCTGGATAGTATCCGGAGGAGGATCTCATGATGAGACGGTGCTCGGAGGTGGATATCACGAAGAGTCGGTACCCGGAGGAGACGGACGGATGTGGAGTGTTATACCTGCCCTTTAGGTAGGAAGCCGGAGGACGATCCAGGAGCGGATTGTCACCTTTCAACTGTTGTCCTTGAGATGTAATTTACTTTCAGTTATAGTTGTAACATTCTTTTGGGCTTGTATTTCTGGACCCTTGTACTTTCATCACATTTGTTTACTGCTTACTTAGTGTTTATTCCAGCTTGCGTACTCTGTGGTGTTTGTTTACTTTATAAAGGCAACGCCTTCCCTATTATCGAGATTCACGCCTTTGGTTCTAATCACCAACCTCTGGCCTATGGGAGGCGGGATTGGGGTAGTCACAGCACAGGCCCCGAGGACGGGTCGTGACACAACCAATAGGTTTTAGATAGGTATGGGTCACTATGTTAACCTTATCTTTTAGATTTAACTCTTGGTTAAATAGTTTGGCATTTACCATGTCTTTTTGTATTTTTATATTATATAGTTAATAAACATACTATAAACATCCAATAGAACCCCAAGTGGTTCATTAATGATACACCTATCATTATATAAGTCTTTTGGATGAACCTTATATTTTTAGGATTATTATATCAACCAATAATATTGTATTTGTTTTAAAAACTCATTTATGTCAATTTTGACATTATTTAATAATTTATTTTTGTTAAAGTCCTAACAACTTCATTAATTCAAAATAAATTCATTTAATAAACCATAACAAGTCATAGTTATCTATAAAATTTGTTGATGGCATCAAAACATTCAAATTATATTCATTTTATTATTTATAATATCATTTATTTGATTGTTTTATTAATAAAAAAACACTACATCATTATTGGGTCATATATAAATATATTTATTTTATGTCTAAAATTTTTAAATAAAATATCCTGAGGTAGGAAATAATTTTATATTTATAATTACTATTTATAGTCGAATAGTTCAATTATTTAACCTCATATAAAATTTTTTTTACTAAAAGCTATTTGCTTTTGTTATTTTTGTCTTTATTTTAGATTATTTAATATAAAATGCCATTATCACTCCCAAGTGGATCCATGGGTTCCCAAAATCGACCCAAGGATGCCCATGGTCGGACATGTATCATCCAATAGGGTTACGACACATGTTAGGGTAATTTAATATTATTATAATATTATTTTTTAACCTAATTTACTGGATTTACCCCTTTAACCACGGTAAAAAAAATATTTACTAAAGTAAATATTCCTAATGTATAAAAATAAAAGTTACCTATCTACACAATTTGGATCTCCTGATACCAAACATGGAATCCATTTTTCCAAATTCAAAACACATAATTGGCAGAAATTAATTTAAAATTAATTTAAAATTAATTATCATTGTCAAAACAAAAAGCGTATTTTTATGAAATAATAACTATCAAAAGATTGACACTTGTTTATGTTAAATGTAAATTTGAAAATACTTATAATGACCTAAATTGTATTAAATGATAAAAATATAATCTAATTATACTTAAAAACCATTAAAATTCATAATTTATCACTATTAATTATTTTGATTAAAAAAGTTGTTTTTAATTAAAATTAAGTAATTTTCACTATTCATCCAAATATGAAAGTTATCAAAAAAACACAAATTTTTTTTTAAACAAAATTATTATGTCCCAATTATAAATAAGGAATTTATTTTTTCAAATTGAATATATAAAAGTTTCAAATATTGGATTTAAAAAGGGTTCTCTATTAAATGGCGGTAAAATTGCAATTTTTTTAAAAATTCTTTTTTTATCTGAAAAAATGAATTTGTTCTCAAATTATGTCTAATAAACTCATAATATGGATTCTAAAATTATAAGGATTATATAAAGCTAAAAATTAAGTTAATACTATTCATAACCGCTTTTGAACTGCTAGTTTGGTAAGTCGTGGTGTGTTTGAACTCGGTGTTACGTGTAGTGCAAGTTATTGAATTATTTTGAAGAAATAACGTACTATGAAATCTTGGGGTGTTACATTCTTCCCTCATTCAATAAATTGAATCCTCACAATTTGAAATTGTTCTTTGAAAATAAAAGGTTGTAAATAGAAAATATTTTTGTGGGAAAACCCACATCGGAAATTGGGTTAATAAAATTTAGTCTTAATAAGAGGAAAAGGGAAATGAAAAAGGTTACCATTAAATTATGATCCTAAATAGGAGAACATTGGTGGAAATTATTTTCACCTAATTGGAGGGAAAATGAAAATATTTATAGGGAGTGATTGAGGTCATCAATCAAAATATATCATTTCAATATATTGACATAACAAATCCATTATCAAAACCACTTTCAATACCAAAATACGTAAAAAGAGTATATAGAATTTATTTTATTTTTAAAAAAACATTTTGGCTTGTTAAGGAAGCTAAAGATAAAATTAAACTCACGAAGGTGGAAAGGTCATTGTCACTGCTTATGTAAAAAAACATTCCTTTTTTTATCATTTAGCAAAACGCTTCGTAGAACAAGATTCCCCTTGAAATGAAAAGTCAAAGGGTATTATACACTATATAAAAGAAAGTAGTTTAGAAATAAAAGAATGCCTCAATGAAATAAGATTGAGATTAAGTACCTTAACTAATGTTTTAGAATTAATTTAGTCATAGAATAAGATGGAATATATATATATATATATATATATATATATACTTGACAAGTAGAGTCACATCCTTTAACTAATTCCTACCACAAACTCATATTTCAATCCAAAAGATTTCAAAAAAATATTTTATTTATCCTAATCATATAGGGTTACAAAAATAATGAATTTATATTTCACCTATCAGACCCTTAAAAAAAGAAACTAAATTATACAATCCAGGGACTTCATGTAGTCTAGTGGTAGGCAATAAATCCCAATCGCACTGTGGTTGTGGGTTTGATTCCCGCAGCATTGTCCGACATGACAGGTTGTCACACAGTCTGTGTGTTTTCCTTTTTATAAAAATCCAAAAATAACCTTAAAAATAGAATCCAATTTCAAACTTAATCCGTTCTAACCTATAGAATTATCCAAAATACTTCTATCCAAACTCACAGTCCAAAATTTATAAGGAATTTAAACACAATGAAGATCTTTTTTTCCACGTAATAACTTGTGAAAACCTTCATCACGTATTATTTAAAACATGGAAACACACTGAATTACCATAAAACCTTATTGATTAAATTCATGCTGCCTTATCCTATATATAATACTGAATATATTCCTTATATCAAAATTTTTTGAATATTCCAACAGTGATGAAATAAACAAACTATTAATCAGTTCCAAGGAAGTGAAGAATATCCAATATAATTTATCCAAATCAACTATATCTTATTCCAAAATCACTACCTCATTATCAGGACCATATTAAGGATTACCTTTCCTTCTACCATGTATTTTCCAAAAAGTGTATCTTACTTTTACGTCACTTTTCTTATAACCATATAATCTCAAATCCTCAATAAAATAGCACTACAATACAATCCTTATTTATCTCCATAATTCATATAACCAGTATATTGTCGATAAAACACTCAAATGAAATAATTATATAATAAAAACATAAGAACGCTAGTCATTCCTCTTCATATGAGGTAGTATTTTAACTTGATTATTATCCAATAGCATCATTTTTGGTATACTCTGATGACTAGGACATTGATTTGTGTAGTGTCCCAACTCCTTGTAGATGAATAATTTTACATTTGAAACCTTTTTCTTACCCTTATAATCACGTACATGGTGTCCTTTTTCTCCATAAGTATAACAACTCCCATTCCATTCAAGCATTTACCAAGGTAATTATTTTCACATTTATCACATATGTAAAAATCCTT
Source organism: Viscum album (assembly GCA_963277665.1). Taxonomy (NCBI): domain Eukaryota; kingdom Viridiplantae; phylum Streptophyta; class Magnoliopsida; order Santalales; family Viscaceae; genus Viscum; species Viscum album. Next base: position 1,284,428,807 of record OY728136.1, on the reverse strand, counting down.
CTTTCCCCTCTTCCATTTATCCATATATCTCTCTACCATCCTTTTCTTGTCTTGCTTCCCTTCAAAGCCATATGACTAATAGAATTCTTAACTTATCTTATTAACACATGATATTATTTCTTCATATGTGGAGAATACATGGGAGACTATTTCCCCTTCTAAATGTTGGCTTAATACCATAAATGCCATGATCCTTCCTACTCTTTAGATCATACGTATTGCTGGAGTTCTCATTCCTTCTACGGCGCGCCATTTCTATATAATGGCATACACTAGGTCAGTTTATGAATCGCAATGAATAATTCCAAACTTGTAAAATAACTAAATTAAATTGGAAATTTTATTTATATAATTTTTAATCATAAAAATATTTTCTTTGAGGAGGTATATGCTTATAAATCTTTCAAAATGGATTTTAATGAAAATGTGAAATATCCTAAGCATATCCCTCGGTAGTGTGGTAACGAAGAGTGTGGCAAGGCCCATTGTCATGCACCAATTCCCGTTCGAGTCTAGATCAAAGATGTGTTTTTGGTTTTTACCCCTAGGTACATCTATGCCAGAGCCGCCTCTACCTGATCGTATCCAGACAGGGATGTATTTCTTGGAAAAATCACAAAATATCTACAGTATCAAAATTCTAGGATGTTATTCTATAATAATTCTTAATGTATATCTTAGGATAATGTTTTCTAATCATAGTTTATCTAAATCTAGTTTCTAAGTTTTGTACAAAACTTCCTCTGATGCCAACTATAACGCCCTGACCCCAGTTACCCAGAGTCGGTGCATTATTTTAATGCATTGGCATGATTACAAGGAATCAAGTCCCGAAGGACTGATCAGTTTAGTAGTCTTCGAAAATAGATTACATACCTGAAGTTCAACATTACAACTTGAAAAAAAACAGTAATTTATTCCATTATAAATTTCCAAGCCTCCAAGATTATTCCTGCAAGTCACTCATAACTTACTTATTCATATCCTGGGAAAATAAAACATAATAAAGGGGTGAGATTAGATGCTCGGTAAGGGTAAATAATTTAGCAGAATCTATAAACTGTTAAGGCCAGATGTGTAATAAAAACAATAGCCTTTTAAACATAAAGTTGAACATAATATGGAAAAAATAAATCAAACATTACCATATAAACATGCACATGGATATTCTACTTGTCGAATAATCACATGCAATACCTAATTTCATAATTAGGAAATTTATAGTACCAGACTTTAATTTATGTGTCAAGGCCTTGTGTTGTGACCTAGGGGCTAATTGTAACCGGACCCCAACCTGGAGAGCCTCTATAACGGGACTCCAACCAATAGAGCCTCTCTAACCGGACTCCAGCCCGGAGAGCCTCTGTAACCGGACTCCAACCTGGAGAGTCTGTTTTAACTGGACTCCAACCTGGAGAGTCTGCTGTAACTGGACCCCAACCTGAAGGGCTTACTTTTATCAGTCCCCAACCCGAAAGATACTAGTCGAATACATTCATCTTAAGAAAAGGTTGATATATAACATAAAAATTCGTATTAAAACTAGCATGCAAAATGTCAATAATTTAACCATAAACCATGAATGGAATAAAAAATAACTCATCCACAATAAAACATATCACAATACCTTAAATACAATATGGGATATTTGTGTAATAATAAATCAACTTCAAACAAGTGTAAAATTTATCAAAGGATGTTGACATAGATTAAATCAAAACTATTTGAGATAAATATCACTATATATTTTGAAATAATTTAAGAGTCACATAATTTTAAAGAAAATATTTATTTTGAAAATATTTTTATAATCTTGTAAAGGAAGCTTAGACGATGTTATAATGGCAGAATAGAGTTGCACCCACCCTATAAGTTAAAAAAACATTCTTACCTTAATTTTGTCGAAAAGTTCATAAAGTAACTTGTTTGGAAAATGATGGAATGATTACTTTAAAAATGTATAAGGTAAAATAAGTGTATAAATGACATTAACCCATAGTCTAGTAAGTATTAAAAATGTTTTGGAATACATTTTTAGGAAAACACAGATGTGGATGATAAAGAGGTCCCAGTAGATACTTATGTAAAAACAACCTCGAATAATAAAGATATTGTGAAATTAACCCTTACCTTGTTCTTTTCCTTGGCTAAGGGTAGGTTAACCTCCTGTATAATGGTTGAAATCATTGTTATTAAATTATAAAATAACAATTTACATTAATATGATATCATATATGATCTTCTAATATTTCTTTGTTGATGATATTTCAGTAGTATCATCATTTTGGGTGTTAACTGATTTGTTTTCCATTATATGATTTGTTACATAAGTAATGTTTGTTGTGGATATGATGTATCTTATTTATATTCAGAATGATATTAAGTCTTTAAACATTATTTTTAATCATCAAATTAAAATTATTCTTGAATGGATACGATGGGGAATGAATCTCATCACGTTCATGGAGACAGTAATCTGTACGTACGCACGAGCGATAATATCGTTCTTTTGAGATTAAAATAATATATAATTGGATGTTATATCATATATAAAGAATCATTATCATGTTATATTTATTATTTACATCAATTATACATCATTATTATACCCACACAAATAATAATGTATTGAATAACAACTACACCACGACAAGGAGACAGTAAGTCGTACATACGCATGTTTGGTGACATGTCATTAAAAGGACGGTTAGAATAATGAATATGGTTGCACCGTATTTATAATAAAATAACAGTATATAGAAGATACTAGATTTATTATTTTATAATGTAAACAACAAAGAAAGAGAAAGTGTAAGAAGAAAGTAACTTGAAAGAGGTGATGAAATATTTACCTCTTCTTCGGGTTCTTCCTTTTGATTTGATCAAAAGGGCTCCTTAGGTTGGATTTATAACTGATGGAAGGCCTCTTGGATGAATGGAGGATAGTTCCTATGGTATTGGGGTAGGTTTTAGCATATCCAAATGTCTTTGAATCTATGAATTAGAGAGAAGGGGAAGTGATGTTTTATAAGAGGGGTGAGGGGAACCTTAGGAAAGGATTGAAATATTATTTTATAATAAAATCATGTTCAGTTTATAATGGATCAAAAATGAATTATTTAAAGTCTAAGGTGGGTATGGGTCTTGAAAAACTCATCCAATAGGTTTTAGACGGGTTTGGGTCACTATATTAACCTTATATTTTAGATTTAACTCTTAGTTAAATAGTTTGGCATTTACCATGTCTCTTTGTATTTTAATATTATATAGTTAATAAACTTACTATAAACATCCAATAGAACCCCAAGTGGTTAATTAATTATACAACTATCATTATATAAGTCTTTTTTCTGAATCTTAGATTTTTAGGATTATTATATGAACCAATAATATTGTATTTGTTTTAAAAACTCATTTATGTCAATTTTGACATTATTTAATAATTGGTTTTTTTAAAGTCCTAAAAACTTCATTAATTCAAAATAATTACATTTAATAAACACTAACATGTCATATTCACCTATAATATTTGTGTATGGAATCAAAACATTCAAATTATATTCATTTTCATATATTATAATATCATTTATTTGATTGTTTTTTTAATAAGCAAAATACTGCATCATTTTTGTGTCATATATAAATATATTTATTTTATGTCTAAAAATTTTAAATAAAATTTCCTGAGTTAGGGAATTTCTTTATCTTTCTAATTACTATTTATAGTCGAATATATCAATTATACAACCTCATATAAATTTTTTTTAATAAAATATATTTTCTTTTGTTATTTTTGTCTTTACTTTAGATTATTTTATATAAAATGTCATTATCACTCTCAAGTGGCTCCATGGGGTCCCAAAATCGACCCAAGGATGACCATGGTCAGAAATGTATCAGAAAATAGGGTTAGGACAGGTTTTAAGGTAATTTAATATTATTATAATATTATTTTTTTAATCTTATTTACAAGATTTACTCCTTTAACCATGGTAAAAAAATATTTACTAATGTAAATATTCCTAATTTCTAAAAATAAAAGTTACCTATCTACACAATTTGGATCTCCTGATTCCAAATATGGAATCCATTTTTCCAAATTCAAAAAAAAAAAGAAGTTTCAGAAATTAATTTAAAATTAATTCATGTTGTCAAAACAAAAAGCATGTTTTTATGAAATAATAACTATCAAAAGATTGACACTTGTTTATGTCAAATTTAAAAGTAAAAATATTTATAATGACCTACATTGTATTAAATGATAAAAATATAATCTAATTATACTTCCAAACTATTCAAATGCATAATTTATCACTATTATTTATTTCAATTAAAAAAGTTGTTTTTAATTAAAATTTAGTAATTTTCACTATTCATCAAAATATGACAGTTTTCAGAAAAACACCAAAAATTTATCGAAACTAAATTATTATGTCCCAATTCTAAAGAAGAATTTTTTTTGTCAAATTAAATATATAAAAGTTTCAAATATTGGATTTAAACAGAGTTCTCCATTAAAAGGGGGTAAAATTTCATTTTTTTAAAAATACTTGTTTTTTATGAAAAAATGAATTTATTCTTAAATTATATCTAAGAAACTAATAATATATATTCTAAAATTATAAGGATTATATAAAGTTCAAAATTTAGTTAATATTATTCATAATCTCTTTTGAACAGCTAGTTTGGTAGGTCATGGTGGCCTTGAACTCAGTGTTGCGTGTAGTGTAAGTTATTGAATTATTTTGAAGAAATAACGTACTATGAAATCTTGGGGTGTTACAAGCACTGTGCATCATCCTAAAACTAATGGTTAGTTTGAGAGAACAATTCAGACCTGAGAGGATATTTTTAGATCCTTTTATATGGATTTCAAAGGTTTTTCTTACTGACACCTTCTTCTTTTAAATTTTTTTACAACAATAGCTTTCAATTGAGTATTAATATGGATCTTTATGAAGACCTATATGAAAATAAGTGTAGAACTCCAATGTACTAGAATGAAGTTGCAAAAATAAATCTATTAAGACCTAAGCTAGATGAATAAATAGTAGAAAAGTTTAGATTTATTTAAGAAACAAAAAATGGTAGAATAAAGTTAAACAAATTTTTTGAAGCAGTATAGAATTCTAATTTGGTGAGAATGTGTTTCTACAAATTTTTATGTGGAAGAAAGAAAGGAAAACTAAGTGATAGGAAAATCGATCCCTTTGAAATTATTGATCATGTTTGGATGGTAGCATATCATTTGGATATTCCATAAAACTACACTTAGGTTCATGATGTGTTACATGTATCTCTCCTAAGAAATTACATACTTGACCCTTCACATGTACTAAACTCAGAGGTCATACAGCTGGAGCATGATCTTTCTTATGAGAATGAATCGGTGGATCTTTTGGTTTGTACAAAGAAAGTCATACAAAACAAAACCGTAAAACACTTGAAAGAGGAAATTGTATGGGATCCTAAGTAAGTAATGAGGTAAAAGTATCCTCATTTATTTCTACAAATGTAATGAATTTCAATAGATAAATTCATTTTAATGATGATAGAATGTAACACCTTGAGATTTTAAGAAATATTTTTTTTTCAAAATTAATATATTTTTTTCAATAGTTTTTGTGGCACAGAACATTGATTTTAGCATGAATAACATGAATCACTGAGTTTATCTTGATTCACATGAAAAACTGAGTTTATCTAGTGTTACACGTAACATTGAGTTTAGCTTGTCACTACTACAAAACTGGCCTTTAACAGTGCTAGAAATGGTCTTTATCAACACTATAAAAGTGTTGACTACATGAGAGATATTAAAATCCCTAGTCTATTATCATCATTGAAAAATCATTGATAAAGGGGTCCTTTATCAGCACTAAAAAAATGGTTGATGAATGGGACCTTTATCAGTGCATTAATTTAGCACCACTAAAGGAACCATTTGTCACCATTTCTATAAGCACTGATAAAGGGCCATACTATAGTGTGCTATAACATCACACTACAACACCATAAAAACACCATATATCAACCAAAACAAGTCCCAATACAAGATTTAAATGAAATTAAATTTACAACACAAAAACAAGAAAAAAACACTATATTATAGAAATTTCAAACATTGGTTCATACAATTACATAAATAAAAATTATTACCTATATTAAAAAACATCAATGTTCCTTTATATTTTAATCATGACCCGACTCATGATATTACTGAAAAAAACCACCATTTATAGATAAAAATAACACACATGTATAATAAAAAAATTCTTATGTTCGTAATAATATAAAAAAATAAATTAACCAAAAGTGTTAATTTCACAAAAAAATGATGTTAATTTTAAATAAAAATATGCACTTTGAGTCATACTGGTCACACCATGCATTGGATTGAGGTACGGAAATTTCATACACATCAAAAATAACATAAAGATTATTTTACTAATGTATTTAAACATATGAATGTGTTTTATCGGTTTTGAGTATGTCAGTTGGTCTTTTTACAAAAATTGATTTAAATTTTAAATAAAAAACAAGCAATTGGAGTCATATTGGTCACACCATGTTTCGGATTAAGGTGTGGCTTATTCATGCATTTATCAAATCACTTATGGACCATTTTCCTAATTTATTAAAATAATATCAATGTGTTTTTTTGGTTTTAAGTAGGTCGGATTTTTTTTACTAAAATTGACATCAATTTTAAATAAAGATGCACTTATGGTCATACTTTTCGCACCATGCATCAGATTGAGGTGCGGCTAATTCCAATACATTCTAAATCACTTATGTATTGTTTTTATGAAGTATCAAAACAAGTATCCTGTTTTTCTATGGTTTGGAGTATGTCACTTGTCTTTTTTTTACAAAAAATTCATTTTAAACATGAGACAAAAACTTTGACTCATACGGATCGCATCATGTATTGGTTTAATGTGAGATTGATTCCTACACGTCAAAAATGATTTATGAATTGATGCCCTAAATTATCAATAAAATCCAAGCATGTTTTATTGGTTTTCAATGAGTGAATCTTTTTAAAGTCAAATGTCAATTTTAAACTCATAATGGACACATTGAGTTAGTTTTCTTTTTCACTAAAATTGATGTCAATTTAAAATAAAAATAAGTACTCATAGTTATACAAGTCACGTCTTGTGTTGGATTAAGGTTCACTTGATTCCTACACGTCCCAAAGTCTCAAAAAAATGCTAAATGTCAACATTTCCACAATTTCCATTTACTTTCTTTGTCAAACTACCAACACTGCTTGAGAAACATCAAACAAATTACATCAACTCAAAAAATAATCCACCTATATAAGAAAATAATTATTATGTGAGTAATACAAAAAAATAAATAAATAATACATAAATATGAAATAATAAATTAATTTTATGGACAATGATTTTACTTTGAAAACATCAAGATTAACTTTGTAATTGAGTAGAGCTTGTGTCCTTTCTCTTCCTACAAAGGTAGTGGAGGTAACTTGAAAGAAAGTAATAAATGCACCATTGTAGGGGTGAAAAGGTTTTAAGGGACATGAAGAATGATAGTTGGATGGATCATCCAAACCTGAACAAAAGAGTCCACCTATATAAGAAAAAAATTATTATATGGATAATACTAAAAAAGTAATAAATTAAACATAAATGTGAAACAATACATTAATTCTATAGACAATAATTTTACTACGAAAGCAACAATATTACCTCTGTAATTGAGTAGAGGCATTATCGTTTATCTTCCTGCAAAGGCAATGGAGATAACTTGAAAGAAAGTGATAAATGAACCACTGGAGGCATGAAAAGGTTTTTATGGTGAAGAAGCATGAAAGTTGGACAGATCACCCCAACTCGAACAAAACAACCCACCTATATAAGAGAAAAATTATTATTTGAGTAATACTAAAAAGAAATTAATTAAACAGAGATATGAAACAATACATTAATTTTATGGATAATGATTTTACTATTCAAATATCAAGATTACCTTTGTAATTGAGTATAGGTAGCATCATTTCTATTCATTCAAAGGAATTGGAGGAAACATGAAATAAAGTGATAAATGAACCATTATAAGGGATAAAATATTTTGAAGAAGAAGAAGCATGAAAGTTGGACTGAGCACCCCAACTCGAACCAAATAATCAACCTATATAATAAATAAATTATTATGTGAGTACTACTAAAAAGAAATAAATTAAAAATAAATAAGAAATAATACATTAATTCTATGGATAATGATTTTTTTGTGAAAAAATCAAGATTAACTCTATGATTGAGCATAAATAGCATCTTTTATCTTCCTATAAAGGCATGACACATGGACAAAACTATTCAAAAATAAACTAACTCTATAAGGAATAATGAAAATTAAATCAATGTTTCATTATATATTTTTTTGGTAAAATAGAGAAAGTATATCGTAGCATTACCTTTACATCTTTCCAAAGGGTTTCCTTCATTATAGTTTGTTCTTCAATCATGTGAAAAAGACATCATCTGCATGAGTAGTCAAACATTTAATTTATATTATGTTAATTTAGTAGAGAATATATAATATTATAAAAAAAACATAATATATTAAAAAAATACATTCTCATTGAGCCCTCTTTATTTTTTTAAAGGTTTCAAGGATTTGGTTCCTCTATAAATAATCCAAATCCCCTCTTTGTGGTCCCCTATAATGTACATGACATTGTCTAAATTGTGATCGACATGAACTAATTGTGATTTTCTAATGAAAGGGTTATCCTCAATTGAATTTTAATCTGACTCAACATTTGTTTTAGTCGCCAGCAGGACAATCGACAAATTCTTGTTTTTTGGATCAAACACATAAAATACTTTCACTACTTATGATGCCATTATGAATGACTCGTCTTTTTTCCCTTACACACTAAAATTGACCTTCACAAAGCCCATTTTATCAAATTTCACTCCATTGATATTTTCAACACATTTTCAATGGAAAATAGTCACTTGAAATATTGTATAATCCAACTCGTGTATCTATCTGATAATGAAAAAATCTGAAAAAATTTCATAAATTGTATTTCTATACTTGGAACATATCTAATAATGATGGTGTAAGGAAAATATCTAATAATGTTGAACCATAAATTGTATTATTGTATCAAATAATGATGGTGGAAAGAACATATCTAATTCACATAATATGACTGCAATCTACTTATTCATGATGGGAAACTTCACCATGTCTGCAACTTTACTGCATATAGATTTAAAAAAGAAGCAAAGTATGTTTAATTTATGTCATAAATTTTAAGGAAGAATGCAACAGAAAGTAAAATTAATTAAATATTACATCAAAATATGACAGTAGTGTAATTTTATTCCTTGTAACTTCAAATTAGTCCTTGAAACGACATTCTTAATATTTTATGAATACCCCTATGTAACTTTTACACTAGTAAGTATTTTTTTTAAAATTTTTCTTATTTTGATAGAGTGTAAACTACTATAGGAATAAAATTCTACCTTTTACCCTTCACCAGGGAAAACTCTTCCCTTATCCCCATTTCAATCAAGTCCAACCTAGCCTTAATGTCATATTTCATTTTTCTAGGAACATTTAGTAATGTTTCAATAACACTATCAAATACATTTTTTCTACATGCCTGACATCAAAAAAAATTCTAACATACAAACAATTCAAATATGGTAATTCAAAGAAAATTGATCTCTTATTCTAGCTTAATTTTTTATGGTTCTTCATAAATGGTTTAATAAAAAGAGTGTCATTTTTTTTACTATTTTGTACAGTTGATCACCCATTTCTAGAGATTGTGTTTTACCTTGTTCGGTATTTCAATCAAATGTTATCATCCAAGATCGGTATTTATGTCATTGATGTAAAATTTTATATGTCTGAAAAACATAGTCTTCGTGGAATGTTTCAACCAAACTGAGTATGTGTGTTTTTCACAAATGGGACACCCCAATATTCCTTTAGTGCTATAGCCTAATAAATTACCATAAGTGGGGAAGTCATTTATCATTCTATAAAACCTGAGCATCAATGTGAATTTTTTATTTCTATTAGAATCATACATTGTAATACCTTTATCCTGCATCAATTTTAGATCATCAATCAATGAATCAAAATAGACATTAATATCCTTATCGGGTTTTTTTTGGTCTAGATATAAGCAGAGAAAACATAATATATTTTTACTTCATGTATAACCATGGAGGAAAGTTATAATTTACCAACATGATGGGACATGTAATGTGAGTACTACTCTATACACCAAAAGTATTTATTCCATCTATAGATAATGAAAGACGAATGTTTCTGGGCTCATCTCTAAATTCAGGAAACTCATAATCAATTTTCTTATATTAAGATGAATCTACTGGATGATGTAGGTTCCAATATTTAATTCTTGGATCTGTATTCTTGGTTAATTGTCTCGCAGTTTTCTGACATCCATATAGTCTTCTAACTAGTGTAATGATAGTAATGTACCATACAAATTTTTAAAGACTTGATTCGTTTTTCTTGTTTCGATCTTCTACACACTAAGGGAATTTTATGAGTGATTCATTATCCTTGAGAAACAATATGTAATCATTTGTACAAGCATGTGTTTTATAAGAGATCATTCCCCTTAAACATAAAATTTCTTTAGTGTGATATATTTGGCATGGAAGTTCATTTTATTCTGGTATCATATCTTTCAGAAGACCAAGTAGTTCTATAAAGTTGGTTTCACTCCATCAAATACAAGCTTTCAAATTATATAACTTCAACACAGCTGACAATGTTTTTTATTTAGTACATCTAGTATACAATGGTTTCTTGGAACATTTATCTAACTCCTTAAATAGATTTTTACAATCACGAAGGTCATATTCAATTGCTATATTCATTTCTTCCATGCGATTTCCATCATCTTTTACAAATTTATTCATATCAAATGATTCATAAATAGTAGTATCATCCCAATTGATTTCCTCATTTAGTTTTCCCCATGTTTAATCCAATATTTATAGATTTTTCCTATTCTGTGACAAATAAAATGTTCTTCCAACACTTTCGAAATATTTTTTCTTGAATAACAACAACTTAAACACAGATAGAGGATTTTAGAATGGTTGTCTTAATTCACTCATGAAAACTTGATGAACTCTTTAACTCCATATTCATGTTTGTTTGTCAAACGAGTAGCATGCATCCATTTTCAGTTCATATCTATCTTATTGAATTTATAAAAGATTGATTTTATACAATATTTAAATAAATACACATAATATATTAATTATCAAAAGTGAAAGTTATATACAATTGTAATAAGGGGAACTCAACATTTGATTGTTTCAAAGAATTTTAGTATGTTAAAGAAAATGGGTAATTGAATTTAAGAAAATAATTACATTGCATCAAATCTTTCTTAAATCCTATAAACAAATGAAAATATAATATAGGAAATTAATGAGTAATAAGAAACTCAAATATGATAAATAAGAATAATAAACTCTCATTCAGTCAACTAGAAGATAAAAAATGTATCATAACAAGTGATGTAGCAACCTAAGGGACTATTACATTTAAATTTAATGGTATATCAATATTTGAAAACAACTCAAGGATATTGGGATGTCATATCACCACACCAACCCATCCCAAGGAAATTCAAGGTACTCCAACAGGATTTAATATTAGCATTTACTAATGGATTACACTAATAATAAGTTTACATCAAACAAACAGATAGTTTTCCCATTGTATAATATGAGAATAATGTTGGTAAACTAACAAAGGTAATGTATGAATTGAAACAAGAACTAAGAGATTGGTATTAAAGGTTAGATAAATTATTAAATAAACATTAATTTTAAAAATAATGAATTGATCATAATAATTACAAACAAAATAATTTTATGGATAAATTGAAAGTGCTCATCAATGTGGATGGCATAATATTTAGAGGTCCAAGAGATAAATAATGATAATAATTTTCTACATTAATAATGAACAATGTTTAAATGTTGATGATTAGGGAGCTGACATTTTACTTAGTTTATAGAAGACTCATAGAATTCATGGGATATTTATTTACCAATCCATGTATGTGAGGGAAGTTTTTTTATAGATTTCAAAAGGAATCTTGAAACCCCATGTTGACACCCATTTAAAATTGAATAAAATTTTCAAATTTTATGGATGAAATATCAATCTATATCATGGAGTGTGGGAGATTCATTATATTCCAACTTTTTTTATAGTAAAAAAATTTCAAATACAAATTTTTTAAATGTCATATATCTAGGTATCAAAGTGATTCCATGGAAATCCACTTGTAGGTAGTTAAATAAATACTCAAAAGGGGGAGAAATTCTTGAAAATTTACATTTTTGAGAAAGAAATTATAATATCTTATAGTTGTATATAGGTCTCAAAAAAAGTGTATAACTAGAAAGGGGTAATCACAAAAGGATATTTTTTTAAAATTATTGAAAGAGGGGGTGTAGGATGATGATTAAAAATTATAATGTTTTTGGAAAATAGTAGAAAGCATCAAGGTATAATATTTCTTATATTATTATTAAAATAATTTATAAATAATGTTGGATTAATCTAAAGTGGAAGAAAAATAAAATAGATTTTTTAAAAGTGTAGAGACATAGGAAGTTGGATTATTGGAAAAAGTTACAACACATTTAACAATAATAATAGTTTCCAAAACAAATTCAAGACAACCATATATCAAACACCTGAGATGGACCACTATAGTGTCCAAGGGAAATTCTTGACCCCCCTCGGGTTAGAAACAAGCACCGGGGCATGAAAAAAATATACTTGGAAAGATTTGGCTAAAAAAATAAATGAAACTAGTATAAAAAAATTAAATAAAAACTACCATAATGCTTCTAGACATTGGATTCCCACATCAACCGAGATAACTAGAAAAAAGAAGATATGAATCAGTATAATTTAAAATAAATCCCTTAACTTACCTTCAACCCCCTCACACAAAAAATCCCTACTTTAAATCTCTAAAATTTCACATGTATGGAATACCATTGATAAAATATATAATGAAAAATATTTATGATAGAATTGGGTGATGAATTTGGGAAATGTAATAAAATAAAACAACTAAATAAACTCTATGGGACTCCATGTGTCACCACCAAGTTCAGAAACAATAAACTCTCCATGAGGGATCAAGAGTTGAATCAAAATTAGAAACACGAAAAATTATAAGGCCTAAATCCCTAGTATACAATCACCAGAACAAAAATAATGACATCCTAAAAGAAGAAATTAAAAATGAAACCAAAAATACCCAAAGAAAATCGAAAATCCTACCTTGCTAGGTTGAAGAAAATATGAAACCCCTTTAGAAACCCTAACTTCAATCGAACACAAAAGGTCATATGATATGTCCGAGAGGGAGTCGAGTGGTGTGATTCAAGGTTCGATTCAGTGAGGAGGAGCCCTGGTAGAAGGTGGCTTATGTATAACCCTTTTGATATCAGAATGGGTTCAAAAATAGTTTGGGTTTTTTAATTAGATCAAGACACATTTAATAGAACTTACAAATAAGCGATGATAAAATGACTCTTTATCAATTCTTTTTTATCACTGATAAAGGTTAGTCTTTATCAATGCTAAAAAATGAATAACAAAATCAATCTTTATTAGTGCTAAAATTATAGCGTTGATAAATGTTAATTTTATCAGTGCTCATTTTAGCATTGATAAAGCTTCATCTTTATCAGCATGAAAAAAGAACTAATAAATATTCTTTTATCAATGCTTATTACTTAAGCATTGATAAAGGATTTATAATTATAATTATAAATAAGAAAATAAAAAAATATTTATATATACTTAATAAATATACATAAATATAAATATAGTAAATATATTCCTTTTTAAACATATTTATTATATTTTATAATTACTAATTTATAATTATAGAAATAATTTTAAAAAATAATATTTATATCATTATATATATTTATAGAATTGTACATATATGTATTTAATATATATATATATATATTCAATATTTAAGTAAAGTTATTATAAATTTAATAATTATTTAAATATATATATATATATTGATTTTTTATTAAATAAATACTTTTAAAAAAATTATTTAATTATAAATATAAATATAAAATGGTATAAATATAGTAAATGTGAATTTATAAATCTATTTATTTATAATTAATTTTTTACAAATATTTTTTTAACATTATTAATAAATATCTAATTTTAAGTGTATGTATATATTTTAAAAATGACTGAAATGGAATAAATTAAGAATAAGTACACTTTAACAATATTGAAAAAATAGATAAGTTTTATGTGTGTGTATTGTATATAAAAAACATATATTTGATCTATGTTAAATTGAATAATAAAACGACATTCAATTATATGTTGAGTACTATGCAATTAGTCAATATTTTCAATTCATACCATTTTTTAATTATAAACCATTATTCAATAAATATATGACTATTAAATGTAAAAAGCATAAATATTTTGTAATATATAAATAATATTTATATATATTTATATATATTTATATATTTAATATATACAATTTAATAACATTAATTATCATAATTATTTAATTAATAAAAATTTTAACATTTAATAATGTATAAACAATTTATTTATTTTTATCAATAATTATTTAATTAATATATTTTTTAATATATTTTTTAATAAACCCATTTTTTATTTTTTATTTATTTCATTATTTCATTTTATTTAATTGAACCTTTATCAGTGTTAAAAAAGTGTTGATGAAAGAAATATTTATTGGTGCTAATAAAGGGTTCCTTTTATCACTTCTAATAATAAAGCATTGATAAATTATTCCCTTTATCGGTGCTAAAAATAAAGTATTAATAAAAGATACCCTTTATCAGTACTAAAAAAGAACAATTAAAGGTTAAATTTATCTGCATGTTCATTATCACTGAAAAATATTTCATTTATCATCATTTCTTTCTAGCACTGATAAATACTGACACTATTAAATGTGGGTTTTTTAGTAGTGTTCATTACATGTAACACCGAGTTTAAAGGAAATATGACATACTATTAAAATATTACTATTCAATATGATAGTTATCGTCTAACTGTGAGAATGGTGGGTATGAATAAGATTAACTAAATTATTAAGATATATGTTTTACACACATATATAATTATTTTTTTAGTGACCAATTAATTTTAAATGAAAATAAAAATCATTTGAAAATAATAAAAATATTTTTCAAAAAAACTATTTTATGCACTCAAACATGTTTCATATTGGTAAATTAAATAAAAAACATGTGTTAAATTATATTAATAATATATATATATATATTATTCAATATAATGGTTAACTTTCATCTTATTTATTTTTTATGAATGAGATAATAATAAATCTAATTTTACACTTAAAAATTGTATTTTCCTAAAAAATAGTTTTTCAACATTTTTCACTCATTTTAAAATTAATTTTTTAAAAATATAGGAAATGTATTTGAAAAAATTAATTTTAATTTTAAAACCATATCAAAATTATATTGTATTTAATTTTTTTATAATTTTCTAAAATGTTAATTTTTCAGTAAACAAATAAAAATACTGGATTTCATTAAAAAATGTCTTTTTATTCAAAGAATTTACAAGATAAATTTTATTTTAATATGGTTTTAAAATTAAAATTAGTTAAATTATATATATATTAATATAATTTACTTCAATGTAATTAATTTCATATTTAATTTCTATATAAAAACTCTTTTAACTTTTAAACATTTTCTCTTTGGAAAACCCCTTTCTCATCGTGTCTACGAGTATAATTTCAAAACATATTTTCAACTTAGGAAAATAGAATTTAAAAAAATGGATGAATTCTTTGAAATAATAATAATTAATATTATCTAATAAGGTCATCTTAAATTTTTATGATAATTAATTGTAAAAACAAAACAAATTTATTATCACAGTTAAGGTTAAAACAGATTTACCAAGGGTTAAACTAAAAATATAACGGGTAAATTTACCTTGAAACTTTTAAAAATACCATTTTATGGACATATTTAAACCTTATAACCTATAATTATTGATATTATACCATTTTTTACCCTTTTGGAATGTGAAAAATGTGGTTATACTTTACTCTTTTCAGAAATTCCATGTTTGTCCTCTCGCCCCCACAATAATAAAAGGCCACCACCTCTCCTCCAAAATTCTCTTGTATAAAACCCTTTGTTTTGGAAAATAACTACCCATATTTCTTTCATAATTTCCTCCCCACATCACATAGTCCTTTTTTAAAATATAAATCTAATATGTGAAGTATTTAGATTACATATAAATAGGTTTTGTGAAGAGGAGATAATGTTTTTAACTATGGGTTTTTGTTTTACTTATTCTTATAACTCCATAAAATATTATTAAACTATGATAATATAATATCACCAAAATATTACATATACTAATATTTTATTATTCTAAAGTTATAACTTATATCAATCTCTTCTTCCATAAAATTGGAAATGAAACTGTTGATCGTGTGTACGACAGAATACTCCCTCACGAACCATTGTTATTCATTTTCCATCACTACCTATCATGGATTTTTATAATGATGGATTTAATATTTATATATGATATTTATTATATTATTATGATTCTGTAATTATAATACCACATATAACTTCTTACCACCTTACTTGTTGGAAAATAATAACATCCCTTGTGTGTACGGTATGATACCGACTCACAAACATATGTGATGTGTTTTTCATTTCTATTTTAATTGGATGGTAATAATGATATAATAAATAAATATATATGATCTTTTTAACATTATTATACCTATGGAATAAATATATATAATATAACTTCTTAATTTCAATTCCTTGGAGGATAAAACAGTGTCGTTCGTGTGTACGACAGACTACCGCTTCATGAAGCGATGTGATTCATTTTTTAGTAACTATTTGTAATAAATGTAATAAGAGTAAATTTAATAAATATATGTGATATATATGACATAAACATCATTATTTAAATTTAATATACTATTTACCTTTATTTCATTTCATTCTCAGAGAAAATTGGAACATTGTTCATGCATATGTATGACTTACCGTATCCATAAATGGTGTATTTCATTTTCTATCTCTATCTTTTATGGATTACCTTGAATAAATATATTATGAATATATATGATATTTATATCATGGTTAAAGTTATGTATAATATGTAACTATGAAGAAATTAATATGACAAGACAAATCAAAACATACAAGAAAAACAAAGCAATTATTACTCAAAATGTGATTTTAACTAGGAATTATTAATAAAAATATAATAAAAATAAAAAATAAAATCATATATGGTATGAAATATTTAACAATGGTTCTATAATAGATTTAAAATAAACTTATATTTATTATATAGGATGTTCTAATTTTTATGAAGGAAGTCAAAACTTATGGTTAGGGATTTCTATCTCACTTTTATTTTATGTGAGACACATGCAATATTCACCACATGTTTATTTTATGTGGTTTATATACGTATAATGAATGTGTTTTATGATTATACTCTTGAAATTTATTTTTCTTTACATATCCATTTGATTATATCTCTTTTATGGTGTTTACGGTTCAAAATTTAACAAAGCAATAAGGGATTTTTTTTCTCAATTTGTCTTCTTTGGGACTTGTGTTATGTTATAAACCTAGCTAATTTTTATGAGGTGTATATACAACCAATTTGACATGTAATATCATGAATATATTTATTTTCATGATATTTTAAGATTCATTTAATTTTATTCTTTCATTGGGATTATTATTCAAAGTTACAAAAGTGGTAAGCGTTTCATGATACAATCTCATTGTTTATTAGGAATGTTTAGGTTTATTCTTTTGATGGAGAAATATTATTATATATATCTCAATAAAAAATTAATTTTATTCTCATATGGTTATTTCTTGGGAATACATGTTTTTCTTTCATTTTCATCTTTTTATTTACTTATGATTCCAAAATAATGTTTTTAAAGAAAATCGGATTTTTTTCTCTCTTTGGCCAAAAACCCTTTTTCCTTCCATATCCATGTTTTCTAAGAATGTTTAAAAAAAATATTGTTCTTTTTTGATTTTTTAAATTAATTTTTACCCTTTTTTTATTTTTTTAAATGAATATTTATTTCATTTTCAAAACAAGGCCCATTTTTCATTTAATGAAAATGTTAAATGATTTTTTGTTTTAACATGTACGAAAATTACCACCATCACAGCCACACAATGTTTTAAAGATTACTTTATGATTTTTAAAGTTTATTTTCAAGGAAAAGTATTTCAAAAATGTTTTATGAATTTTTAGTTTTAAAATTTTACTTTTAATGAAACTCTATTTTCCTCATGATCTTTTTTAAATGATTTTAAAGCTTGATTTATAATTTTTCAATATTATTTTCAAAGAAAAGGATTTCCACAAAATTTTATGAATTTATAGTTTTTCAAATGTGATATTCAAGGAAATTTTATTTTCTATAAGAAATGTTACAAGTGATTTTTCATTCAAAATAATTCTCCATGTAAGATGACATCCTTTGATGTCACTTAAAATTTACTAGGGATATGATATTATGATACCATATTTATTCTATCTCTGTATACTTTTTGTTTATGATGAATATGTTTTTATGAAAATCATTATTTTTCTATGGGTTATGCTATGATTAATTGATGATATAATTATGGGACTGATTTCCTTCTTAGGGGTTATTCTATTTTTTATGAAACCCATTTTTATGGATAATTTTGTAATGAATGTTTTATTATATCTTCACAGCCCTATGTATGGTTTTAATTTTGTGATTGTGGTTAAGTTATAACCAATAAATGTGGACATGTTATAACCAAATATGGGTGGGACCTATATCTCCCTCTAATACATTGGGTAATGATTAATGTAATATGAGGTAAAATTTTACACCATAGGTTATCCTAAGCCAGAAATAGGGTACATAGGAGGTTATCTCAATCAAGATAGAGGGTATATGGGAGGTTATCCCAAACCGAAAGCAGGCACAAAGGTGTTTATACAAAGAAAAACATATCTTCGTGTATTTCATTGACATTAGATTTTCTATGCTTTTGTGTATTCCAAAAATATATGTCTTATGTCAATGTTATGCTCTCATGACTCGTGTTCTTTGATTATAGTATGATTCATGTCTAACGAACTACCAAGATTTATTCCATGACTCACATTTATGATCAAGGATGTGTATGGTATGATTTTAAAATGTTATTCCCATGTTCTCATACCCATATGCTTATGTTATATTGATATATTCTTTATTTACCATTACTGATCATCTAAGACCAACATTTCTTTTGTAACATTTTCCCAGAATATGAAGAAAGATATTATGTATGGATTTCCTATAAATGGGTCTAGTTATGAAGAACTTAGTAAGAGGTAACATAGCTTCATTATAGACTAGTTTTATACATGTCCAATTTCCAAAGGAACTATACCTGAATGATTCAAGTGTGAATCATTATGTTATGTAATGAATATTCATCTACTAATATTTAATAATTATTTCTGAGAAGTTTGGGTCTCTACACTTCCTTAAAAATTATCTCTATCAAAGATGTATAAATAATAGGATAAATAATTAATTCTCAAATTAATTATAATTAAAGAATCTATTCAAAAATGAAATTGATGATGAAAATTAAATAATAATCCTTGTACTCTAAAACTATCACTCCTTCGGTGACTAGACACTCTTGATTAATAAAATCTCAAACATGATTTAATTATTTATCCTAATAAGTGAATGAAGAAATAAAAATAATGTCGATGAAACTAAAAAACAGTTTAAATGTAAATAGAAAATAATTTAATTAATAAATAATTTGATAAAGAAAGGAATCTGGAATGAAAATGATAACAAAATTATTTGAAAGTGATAAGAAAATTTGAAACAATTGAGCTAAAAAATTATCTTCTCCTTTATAAAATTAAATCCACTACCTATTTATAAACCTATACTGAATCATGATGAAACACTAAACATTATGGTGTGATGAGATATATCTAAAATAAAAGATCATATCTATTATCCTTTGGTTGCCTCCATCACAGAGCAACAACGTGTGATGTGATATAAAGGAGATATCACTTATCATTAGTTTCTGAGTCATACAAGGATTACAATAAAACCTTTAAATATATCATTTGAAATTTTTAATTTCAAATATCCTTTTTAACCCTATTGTTATGTGAGAAGGAATATATTGTGGTGTGGGATTTTAGAACTTCATTGGTTTACACATCCTTCTCTAATCCATAATGCAAAGAAATTGATCGTGGGGTAAAGGTCCTAAACTCATCCATGTGTAGACTTATGCAAGGATGTTGCAATGTGAAGTTCTGTGTCAAGGTGAAATGTGACACTCTTCCCTCATCCCACTTCACACTTTTCCCATATCATACATCCACATTTTCCACCACCTGTTTCAAATACCTAAAGACTTCTTACGTGGTAAATTATTATGGTGCTTACCTACACCACAATTATTTACCTTTACTCCTCTTATTTAACCATCACATTTTTATATTCTATGTATTTTTTTCATTGATCTATGTCATTACTCTATAGTACTTGGATACCTCCAGTGATTGGTTGGGGCCATAGTGTACATTCACACATAGGTTTGGTAAATGGAATATTTGTTCTCTTATAAATTTTTCTTAAAACAGATTTCAATGTGGTTCATGGGTTATAGTGTGATTATTTTAATTTGGTGTTATTTTTATATAGTTCCTTAAAAACAATAAAATATATCTGTAAATTACTCTCAAGGATTCACCATTCCCTGAATTATAAAAAACATATTGAATTAGATGGTATTTGACCATTTTTCAAATAGAAATCATCACAAAATGCAATGAAAAACTGTTTATATCATTTCAAAATCTTACAAATAGAATAATTTGATTATTAATATTTTATATATAAATTAAATTTCACTTTAAGAGCATCTATTATGGTCATAACTAAAAATGAAACATCACTATCTACTTAGGTAGTAAAAAATTGCCATGAGTGAACAATGATTTTTAAGAGATTTTGAAAGATGAGGAAAAATGATAAATATTTTAGTGTCATAAAAACATTAGAGAATAATTATCTACTATTTTAAAGTATCTTTATATAATATTTATGTTTTTTTGGGTGTAAGAGGATAATTTAAATATAAAGACATGGGTTTTGAAACCCTTACCTAGCTCTTTGAATCACCTCCTTTGGATGACATCTAAATCCTTCATAGGAGGGTATTTTGGTTATAATAGATACATATTAATGTTTCAAGATGGTTTTAGAGAGGTATTGGGTTAGATATTTTTTTTAAAATTAAATTTTTTAAGTGAAGGGAAAGGGGTGGTTCATGGGTTTTTATATAGCCAAGGTGGAGGGGTATCATTGAATAAAATATTGATTAGTTTATTATTCCAAATAAAGACTTTAAATAGTATTGATTCCTATAAATTTTAATTATTTATTATTAAAAACATATATGTTTATTTTTCATTTAAATACACCTTCGAATCTTTGAAATATTTCATTCAATGTAAAGAATTAAAATGAGTTTTTTATTAGAATAAAATATAACTAAGTCTTTGAATGTTGATTTAAAATTTTAAAAATTATGTTTATTATTTTAAAATATATTATTTTATTCATGAAATACATTTTAAGTTATGAAAAAAATATATTAATTATTAATTCATTTTTTTATTATAATTATTCTATAAAAAAATCAGTATACGCAAAAAACTAATAAAATTTTTCACTATTCAGCTAAAAATGAACTTTTTTGTAAAAATTACAAAATCTCACTCTAAGATAATTTTTATGTACTAATTAAAAAATTGAGATCCATTTTATGAAATTAATTATCTACACCTAAGATATTTAATTATTAAATAAAAATCAACAGTTTATTTTTAAATCATATATTATATGCCAAAACATTAAAAACTATAGTTTAAAAAATATTTATTATTCAAGCAAATATTATTTAAATTCAAATTAATAAATTAATAACCATTATTTATATTTATTATTTACACTATTAAAACTACATGTTTTAATATCACATTCTCATAATAGTCAATTTACTGTTATAACCTTTATAATATTATTATAATGATCAAATTATCATTTAATCAAAATTCTATCATATAAAATCATTTATATCAATATCTTGGTTTATATATAATGTATATCAAATTTAGTGTATATTTCATTATAATATAAATTTATCTTTTACTCTTATTATTCTTTATATATACACAATTATAAATTTTCATAGAAATGGTGTAAAAATCCAAAACTAAGGATCATGGGGGTCTGAAGTGGTGGAGGTCAAGCATGTCCCTATGGAAAATATCCCTAAAAGACTTGGGTAGAGCCAGTTATAGAGTAAATTGTTGTCCTAAAATCCTTGAGATGTTATTATACCCACCACTTCATTTCCCATGTACCATTAGTAATAGAAGTCCTCATTTTGGTTTGGAAATCTTTTGTAAATTCTAAGGAAGTATGTGATGGACCAATAGACCAATGGAGAGTTTACCCATGCACTATATCCCTAAAAGATAAGGGGAGAGACAGTTATAGAGTTAATTTTTATCCTCAAATCCTTGATATTTTATTACACCTGCCACTTCATTTCCCATGCACCATGAGTAATAGATCTCCACATTTTGGTTGGGAAAGATTTTTTAAATTCTAAGTATGCGATGGAACAATGGATTGGGGAGTGACAATAACACCCTACTTTTTATTTTTAGTATGTTCCTTGTTTTGTGATGTTTCTTAGGTTTTTTAATTTTTGGAGGTTCATTTGGAACATCCATGATTTTCAAATTTTATTTGGAACCTATTTTTGGTTCTAATTTATAAGGTCTTTTAATGAAAATTTAATAATTTTCAAGTTGAGTTTGTACCCTTATATGTAGACTAGGTCCAATATAAATTTAAAATCTTCTACCTATATGTATAGAGTTATTAAGGTATTGTGTAAGGGTAAAATAAAGTTTTTAAGTGTTATGTAAGGGTAACTTATTTATTTCAAGGGTTATATAATGGTAATCCCATTTTTCTATGGGTTACATAAGGGTAAGACCCTATTTTTAGGTATTGTGGAAGGGTAAGATCCTATTTTAAAAGAGTGTGTAAGGGTAACTTTGTGAGCTACATAAAGGTAACTAGTATTTTTATAATTTTTTATAAGTTAAAACCTTCATTATGTAGGGGCATCCCTTTGATTTCTTGTGCTGCTTAAGGGGCTTCCCAGCCTCACATAAGGGTAAGTACCAGATTTCAAAGACTTATATAAGGTTAATATATTTATTTGAAAAAGGGTAATCCATACTTCTGTAAGGTAAATCTAGAGATTATTAAGGGTAATTTTTTTCCATAAATGGTTACATAATTGTATAGTTATATAGATAAGGTTGAAACCATATTACCCTTATGCAATACTCTTTTTAAGAGAAAAATAAATAAATTTTTTTGTTCTTATTATTCTAGAATTCCCCTATAATTCCTATAATACCTTAAATCCATTTTAAAATCTATAAAATCATGTTAACTATTTAATTTTATATCGTTTATGGTTTTTAACTCCTTTATGAGCGTTTTAAACTTTTTTTAGTTTTTAAGTGATTAAAAGCATAAATTAAATAGTGTATTCGATTTGGAAATTAAATACTACTATGCCTGGTATATTTCTTTAAAATATATAAACCTTCCCAACCATGATTTTTTTATCCCCATGAGAAGAGTTAGGTGATTTTAGCTACCATAAAATGTTTTACTTGTTTTTAATTATTTTTTATTGGTAAAACAACAAGAAGGGTTGGAGGTTATTTTTTCTTTAGATGTCATGCATGGAATTTCACCTATTGTTGTTAGTTTCTCTTCCTCAATAGTGGTGATTTATGCATGTGTGTTGTCGAACTTGTGTGAGGTAGGTGTTTCTATAAATTTTCTCCAACCCATGAAATTTTGGGAGTCATTAATAAATTCCTTTAGATCCATTTAAGAAAATAATAGTCTTATTTTGTGAAATCATTTGTTTGATTTCACCAACATGATAGAAGAGTTTTTTAGAGTGGTTTTTTATTTAAAAATAACTTATAAATTTCTTGTGTTTTATAAAATACCACAATGAAGGATTTTATTATAAATTTGATTTCAAATCATGGGAGTGATTATCCTATGCCAATGAAAATTGTGTTGAAAAATAGTTTTTAATCAAAAAAATATTTTCAAATCATGGGAGTGGTGATACTTCTCTTGTGAAGATATTTGTAAATATTATGAGTATAGTTTATGTTTTTTTAATACATAGAACATGGGAATACTTGGGAACCTTGGTAATGTACATATTAAACATTTGTGTTTGTAACACCAATAGGTATTTTAAATAGGTGCTTATGAGGCTATGGGGGAAAATGGGTAGCCTGACACTAAAAAATATGTGTCAAGACATAATATCATTAGGATTCACTTATCGACATAATATTACTAGTTTTTCCTAGTTATGTATTCCCATAGGTTAGATCCTAATTTTTCTTATGCATGTTGTTTTAAATTATGTAGCATGATCTATGTGATCACATGTTTATCTTATGGTTATTATCCTGTGGACATGGTGCTTCAGAACGAGAGTATATTATCTTGGTTTTCCAACATGTTATCTTTTAGAATATGGTTGATTTGATTAATTTCAATTTTTTTAATTATTATTTATATTCATAATATTTTGGATTTTAATATGTAATTTTTAAA
The DNA here is from genome assembly GCA_963277665.1 of Viscum album. Lineage (NCBI taxonomy): Eukaryota > Viridiplantae > Streptophyta > Magnoliopsida > Santalales > Viscaceae > Viscum > Viscum album. The sequence continues at coordinate 1,284,403,909 of OY728136.1, read as the reverse complement.
AACAAAATATGTTTTATAAAATGGCTTTCACATGGAAATGGATTTATAAACTCGTTTTCTATCTAAAACTAACAGTTTCATGGTGATATAATTTTTATAGAATACTTCATGTTATACTATTGGGATTAGCTCTCAAACCCTAATTTTTTTCATTGGGTGTTTATATCTTTGGTTTTTTTAGGTTATACGTAAAGAGAAGTGTGTCATGTGTCATGAACACAACTCATGGTTGTTATCATCTTCATAGTGATTTGGGATGGTGGTGAAGGATTGTCACATAGAGACTTGGTCTTGCACTTGTTTAGTTTTTCTTTCAGGTTCAGTACTTTTTCATTAAATAATTTCACACCATTAAAGAATGTTTCCAATAATCCTTAAGTGTTTTTAAATAAATATTTGTTTACAATGATTTTGTAAAGAATGGGATTTTGGTTTTATGGAAAAATCCATGGTTGTTTTCAATATATTAGTGTAAATGGTTTTTAAAAGGGGATTATTGTTTTTTAGGAAAACCATTCTTATAACTTGGATGATGGTTTCTTTTTAAATCATCAAACTCAATTAATGCAATTTCTTATGGAAATAAATATTGTTTAATGGTATTTTTTTATAAAGTATATGGTTTAATATTTTAATTAGGGAGTTATGAAATGTTTTATTTTTTTAATACTTTTCTAAAATAATGAATGATGTTTACTTTTTAATTAGGTTGGTTATAAAATCCCTTTAAAATAGTGAATGGTGGTTTTCAAAATAAATAGTTTTTTAAAGAGTTTTTTACTCCTTATGTGGGTATGTTTATTAAAACTCTCTCAAAGTGTTTTCTATATTTGTTGATTTATATGTTTTGAATAACCCTTTTATGTGTGTTGGGGTTATATCATGTGCTCTAAAGGATATGACTGAATAGAGATCCCCTCTGGTGCATTTTGAGTGAATCTTCCGAATATGAATTGAGTTTTATTTTGATTATTTCCTTGAGAGTATTACTTTTTTCCTTTGTCTCTTTGTTCATTCCCAGAACCCAAATATATTGGTGAGAGTTTTCTTATTTCTTGATATTCTATTGATGGAAGGTCATTAGTTCAATTAATATGATTTCATTTTATATCCTGATAAGAGGACCTTATAAGTGTGGTTGGGTGGATTATTCATTAAGGTCTAGTTTTACTAGTTCCCTTATACTCTGTAGGAAGGGTAGAATCTCTAGTGTATCATGTGATTGGTGTATTGATCCCTTAGAGATCTAACTCTATAGTTTCAAAGTGGTTGTAGTTTTGGGATAGCCTTATTTGGGAGTGATTTTAGATGTCTTCCTTAGGTTGCACCATTGAGAGTAGTAGACATCCCATATTTTATCTATTAATCATTGTTTCATTTAAAAATGCAATCATTGATCCATGGGATAGATATGTGGTGAAAATATATTCCATGGGTTTAGGTTTAGTGCCCTAGACTTGGTGAACCTTGGGTTTATGCATGGGTAACATGATTTAGTTACATGATCGGTTAGGCTGAGAGACCCATTGGTGATATGTTATTATTAGTTAGTTATTGGTGACCATAGGGTTTCTATTTCTAATCCTAAGTTACCATAGGTTCAATTTTATAACCCAATACTAGATCCTTATCGTTTATTTTTTAGGCACGTCTTCATTTGAACTGTCACCTATTTATGTGAGATATGTTGGATCTGGTGATAAATCTTTTTTACTTTCTATTGATCTTTGAGGTGGTTCGATCCATTTATCTTTTGAATTTTTCATTTGGATGGTTCATTTACTTATGATTGATCTATTTTCATATTTTTCAGCTCTAACATGTGAGAACATATATTTTTCCTTGGATTTGGAGTGAAATGTTAAAGGTTTTCTTTATTTCAAATGTGTATCCTTGGTTTCTACTTGTTGACACATACTTATATCAATGTAGTTTCTATTTTCCACACCATTTTAAACTAATTCGAAATATATGGGAGACCTATGTTAGGCCTCTATAATTTTATAGCCTCGTGTTAAAAATATGGAACATAGGACTCCTTTGAAAGGATGGAAGTAAAGTTGATTTTATCTCTTGTGTTGGTTCATCCTAATACTAGTTGGATTTTTTATATGTCACTATGAAGCCTCAAGAAAGATGTTAAGATATGTCTTGATTTCATAAAATGGTTTATGGAATAATGATTTAACCTATTATTCCTTCATATAAAGAATCTATCTCACTGTAACCTTGATTTGATAGCAGATGTATATTTTTTTAAACATTGTGACAACAGTTCCATACAGATAAGAGTGTTTGAAGTGTACTTTTACCTAGAGTAATCATATTTTATGATATAAATATTAGGTTAAGTAATTTTATATATTTTATTTTTGTATTGGGTATACTCTCATAGAGGGATGTGTGGTCACAGATTCTTTTAGATAGGTTTTACCATTGCGGGGTGTGACAAATCATAGGAGGAGGGATCCTTAGGGAACATTTTTTAAGAAATACACCTGATTTTGTAAGAGTCTCTAATGTTCTTGTGTTCTCAAATTTTTATGAAATATAGTCCCTATGTAATCATATTTTTCTTGGTAAAGTAGCTGATATTCGTTGGAAGTGTTGTAATGTAACTTTTTTTATAGGGAGTCTTTGTGTTTTTGGTTTTAGTATCTCAATGGTGTTTTCTGTCTCTGTAGGTATTTGGTTGTTCTGGTTGATCTGAGATAGGATTTTATATATTGTGAGCCTATTTATAGTTGTTCCATACACTTTGGGGTTATTAGGATATGTCATGATTTGATATATCTATGATAGTTTCTAGATAAAAGTGGTCAATTGAAAAATTTATATCATGGTTCCATACAATTTAAAAAAGTAGATTGGAACACCGCAGACCTATCAGTTTTTCATATCTTTATCCATTATGCTATGGAATTAGGATAAAAGGATCCATGGAATTTTTAATTGGACCACTAGAGACTCCTGGTAGGCAGAAGATACGATTCAGGTAATCATAAAGTGATTTATAGAATTAGAACATGTCTTTTCTTCCAAAGAGATAACTATGATAAGAAAAATTGAGTGTTATATTCAAGTGGGGAGAAGATCCATGGTGTGATTTTTTTTTGGATTTTGGGTTTTATGACTAACATATTCTATGATTAAGGATATGTAATCAGAAGATTCATATGTCCATCCTTTTGAATATTCTATATATTGGGTAAGTGTAGGTGAACAGTCTCTAGTAGGACCAAGTTTTATTCAGAAGTGATGAGGATGTGTGGTTATCTGGGAAAAGGTTGTCTAAAGTTTTAAGACGCATAATATGTTATGTAAAATATTTTTATTTTCTATTAGAGGATGAGATCAGTAATCAAGTTTCCCATACCAAATCACTTTTTTTATATCATCATTTTGTGAGTAGGGTAAATTATCACTGATGTTTATTGTTCCCTTTCAATATCATTGAAAGTCTAAGAAATGAGGCTAATAGGTTGGAATTTTTTTCTCTATTGACATATATTAATGAATTGTTTCATGTTTCCTAACTAAGAAGGTATCAAATAGACCCTCTCATTTTGTTTAAATGGAGAAGGTTCACCTTAAATATGATACCCTGGTGTTTTCATATCCGGTTCAATTTATGAATGTACAAGATAAGGTACTATGCGGTAAAAAATATCTTTAATGTGTGTACTATGGAAATGTAGATGGAATAGCCATATGAAATAGTAATATACTTTTTTTTAGGAATTAGTGGCCTTCTATTTATATGAGTTTAAAATCTTGACTTCTTTTTAGGTGAATAAATCATTTATAGTTGGGAGAATTGTAACATCCCTATTTTTATTTCTGAAATTTTATTTAGTTTTTTATGTTTTTTTAGGTTTTTTATGTGTTGGAGGTGATTTGTAACTTACATGGTTTTCAAATTTTCATTATAAACCCTTTTTTAGTTAAATATATAATTTATTTTAATGAGAATTTAATAAATTTAAAGTTTAATTTTAACCCTAACATATGGCCCACGACCTATGTTAAGGTAAAATATTATACCTATACATAGGGGGTTTTACGGTATGGTGTAAGTGTAAAAGGAATTTTTAAGGGTTATTTAAGGGTATCCCATTTGTTTCAATGGTTACGTATTGGTAATACCCTTTTTTCTATGGGTTATTTAAGGGTAAGGACCTGTTTTTATGCATTTTTTAAGGGTAGGCTTCTATTTTCAAAGGGTGCATAAGGGTAACCCATGGTGCTATGTAAAGGTAACTGGTATTTTTTAAAGGGTTTTTAAGGTTAAACCTTCATTTTATAATGGTATACATTTTATTTACTACGTTGTGTAACGGTATTCTCAACCTCATGTAAGGGTAAGTCCCATGTTTAAAAGACTTTTATAAGTGTAATCCTGACTTATGTAAGGTTAATACGTTGATGCATAAGGGTAAGTTGTTTCCTTTAATAGTTATGTTAGGGTACAAATATATTATTTTGGTTAATACCATGTTTTTTGTATGTGTGACTCTTTTGGGACAAAAATATATAAAAACATTGTTTTTTGTTCTTCTTATTATAGAGTTCCCTGGTAATGCCTGTAACACCTTAAAGCCATTTTAAAATCTAGAAAATATTGGGAACAATTTTATTTTATCTCATTTAAGGTTTTTAACTCCTTTATTAGCGCTTTAAATATTTTTTATTTTTGAATTGATTAAAAGTAGAAATTAAATCATGTATTTAATTTGGGAATTAAATGTTGATATTCATAGTGTTTTTATTTTAAATATCCAAACCTTTAATGCCATGACTTTTTCATCCCTCTGAAAAGATTTTGGTCCATTTAGATAACATCAATCCTTTTACTAATTTTTCATTCTTCTCCACTGGTAAAACAATAGGAAGGGTTAGAGGTTGTTTTTTCCTTGGACATCATGCACAGACTTTCACGTGAAGTTATAGGATTCTCTTCCTCACTGATAGTGATTTTCATATGGTTATTGTAATCCTTGTATGAGGTAGGTGTTTATTTATATTATAATTAACCCAATAAATACTAAGAGTTATTGATAAATTCATTTGGCTCAATCTGAGAAAATAATTGGTTTATTTTATGAAATTAATTTTTTGATTTCACCCAGGCTATAAAAGAATTTCTTAAATGGGTTTTTATTTAAAATAACTTTATTCATTTTTTGTGTTTTATAAATTTCCACAATGATGGGTTTTATTATAAATTTATTTTCAAATCGTGGTATTGGTGATTCTACAATTGTGATAATTATGTCAATAAACTAATTTTAGTCTAAATGGTTTTTCAAAGGATGGGAGTGGCGATACATCACTTGTGAAATTATTTTTCAAAATTATGAGTATATTTTATGTATTTTATAAACATGGAACATGGTGAAACCTAGGAACCTTGGGTATATAAATATCAAACCTTAGTGCATGTAACAACACAAGTTATTTTAAATTGTTTCTCATGAGGTTGTGGTAGAAAATTGGTATCCTGATATCGATCAACTGGTGATAGGACTCTATATTGTTAGGATTGCCTTATCAGCATAGTATTCATGGTGTTTCTTTGTTTTTTATTCCCATAGGCTAGAGCACAATTATGTTTCATGAATTATAGTTTCACTTGGGTAACATGTTATATATGCTCACATTTTTATCTTTTGGTTATTATCCCATGGACATTGCACTCCTGAATCAAAAAGTTTTATCTTGGTTTCCCACTACGTTATATTTTTAGAATATGGATGATTTGATTACTATCCACTATTGGTCATTATTATTTATATTTATAATCTTTTATATTTGAATAATTAATGTTCGAAACCAAAGTTTGTTTTATAAAATGGATTTCACAGGGAAATGTATTTATAAACCAATTTTGTTTAAAATATAGAACAAATGGTTTTATAGTGATGGAAATTGTATATAAACCTTGGTGGTATCCTAACGAGCTTAGTGTTCACACCATACATTTTCTTTGGGTATTTATGGCTTTGGTTTTTCAATTTATAGGTAAATATAAGGGTTTCATATGTCATGGATGGTTCTCTTGGTTTTTATCACCTTCAGGTTGATTTTGGATGGTGGTGACAAATTGTCATGTGGAGACTTGGTCTTTAACTTATTTAGTTTTTATTTTAGGTTAAATATTTTTTTGGATTATCCTAGTATGTATCATGGATGTATACTTTACTTTCATGTTGTACTATGATTATTTATCTTAGTTTTGGTATGCATTAGGCATTTTTTTAATATTTCTGGTTAAAATCATTCTCATGGTTTTACACTTTGATACCCAGGTGCTTGTCACCAGCCCATGGTGATCGGGAACACTCTTTAGGTCTTGAATCAATCAAACTTGGGTTATCTGATAGGTTTAACTAGGCTGGTTCATTATAATGACTGGATAAGAAGTTTACCATAAAAATAGATTCTGATTTCATCACATAATGGGTGTTTTTATGGATTCTACAATGATGTATCCTAATAAGATGGCCCAAGCATTAGTAATGAGAGAGGTTACTTATCCATTAAAGGAATTTAAAGAAAAAAAACCAATACCTTATAGTCTTGAATTATTTATTATTTATTCCCACAACCATGATCTAAAGATATATCAATGTTTTTCTTGATTACCATCATTGGTTATTTCGAGCACATATTATTCCCTTTTAAATCATTGTCAGTGTATGTGAATAATGGGAGGGGGGTTATTGATTGATAGGGTTTAATCATTCCCTATGATCAGAGAGAAAAGGTAATTTATCAAGGAAAGATACCTGATTTTTAAATAAGAAATGGATGGTCATGATAAGAGGTTTCCAATTTCATTTTATGCCTCCCTCATGACCCATCACCCAGAAGTGAGCACCACAGTTAGGGCATACAATTATTTTATTTCACTATCTGTGTTGAGAAACCATAATAAAAAGAAGAGTTATTGAGATCAAAATAAAAAAACCTCATGAAGACCTTAAGGAAAAAATAAATGAAACATTCCCACTCTCCTTCAAAAAATAGAGAAACCATTGATTCTGAGGTGATTATGGTAGTGCCTTGGGAAATTCTAATATGAATGTCATGATTCCTTGGATGGGTGTTCCACAATATGGGTGTGCCTATAGGAAATAGTCATGGTGAAATAAACTACATGGGTGTTTTTAGGTGATTGTGGTGGTGCCTAGGAAAATCCCACCATGCCATAGCACCCAGTACTCAAGTGTTATTATGAGCATGGTTATGAGGGAAGCTGGTTGTGGAAACTAGATAAGGTGAAATTTCTGGCTGACAAGGCATTTTACCTAGCTAGTCACAGTGTCTTAGGTGTGCCCATGTGAAAAAATATTAGATATAGGGGGCCAAAAAATTATTGTGACAGTTTTTCTACCCTATGTTGTTTTAAAAATATTTTGGAGTTCCCTTTTCCCCTATATTTTTAAAAAACTCTCCATTATTTTTATATCATGTACAGCCAAACCTAAAGGGGTCTCCCCACCTTAATTTTCATTTGATCACCCTCATAAATTGGGTGTTTCTATGGAAATTCCTTCATAGATTTAGGTGAGTTATCCTACCCTCATATATACTCTTACATTATCTTAATCTTCTTTTGATTTTGGGATTCTCTAGCATAGGGTTTGTGAGGATTTACATTGAAGTATAGTGTAAATAATTATAAATATTTTTGGTTTCATGTGTTTCTTTTAGAGGAGGTCCCAATAGGATAAAATCAATATTCCTTTCATCATTCTTTTTAAGGAAAGTTTTTCCATAGATTAAATTGTGGTTTTTAGATTAAATTAAATTAATTTCCATATGGAATTAGTATTGTGTGTTAGGTATTTTTCATAGATTGAATATTTGAGTATACCATAGACCTTCCTCATAAGTTTGGTCTTTATTTTATTGAGAAGAATCTATTAATTAATATTTTAGGCTTTATTCCTTTTTGTTTATAAATTGAAAAATTAATTATAATTATAATAATTAATTAAATTGATTTAGATAATTAATTATAAAGTGTTATAATTAATTTAATATTATGTTGGTATTTGAGATAGGTTTCGAGATATGAGGTGATTATTAGATGATCCTCAGTAGAGGTGGTTGGTTTATGAATTAAAAAAGGTAAATAGATTGTATGGGGTGGCTAGAATTTATGTTATTGAGTATCATGATTTTTTGGTGGATTTATATTCTTTCACTTTAATTATAATATTTATCTATGTATTCCATCACCAGTGTCATTCTTCAAAAATAGTGAGATGGGATCACATTAGCCTAATAGTAAACATAGACCACATAACATTCTAAATAGTTCAACAATTACACCTTGATCAAACAAGTAACATTGGATCTCTTTATGGATTGTTTGGTGGCATGAGTTGGACTTCAAAGAGAAAAATGGTGTTCTTTTTTAAATGACAATTTTAAAATAAGATGAAGTTTAATGTGAACTTCAAAAGAAATGGGTCATGCGGTAGCTGGGTTTTAAAATACAATTTCATAAAAAATGGTGGTTTTATAAAGATTGATTAAATTTTTTTATCCAAGGTCATATCATCAGAAAAATGGTTGGTTATTCCATTTTAAAGTGGTTCAAAAATGTTATTTTCACTTGTTTTACAAAGAAAACCAGAATAGATTGATTTACATGGTATTGGCATGTTTGACCTCAGGAGTGTGATGCCCTATTTTCCTGATCATGTGTGGTTTTTTCTCTTCCTATTTGTGATTTGATATGGATTATGTTAATGCATGTAGATGTTTTATTTTTTTAGGATTTTGAGAACTTTATTGTGGTAAAAAAGTTAATGTTTGATCTAGATAGATGTGACAGACCCCTTAGAGGGTAAATATGGTTCTGAAGGACCCTAGAGAGTGTTAAGGGACATTATGACTGGAATGAAGGGTTGGGACCGAGAGATGGAAATATGACCGAGGAACTCATGTAGGGTGGCCATGTTTTGTTTTGACATAGGGGCCCTTAATGGGTGCCTTGGTAGTGTGTTGACCCTAGAGAGTGTGTCTGTGTATTATGGGTAGTGATGATTACAAGGGTCACCATAGAAATTGAATCATATATGCGAGAATATATAGTTTTATTGGCAGTGACTAGATGTTCAATTGATAGGTAAACCAATGTTTGGAAAGATGGGTTCAGGTATATGGTTGAACCCACCAGGATGTGAGATACAAAATGAGTTTGGGTGGGGTGTAAGATGTATATATATAATTCTTTGGTATTCCTTGTACATGCTTCTTGAATTTGGATGTTCAATTTTTTGGGATGCCTTGTACATGCTCCTTGGATCCAGATGATGTGATGTATGTAGGGTGATAGTCACACCCATGCACTTAAATGTTTTTTTGTATTTTATGGGATAGTGATCCCCCAATACTGGGATGAAGGGATTGATTTCTAGTAGGGTACACCGTAATGCCAAATTATGTGATACCAAGAATAGAATAGAGACATCTTTGGCTCTATGTGATGGATTCTTAGTAGGGAAATCCCAAGATCTAGGTGAGATATTCCTAGGAGAAAGGCGTACCCTTGGATATATGTGATAGGTTCACATAAGGGTTTTCCCCTATGTTTCTATAAAAGGTTTCCTTGGAAGGGTGTGTTTACACCCTGGCTCTAGGTGACGGTATTGGTTAGAATAATTTAGTAACATGATCAGTGACACTGTGGCACTAGGAAAAGTAGGTATGATATCAGTTATTGGTTTTAGGGTGGGATATGGTCCCCCTAATATGTTTTATATGTTTAGAGACATCTATAATTGGATAAAGTGTGTATATTTAGGGTTTGAGGAGATCTATTTGGCACCTGATGACCCAAATTTTATATTTGATTCTATTGCACATTATTTTTATCATTTTGTGAGTTTAATGGGAATTAATTCATGTATTTATATGTATTTTAGGAAAATCCACTTGATCATAACAACAATCATTATTATTGAGGCATTGGGGATTCCTATTGGGTCATTATGCTCACCCCTACCTATATACACAAGATGGGTTTTTATGTACATGGAAGGACTTTATTATTTTCTCTCAGAACACAAGTATATATTGGATATGGACCCTTATTACAAGTCTATCAAGTTGTGTAGATTGGAGATTTAGAAGGAAAATTGTGTGAGTTAGGCCAGAGGCCATTGTATTTATTTTCAGATATATTTCTTCATGTATTGGATAGTATGAATTTTATTTGTATATGATACTTGGTATTCCATGATTATATACTTTTACTCTATACTTTTTGATGCATAATATATACTAGTTTATTTATTTCTCTCATAGACTATGGGGGATGGTGAGGCTCCTTGTTTTATGTGTACAAGTATTTTGGGATGTTTGTTATATGGATGGGTCATGTTGAACTTTTAGTAGATTTAGGAAGGAACCTCATGCCTTATATTAGAGGGAATATTCTACCCCAAGACCATTCTAAACCATCTATACTATTCATACGCCTCTAGTGTATGGGGAGGAAATTCTAAGGTAAATTAGTGTCCCTACTCAGGTGTCGTTCGGGTCGTCTAGTTTGGGGAATTATAAGGTGGTATCAAAGTAGTATTTTTTGGACAAGTAGTTTTAAATAGTGATGAAGATCGATTTTCCAAACTCATTAGGTAGGCTGAGAGTATGCATGGGCAATATGACATTAGTTGAAACCCATGATTCCAAGGTATGTCTAGTGTGGAGACTAGGCACTCTAAGATGAGTAAGGTGTTGGATTTGAAAATAAATCTTAATGTTGGATGTGTGATAATTGGGATGAGTAATAAGGATCAAATAGGAACCAGGGAGTTATTCATGCATCAAGATAATGGCATGTTAGGGGAATGGTACACATGTGTATGGGTGGGGTTTTTTGATATAATGCCTTATTGGAATCAATTATTAATTAAAATAAGTTATAAATAATTAATGATTTCCTAAATATATTATAAGGGTTTAGTAGATTAATTTTTATTTTATTGGTTGTTTGATTGATTATTGATTGTAATGTGATTTTTTGGCCATCATAGAGAAATAATTTTTAGAACAGTTTATTTTTTAAGAAAAAACTCAGTTATGAAGGAAAAAGTCTTATGGTGGCACATGGTGTGCCTGAAATGGTTTAATAATGTCGTTGTACACGAAATTTCTCATGGAGAAAGTAATTTTTAAATGATTGGATTTTTTGGATTTTTGGGAATTGAAGAAAAAGGGATTTGAAGCTAAATTTGAAAATGGTTTTGAAATTGGATTTAAAACTGAATTTGAAAATGGGTTTTTTTTAAATGACAGGTAAGTTTGGAGTTTTTTTTATTTCATATTTTAGAGAAACCCCTTGGATTTCAAGGATTATTTTTAAAAATCCGGTTAGTTTGGGTGTGTAAAATTATCTGAGAATGTTTTTGAAAAGAATTAATTGGTACCTATATAAACTATATTTTCTTATATTTTTCCATTTTTTTGATTGTGACCATGATCATTAAATGGTTTTATTGGCTGATAGGTCATGATTTTTTGAAAGTGAAAACTTATGTTGGTTGATTTGGACTTTATTGGGTTAGATTATGGGGAAAAATGTGACAAGTTCCAATTTAGAATAGTTTTTTCTTTGTTTTCTATGATGGACTTAGAGAGACCTTGTTTGTTTTCTTGTGTATTCAGTGGGTATTTTGTGTTCATTTTTGGAGATCCATGTGAATTAGGCTCGTGTTATTTGTGTTTGATATTTGGAACAAGTTTCTAGTTATGATTTTTGATTAGTCTGTGGTTTGAACCAACTGATTTTTAATTTACATATATGATTCCTCTGATGATAAGAACCACTAGTTAGAATCTAAAATTGGATTCATCATTCTATAGTGGGGAGAACTATAGGCTTCCAAATCAATCAGTTATTAGCAATTCAGTTTTTAGGACCAATAGGTGCGGTTGAGAACCATACTGGAATTTGGTGATTGGTATTTTGGATATGGTTCTCAAGTGTGAGTGTAGTTATCACATTCATTCATTACGAATGGAAATATATGAGACATGGGTGGTAGAGATTTGGTGTTTTGGTCTTGGGATGAGATGATAAGAGTACTCCTATGGCGGGGAGTGTCATTTTAGTCAAGATTGTATGAAACCTTTCTCGAAAGTTTCACGGTCATGAAGAAACCATTAAGTGGATGGTTGTGATGGAAAAAGGATATGGGTGATTGGATATGCCCAATTTTAGGATGCAAGTGTGATGTTGGATAGATTTTGTGTCTTGGTGATGAACATGGAATGTTGGTAGTGTGATTTGACAATGAGTCATATTAGTGGTGTGTTGTTACTCATTAGAAAATAATGATGACTGAATTGGTTGTTTGATGATAAAACCATGGTAATTACACCAATAAATTGGTTCATGTTCCATTGAAAGTGTTTGAATGGTTTGAAAATTCCTTTAGGTGTTAAGGCATCATGACCGAATAATGCGGTGATGTATCAGCAACCGATGACATGCATTTTTTTTAAATTCATCTAGAGGTTAGATACTGGTGTTTCCTACTAAGTTGGATGTGGTGAGTTGAGAACTACATCATATAATTATTTGGGACACGATTGAGTTGGTTCAAGGATCATAGTTGGTTTTTTTTTGAAATCTAGTGTGCCTAAGTGTAGTGTGTAAAGTTTTGTGGTAGAAGTGTGTTTGTAATTTGGATATAGAATAAATTTCATTAAGAATGAATTTATGGTTGGTTGGGACATGATTTGCAGTTAATGAATATTGGTACTTCTCAAGGATGAGAAGTTATATGGTGGGAAGGTTTTAAAACCCTATGCCTTTTTTTGGGTTGTAGAAATCAAAGAGAATTTAAATTTCTAATTACCAGAGAAAGGATTTTATGAGAAAAGGGATTTGGATTGAGTATTCAGTGTTTATAACATCTTAAGGGTGATTCTTTTTATATTAGTAACATGTATTGGGGTGTGTTTAGGTTATCGAGTATATTTCAAAGTGCATCCAGATGGACCTATATTTTTTTAATATAGATGCACCACTATGGGGAGGACCATAGTGTGGTGGACCTTGTGGTGGATGTTAGAATATATAACTAAAGTACATGGTGATGTGATGAACATGGAGCTTAAGGGGCACACCTATCATTTATCAAAAGGGATAAACAACATGGTTAATCATTTTTAGGAAACTGTGATGGTGCCTAGAAAGATCCCAACACATCATGGAACCCAGGAATCAAGTGTTTTTATGATCATGGCTCCAAGGGGTGCCACCTATGGGAAGATTCCATGGAAAAATGATTGACCTGCAAATAATTTCTCCCTAGATGGGCATGGTTAACATGGGGCATCTATGTATAAAATTGTGAGAGATATTGGAACATGGTATATGGTAGACAATTTTTCCACCCAGTGTAGTTTTAAAAATATTTTTTAGTTCTTATTTTACCCATCTCAATTTTAAAACCACTCTCCCATTTGTTTATCTTTCATGAAACCAAGCCTCAAGGGGTACCTCCCCCATTCGTTCCCTTCAATAAACCTCGGAATTTGGGTGTTTTATGGAAATTATTTCTGGTTTGAGTTTAGTTCTCCTCACCTCCAATCTATTCATCCTTTATAAAAATCTCCTTTTGATTTTTGTATTCTCCTGCTTAGGTTTTGTGATGATTTTTACCAGAGAGTGTAAATAATTCCTCTTATTGGGGGTTTTATGTGCTACTCATAGAGGATTTCCTAAGAGGATGAAACCAATACTCCTTCTAATTTTCACTTTACGGTAAACTGTGGTGTGGATTAAATTAGTATTTTGTACTAAATTGAATTGGATTTTCTAGGTAATAAATATCACTTGATTGGGATTTTTCCCTGATTGATGTGTAGAGTGTACTTCAGACCTTCCTCAATAGGTTGGTCTCCATTTCAATGTAACTATGTCACTGAGTGAGATTTTAGGCTTTAGGAATTATTTTTTAAAATTGTAAAAGTAATTTTAATTTAAAATAATTAATTTATTTTTATTGGATAATTAATTATAAAATGTTATAATTAACTAATTATGATGTTAGGGTTTGAGATAAGTTCAAGATCATATTTCAATGCATTGATGAGTCTAGTAATAGGCGGGATGTCTCTGAATTAAAAAGAAAAATTGATTGTATGAGGTGATTGGCCATTAAATTACCAATTCTCTTATTTATTTGGTGGTTTTATGTTCATGTTCCCTCATTATTATATATGTATTCATGTTTTAAGACCTATTTGATTCTACCATAAATGTGGTACAGACTCACATCATCCTAATATTCAATATGAATCATATATCTTTCCAAAAAGTTTGACAATGGCACCCTGGTCAAATGAGTATTGGTGACCTGCTTTATGGTTTTCTTGGTGGCATGAGTTATGATTCAAAGAGAAAAAATTTTTTGTTTTTAAAATATGATTTTAAAATGAAGATGAATTTGAATTATAACATAAAATGAAATTACTGATTTTTAAAATGGGTTTTGAAATGGTATTTGAAAATTAAATGGTCATTTTCTAAATATTTCTCAAATTGATTTTGGTCGAGGGACTAGAAAGAGTAAAATGGGTAGTGATGCATTTTTAAAATGGTCTGAAAATGTGATTTTGGAATTAGTTTACAAACTAATATAGAAGGTATTTATTGACATGGTTTTTGGCATGTTTAACATCTTAAGGGTGATGCCCTAATTTCTAAAGATTTTGTGCTTGTTTTTCTTCCTATTTGTGATTACCTAGATATTATATTTATGCATGTAGATGTATGATGACGTTTGTTGTTTTTATAGATTTATGAGAAATTTATTATGGTAAGAAATTGGTGGTTTGATCCAAATATATATGATATACCCTTTAAAGGGTAGAAATGGTCTGAATAACCCTATAATGTGTTGAGGTATGTTTTGACTAGAATGGTGGGTTGGTATTAAGAGAGGAAAATATAATCTAGTAAACCATGTAGGGTGACCATATTTCTTTTTGACCTATGGGACCCCTGGTGGGTTTCATGGTAGAATGGGGACCATAGAGATATTGTGTGGATTATGTATAGTGATGATTGTGAGTTTTACCTTATAATTTGAATCATACATGTGAGATTGTATGGTAATAGTGATAGTGATTGGTCATGAACTTGAGATTCCAACCCATGTTTTGTGATATGGGTTTAGGAATATGGTTCAACCCAAAGAGACATGATATATGAGATGCTTTTTGTGTGGGATGCATAGACCAACAAGATGTACATATACAATAGTTTTGGATACCTTGGACAAACTCATTATATCTGGATGTTCTATAGTTTGGGATACCTTGGAAGTTATCCTTGGATCTAGATGATGTGATTTCCTACAGGGGAGATGTACACTCTTATACATTCATGATTTGATGTTTAGTAGGGGAGAGACACATCCCTAGACTCGGATGATGGGACATATTTCTATTAACTCATTCCTTGGATCAATATGATGTGATACCTATAAGTGGAGAGACACTCTTCCAGCTCCAGGTGATATATTTCTATAAGCGCACATCCTAGATCCATGTGAGGGACTCTATGAAGGTGATAGGCACACCCTTGGATCTAGGTAATAAATTATAGACACGAATTCCCCCCTAAGTTTCCATATGAGGTTTTCATGGTAGGGTACGATAGAAACCTATCTACAAGTAATGATATTGGTTAGCATAGTTTGTGGCATGCTCAAAGACACTCTAGCACTGGCTGAAGTTATAATGATATTGGTTGTTGGTTTTAGGGAAAGACTTTTTCCCCATGGTTGGTGTGACATGTTCATAGACATCTGGTACTGGCTAAAGAAGGAATGGTTAGGGTTTTAGGTGCTCTATTTAACACTTTATGACCCAAAATTTTATATCCGATGTGATTTTGCATTATTGTTTTGTGTAGGAGTGTTTCAAGAACAATATTACACCAATTTCTATATATTATAAGCACATACACTTGATCACAACAACAATAAATATTTTTTAGTCATTGGGTTTTCCCACTGAATCATTAGACACATCCCCTACATAAGAACATAGCACAGATATCGATGTAAATGGGTAGAATTTTCTATTTTCTCTTAGGAAACAAGTACTATTTAGAGATGGATAGTCAATATAGGTCTATTAGACTATGGATATTGATGATTCATTAGAATGTTTGTTTGATTTGGTCTGGATTCTAGTATATTTATTTTCAGTTTTATTTTAGCATGGGTTGTATAATGTCTCTTTTATTGATATATAATTATTGTTATTCTATAATTATATTCTTTTTCTCTATTTTTTGGTTCCCGTATAATTATTTAGTACTTTATATTCTATACTAATGGATCCCATGATTATCCATATTATTTACCTATAGGTATTTTGGGATGTCCATTATATAATCAAATCATGAAAAATTTTAGTTATATTTGAGAATGACCCTAGAGCCTTATATTAGAGGAAATTGTCTCCTCATGACTATTTTAGGCTTTTTCCACTAGTTAAAATCCTCTAGTGTATGATGGATTATTATTGAGGTTAAGTAGCATCCCCACTTGGATTTGATTCAAGTGGTCCAGATTAAGGCGTTACATACAGACCAGTTATCTCTCCATAATGAGATATCCTCAGACTTATCTATCCATTTAGAGTTATCAAAGATAATATATATAGACCCTTATATTCCATATAAGAGGTATATTTCTATATATTTCCCACTAAGAATGTATGTAATATATTTTTCATATTTAGATTTGGAATATTTTACCTAAAGGTAGTGGTGTTCTAGCATGTCTCATGAAAACGTTTCCTACATGCAATATATGGTTTCTTCAAGACTTTTCCCTAATAAATGTGTTTAGAAAACTGGGACTATCTAACCAATTGATACCTATGTTATTGGTTAGAGTCCCACAAGAATCTATTGAGACTTACCTCAATGTTTTTAAATATTTCTTGAAGAACTATAATAATAAAAGGAACATTCATGGGGATGGATATTAGCACAATATTAATAAGTTTAATCCTAACAATGAATAAGATATACTAGATATTATAGTTTTTCATATTTCATTTTATATTTCTTGACGACCTATTGAAATTTTGGATGCATGTCTTACCGATAAATAATAGGGGTCTGATTTATTCAATGTGGAAGTCTTTCATAGATATGTAAATCCATCCTTCAATGAGTTTCGTACACATTTTCGTGCATTTATTCAAAATGAAAATACAATTTTTTCTATATTAATTTTTTTCCTAATCTATCTAAAATATTTAATGTGGATTTATTTTAATTGAATAGTGAAGATTTATCTACCATTGAAAAAGATAAACATGACTTTCATAAAAAACAGATGGTAATTAATATTGAAACTGTATATACCCTTGAATGGGTATTCCTATTCATTTAAAATAAATGTAACACCCCAAGATTGCAAAGTGTTCTATTTCTTCAAAATAATTCAATAACTTGCACTACACGCAACACCGAGTTCAAGCGCACTATGACTTACCAAACAAGCCGTTCAAAAAAGGTTATGAATAGTATTAACTAAATTTTGAACCTTATATAATACTTATAATTTTAGAATCCATATTATTATATTCTTAGACATAATGTAAGAATAAATTCTTTTTTTTAAGATAAAGGAAGTATTTTTCAAAAATGCCCTTTTACCAACATTAATAGTGAACCCTTTTTAAATCCAATATTTTAAACTTTTATATATTCAATTTGACTAAATAAATTTATTCTTTAGAATGGGGACATAAAAAAAATTACAATGTAACACCCCAAGCTTCCACGGTATGCTTCTCTTTGAATAATACAGTAGTGTGTGTTGTACGCAACTTCGAGGTCTAACACACACCACAACCAATCAAACTAGCCATTTTGAATAGTAATACCTGATTTTTGAAATTCTATATATTTTATATTTCATAATGTACTTCATTTTTGGATTCGGAATATCAAATTTAGCCTAAGATGAAATTTTGGTACTTTTCGGATAACTTTAATATTTTGATGAATAGTGAAAATTACTAAATTTTAATTAAAAAAAACTTGTTTAATCAAAATAATTAATAGTGATGAATTATGAATTTGAGTGGTTTTAAAGTATATTTATAATATATTTTTACCATTTAATACAATTTTGGTCATTGTACATAATTTTACAATTAAACCGGACATAAACAAGTGTCAATCTTTTGATAGTTATTATCTCTTAAAAACACGCTTTTTATTTTAACAACGGGAATTAATTTTAAATTAATATCTGCCACTTATGTGTTTTGAATTTAGAAAAATGGATTCCATATTTGGAATCAGGATGTTCAAATTGTGTAAATAGGTAACTTTTATTTTTAGACATTTTGAATAATTACTTGGGTAAATATTTTATTTACCATGGTTAAGGGTAAATCCGGTAAATAAGGGTTAAAAAATAATATTATAATAATACTAAATTACCATGAAACGTGTCCTAGCCTTATTGGTTGATACATGTTCGACCATAGGCCTATTTGAGTCGATTTTGGGACCCCATGGATCCACTTGTAGGTGATAGGGACACTTAATTTTAATTAAGTTAAAATAAGTACAAAAATGACATAAACATATATCTTTTAGAAAAAAAAATTTAAATAGGGTAATATATGTTGTATTTTCGACTATAAATATTCATTAGAAAGTTAAAAATATTTCCTAAATAATTATAGTTTATTTATAATTTTTAGACTTTAAATAATTTAATTTATTTATGATACAATGATGATGCAGTAATTACCATAACAGTGAAAAATTAAAATAATTGATATTATAAATACACAATCAAATATAATTTGAGACTTATTATGAATTAAACTAATTTTCTAAGTTAATATGACATGTTATTAATGATTTAATTAAATATTTTCGAAGTAATAATTATGTTATGAGTTTCACAAAAATCAACTACTGAATAGTGTCAAAATTGACATAAAAGAGTTTTTAAAATAAATATTATATTATTAATTGATATTAAATTCCTAAAAATCTAAGGTTCAGCCAAAAGACTTATATCATGATAGGTGTATCATTAATGGACCACTTTGGGTTATCTTGGATTTATATAGTAAGTTTATTAACCATATAATATAAAAATACAAAGAGACATTGTAAAAGTGAAACTAATTAACTTAGAGTTAATACTTAAAGATAAGGTTAATATAAGTACCCAAACCTGTCTAAATTCTATTGTTTGAGTGGTTTTCGACCCATCCCCACCTTAACCTTTTAGGAATCAAATTTGGAGCCATTAGAAACCGAATATGAATTTATTATAAATTAATATTTCTTGCTTTTCCAAAGGTGCCCCTCACCCCTCTTATAAAAGGGCACCCTTCCTTCTCATTACTTCACACCTTCGAATCCTTTTCGTTCGGCCAAAACCTGCCCAAATACTCTCTCAACTTCCCTCACTACAACATAGAGGCCTTAGTTGGATCAGAAAGCCAGCCTAAAGAGCCCTTTTGATCAAATCAAAAGGAAGAACCTGAAGAAGAGGTAATGTTTTCACCACCCTTTTTCAAATTCATTTCTTCTTCCACTTCTTCTTTCTTTCTTATTACCATTCTAAAATAATAACTCCAGTATCTTATATATATTTTGATGTTATTATAAATATGTTAAAAACATATTCAGTATTCTATCCACCCTTTGAATAACATGTCACCATACGTGTGTACGTACGGCTTACAGTCTCCACGTCGTGGTATAATTGTTATTCAATATATTATTATTTGGATGGGTATAATAATGATGTGTAACTCATGTAAATAATAAATATAACATGATAATTATTCTTTATATATGATATAATAGCCAATTAAATATTATTTTAATATCAAAAGAATGATATTGTCGCTCGTGCATACGTACGGACTACCGTCTCCACGAACGCGATGAGATTCATTCTTCATCGTATCCATTCAAGTATAATTATCATTTGATGATTTAAAAATAATGTTTAAGGACTTGATATCATTATGTATATGAATAAGATACAACCTATCCATTAAAAAACATGGCTTACTTAACAAAACATATAAAAGAAAATGAGTAAGTTAACACCCGAAATGACGATAATACTAAGATATTATTAACAAAGCAATGTTAAAAGATCATATATGATATCATATTAATATATATGATTCTTGTATAATTTAATAACAATTATTTCACCATTATACAGGAGTTTAACCTACCCCAACCAAGGAAAAGTACAAGGTAAGGGTTATTTCACAATCTCTTCATTATCCGAGGTTGTTTATACGTAATAATCTACTGGGATCTCTTTATCATCCACATACATGTTTCTTAAAAATGAATTTCAAAACATTTTTACTATTTACTAGAATATGGGTTAAAGTAATTTATACACTTGTTTGACTTTTTATAAGAGGTTTATAAAGGAATCTTTCTGTCGTTTTCCAAACAAGGTGCTTTTTAACCTTTTCGACAAAATTAAGGTAAGAATGTTTTTTTAACTTATATGGTGGGTGCGGCTATTTACCACCGTTATAAAATTTTCAAAGCTTAACTTACAAGCTTACAAGGATATTTTCAAATTAAATGTTTTATTTTATAATTATGTGACTTTTAAATGATTTCAAAATGAATATTTTATGAATTTCGGAAAGGTACTCTATCAAAATCATAATTTTAAATGTTTTAAAGATTTATATTTCTAAATATTTTTAATTAATGTCCATGTTTTCAAAATGATTTTAAGGATTTATTTATATGGACATGAATGTTTTGAAATGATATTTCTTTTCAAAAGTTTCAAAGTGGTATGGGACACTTTGATTCAAAAATCTCTTTTAAATTACTTCCTTTATAAATGTGTGAATTTTCAATAATTTCGAGAAAAAAGATATTTCTCTCAAATAGATTTGATTTCATCTATGTCAACATCCTTTGATGGATTTTACGCTTATTTGTAGTTGATTTATTATGATACAAAACTTCTATATTGTATTGAAGTTTTTGTGATATGTTTGACTGTGGATGTGCTATTTTTATACCATTCATAGTTTATGGTGAAAGTATTGACATTTCGTATGCAAGTTTTAATAAGAATGTTTATGTTATGTTTAAACCTTTTCATATGGGAATGCATTGGACTTAATATGTGACGGGTGGAGCCCACTATAGCTCATCGATGCCTCGGTAGGTCTCATGAGACAAACTAGTGTCTTGGCACAAGTCCTTGACAAAATCTTATTTGTAGTCTTGGCACGAGGCCTTGGCTATGTGGTTATGATAGTTTGGCGTTATGCATTCCATCATTATGAAAGTGGTTATTGATATTGCATGTGATTATTCGATTAGTAGAATATCCATGTGAATAAGTAAATGGCATTATTTCATTTTATTTTTTCCATGCTATGTTGAAGTTCATGTTTAAAAGGCTTTTGTTTTAGTTATACATTGCCTTAAATGTCTATTCTTAATTATGAAAGTTTCCTATATATTTTTATCCTTACTGGGCATTTGAGCTCACCCCTTTTCTATGTTTTATTTTTCCCAGGATGTGAAGTAGTAATTTATGAATGACCTGCAGTGATAGTATGTGGGGATATGAGTGTGGACTGTGAAGAAAATATGTTGTTGTAGTTTTCATTTTTATGATGTAATGTAAGACTTTATGAATATATCTAGTGCTTCCAAGGCTACTAAACCAATCGGTCTTTCGAGATTTGATCTTTCTTGTGATCATGACAATGTTATGTAATAATGCACCGACTCTGGGTAACTGGGGTCGGGGCGTTACAGTTGGTATCAGAGGAAGTTTAGTACAAACCTTGGAAGCTAGATTTAGATAAACTCTGATTAGAGCACATAGATTTAATATGGAATTTGAGGTTTAGTATAGGAGAACTTCCTAAAATTTTGGTATTGTAGAGATTTTGTGAGTTTTATGAGCAATACATCCCTGTCTGGATACGAGCAGGTAGAGGCGGCTCTGGAACAGATGTACCTAGGGGTAAAACCCAAAAACACCGCTTTGAGCTGGACTGGAACGGGAACTGGTTCACGACAACGGGCCTTGCTGCACTCTTGGTTACGACACTCCCGGGGGATATGCTTAGGATAATTCTCATTTTCTTTACAACCCTTTATGAAGGGTTTATGAGTATATACTTCCTCAAAGGAGACATTTTTATGATTATGGATTATATCCATAAACTATTTAATTTATGTTATGTGTTTTACAATTTTGGGATTAGGTATTGTTATTCATAAACTAATCTAGTGTATTCTATTGTTTAGAAATGGCGCCCAGTAGAAGGAATGAGAACTCCAGCAATGCACGTGATCCAAAGAGAAACAAGGATCATATCTTTCATGGTCTTAAGCCAGAATTTATAAGAGAAATAGTCTCCCATGTATTATCATCATATGAAGAAATAATATCATGTGTTGATAAGATAAGTAAAGATTTTACTGAGTCCTATGGCTTTGAAGGGAAGCAAGAGAAGAAAATGATGGAAGAGAGAAAGATGGATGAAGGGAATAGGGAAAAGAAGAATTTTCCCATATGTGATAACTGTGGGAATAAACCCCCTGGAACTTTCCTGAAAGGAATGGGAGTTTGTTATAAGTGTGGAGGAAAAGGGCACAAATTACATGACTGCAAGGGTAAGAATATGGTTTCAAATGTACAATGATTCATTTGCAAGGAGTTTGGACACTACGCGAACCTATGTCCCAGTCATCAGACTATGCAGCAAATGATGCTCTTGGATAATAATCAAGTTATGATACTACCACGGATGAGGAGGAATGATTATAGTTCTTATGTTGATTATGTCATTTGAGTGTTGTATCAACAATGTACTTGTTATAATAATTATGGAGTATATAAGGATTCTACTGCAGTACTATTTCATTAAGGACTTGAGATTGTGTGAAACAAATAAAAGTGACTCAATAGCAGGATAAATTTTTGGAAAATATATGGTTGAGAGAATGATAAACCATAATATGGTTCTGATACTGAGGTAGTGATTTTGGAATAATACATGATTGATTTGGATAAATTATATTGGATATTCTTGACTACCTTGAAACTGATTAATGATTTGTATATTCCCTCATTGTTGGGGTTTAAAACATTTTTGGATTGAAGGAGTATATCTATTATTCTTTAAGGAATAAGGGATCATTAATGTAATCAATAAGGTTTTATGGTAATTCAGAATGTTGCAGTGTTTTAAAAGAATACATGATGAAGGTGTTCACATGTTATTATGAGAAAAAAAAGGATCTTTATTGTGTTTACCTTCCTTATTAATTTTTGACTGAAGTATTTTGGATAGTTCTAGTTTGGATTATTTTGGATTGCCATAAAAGGACAACCTGGAGGTCGGGCAGCAACCTGTCGCGTCCAGCAAGGCCGCGAGACTTGAACCCACAACCGAAGGGCGACAAGGGTGTATCACCTACCACTGATCCACGTGATGTCCTGGATTGAATGATGTCGTTTTTTTAATGGATCTGCTAGATGAATTATAAATTCATTTTTTAACCCTATACGAATAGGATAAATAGAATATTATTTTTAAGTTCTATTATCTTTTAGAGTGAAAGATGAGTATGTGGTAGAAATTAGTTAAAGGATGGAACTCTACTTGTCAAGAATATATTTTTCTCCTTCTCTTAATGTATGAAGAAATTAATTATTATACTTTATTTAAGGAATCCAAAAACCAAAAATGTGTTATCCTAATACCCTATGTTTTGTTGAACCGATGGTATTTCAAATCATCATAGATTGATGAATTTAAGGACCTCAATTTTACAGTTGTTTGTGATTGATGACCTCAATCACTACCTATAAATATTTACGTTTTTCCTCTAATTATATGTCTCTAATTGCCACCAATGTTCTTCTAATCGAGATCATAATTTGGGGGTGACCCTTTCATTTCTCTTTTCCTCATATTAAAACTAAATTTTAGTAACCCAACTTCCGATGTGGGTTTTCCCACAAAGATATTTTCTATTTTCAATATTTTATTTTCGAAGAACAATTTCAAATTGCGAGGACGCAATTTATTGAAGGAGGGGAGAATGTAACACCCCAAGATTGCATTGTGTGTTATTTCTTCAAAATAATTCAATAACGTGCACTACACGCAACACCGAGTTCAAGTGCACTATGACTTACCAAACAAGCCGTTCAAAAGAGGTTATGAATAGTATTAACTAAATTTTGAACCTTATATAATACTTATAATTTTAGAATACATATTATTAGTTTCTTAGACATAATGTAAGAACAAATTCTTTTTTTTAAGATAAAAGAAGTATTTGTCAAAAATGCACTTTTACCAACATTAATATGGAACCCTTTTTAAATCCAATATTTTAAACTTTTATATATTCAATTTGACTAAATAAATTTATTCTTTAGAATGGGGACATAAAAAAATTTACAATGTAACACCCCAAGCTTCCACAGTATGCTTCACTTTGAATAATATAGTAGCGTGTGTTGTACGCAACTTCGAGTTCTAACACACACCACAACCAATCAAACTAGCCGTTATGAATAGTAATACCTGATTTTTGAAATTATATATATATTTTATATTAAAAAATGGACTTCATTTTTGGATTCGGAATATCAAATTTAGCCAAAGGTGAAATTTTGGTACTTTTCGGATAACTTTAATATTTTGATGAATAGTGAAAATTACTAAATTTTAATTAAAAACAACTTTTTTAATAAAAATAATTAATAGTGATAAATTATGAATTTGAGTGGTTTTAAACTATATTTAGAATATATTTTTACCATTTAATACAATTTTGGTCATTGGACATAATTTTACAATTAAACCGGACATAAACAAGTGTCAATCTTTTGATAGTTATTATCTCTTAAAAACACGCTTTTTGATTTAACAACGGGAATTAATTTTAGATTAATTTCTGCCACTTCTGTGTTTTGAATTTGGAAAAATGGATTCCATATTTGGAATCCTGATATTCAAATTGTGTAAATAGTTAACTTTTATTTTTAGACATTTTGAATAATTACTTCGGTAAATATTTTATTTACCATGGTTAAGGGTAAATCCGGTAAATAAGGGTTAAAACATAATATTATAATAATATTAAATTACCCTAAAACGTGTACTAGCATTATTGGTTGATACATGTTCGACCATAGGAATCTTTGAGTCGATTTTGGGACCCCATGGAGCCACTTGTAGGTGATAGGGACACTTAATTTTAATTAAGTTAAAATAAGTACAAAAATGACATAAGAATATATATTTTAGAAAAAAAAATTACATAGGGTAATATATGTTTGATTTTCGACTATAAATATTCATTAGAAATATAAAAAGATTTCCTACATAATGATAATTTATTTATAATTTTTAGACTTTAAATAATTTTATTTATTTATGACACAATGATGATGTAGTGATTACCATAATAGTGAAAAATTAAAATAATTGATATTATAAATACACAAATAAATATAATTTGAGACTTTTTATGAATTAAATTAATTTTCTAAGTTAATATGACATGTTAGTAATTATTTAACTAAATTTTTTCTAAGTAATAATTCTGTTATGAGTTTCACAAAAATCAACTATTGAATAGTGTTAAAATTTACATAAAAGAGTTTTTAAAACAAATATTATATTATTAATTGATATTAAATTCCTAAAAATCTAAGGTTCGTCCAATAGACTTATATCAGGATAGTTTTATCATTAATGGACCACTTGGTGGTCTCTTGGATGTATATAGTAAGTTTATTAACCATATAATATAAAAATACAAAGAGACATTGTAAAAGTGAAACTAATTAACTTAGAGTTAATACTTAAAGATAAGGTTAATATAAGTACCCAAACCTGTCTAAATTATATTGGTTGAGTGTTTTTAGACCCATCCCCACCTTAACCTTTGAATAATCATCTTTGGATCCATTATAAACCGAATATTAATTTATTCTAAATTAATATTTCTAGCTTTTCCAAAGGTGCCCCTCACCCCTCTTATAAAAGGGCACCCCTCCTTCTCATTACTTCACACCTTCAAAACCTTTTGGTTCGGCCAACCCCTGCCCATATACTCTCTCAACTTCCATCAATACAACCTAGAGGCCTTAGTTTGATCAGAAAGCCAGCCTAATTAGCAATTTTGATCAAATCAAAAGGAAGAACCCGAAGAAGAGGTAATGTTTTCACCACCCTTTTTCAAATTCATTTCTTCTTCCACTTCCTCTTTATTTGTTATTACCATTCTAAAAAAATAACTCCAGTATATTATATATATTGTGATTTTATTATAAATATGGTACAAACATATTCATTATTCTATCCACCCTTTGAATAACATGTCACCATACGTGCGTACGTACGGCTTACCGTCTCCACGTCATGGTATAATTGATATTCAATATATTATTATTTGGATGGGTATAATAATGATGTGTAACTCATGTAAATAATAAATATAACATGATAATTATTCTGTATATATGATATAATATCCAATTATATATTATTTTAATATCAAAAGAATGATATTGTCGCTCATGCGTACGTACGGACTACCGTCTCCATGAACGCGATGAGATTCATTCTTTATCGTATCCATTCAAGTATAATTATCATTTGATGATTTAAAAATAATGTTTAAGGACTTGATATCATTTTTAATATGAATAAGATTCAACCTATCCTTGAAAAACATGGCTTACTTAACAAAACATATAAAAGAAAACGAGTAAGTTAACACCCGAAACGACGATGGTAATAAGATATTATTAAGAAAGCAATGTTAAAAGATCATATATGATATCATATTAATATATATGATTCTTGTATAATTTAATAACAATTATTTCAAAATTATACAGGCGATTAACCTACCCCAACCAAGGAAAAGTACAAGGTAAGGGTTATTCCACAATCTCTTCATTATCTAAGGTTGTTTATACGTAATAATCTACTGGGATCTCTTTATCATCCACATCCATGCTTCTTAAAAATGAATTTCAAAACATTTTTAATATTTACTAGAATA
Organism: Viscum album; assembly: GCA_963277665.1. Taxonomy (NCBI): domain Eukaryota; kingdom Viridiplantae; phylum Streptophyta; class Magnoliopsida; order Santalales; family Viscaceae; genus Viscum; species Viscum album. The sequence continues at coordinate 1,284,376,767 of OY728136.1, read as the reverse complement.
TGGGTTAAATTCATTTATACACTTGTTTGACTTTTTATAATAGGTTTATAAAGGAATCTTTCTGTCGTTTTCCAAACAAGGTGCTTTTTAACCTTTTCGACAAAATTAAGGTAAGAATGTTTTTTTAACTTATACGGTGGGTGCGGCTATTTACCACCGTTATAAAATTGTCAAAGTTTCCCTTACAAGCTTACAAGGATATTTTCAAAGTAAATGTTTTATTTTATAATTATGTGACTTTTAAATGATTTCAAAATGAATATTTTATGAATTTTGGAAAGGTACTCTATCAAAATCAGAATTTTAAATGTTTTAAAGATTTATATTTCTAAATATTTTTAATTAATGTCCATGTTTTCAAAATGATTTTAAGGATTTATTTATATGGACATGAATGTTTTGAAATGATATTTCTTTTCAAAAGTTTCAAATTGGTATGGGACAATTTGATTCAAAAATCTCTTTTAAATTACTTCCTTTATAAATGTGTGACTTTTCAATAATTTTGAGAAAAGAGATATTTCTCTGAAATAGTTTTGATTTCATCTATGTCAACATCCTTTGATGGATTTTACGCTTATTTGTAGTTGATTTATTATGATACAAAACTTCTATATTGTATTGAAGGTTTTGTGATATGTTTGACTGTGGATGTGCTATTTTTATACAATTCATAGTTTATGGTGAAAGTATTGACATTTCGTATGCTAGTTTTAATACAAATGTTTATGTTATGTTTAAACCTTTTCATATGGGAATGAATTGGACTTAATATGTGATGGGTGGAGCCCGCTATAGCTCCTCGATGCATCCGTAGGTCTCATGAGACAAACTAGTGTCTTGGCACAAGGCCTTGACAAAATCTTATTTGTAGTCTTGGCACGAGGCCTTGGCTATGTGGTTATGATAGTCTGGCATTATGCATTCCATCATTATGAAAGTGGTTATTGATATTGCGTGTGATTATTCAATTAGTTGAATATCCATGTGAATAAGTAAATGGCATTATTTCATTTTATTTTTGTCATGCTATGTTGAAGTTCATGATTAAAAGGCTTTTGTTTTAGTTATACATTGCCTTAAATGATTATTCTTAATTATGAAAGTTTCCATTATATTTTTATCCTTACTGGGAATTTGAGCTCACCCCTTTTCTATGTTTTATTTTTCCCAGGATGTGAAGTAGTAATTTATGAATGACCTGTCGGGATAGTATGTAGGGATATGAGTGTGGACTATGAAGAAAATATGTTGTTTTAGTTTTCATTTTTATGATATAATGTAGGACTTTATGAATATATCTAGTGCTTCCAAGGCTACTAAACCAATCAGTCTTTCGAGATTTGATATTTCTTGTGATCATGCCAATGTTATGTAATAATGCACCGACTCTGGGTAACTGGGGTCGGGGAGTTATAATAAATATATTATGGTTTTTCTTGATCTTGTCTTGTTCTATGAAAAAGTGGTTTGGGGGGAGTGGGTCACATTTACGAAGTCCTTTTGATGATTTGAAGAAGTTAAATCTTCTTCCTATAAGTGTGATTAAAAATACTTAAGATGAATATAAATGAAAAAACAAATCACATACCGACTCCAAAAATACATGCCATCACATGAAAATAAGAATATATTTTAGTTTTAATATTTCATAAGCCTTATCTATATCATATTCGACCATGATATTTGTCTCATTAACTTTCTTATTAAGGTTTGAAATAATTTCTTGTGCCAGAATAATATCCCCTTTTATACTTCTACCTTTGTGCTAATCATTATTCTCTTTTGAGACTAGGGATGGGAGGAGTTAAGAGATCTTATTATTGAGTATAGATATGAGAAAATTATTTTATAAATTATCATAATCTGATAGGCCGACAATGATTTAGGGAGATCGACTATTACACTTTGGGGATAAGAATAAGAATTTTTTAGTAGGATGATTTAGGGTGAACCCCCATTAAAATAATCTTACAAAACTTAAATGACATATTTTTGATATTATCCCATGTGATAATATAAAAGGAAACAAAAAATCCTTCATAACCAGGAGTGTTTTATGGTTCGAGGATATTAATAGCCACCTTGGTCTTATTATCCTATGTTTCCAATTTTAGGTAGTCTTTTTTGTGTTCATAAGTGGATCTCTAAGTGTTCTCATAGAATTTATTTCTAAACTTATCCCTAGGATATCCCCCACCCATGAATTTTCTTTCACCTATGAGAAAGGATGAGAAGTGTGATATAACAATGGGGATTGTTGCCTCAATATCACATGAGATGGTACCATCTTCAAACTACATGTTATGGTTCCCCATAAAACTCATCTAATTAATATATGTGTGTAAATAGGTTGTGTTCTTATATCCCTCCTTGATCTAAAAAAATCTAAATCCTCCCTTAAGTATTTCATTTTGTTCAAGTAGTTTCTCTATCGTGTATCTCTATTTATTCAATTTCTTCACAAAGGAATCATTATCCTATCATTCTAATAAGCTAGTATTAATATAGTTGATCACTATTTTCATATCCTTTTCACTGGGTTTCTATGTAATTCTGATGTTTTTCTATTCTAGTAAGAACCATTCAAGAATATTCATCTTGTTTTAGAGAGACACCCATGAATTCCCAGGCATGTGTGAATTCCAAGAAGAAATATTTTTGTGTATTTATCTTGCATCCATAGTTTTATGAAGAAGAAATTCATGTTTTTCTTTAATAGATTATTTTAAGTTTAACAAATAGTGGATTTTGATATGAAATATAACCGACCATTTAGGTAATGGTCAAGTGAGGAAAGATGGTAATCTCATGATGGTTAGACAAATCCCTATCTAGTTGGCCTTAGGTTTCATGGTTTTTTCTCTTGTTATTTCATCAAGTTAAGCTATCACCTAAGAAACAAATATCCATGAGATTATTGAGAATTTAAAAATAATTAAAATCACGGATTTCCTTTATCGAGAATATACCTCCTCCTTTATTTTTAAATTGATCAAGGATGGGTTACCATCTAATGAATTAGGTGAGAGGTATAGGTTTGAAGGGTGAAATTTATTTCCAAAGGACTTTTATTCTATAAATTTAGCTCAGTTGAAGGACATATATATAAAAAGTGAGGATATTCCATGATTTATTGAGGGAAGAGTTAATAATATTAACTTTTAGGTGATATTTCCAAAAAAATATAGACATGGTTGTTGGTAGAGGTATCATGCATGTAGTGCCTCATGTGAAGTTTAGCTATAAATTCTTGGATTAAAGATAATATATTCTTAGGTTAAAGAATAAAAAAGAGATAAATATTGTTAGACCTAATATTAATATATATGAACTTGTGTTTTTATGGATCTATGTCCCCTCGTATTCCAGATAATCATGGATATTATAAATAAAATATGGGGAGTTCCCTATAAACTAAGTCGCGTAGACCTTAGGGAGAAACGAGACCTTACTAAAAATAAGAAATAGGCCTCAATTAGGTATTAATCCCATGATCTCTAATTATGTTTTAATATTATGTTTTATCTTTATATTTTTATGTTTTTTGTATCTCTAGTTAATGATATTTCATTTAATGTAATTTTATAGTTTTATTATACTATTATGATGAAATAAAGGTAAATTCATTTTAATGAACTTTTTATTAAAAAAGAATATTGGGTACTATATTCTACCCCCTTAGATAATTCCATCCTTGAAATTTAGTGCATAAATCAATACATAAGAAATTGTAGGTAATTTCCCATCATTACTTCCTCAAGATCCCAAATCACTTCCTATAACTTTTAATTTCTCTTATGTACTTTCACCAACTGATTTTTATGGTTCTAAAACACTTTCTTTCTTTTATCAAGAATCTATGAAGCCACCTTCTCATAGTATAAGTTTTGATCTTGTATTATTTCTTCAATGGTGAGTATATATGTTTGGTCATGTATGTTTTTCATTAATAATGAGGCATAGAAGATGTTTTTCAATTTAAATAGGTCTGATGGAATTTTCAAACTAATACACATATCCAATTCTACAACAAATCTAAAAAGTCATAATGTACATGGGGATTATCTACGCATTCTTATCAATCCTTGTATCTCCTTTCCATGGTGATACATTTAATTGTAAATTCTCCCCTACAAGAAATTAAAATTACTTTCTATGATTATCAACATAGATTGTTTGTATTCATTAAGAAATCTTGATATATTTCTATATAGATCACAGTTTCTCAGTTGTATCCTTAATTAGTTCTATAAGAACAGAATTTATTTACCCTACTCATCCCCACAAGTTGGATTATGACATAATTTCCCATAATTGTTTTTATACATATCCATTTTAATACAGGTGTGAAAGATATTATTATATAAAAATTCCACCAGTGGTAGTAAATTATTCCATGTCCCTTATAATTTGAGTGAGAATGGCCTCAACATGTGCTATAATATTTTGATATAATTTTCAGAATTCCAAGATATATAAGGATGGTAAGGGGTTATAAAATATAAGTTAGTGTTCGTAGCCTTCTAAAGACTCCTCTAAAATCATTATGTGAATCAAGGTTTATGATTTGATAAAATTGATAGAGGTGATTCATTAAGACTTTCTAGTTTATTAATATAAAGTAATGTAACAGACTTTATAGGCTGATCCTTCATATTCTAATGAAATTAATAGAATTTGTATGATAATATATAATAAACCATATTATGTCGTGATATTTCCCACTTCCACATTAGTATAAGGATAAATTTAATGAAAAAATTCATTAGTTAACTCAAAAACTTTAGTTACAGATATATCAAACATCTTGAAACATATTTAGTAATTTACAATTTTATTTTACCCTAAAAAATTTGTTCTCACAAATCCCGATATATATCGGTTCAACTATGGTGTTTAAAGAAATTTGAGATATGGTCATCATATAAAAATTATTTCTTCATATCAGGTTCTAATAGTATGAATAATATATTTCCCAAATCCAAAACTATGTCTTCATCGATAAATAATATCAATTTACCATATTTTATAGATTAAACCTTTTTACCATTTTCATCTTATTTAAACTTCATTATATTCTCTAGTAAAGAATGTTGGGAAATTATTTGTAAAATTAATGATGTTTCCCCTCCCCTAATAATTTTCTTATATACAATTCAATGAATATTGGATCCTTATCCATTATTATAATGGAAAAACTCCATGATCCTTCTTACTAAAGGCATATACCACCTCATTTTCCTTCTCAGGGTGGTTGTGTATCATACAATAATATCCCTTTAGTAGATAGAACCTTCTCGTTTTATTCATGTTGAACTTTTTCTAAGTGAATATATAATCTAAAACCATGTTATCTATATATATGTCACTTCTTTTACTATATATATAATATCTACATATCATCAAATAAAATATTATTATCACCAGATGAAGATCATGAATTGGATAATTTTATTCATGGGACATTAATTTTCATAATTAATAGGAAAAAAAATCTATCATTTTTCATAATTATTCATCCAATTGCATTCATTGATTCATCATTTAATATAACAAACCCCTCTTTCCCCATTGATAAAGATAATACTAGTTTATTGATTATTCTCTTCTTCAATTACCCAAAACATAATTAATATTCATTTGACTATGTAAAACCCCATGTAATTTTAATATTTAATCAATTTCATTCCATATTAATATACAATAATTGGATTTTATATAGTTATATTTGTTATAATAAAATTAGGTAATTTTAATTCAAAAGGGAAAAAGGCATTCATTTCTAAACAAATTGGGTTTTCATGCATTATATGATTTATTTAAAAGAATTATTTCTAAATTAAATATTTATAATTTTAAAAACTAAACTTTTATTTTTAATTAATCATGCAAAAATTATGTTAGGATGAATTTTTGAGATTTTTTTTGGAAAGTTTTATTTTTCAATGAATAATGACAAATACTGATATTTATTTGAAACATTATTTTTATTTCATGAATTTAAAATGTTCTATTTTTTCTTAAAAAATATTTACAAGTAAAATTAGTTCACTTATACTATTTTTAATCCATTTATTGTTTCTAGAATTAATTTTATACTTGTATTTGGTATAAAATCATTTTAATATTTAAAAAATAATTTAAAACTCATTTTTCATCGTGTTTTATGAGTTTAATTTCAAAATAAATTATTCCAATTATGTGAGTTGAATTTTTTAAAATTGATTAAAAATTTGGAAGCATAATAAATAATATTATGTGATAATTTCAACTTAATTTTTTAACATAATAAATAGTAAAAATTGTGATAATATGTTACCACACTTAAGGATAAAACAGGTTTACCGAGGGGTTAAAATTAAGTGATAAGGGTTAAAATGACTTAAAAATTGACTAAATTATTTTTCATTGACATAATTTGACCCTATATCATATGAAATATTGGAATGGTCTATTTTTAGGCATTTCTTGAGTATGAAAATAAAATATTTTAATATTTTAAAAATTCTAAGTGTATCCTCTCCCTCACTTATAAAAGAAAACCACATATCCTCTACACACTTAAATAGGATTTTTTTCCAATACCTAACCAAATACCTTCCTTAAATACCTACTCAAATACTATATTCCACTTTTTATCATAAAACCAACCATTTAAGTATTTATTTATAAACATAAAGAGGTTCTCTGAAAAAGAGGTATAGTTCATAATCGATCATTTCTATTTTATTTATTTTTATATCTCCTTAAAATCAATTCAACCATCCTGAAATAATATAAATAGTATCTTAAATATAATGATATTTTTTATTTTATTACATAACCTATATACATCTCCTTCTTCCATAAAATTGGAAATGAAACCATCGTTTCTGTGTATGGAGGACTACAGCCTCATGAGCTGATGTAATTCATTTTCCAACATCTCCACTCATGGATGGTTATAAGGATGGATTTAATTTAAATATATTATATTAATGAAATATTTATCACTCTAGAAAGATAATATATTGTATAATTTCATACCTTTCCATCCACTGAAAAATGATAACATAGTTTGTGTGTGTGTGTGTGGATTACCACCTCCAATAAGTGATGTGATTTATTTTTCATGACCACATCACATGGATACTATATATAACTGTATTTAAAAAAATAATATTATATTTATTAAATAATAATAATTTTTTATAGGTAAAATAATACATACCTTCTTTTCATCATTTTTTTTAAAATAGAAACATTACTCAAGGTACGTACGACATACCGTCTCCATGATTGTAACATGGTTAATTTTTCATATCCATCTTTTATTGTTGATTTTAAAAGTATAATTAATGTATAAAAATTATAAAAATTTCATGATTATTATTCTAGAGATTATGTAATAATGTCATTTTTGACCATATTCAACTTACCAATGTCATTTTGTACATATGATCTGAATAACATCAAAACATCTAATGTGAATTTAATTGATGAAATAATTGTATATAACATGGTAATAAATAAAATAAAATGATTAATAAACATGAAAAGGTTTACTGATAAATTAAATAATTAAAAATATATGATTCAGTAAGACAAAGAACTTATGTGATGATTCATACTCAAGGTAAGGGACACATTATCTTAAAAACCTCATTTTAAAAGTTATAAATATTTATTTTTTAAATATTTCTCTTCCATGTCTATATTCATAAAAATAATTTTTATATGTATTTATATGCACATAAATGAATTATAATATAAATATTAGGCATCTTTTTACATTTTTCAAAGGTTTTCAAAAGGAATCTTTTTATGTATTTTATTCAAAACATTTTGACTTTATTTATAAAAGGAAAAAATAGAATTGTATATTTAAATGTATATGGAATCAACAGATTTTCCCACAACCATAATTTTTATTTTATTTTTGGATTAAAGTTAATATTACATTTTTTATTTAATGAATAACCATCTTTACTTTTGTTTTGGTAATTTTAGTTTTGAAAATTGGGTTTTAAAGGAAAGGGATATATCAATATCCAAAAATGTTTTTCTTATGGGTTCAAAAAGTTTATTTTTATGATTTTTATGATAAAAATGAAAGATTTTATGAGTTTCAAACATGTTATGGTCCTTGGAAATTTTTCTAAAACTATGGGTGAATCTAATTAGCTCATGATGACGAGTGAGCTTGATATAGCCCATAATGAAAGGTGACCCCGATATAACTCATGATGATAAGTGAGATGGATATAGATCTATAATTTTTTGGGTAATGATAATGTTATCTATAGAATTATAATGAAATTTAACCCTAATGTATATTACAATTTTAATGGTTCTTGTAAGTGTTCTGTAAATATTTTTTCCTAAGCCACCTACATGACCTTTTTATGCTTGCTAATGAGTTTTCATGGAAATAATTTTATTTCAAAAGGTTTGCTAATATATTTTATTTTAAAGTAATGATTATGACCTTTTATGTTAAAATGTATGTTTTTATGAAAACATTTTCCATGTATTATTATGTTTTCTAAGAAACCCTTAGGATTATTGTTTTCCATTTATGTTTTCTTATAAAGTGTTTTAGGAAAAACATTGGCCTGTAAAGTTGATTTCATGTGTGCATAATTGAGTAGTTAAGCTTAAATATTATTATATTAATGTAATACTATATTTTATGATCTAAGGGTATTAAAATTTAATAACATGTTTCTTTATTATTCTTTTTTATGTCCCTTACTGAGAGTTTTATGATCATCCCACATTTTTAAGTGTTTTTCATAGTATTTAAGGATGAGTACGAACAGAGAAGAAGTCAAGTTAAAATCATAATTATTTTTCATGAAAAGAAAAGGTGTTTTATTTAAAAAGTCTTGTATTGTGGAAAAAATGGATACTAAGAGGAATTTTTTGACTTGGAATGTATGGGTTTTATATGTAAGAGTTATGACATAATTTTATAAAACTCTAAACATGAAAAGATCTTTAGGAATGAAAGAAAAATAATTCTTATTTAAAAATTAAAATATGGATTGAATAAAGATTGATTCCTTATAGATGGTATCAGATGAATGGTTTAGAAAACTGTAGAGGTTAGGTTAATGTAATTAATTAATCTTAATAGATTATAATTTATGGTTATCATGATATATAATTTTAAAATTTCTATTTTTCTTCATCCAATCTATGTCTATTTAGAATTTTTTTTCCACTAATGAAACAGGGGAACTAAAGTAGGAATATACCAATAGGATAATATCCTTCCAAATCAGAAACCTAGAATGGTTGGAATTAAAATAGAGTGTTTTTTTATTACGATGGATCAGTTGGAACATGATATAAATGGTGGTGGTATCCATGTGATAGAGTAACCATATTCACTATAATGGAAAATGTCTATAGTAGATAATTTCATAAAAAACATCTAGAATTTAGTGGGTCATCTAACACAATGATAGCAGAAGGATGGGTTAAATCCCTAGAGACAATATTTTAAGTCATTGGTCATTCCGATCATCAAAAGGTAACTCTTGTTATTTACCATTTTGAAGGTGAGGTCGATTGATGGTGGTTAGTGTTTAAGAATATTATATAATGAGAAGATATTTCCACCATGTAATAGGACAAATTTAAGGATATTTTCCTTAAGAAATATTTTCCTAATGTTTCTTGAATTAATATGAAAACATTTATTGGAATTGAGACAAAATGAGAAAGATTCATCTTCCATGTATAAAGAAAACTCCACCTGATTGGCTATGTACGAACCAAATTTTATCCAAGATCTTGATAGTAAAATTAATCCATTTTAATTAGGATTGAATCTAATATATCAAAGGGAATTGTATTTTTTGAATTCAAAATTTATGAGAAACTTGTTTGATGTGCGGGGAAGATGGACATAGAGTTTTTTGATGAACATGTATTCCATAAAAGAAAGTAGAAGAAAAGGTCCAGATGTTATTGAATGGGGAAGAATCCATCAAAAAAATCTAAGGGTAAAAAAATAATGTTTCTATCTTGTGGTAAGTGTGGAAAAAATCACCCTAGATAATTTCTTACAAAATCTAGGAAGTGATTCTGGTGTGGAAAGTTTTGACTAGTGCCTTGTGACTGCAAAGAAAATGATCAGAAAAATAATGGAAAGTCAATATTAAGATACATTGATTATAATGAGACGGTTTATTATGTGAGTAATTATACAGATATAGGAACGAAGAATTTAAATAATTAAAATCAGAAATAGAAATGTGTGGATAAATACATTTTAACTACTTCCTCATTTTTTTCACCATCTAACGATGTAGTGTTAGGTTCATTAATTGTTTATTCAGATTATGCCAATGTATTGTTAGATTCAGGGTCTACACACTCTTTAATTTATGATAAATTATATGATTTATTGTAAAATTCTCACTTATAAATGAATTAGAAGAATTTGGTAAAAATACATGGGGGAAGTATTGAGGAAAAATAAATAATAAGAACCTTTATATAGTTGTATATGGAAAGGCATTACCTGAAAACATTATTATCTTCCCCCTGGTAAAGTTTGATTTTTATTTCGGTGTAGATTGGATTTTTTTTACCATGATAAGATATATGTAGAGCTAAAGAATTTTTTTTTTTGAATGAGTTTCAATTTGTATACAATAATGAATTTATGATTTTGAAATCATATCAAGAAGTAGATAAAATGTTAAAATATATAAATCAAAGTTATCTATCACATATTGTTGAGAATAGGAAGACTGTTAATATCATTGATATCCCTATAGTGAATGAAAATATTTATGAATTTCCTAATGAGTTTCCTGGTATTATACATGATTGATATGTTGAGTTTACTATTGACATAGTGCATAATTCTAAGATAATTTCAAAACCCCCTTATCGAATAGATCAAGTATAACTTTTGGAATTAAAAAAATTGTTACAAGAGTTTATAGATAATGGTTCGATTCTTACTATAACTTCACCATGGAGTCGTCCTATTTTATTTAATAAAAAAAATATGGTTTAATGAGACTTTGTATTGATTATATGACATTTAATAACATCACATTTAAGAAAATATATTCTTTGGATCATAACGATGATATATTTAATTAGCTCTAGGGGAACATTATTTTTTTAATATTAATATCAATTCAGGATACCAAGAGTCGAAGGTGAGGGAGGAATATATTCTGAAGATAGTTTTTTGGACTAGATACAAGCATTATGAGTTTTTAGTAATTCCCTTCGGGTTTTCTAATGTATCAGTTGTATTCATGGATCTTATGAATATATTTTTACATGAATATTTACATGAGTTTGTAGTTTTATTTTTTGATGATATAATGGTATTTTATAATATTCATTAGTATCATTAATGTTTCATAAGGATTGTTTTGTAATTCTTGAAAGAATAAAATTTACATGTAAAATTTAGTAAGTGTGAAATTTGGTTGAAATAGATTTATTTACTCAGAAATATTGTTTCTAAATATGGAATAATAGTTGACCATTATAAAAATAATGTTATTGAAGAATAACCAAGGCCTAAAAATGTCATAGATATTTTTATATTTCAGGGATTATTAGATTATTACAATCGGTTTGTTGAAAAATTTACTCAGTTATCTAAGACACTAACTAAGATAACTAAAAAAGGAGTTAAATTCATCTGAAAAAAAGAGTGAGATGATTGTTTCAATGAATTGAAAAGAATATTGGTGAATACTCTAGTTTTTCCCTAACCTCTAGAAATGGTGAATTTTTAATCTATAATATTGCATCATTGAAGTGACTTGTTTGTGTTCTAATGTAGAATTTTCAATTAATTGCTTATTCCTCACGTCAACTAAAACATCACGAGTTAAATTATCCTACACATGATTTGGAAGTAACTTTTGTGGGTTTTTCTTAAAAAAAGTTGTGTCTTCATTTATATGGAATAAATTGTGCAATATATACTAATAAAAAAAGTTTTAAGTATATATTAATTCAAAAAGAGTTGATAAAAAGGAAAAGAAGATCGTTGGAACTGATTAAGGATTATGATGGCATAATTCAATGCCATAACAGAAAAGAAAAAATACCCAATTATTTAATTCAGAAATATAATTCTCCATTAACCATGTTACATTTTGAAAATAAAACTTTAGTTAATTATTTGATGAATTTTGGAATAGAAATTATGCATAGAGAAACTTACTTTATTTTGTTTCAATTTTCAATACAATTTCCTTTATCAGAAATAATTAAGAAAACATAAGAGGTGGATCATGTTTTATATGAAAAGGTAGAATCTATTAATAAGGTTAATTTTCTAGAGTTTAATGTTAATGAAGAAGGTTCTAAAAGATTTGGAAAAGGATTATGTATTCCTTGTAATTCCTAATTGAAGATATAATTGTTGAGTGGATCTTATAGTTCTTTTTTTTAATTCATCCTATAAGCACTAAGATTTATAGAGACCTTTGGGAGTATTATTGGTGGGATGGAATGAAAATAGATATTTTTGACTTTACCATGAAATGTTCTACTTGTCAATAGGCTAAAGAAGAATGATAATTATAGAAGGTAATACTTCAACCTTTTCTAGTGCTGGAGTGGAAATGGAAAAATATATCCATGGATTTCATGGTGGGATTACTAAAGACATATTGAAGTACAAATGTGATTTGGGATATTTTTTATCAAATAAATAAATCTACACATTTCATTCCCATTATAGATACTATGTATTTAGATCATGTTTCTAAATTTTACCTCAATGGAATAGTCAAGATACATGGATTCCCTCACTTTATTATATATGATAGTGATCTCAGGTTTACTTTTAATTTTTTTAAAGGCCTTTAAAAAATTTTGGGTACTGAATTAAATGTCAGTGCATCCTTTTATCCTCAATCTAATGGATATATCAAGAGAATGATTAGAACCTTTAAATACATGATTTAATATTGTTTAATGAATTATTAGGGTATTTGGAATCAACATATTTCATTGGTATAATTTTCTTATAATAGTATTTTTTATTTTAGTGTACAGATAACACCTTTTGAGGCATTATATAGAAAGTGGTGTCAGAATCCAGCTTGATGGGATGAATTTGGGGAAAATAAGTTATTGTGACTATAAATGGTAGAAGAAATGGTTGAGAAGGTGAATATGATTTGAAAACATATAATGATGTCTCGCAGAGGATAGAAATGTTATTCATATGACCTGAGGAAATATATTTTCTTCAAGGTATGCGATCATCTTTTTTTAAAGTATCTCCTTGAAAAAGTGTAATATGTTTTAGTAAAATGGGAAGAAAATTATATGGTTCATTAGAACATATGAATTATTGAATAAATATGGAGTAGTTTATAACTAAGTGGCCCTTACTTCAAGTTTATCTCAGGTATATAACGTATTTCAAGTTTTTGGTTAATAAAATATGTGCTAGATGTATCACATGTTTTGATCCATGAAGTAGTTCAGTTAGAAATAAACCATTATTATGAGGAACATACAGTATAGATTCTTGACCAAATAGAGAAAGTATTTTGGAATAAATTGAATTAGAAGGTCAATTTTATGTTGAAAACCCATATGGTTGGAGAAGAAACATGGGAATTAGAAAATTCTATGGAGAAAAAAATATCCCCAATTTTTTAAGTAATGAATAAAATTTTGAGGATGTAATTTCCAAAAGGGGGGGAAAATGTAACAACCCATATAATGTTAATATTAAATAAAATTCATTCCTTATAAATATAAATTAATTAGATTTTATATATTTATATTTTTAATAAGAATATTAGGCAATTTTTTAGTCAAATGTAAAAAAGATTTATTTCGAAAAAAATTGGATTTTAATGCATTATATAGTGATATTTAAAAGATTGATTTCAAAAATATAGAATTTTAATTTTAAAAATTTACTTCATTTTTGAATTCATAAATTCAAAATTATCTTAGGATGAACTTTTTATAATTTTTTGAACGGTTTTATTTTTCAAGGAATAGTGAAAAATACTGATTTTTATTATAAACTTTCTTTTCATTTCAAGAATTTACAAAGATCCATTTTATTTAAAAATTATTTAAAAGTAAAATTACTTAAATTATATTATTAATAATCTAATTATTTATTTATAATTAATTTTATACGAGAATTTGTTATAAAAATATTTTTATTCTTAAAAAGATATTTTCTGGAAAACTATTTTTCACCTTGTTTTATGGGTTTAATTTTAAATTAAATTTTGAAAATTATATGAATTAAATTTTATAAAATTGATTCCATATTTTGAATAAAAAATTTAAAATTAATTAATAGTTTCAAAAAAAAATTTGGTCATACAAAATATTTAAAATAATAAAAATAGGTTACCACGGTTAAGGGTAAAACAGGTTTACCGAGGGATTAAACTTAAGTAATAATGGTTAAAATGACCTATAAACTTGTCTAAATTATATTATGTTTCTATATATTGACCATATATTAGATAAAATTTTATAATGGTCCATTTTGGATCTATTTTTCTTGAGTAATTCATTAATATATTTTAAAAAGCTTAAAAAATCCAAGTGTGTCCTCTCTCGCACTTATGAAGGCACACCCCTATCCTCTCCTCTCCACACTTTAAGATCCATTTCATTATTCCAATACATTATTATATCCCTTAATTACATCCCTTCTCATGATCTAGAATCTCATTTTTTATCATAAAACCAACCTAGGAATTATTTAGGTATAAGCTTAAAGATGTTGTCCGAATAAGAGTTATTGTTCTTAACCGAGCATTTTTGTTTTATTTATTTTTATATATTCTTAAAATGTTATTCAACCATGATAAAATAATAACAATAGTAAATTTTTTATAATAATATATTTTTATTTCAATGTAATAACCTCTATCTATCTCCTTCTTATATCACATGGGAAATGAAACCATCGTTCCTGTGTACGGTGGACTACCGCCTTGTGAACTGATGTAATTTGTTTTCCATCATCACTTCTCAAGACTGGTTATAATAATGAATTTAAGGTATATATATGATATTCATGGAATATTTATCATTCTGAAAAGATAATATATTATATACCTTCTTACCATTCCTTCTATTGAAATTTGATATTGTTGTTCATGTGTACGTGTGAATTACAACCTCCACGAAGCGATGTGATTCATTTTTCATGACCACGTAACATGGATGCTATAAATAAGTGTATTTGAAGAAATGTTATGGTATTTATTATATAATAATATTTTTGTAAATATAAAATAATACTTACCTTATTTCCATCAATTCCTTTGAAAAATAGAGACGTTACTCATGTGTACGTACGGTCTACTGTTTCCATGATTGTAATATAGTTCATTTTCCATAATCATCTTTCATGGTTTGTTTTAAAATAATTATTACTATATGAAAATTATTCATATGTAATTATTATTATTATATAAATTATGGATTACTTAACTCCTTGATCATAATCAACACACCAATGTCATTTTGGACATATGTGTTGAATATCATCAAAACATCCAACATGAATTCCATTGATTAAGTAATTTTATATAAAATGGGAATAAATAAAATAAAAGGAATAATAAAACTGAAAAATTTTCTTAATAAATTATATAATTAAACTATTTTTATTATTCAGGAAAGAGTGTATGTGATGATTTGGGCTCTATGTAAGGGATATTTTACCTTAAAACCCGCATTTGAAAAGTTTTAAATATTTATTTTATAAATATTTTTATTAAATTTCCATATTATTAAAGATAATATTTATATGAATTTATATATACTTAAATGAGTAATAAATTACATTTTATGTCACTTTTTACTTTTTTCTATAACTCCCCAAAATTATAAAATAATGATATCGTATTTCATAGCGTGTATGGCACGCAACACCAAGTATAGAAATAAATATAACAACCCAAGACTTTATGATATATAAATATATATAGATAAATTAAATATTTAAAATACATGTATTAAATTCAAAAATGATATTATCTTGCATTACATGCAACATAATTTCTAGCTTTCTCTACACAGAACAATATGGTTAGACTACATTATAGGCATGATAGAGTTTTACAGAATACTATTAATATTATTATATAAAATAAAAAATATATCCTAGCCATTAAATTAGTGGTTATTAAAAATATTAAATGACATATGAAAATATATGGTTAATTCATTGGTTACTAATCAATTATAAATGAAAATAAAAACCAGTTGAATATAAAGGAAATACTTATATAAAAAACTATTTTTATGTGCCAAAGGTGTTTTATCTTAATAAATTAAATTAATTAATACTTTTAAATGATATTAATGATATATATATATTATATATTAAATTAAATATTTTTTACATTCATAAAAAATATTTGATAGGCATAAGATAAGAATAAGTCCATTTTTATGCTTAAAAGGCTGTATTTTTTAAGGCAATTTTGTCTCCCATTAATGGCACACCTATTTTAAATATAAATTTTGAAACTTTTATAAATTATATTTTAAAGAATAAACTTTATTTTTTAAATAGTAAAATAAAAAAACTTAGGTTGTTTTTTATTATTCTTCTATGAATTTTGTTGATGAATAGTAAAAAATACATAATTTTAATCGAAAACTGCTTTGGTGTCTGAATAATTTTAAATGATAGATTATATTTTTAATTTTTTTTAAATTAAAATTAGATAAATTATATATAAATTGATCTAATTTAGTTCATTTTATTCAATTTAATATTTAAATATATATAAAAACGAAGTAAACTTATTAACAATTTCACTTTAAAAACTCGTTGTCCTGTCCCATCTGTGGGATTAATTTTAAATTAATCTTTTTCATTTATTTTATTTTAATTTAGAAGAAATTTATTCTATATTTGGAATCCTAATAATTTATAATTTATAATAAATTAAACATAGTTTTTTACCCAAATTATTAGTAAAAGAAATTAAAATTAATTATTGCGATTAAGCTAAAAATGAGTTTACATAGTGGTTAAACTTTAATCTTAAGGGTCTAAATGACCTAGAAACATGTAAAAACACATTTTCTGTCCATATTTATACCATATGTACTCTTTTATGTGATTTTATGAGTTATTGGGATACTATTACATGAAATGGACCTGTATAATATGTTAAGAAAGTAAAAATGATAAAAAAAGGAACCTTTCTTACCTTTAATAGATATAAAGCCTTGAGACATGGAAAAACCTTAATATTTTTTGTTATACATATCATTTTTAAATATAAATGATTTATTTTTATCATAATAATTTATATTTAGTTTTAAAAAATGATATAATTATTTTTAATGCTTTAGAAATCCCAATGGAGTAACTATTTAGTTAATAATTAACTGAGATAAATGATACTAAAAATATTACAAGTGAATAAAAATGAGTGAATTGTTATGAAACCATAATTTTTTAGATTAATATATCATTTTAAAAATATTTTAATTTAATATATTTTAATTCCATCATTGTCTTGATATTTTTTAATTCAAATTAATTTAATAATGTCAAAATTTACATTAATATTTTAAAATAAATTATACTTTATTAATTTATTTAAAATTCAAAAAAAATCATATATTCAATAAAGTGATTTTTAAATGTTATTAAATATAAAATATGGTCCATTCATGGGAAAATTATTCTATTATTATTACTATATTCACCGTTAAATAGTAAAAGAACTATGTTATCACAGTTACAGTATAAGTTGCGTTTTTTCATGTTACTTGAACTTGTGTTAAAATTAATTTAAAACACCTAGGATTTTTATTTTATAAATTATATATATAATTTATATTTATTGGGTAGAAATTATATATCAAGGATCATCTTATTTTACTCTAAATGGATAAAATACATAGGTTCGTAAAACTAGTTACCTTAATAAAATCAAAAATGGTAAAAGAGGAGAAACATAGAAGTTAAGAAACAACATTATAAAAATGCACTTTTTTTTGTGTGTTGGAGGTTTTAATCAATCATAAATTCCATAAAATTGATTATTTTTCAATTTTGGAGGCACTTGATGTTAGGTAGATCTCTAAATAGTGTTTACCTTTTTATATTTACAAGATTGGCATTCCTCCTCCACTATAAAGTGGCTCTCATCCACCTCTCTGATTCACACCTCTCAAGAATTTTGTCTTATAAAATACCCTCCCAAATAATCTCACAATATCCATCCCCTAATTCTAGAATTATAATTATGGGAATAAATCAAACCAAGTAAGGATTTTGGTATAAACCAAAAGGTGTTACCTGAAGAAGAGGAAACATACTTTAATGAACACGTTAGTTTTATTTCATTCTCAAACACTTAAATTATTCTTATATATTTTTAATATAATAAATAATGTATAATAAATATAATTATATTATTTTCTATTGTGGATATGACCTATACCTATACACTATTCCTTCAAATGGGATACATCATCATATTTCGTGTGTACAACGGACTACCACCTCGTAAATTAATGTTGTTCGTCTTCCATTTACACCTTTAAAGGTTTCAAATAATGGTTTTTTTATTGTTTATATATGATATATTTTATTTATTTATGCTTCTATAATTATTCCATAACATATACCATCACGCTTTCCTTTCTTGGGAATATGATAACATCGTTTGTGGACGTGTGGACTACTGTCTCCTCAAAGCGATGTGATTCATCCACTCTTTACATGGAATTAATTATGGATGGGTTTAAAAAAAATTATATATATATGACATAAAAATGATACTATAATTATAATATACATATATATCTTTTACTTTTCATTCTTTTAATACGATAAGAAAATGAAAACAACGTTCATGCGTACATATGGCATATTATCTCTATGAACGGTGTATTTCATTTCCTATCTCCAAATTTTATATATTATTATAAATAAATATATAATGAATATATATGATATATAAATCATGGTTTAAATTATGTAGATTATTAAATCATTATCTAAGTAAGAGGAAAAAAACAACATTTCAAAACATACTCAAAAAAACAAACCAATTATTACCTGAAACAATGAAAATAATGAGATATTATTAATGAATGGTTGATAAGATGTTATAATAAGATCATATATAATATTATATATATTATTATGGTTCTATTATAAGTTAATAACTTTCTTAAAGACATTATATTGGATTTTAAAGGACGTTCACCCAAAAGGAAATGCAAGGTAAGGGGATTTCTAGTCTCACTTTTATTTATCCATGACTTATGCCATATTCACCACTTGTTTCTTTTATGTGTTGTATGTACTACCCTATTAAATGTTATATCATAAATTTAATTTATTTCATGTTATTAAAATTTTATATTAATTTTATTCTATCATGTATCTCATGATTCAAAAGTTACTCAATTAGTAAGGTATTTTGTCTCAATTTACATTCTATAGAGACTTATTTATTATTATGCACCAATATAATTCTATGTGGTGTATATAATATAAATTTGAAATGTAATATCATGATTAATTTATTATTCATGTTATTTTAAGTTTCACTTTGAATTATTTCATCCAAGGGGATTTGACTTGAAAATTACCAAGTGGTAAAAGTTATGGAACAATTTCACTTTATTTTTTGATTGTAAACTTTCTTTGGAAATAATCACTATATTATCATAATTTTTTATTGGAAATTATATTTATCCTAAATATTCAAATAATTTATCTTGGATATGATTATTTACTAAATTTTATATTATTTTTACATATGGTATTTACTTTTAATTTTATTTTATTAATAGGGGAAATATTGATAAATTCATATCCTTATTAAATACAGATATTAGAATTTTTATAAATTAAATCGATTATAAAATTTATAAGGAATTATTTGGAATGGTATGTCACAGTTTGGAGACCAATTAATGCAAGACCCTAGATTCATTAGCAGGTTTTATAAGACAAGCTATATATTGTTTTGGTCGATGCCTTACCCATTTATTAGATTCTTGGCATGAAACCTTAATAGTATTATATTCTTGGAATGAATACTTAATTTTATTATATTATTATCATGAATCCTTGAAAATATTAGATTCTTGGCATAAATCCTTAATGTCGTTAGATTATTGGCCTGAATCCATTACAGTATTAAATTCTTATCATGAAGCCTCGATGGTAAGTTTAAGATATCCATCGTTATGCATTGCATCATTATGAATTCAGTTATTTATATTTAATTTTATTATCCAATTAGTTATAATATCCATGTTTAGGTTTCATGATAAAGTTATTTATTATATGAAATGTGTTTCAGTTATTTACCTTTCCATGTTTATTTTGAATACTGATTCATTATTTCTTCTGTTATACTTAACCCTTATTGAGCATTTGAACTCACCATTATTATGTATTATATACCTAGTATTTGAAGATAAATTCATGGAATGGGTTTCAAGGATTCAGTTTATTAGATTTTTTTATATATTGTGTTATATTTTCTATCCCCAATTTAAAATGGGTATCATGTATAATATTTGTTTTTCCCAAACTGCTACAATGAACAGTCCTTCAGAATTTGATTCCTTATAATCATCACAATGTAGTGGTTGTAGGCAGTAGATTTAAGATTCTAGGGTAGGGTTGTTATAGTTAGTATCAAAGTAATTTTAGTAGCATCCTTGGAAACTATATTTGTGAAAAAAAATATTAGGTAACATAACCCTAAGATATAATTTGAGTATTATCATATAAGAACATATGTATTCATTAACTTAAGAGTTATGGATACCATCATTGGATTATCATATTATAGTTGATCATAAGTTTTAAGTCTTAAACATCCCTTATTAGGATTTATGTAGTAGTATTATACCAAGATTTAGGATATTTTAGAAGAAATTTATGGCAATACAACTCATTAGTTTAGCACATGTTTTAGTGGAATGGTTATTTTTGGAATAACAACTTTACATTTTAGAGACCTGAGTTAAAGGTATTGATAACCATTATGGTTGATATGATCATTAATGACATTGTATTAAAATAAAATTATTAGACTTTGTGAAAAAATAGGTTGTATTGAAAACCATTATAAAAAGGTTATTTAATGGTTAATTTCATTTCAAGGATTTCTATCATAATTTTTGAAATTTTATAGGAATTATGTTAATATATTTTATAAAAACAATGTTGAAATTAAATTTTCTCATAGTACCATCATATTTTATGATATCAATGACCTTTTCACACCTAATATATTTATAGTTTTTAGGCCCTCAACATCCCATTAACTGTTCACTTGTTTTTTTTCAATGACCTCAATTACTCTCTATAATTATTTATTCTTTCCCTCCAAGTCCATATTTTCACTTTACAATAAGGTTCTCCTAGATAGAAACCTAGTTATATATGACCTTTGTAATTCTCATTCTCTCTTATTAAGAGGATATTTTATTAACCCTTTTCTGATGTGGGTTCTTAAAAATATGACTTTTTAAATTTCAAACCCCAGATTACCAAGATCAAGTATAAATTATGAGGAACCAATTTTTTTAAGTTGGGGAGAATGTAATTACCTAAAATTCTATAGTAAGGATATTTTATTTGATAGAGTGTATGACATGCAACTCCAAGCGTCGAAAGAAATAAAACAACCTAATAATTTATGATATATTTATATTTAGATAAATTTAATATTTGAAATATCATATATTAAACACATCACTAATATTATCTTGTGTTACATGTAATAAATATTTTATATTTATCTATATGAAACATTGAGGTTAGAGTGTGTTACACACAAAACTGAGTTTTACCAAAAAATAATATTATTATTATTTAAAATAACAATTATTTCTTAGATATTAAACAGGAGGTTATAACAATAATTATATAAAGTACTAAAATATATGGTGAATTCATTAGTTATGAATCAATTATAAATGAAAATAAAAAACCAATTGAATATAAAAGAAAATGTTAATATAAAAAACTATTTTTATACGCAAAAATAATTTTATAATAAATTAAATTAATTAATATTAGTAAATGATATTAATGAAATATATATATTATATGTTAAATAAAATATTTTTTACAATTTTACAGTATATTTTATAGGCATAAGATAAGAACAAATCTAATTTTACACTTAAAATGTTGTATTTTTAAGGCAGTTTTGCCACCAATTAATGGTGCACATAATTTGAATCTAAATTTGGATACTTTTATGAATTATATTTGAAAAAAAATAAACATTATTTTTTAAAATATAATTTCAAAATTATCTTAGTTTGTATTTTGGTATTTTTCTGTGAAGTTTCATTTTTTTGATGAATAGTGAAAAATACTGAATATTAATAGAAAACAGCTTTTTCATAAAAATAATTTATAATGTTAAATTATATTTTTAATTGGTTTAAAAGTAAAATTAGATCAATTATACTTCTATTAATACAATTTATGTCATTTTAATCAATTTCATATTTAAATAGTATATAAAAACTTAGAAAAACTTTTGAACATCTTCACTTTAAAAACCTGGTGTTTCTCCCCTCAGCGAGATTAATTTTAAATTAATTTATGCCAATTATTTGATTATAATATATTAAAATGGATTATATATTTTTAAATATAATAATTTCTAATTTTAATAGTTTCAACTTAATTTTTTACTAAAACTATTAGTGAAAGCAATTAAAATTAATTATGGTGATTAAGGTAATAATGGGTTTAATTAGTGGATAAACGTTAATATTAAGGGGAAAAATGACCTATACACTTAAAAAAACCAATTTTATGGAAATATTTTTCCCATATCCATACTAATATATAAATTTATACATTATTGGGACACTATTCCATTAAAGTGACCTATATAATAAGTTAAGGAAAAGAAAAAAACAAACCTTCCTTAAAGTTAACATTTATCAAGGATTGAGATATAGAGAAACATCATTTTTGTATAAGTATCCTTTAAAAGGATAAATAATTAATTTTCATCATAATTATTTCTATTTAATTTTTAAAAATATCATTATTGTTTTTAATGCATTAGAAATGACAATGCAGTAATTATTTAGTTAATGGTTAACTAAGATAAATGATACTAAAAATATTAAAAGTGAATAAAATTGAGTGAATTATTATGATACCATAATTTTTTAGAGTAATATATCATGTTACATAGCTGTGAAATTAATATATTTTAATCCCATCATTATATTTATATTTTTAAAATCAAATCAAATTAATAATTTCAAATTTTACATTAATGTTATTTTAAAATAAATGATATTTTATAAAGTGATTTAAAATTTCTAAACTTCCTATACTATATAAATGGGTTTTTAAATATTATTAAATATAAAATATTCTCTATTAATGGTCCAATTATTTTATTATAATAACTATTTTTACCGTTAAATAGTAAAATAACTTTGTTAGCGCGGTTACAGTTTAAGCAGTGTCATTGCATGTTATTTTCACTTGTGATAAAATTAATTTGAAAAAATCTCATATTTTTATATTTTAAAATTATATAT
Source organism: Viscum album (assembly GCA_963277665.1). Lineage (NCBI taxonomy): Eukaryota > Viridiplantae > Streptophyta > Magnoliopsida > Santalales > Viscaceae > Viscum > Viscum album. Next base: position 1,284,353,214 of record OY728136.1, on the reverse strand, counting down.
ATTTTTTAGAATCAATGGGCAAAAATTAATTTTTAATAATCATTTTATTTTAGTCTTAATGGATAAAATACTTAGGTTTTAAAAATTAGTTGGTTTAATAAAAACCAAAATGGTAAAAGTAGAGAAACATAGAAGTTAAAAAAATTATAATAATGCACTTATTTTTGTGTGGTGGAAATTTTTATCAACCATAATTTCCATAAAATACATTATTTTTTAATTTTTGAGGCACATGATGTAAGATATACCTCCCAATAGTGTTTACCATCTTAAATTTACAAGAACGACACTCCTCCTCCACTATAAAAAGGCCCTCATCTCCCTCATTTATTCACACGTCACATATATTTTGGATCATAAACTACATACCCAAATAATCTCCCAAAATAATTCCCCTCTTCCTATAAGCCTCACTTTGGGTATAAAGAAAACCAAGGATGGATTATGGTATAAACCAAAAGGAGTTACCTGAATAAGAAGAAATGTTCTTCAATAAGAACATTAGTTTTATTTTTTATCCACCCCTTAAATTATTCTTATATCTTATTTATATAATAAAATTGTTATCCTAAAAATAATTAGATGTTTTTATTTAATTTTAAGACCTACACCTATATACACCTCCATCAAATGAGATATGCAATCATCATTCGTGTGTACGGAGGACTATCGCCTAGCGAACCAATGTCGTTCGTTCTTCCATTACCACATTTCAAGATTGAGAATAATAATGTATTTATTATTTATATATTATATATATGATATATAATTTATTTATTCTTATGTAATTATTTAATAACACAAACCCTCATGCTTTCCATTTTTTGGGGGAATATGATAATATCGTTTGTGGATGTGTAGACTACCGCCTTCTCAAAGCAATGTGATCCATTCACGCTTTATATGGAATGTATTAAGGATAGGTTTAACAAAAATATGTGATATCTATGAAATAAAAATGATACTATAATTATAATATATATATATATATATATCATTTACTTTTAATTATTTTAATACGGTAAGAAAATAGAAATAGTGTTCATGCATATGTACGGCCTATCATCTTTGTGAACGGTGTATTTCATTTCCTTTCTTCAAATTTTATAGACTATTATAAATATATGTATACTGAATATATAATATATCTACATAATTTTTTACATTCTTTATATTATTAAATCATGATCTATGTACGAGTAAACAAATAACATGGAAAAACATACTCAAAACACAAATCATTTATTACCCAAAACAATTAAAATAATGAGATATTATTAATGAAAGGATGATTAGATGTTATAATAAGATAATATATATTATTTTATATATATTATTAGGGTTTAATTATAAGTTAATATCATTATTAAAACCATTATAACTGAGGTTAAAGTACATTTACCCAAAAGGAAATTCAAGGTTAGTGGATTTCCAGTATCACTTTTACTTTTGCGGGACTTATTCTATATTCTCCACTCATTTTTTTGTGGTGTATATACTTAAATATTACATGTTATATCATAAATTAAATTTATTTTATGTTATAAAAAATTTTAATTGATGTGATTCTTTCAAATATCTCACAATTCAAAAGTTACTTTAGTAATAAGGGATTTTATATCAATTTACCTTCCATTGAGACTTATTTTTTATTATCCACCAATTAACTAATATGTGGTGTATATAATGTCCCTTTCACATGTAATATCATGATTCATTAATTATTCATATCATTTTTATGGTTAACCTTTCATTATTTCATATAAAGGGATTTTAATTGAAAATAACCAAATGGTAAAAGTTATTCAAAAATCCCACTTCCTTTTGTGATTGTTTAATTTTCTCTTGAAATAATAACTTTATTGTAATAATTTTTCTTTATTAATTAAATTTATCTTAAATATACATTTAATTTATCATGGATATGATTATTTCATAAACCTTATATCATTTTTACATATGGTTTTTAATTTTAAATATATTCGATTAACTTGGTAAATATTGATAAATACATATCCTTGACTCAATATGGATATTTGATTGTTTATAAATAAAATTTATTATTAAATATATGATGAATTAGTTTTACTATTATGGTTTGGGTTGGGGACTGGTTAATTCAAGCCCCTCGTTTCATCGCTGTGTTTCATGAGACAAACTAGATATGGTTTTTGATGAGGCCTTACCCATTTATTAGATTCATGGCATGAATCCTTAACAATATTAAATTCTTGGCATGAAGCCTTGATGGAATAAGATTCTTGGAATGAATACTTGATAATATTATATTCTTTTCATGAATTATTTCTAGTATTATATTATTGGCATGAATTCTTGATAGTGTTCGATTCTTTCCATGAAGCCTCAATGGTATGTTTTAGATATCCATTGTTATTTATTCCATCATAATGAATTCATTTATTGATATTCCATGTGATTATTCTATTAGTTATAATATCCATGGTTATGTTTCATGATCAAGTTATTGAATATATGATATGTGTTTCGGTTATTTACCTTTTCATGTTGATTATTCTCATTGATTTATTACTTCTTTCTCTATACTTAACCCTTACTGAGAATTTGAGCTTAACCATTATTATGTTTCCTTTCCCCATGATATAAATATGAATTCATGGAATTAGTTACAATGATGAAGCTAATTATATTTTTTATGTATTTTTTTCATTTTCTATCCCCAATGTAAAATTGGTATAATATTGTAATATGGTTTTCCAAAACTGGTAAACCGGACGGTCCTTCAGGGTTTTATTCCTTATAATCATACCAATGTAATGGTATAATTCTCTGGATCTAGGCTTCTGGGGGTGTTTCTCTATGCTTTAAAAGGTTTTTAAAAGGAATCATTTTAGGTATTTTATACATAACATTTTTACTTTCCTTGAAAAAGTAAAAATTAATGCTCAATTTTAGCATATATGACGACAATAGATTTTTCCGATGCAAAAAACCATTGTTTTATCTTTGGATTCCATTACAATATTCCATGTTTTATTCAAATAAAACCCCTCCTTCATTTAATTCTAGGAATTTTAGTTTTGAAAATTAGGTTTTAAAGGAAAGGGATTTATCATTACCAAATAATGATTTTCTTATAGGTTCAAAAGTATATTATTTTTAATTTTATGATCAAAATGAAATATTTTATGTGTTAAATGCTTTTTTTGGTCCTTGTACATTGTTTATAATGATGTTTGTGCCTGATATATCTCATGATTATGATTTATCATGATATATATCAGGATTATGGGTGAGCCCAATATATCTCTCTAATGCATTCGGTAATTATTATGTTCTTTGGAGAATTATCTTTGAAGTCGATTATAACGGTTATTCCAATTGTAAGATTTATTATAAGGGTTCTATGAATATGATATCCCAAGGGACCTATATGAATTTCCTAGTATTTTTAATGGGATTCATGGAAATAATTTTATTTCAAAGGTTAATCTAATGGTATTTTTTTAAGTAATTATTATGCCCTTTTAGGGTAAAAAATTATGTTAAGAAAAAAAAACTTGGGTTCTCATGTTTTTAAATAAACCCTTGTGATTATTATTTTGCCTTTATGTTTTCTTATAAATTTATTAATGAAAAACTTTGGGTAGTGAAGCTGATTTCATTAGTAAGTAAATGATTATTTGAGCTCAAAGATTATTGTGTTAAAGTTAAATTCTCTTTTATGATATCATGGTAATAAAATGGACCAAACATTTTATTTTTTTTATATCCCTTACTGATATTTTTTTGATCGTCCCATGTTTTCAAATGTTATTCAAATGCATTAAGGATGATTAAGAACAAAGAATAAATCAAGTTTAAAATCATAAATATTTATTATGAAAATAAAACATGTTTAATTTTAAAAGACATATATTTTATTGGAAATGGATACTAAGATGAAGTGGCCAACCTATAATGTATGGTTTTTTTATATAATATTTATGACATAATTATCTAAAATTATAAACAAGAAAAATATTTGTAAATAAAAGAAAATTAATTATTGTTTAAAAATAAAATCATGTATTGTATAAGGATCAAGTCCTTATAGACCATGTGAGTTTAACCCTGTTATGTGTCAACATGGTTAATAGGTTATCTAATCAAGAAATTTTTTCAAAAAGTCATTGATATTAACCTGATAAGACAAAAAAACTATATATTTCATTAATATTCATTGGTTTTTTCCATAATTCAACCACCTTATTCATTAATGGTTCAAAATATATTCCATACTTGGAGATAACATGGCCAAGATAAAAATTTGTTAAAGAAAAAATTTGTACTTACTGATTTTCTAACATAAAATATTTTCTCTCATATTATTGAGAAAAATTCATAGATGGTTCTCATATACTTTATAATTCATATATTATAACAATATATCATAAATAAATAACATAAAAATTTATCAAGATAATCCTTGAATACTCTATTCATTAGATGTATAAACACTGAGACTACACTTTTTAATATAAAATTATGATATCATCTATTTGGTATGAACCTAGATTTATTTTGGATTTCCTTATTCTTTACTTTGTTACCTCATTTTACTCATTTATTATTGGTTGATTCCAGATTTTTTGAGCTTTTAGAGGGGTCATGGGTGTGTGTTGATCATTTTTATAGAGATATAGAGATTAAAGAGTGGTTTTTTAAGCAGAAAATAACTTATAGCCAAAGTGGAAATAAAGGCCCATAGACTCATTAATGAGGGCCACTATACAACCGATGGTGGGCTAGCAGTTGGGAGTTCTTATAGGAACTCCATCATCCAACCGATGGAGAAACCAGTGGTACATGCATTCTTTCTATCCCACCAACCATCTAGTGAGACTTGCAATGGCCAAGGCATTCTATCAGGCTTCATGGTATAGCCAATGGGAGCTAGTAGTTAGCTGGTGATGTTGATATGGCTGAGAAATAGAAATCTAGTATCGTAACTTTGGATCTCTTAATATCCATTTTAAAACTAAATCCATCTCCCTTAAATTTCATTTGACCCTAAACACCTTAGAGGCTCTCTAGTGATTAATTTAGAACTCTTAAATTTAATTCTTCACCGATCAAAGGGTCGGTTAATGCATTGGATCTCTTCTGATAAGTGCAATATACTCTGAACATAAATTATCCTTTCCTCATCTCTCTATATCTTTGATAGTGGTGGAGCCTCACTTCATTGATGAATCTATATCTTAAATTGATTAATTTTAATTCTAGGATTCTCCCTTGATCATTCTATACATTAAAACTCTATTGGGGGATCCTAGGTTGGGTGATTATTGATCTTGTTATTGAGGTAGGTGATTTCATAAGGTAAATCCTATCATTTGAAAATATCATTTATTTCTTAACTTGAAATGGATTTCAAATTCATTTCAAAATATTTGTTTGAAAGTTTTGATAAATGTTTTTTAAAAATTCATGGTGTGTCTCATGAAATTCCCTTGAAAATTGATTTTGAAATAAAATTTTGATTTCTATAAAAAAAGATCTTGAATTGAAAAGAATGATATGGGGCATGATTTTGATGATTAATTTTGAGAATAAAATTTATTAAGTGTTTTATACTTTTAAATGAAATTAATTGAATTTAAAGGTAAGATTTTTTTATAAAATCCATTTTATATTGGTTTTTAAAATGAAATGGAAAGTTTTAAAACGTGAACTTGGGACCTAATGAAATGATTGATTGAGATGATTTGATATTTATTGAAATTAATGATAACCCCAAGTATAATTTATTACCATGAATCACATGGGATCCTATGAAGTTAGGTAGAAGTATATGTATGCTAGGTAAACAATTATCTAACAATGGATTGATGATGACAATGATACAAAACTATATTAAGGGAAGGGAGTTTATTATTTGTGATTTTCCCTTATTCCCATTAGGATTGTGATCTATGCAGGGTCTACACACCTAAAGCCACATTTCCCCATCATTGTATAGAACATTTTGACCGGAACTATCTAACCCTCAGTGTTATTACTATGGTGCTATGATTGAAAAATGATTATTCATGCCACTGTTTGATTGAAATTATTATTCATGTATTCAAGATAAAAATCATTATTCATGCATTTTTTTTAAAGATGCTTAAATCAACCTCTATAAGGAAATAAATTTTTTTTATTTTTTTTATTGGCCATTGAAATGTTTTATAAATCATGTTTTGATATGAACTATGAAAATTTTTCCATTCCATGTTTTATTTAAAAATGGGAATATTTGGTTTATTAGATATGGATTGATTATGGAATAATTGGCCAGATCCTATTAGTATTTGTTACTCGAACCCTAACTTTAGCTTCAATCATTTTTAACTTTATTATACCAGTTCTATGGAAAGGAAAGGACTACCTAAAGTTAGTGGATTTTCATGACTAGTGGGACCTTTAGAGTTGGTGGTGACCAGTAGAGTATGTGATCCACTTATGACATGGATATTCTTGATTGTTTTCATTGATGAATTGATGTGATGAATTTAGTTGAAATACCATTTTTGAGACATGTATCTAACTAATTTTTGTATTTTTATCTTGAGGGATGTTTGGTATACCAACTATTTATTGATTTATATATACTTATTTTTCATGATGAGTTTTTATTGAGGTGAAATTATTCCACCTTATTTGTTTTGATTCCCCAATGCTCATCACAAACTAATGGGGATTGGTAATTCCATTCAGTTCATATCAAAATTTATCCAGTCACCATCAAAGTGGTTTATCCATTTTGGTTAATGAAAAATTATTATCTAAGGTGGATGTGTCCTTCATTGGATATCGGTATGCAATTTGGGATGTCTTGGTAGGTAGGTGAAAGTATTTTTGAGACTTAAAGGGTAGATTATGAGAAAGTTCCTAGAAATCAATAATTATAAAGAGCCTTAAGTTACTATGGTATATTGGTAAAAATTGTCTTTGATGAGTGTTTTGATCTAATTATATATATTTTTTCAAAGCTTTGATCTGATATTTTTATTTCCCTATTTAATTCTGATTGATAGAGTTGATGATATCATGTATCTTGACTAATGTTTTTCAATTCCATTCTCCAACTAATATGTTTTAATAGAACTCATGAGGTAGTTTTCGATAAACCACAAGAATTGAGCACTATAGTTAATCAGAACCTTTTTTAGTTTGTTGTGAATACGGTTTAATATCCAGTCCAAGTAGTCGCACCCATTACCATTTAGGATAAAAACTCTTATACCTTATAGGGAAGATATAATATATCATCGAAAGAGTTTCTTTGTCTGGATAAACCATCATTCCATAGTAAATATGATTCTAAACATGCGTAGTATTGGTATAAAAATGCTGAGAAACTCTTTGAGTTCTTAGAGATTCCAGAAACTATCTGGGTGAAATGTGCCACCTTTATTATTTAAGGGATTAGAAGAAGGTGGTTGGATTCTATTTTTCTGGTAGGGAAGAATTTAAGCTTGGAGTGGGAAGACTTAAAGGATTTCTATACAGAAAAATTCTATCTAGAATTGATGTTTTTTGATAAGTCAATAGAGTTCATCAACATTTATCATGGTGAACAAACAGTGACTCAATATGCCAACCGCTTCACCAAACATGTTCATTTCTCACCTGAGGGAGTATCTAATGAGAAGTTGAAATACAATAGGTTTGAAATGGGTCTTTTACTAGATATATAATATCATGTTTTCTTTATAAATATCAACTTGTATGCTAATTTTCTAGATAGATCTTTTATGGAAGAACTTGACTTGTATGGTGAGTTGGGTTTGATGGGAGTTATTCTTACTACCAGTGGTAGCTTGAGTGGGCCCTTTAAAGGGAAGAGGAAGCAAGATATGTCTCATGGTGGAAACTATAGTGGTGGATCTCGATAGTAAACTAATTCTAAATCTTATATAGTATCTGGTAAATGACCACTAACTTATTTCCAATATGGAAAAGTTGGGCATTCGAAGCATGTTTGAATGGAGGAACTGAAGATTTATTGCTCTTATGGATGTTCGGGACACTTACAGAGGTGTATCCATGTTTTTACCACTCCAAATAGTGGTATGGAATTGATATTACTAGGAGGATCTACAATTTAGTTATATTATTCAAGAATAAATGGGTTACATCCACTAAAATCGAGAATCAGTATTTTTCATACATTGGACAAGTCTCCAGAGGAAGATGATATAGGTCTCGTGATAGTGAGAGGCACCATTAACATTTCTTCATCTTTAGTGACATCTTTATTTGATACTAGTTCCTCTCAGTCATTCATATCTATTAGAGTTATTGAATTATTGAATCTTATAATGAATCACATTACTTATGTAATAGATATTGTTATTCCTCTCACGGATAAGAGAGAATAGGGTTTTTAATACCCATATTTTATGATATATTTATTATAAATTGAGATTATTAGGGAATTGTTTTTTATAAATATAAAAGCTAAGGATTTAATTTTTGGTATTGATTGGATGATTTTTCATGATTCTAGTATCAACTATTATCTTTGGTGAGTCTCTTTTATTTCCCCTGATGGGGAGTGTCATGTATTATAGAGAGAATGAGACCTGAGGTTGAGATGATCCAAACCTCTTATTACATATTTGGGTATAATTATAACCATATTTTCCTTTTAAATAGAGTAGTAATATTCATTTGGTAATATTCCTCTAGTAGTGGATGATTTTCCTAATTTTTTTCCATAATACTTTTCTGGTTTCCACCGATAAGGGAGGTGGAGTTCTATAACAAATTGGTACCATGTACCCAACCTATTTATATTCCATCTTACCAAATGGCACCAACTGAACTGAAGGAGTTCAAGACTTGGTTAGATGAATTTATGTACAAAGACTTCATTTGAACCATTGTGTCACCTTGGGTAAAACCTAATCTTTTTTCCAAGAAGGCCAATAGATCCATTAAATTATGTTTTGATTAGTGAAATCTAAAATGGGTTACAGTAAAAAACAAGTATTTATTTCCCTATATTAATATTTTTTTGGAAAAATTAAACGGGTGAAGTAGTTCTCAATGATTTATATTCATTCTGGTTATCACCATCTTAGGATCAAGGGGCCTAATATCTATAAAACCTATGTTAGGATTAGTTATGTCCAATGTGAGTACCTTGTTATTCATTTTTTAACTAATTCTCATACTATGTTTATGGAATTGATTAAAATATTTTTCCACCAGTACGACAATTAATTAATTGTGGTATTTATGGATGAAGTCTTGGTTTAATATAAAATTTGGGAGGACCATCAGTGTCACTTTAGAGTAGTGTTGTGCATCTTGAGAAATCACTGACTTTATGTAAAACTTTTAAAATGAAACTTTTGGATTCAAGAGGTAACGTTCTTATAGAACATCATTTCTATAAAGGGAATCTTAGTTTATCCTAATAAGGTGAAAGATGTAATAACATGGGAGAAACCAAAGAACATCTTTGAGATTCAGATATTCTTAGGCATGGTAGGGTATAAATGATGATTTGTAAAATATTTGTCAAAATTGGATTCTCTATTGAATTATCTCACTCAGAAGAGAGTAAAGTTTGTTTTGGATTCAAAATACCAAGATTCCTTTGATGATTTAAGGTTTTTTTGAATTCATCGTCGATGTTGACTCTTCCAGAAGCTAGGTAGTGCAATGTGGTCTTTTATGATGCATCAAGTTCAGGTTTTGTTTTTTTATCATGTTGGGTGATCACGTGGTGGATTTTAGTTCTCATCATCTTTAACATCGTGAGATAAAATATCCCAAACATGATAAAAAAAACTGGAAATTTTGATTCATTAACTTAAGAGTTAGTGGAATTGCCTCTTTGTAAAAAGTTAGCTATCTACTATAATCATAAAATCTTGAGCTATATATTATCCCAAAAATAACTGAACCTTTATCAGAGCTGATGGGTTGAGTACCTATAGTCTTTTGAATTTGAAATTTCCTACACCCCAGTAAGTGAAATATTAGAAATAATCCTATGAGTTGAAAACTTCCATCCCAAGATATGAAATAATCATATGAAGAATATAATTTAATGGATTTATTTTCAGATATTTCTTTTAGATTTAGGGAGGATGGGATTGAGGTTGTTTTTTTGAGTGTTCATTATAAATATTCACTTATTGAGATGATTCACTAGGAATGGGAGCTTGATAATCAGTTATGAGGCATCATGGATTCATTATATGGTGGCATTTCCTTACCCTATCCCTCCAATGGTAACCCTCCTGGGCCAACAATGAAGGAAGAGATATAATGATCCATGAGTACCACCTTCATTAGGCCCCAAGTTAGCGATAAGAAATGAGGGTGTAAAAATATCACATATATAATTCATTACCCTCAAAAGATAAGCAGAATGAATATATGGGATATAAACCACCAAAAAAACTCCATAAGATAAAATAAAAGGAAAAACCCATAATATCCCACAATGCATGTAATGTCATATGAATACAAATGAAAGTCTTCAAGAATAATCCTATGTTAGAAACACTATAACAGCTCCAATTTCCAAGCTAGTAATGTCCATTAGTGTGATCATAACATGTATACTCATTAGGATCATATACAAAGGCTCTCATACACATGTGAAAAGAGCATAATAATGCTTCAATGAGAAAATAGTAGAGCTAAAATCACTTAAACGTTACAAATAACCAATATCATCCTCATCAAGGAATGCTCACCAAATAAATCATCAAAGTATAGTGACATAATAATAATAATATCAATAAAAAGGGTACCCCACACTACTTTCCAACTAGTGTTACACTCTCAGACCCCAACGTCGTACATCCTGTCACTCCCATATCTTCTGTATAATCCTTCCCAAAGATACGTGGTCCATCACATTACATCTCGTCGGAAGACACTCAGAACATCACATCACATATCACTTAAAGACACTTGGGTCATCACATCACATATCTCTTTAAGACACATGGTTCATCGTATCACATCTCAACAAAAACCATAACCAGGATAGTAGGGTATCATGAACATGAATTACATCAACCACATTCCCTCATCCTATAATGGAGGGCCCCAACTATAAACAACCTTATTAATCTCATCAACCCAACTATTTGTGCCCTATAACTGAAATCCACCACATCCTGTTCATAATAAAAACTGGTGCACTATATCTATAATCCATCACAACCCTTGCATAAAAAACTTTCCTAGAAGAGAGATCTGTGAAGACGGGGTAGCTATCCATCTATCATCACCATATGGATATTTTGAGAAACCCCCTTAAAACATTTGGGTGTCAGAACACAGTTATCAACTCATGTGGGGTGAAAATATATTTAAAAATGAAAAACTAATATATAATATTTACACAAAATCCCATCTTATGGGTCCAAAACCCAAAAAAACCTCCAACCACCATAACATCCTTATCACTAGTATCACACATCAACATCACTTCAATAAATAATGAATCACACCATACAACCACCACACACAAGTCACACAATCCCACTTTCAATTTTAAGTTCCATTATTCCTAGAATTAGTAATTTTTCATTAATTCTATCCCACTAATCCATTCAATTTTATGTCAGTAAAACCCATTAATTTATCCTTTAATTCATATAATCCAATTACTACACATAAATTTCATAGTTATTATTTAACCATTTCAATTACCAACTATTTCTACATCCATTATCATCTTTTCATATTCAGGTTAAACATCATCATCCCATTTACCATTCATTATTTATATCCACATACCATTTAGTCCAAACTAATTTCATTTAACATAATTTCCATTTCAAGCATTTTATAGATACTGGGAATCTACCAATCTAATTCAAAATGCCACCAATAATTATCATATCAATTCTGTATTCCTACAACACACATCACCACCACATCCCCACAAATAAAACTCAAAAAACAACCACACACATAATTACATACAATTAAACAAAACATTTTATTTATCAATTTCACAAGAAAGGGGAAACACAAAGACTCCTTTCCTGAAAAACAATATTAATTTAAACATACGATAATAACTTTTCATTGATTATTTAATTTCCATATTATCTAACTATAACACCACATGCAATTCCATATTTTTTTTAAATAAATATAATCAACATTAGTTCTCTTCATGTGATATTCACTTTCTCTTTCTAGGATAATCTATCAATAATATAAATTAACACAAGTTATTTTTATTTAAACACACTACCATCTAATTTAACGTGTTTATGGGATTTACCATTCTCATGTGAGGTTATCCCACAATTATATTTCATAAAACAACAATATATTCTCAATGAAAACATATTTCGTAATAAAAAATATCATGAAATAAGCACATGTGATATCTCCCCTTCCTAATGAATATTCAATTAACCAATTAATTATCTTCATTAAGTTAGTGAACACCATCGTAAACAATGATAAACAAAATCATGATCCCTTCCATATGTTACAGCTACATGAAAGATGATGGAACCCCTACTTGGGAAACAAGGATCTTTCACATTGTACCCAAAATAGAGGAGAGAGAGAGAGAGGTTTCTTCATCATGGAATACATAGTTCTAGAAGTAGGATATGCCTTATAAAACTTATAGAAGACTCAAAAAACTCAAATTAAGTGTTATGATCATCCAAAATTTAGATAATTTGAAGTAATTTGAGAGGATGAGGTTTATGTATTTTTAAAATTTCATCAACGTGTCTTCTGAACCTCTAAAAAGTTTTAATATTTTATTCCACATATAATTTATATTTATTAAAATATTAATTTTGATCCATTTAAAACTTTTTAAAACCTAATATATAATTTAAATTAGAAAAAAAAATTAAAATCAATATTTTAGGCTTTTAAATCATTGTAAACGCATTTTATAGGTAGAAGAAGATGGAATTCCAAACAATTGGGAAATTCTACCACCCATACACAAAAAGAATGTGTTGTGTCAGGGTAATGTTATTTTACCCTTACAAATACAGTTACCCTTACACAAGACATAACCACTGCGTAAGAAGGAAACAGTTTTACCCTTAGATGGAGTACTTCCCTTACATGAGATGAGGGATCTTGCGACTAATAGGTTACCCTTACGCAACTAACACCATACCCTTATGTAGGTACTGAAAATCAGGTTTAATCATTATGATGGTCGATTACTACCGTTACATGAGTATGGTACCCCTACATAATTTTAGGGATACCTTTATGAAGTATATAAAGAGGAATTACCATTACATGATCCTTGTAAACTCTCCCTTACCCTTGCACAGTGGTGAACTACCCTCACTCAAAACTTATAAACTCATTCTTACCCTTACAAAACTCATGGAATTTAAGGATTACTGGTATGAAATAGTTTAAAAATAATTTTTAGCTTTACATAAGGTTATAAAATCAATATTACCTTTATTAAAGTTATTAAAACACACATTTACACTTAAATAACTTCAATTTAATTCCTAAGGGTAAATATTTCTTGTAAAATATTAACTTCTCAGTCAATGTAACTTATAAATATTTATTAAAAGGGTTTTATTATTACTTAAGAAATTATAAAACACTTAAAAATACATTTGAATCATTTTAAAACTACCAAAAAAATTGTTTAGAAAGTTTTTATTACTTTAAAAACATTCAATTTATTTCTCAAATTAGGGTTTAATACTTTGAAATTGTTCCCATAAATTTAAAAATACTTTTAAAACCATGTTATAAATTAGAAAATCATATTATAACTACTTATGGAATTTATGGGACCATAAATAAACCATCTAAGACCCAAAAATAAAAAAGTACCAGTCTGGTAAATCCCATACCCTTACATCAGATACCTTTGAAATAGTTCTCTTCCTTGAGAATTAAAACAAAATCTGGATAAAGATGAAAAATATAGAGGATAAATCAACCTCCTTGTGAGATAACTCTCAAGAACCTTGCTATATTTGGAAGACAACAACCACTCCAACAAAAATATCTTGAGGGAGACACATATCAAACAAGGAAAATGAAACATAGATATTCACACCCATCAAGTAATTCGTAACAATTAAATAACTACAAAAATATAATGGAATGAAAACCCTTCAAAAACAATTACTTCACATTTTCTTAAACCGAAATAATAAAACTTCATGTAAGATAAAACATTATTAAATATTTCACATCAAAAACTTCAATTAGGAATGTAATAGTATGAAAATATGTACATGGTTTATCATCATTAATTATGATATAAAATTTAAATTCAAACCATTTAAAACATATCATGGTTAACATGTCATGAATGTGGTATATTATCTATTTTTCATAACTTTTTATTAACATATTTTGATATACTATTTTCCAAATTTGGTTAAATAATTCTATATAAGGATTTTAAAACCCATACATGCATTTCAAATGATTCTTTACTTGGAAGACATGAATCACAACATTTCATATTAAAACATGTTATGTTCAAAAGCATGCTAACAAAAACTTTTCCATCTCTAACCAAATTTCATTTATACAACCCATTCATTTTATAATAAGCATCAATGACTTCAACCATACATCCTATTTTAATTCAAGGGATCCATTATCAATTTTAACCCATTCTATTTCAGTTCATTATACATTCATGTTTCACCATTACTATTTAATTCCATCACTGTCAAGTAATGATCATAACACAACACAAGACAAATAACCCTACTTCCTCATCCCCTTATCATGCTAATAAATATCGACACTTTAACCACCAAAAAACATAAAAACCACTTCCTTATCACAACCACCACATAACTCAACCATATAATCATCACAACCACCACATATCACAACCAAAAATCACATCCACTTTCACATCTTTAAATTCAGTTTAATAAAGGGGATTTCTTCAAATTTACTTCTTTACATTTAAGGGCACTGTCACACAGCCCATGATTATCCATGGGAAACTAATTCATTATATGAATATACTTTCTCATCCAATTTCATTTAAGGTGATATAAAACAATCACACTACAAGGGTTACACTATCACATCAACACATAACTTCAAAATTAGAGAGCCCAGTTTAACAAATGACATGTATCACAAATAAGACATGAGTTTGGAATAATCCACTTTACCTGGCTATAATAGTTTTATAAGTTTACTAATAAAAAATCATTTACAAGTATCAGACCAAAGGAAAAATTAAAAGGGTTTTAACATTCCGATTTCCATTTTCCATAGGTGCATGCCATTACTTCCAAAACGCTTCACATAACACTTCTCAACCAACATAATAACATATATCAATATATATATAGATACTAAAAACATAAAAATAAAATAAATATACTTCTTATATAAATATATTATCCTATTTGGGTGGAACTGAGTTTCCCACATGGTTTTAAAAAAATTCATTATATAATGCACTTGGATTAGGAAAGGATTATCCCTTTTTCATATGCTCAAAGATTTATCACATTCCACCAGAATGGGATCAATAACAATAATCCCAACCAATAGGATAATATTCCAAAACTTCCATCAATTCCTTTAAAATAATTTAGGTGTGGAAAGAATACTCAAATTCATCAATTTCAAGATTTTTTGAACAAATATTTTCTTTTATTACAGAATTTATGTTATTAATATTTTTATAGGAGGTAGGTGATTCCATAAATACAACCACAATACAACACACAGCCACAATAGGGATACAAGTCCTCAATAGTAAGAAACATCATCATAAACATCACATACATTTTCAATTTAATAAATACAAAGGTCTCATGGATTAGGCTTTATTACAGAATATATTCTTCTTAAACATACTTTTTAAAACATCACATTATAATTCAGAAGAATGTTTTCAGTAATTCATATAAACACATCAATGAATAAATCAATCAATAATGAAACAACAAGAAACACTAAATATTTCCAAGCTATTCTTAGGTAAACATAATTCATTTAATTTAAATAGATCTAAAATACATAAAAGTTAATAAAAAAGAATAAACATTTATCATCTCATGAATTGTACTTAATATGATTAAAAAGACATTATAGGTTCATTTTTTACCTAGGAAACACACTTCAAACATTATTTGAAAATTTATATATGATAGGTTCTTATGATCAATTCAAATACCCCGTAATATTATTTCATAATCCTCAATTTAAAACATTCTCTTAGATCAAAAAATTAAAATTAAACATATTGTATTACTATGTGTCACGCTTATCATGCTTTAACTAAACATTCATTAAACATTTCATTACTCAGGAAAAAATTGTTATACACTAAAATAAGGGTAACATGAATTTAATATTTAAATACAAAATGATCAATATGTAACAAGATTTAATATTATAAATACAACATATTAAACGTTTTACATACCCAAGATTCACATACTAGAAATTTTATAGTTACTAAAAATATGTTTTGAACTTTAAACATGCTTCCCATAACAAAATAATCATGGATTAACATGAGAGGTGTAACTATTTCAGAACTAAATTATAAAATCTTAAAATAATAACTTCAATCATTTTAAAAGTTTTGAATCTTAATGGGTTATCACAAATTATACTTATCATTTTTCAAAAAATTCGAAACAAACAATTTATATCATTATAATAAATTATTAACCTGTGAAATCTATATAAAATTAGCAAAAAGAAAAAACATTAAATTAATTTAAAATCCATATGTTTAATAATTATAATAATCTAACATGAAATGTTTTTAACCATGATTGGGTAATGAGATAGATTTGTTTTTTTGGAAAACCATTAGATTTTTTAGACTAATCACTAAGAATGATTTCCATTTTCCAAAATCTAGAAAAAAATGTCATAAGAATTCCCATCATAACACATTATTGCAACATATTATTATACACAGTTGTAATCATTCCAAAAATAAAGAACAATTTTATTCTTATCAAAGTTTCCAAATCTTTATATGAATTATCAATAATCATGATGGTAATTTTTTAGAATTTTGTAAAGAAATATGTACAAAAAAAGTTTTACAATAATTCCATAACACAAGCATAAGATAAATTACTAATGGAAACCAATGCATGGAATATTAACTTGAATTGAAACTAAAATACACATAATTATGGTTTTTAAAACAATTATTTTAGGATGGGTGTATGAAATCTACTCAAGGTCACATGATTCATAAGGGTTTTCAAAATTTAAAAGTTATCCCCAACAAAAAACACTAAGCATGATTCTCTAACAATTTTAAACATTAATAAAATAGGTTATAAATATTTTAATTTTAACAATGGAAAATAACTCAATTCATTTAGAATAATTCCATGGAAAGTAAGGAAACAACGCATTCAATTCTAAAAAAGGTTTCAAAAAAATGACTTAGGCTAGTGAATCACCATTTTACTCTTTATTTACATGTTATATAAAAAAATTAGAAAACAATAATTGTTCCTTAGAAACCATATCATGATTACAGTTACAGAAACATATATAAAATTTCATGATTTATTTAATTAAATTCCTTAACTTTCCAAAACCACCCCATTCAATCACAAGTGCAACCAATCATGATGCATGTACCTATCCTATGTATCTACCATGTAAGAAACACCATCTCACTTGGTCATTCAATAATCTTAGATTCCTTGTATTATATCATGGGGGGCTAAAATCTCATGTCCTAGCTATCCTCTGTGGCCTATGTCACACATCAAAGTACCCTACCAACCCATGCAATCCTCATAGTGCTTAACTCCTAACACATTTCTATCTATCAACCTAAACCTCAGATACCACTCTATCATGACCCCCTCTCACCAAATTTACTTATCCTGGGTTGATAATGAAGGACGATAGATAATGACCCCTAGGTTCCTCCATCAGTAGGCCCTAGTTTGGTGACAAGCACCGAGGGTGTAAAAATATCACATATAGAGGAAATTACCCTCAAAAGATAAGATAGTTCGGGAGATTAGATATCAACCACTAAAAATTAAATAACATAACAGAAATTATATAACCCATAATATTAAAAATTCATTTAATGTTATACAAATACAAATAAAAGTCTCTAAGAACAATCCTATGGTAGCAGCAGTGCAATAGCTCAAATGTCCAAGAAATTAATGCCAAGCATGGTCCACAAAGTCTTCCTGGAAGTCTAAAAAACATTTTATATATATGTAGGGTGATCATAACATGTATACTCAGTAGTATCATAACTAGTGTTTCTATTGCACATCTGAAAAGGGAATACTAATTCACCCGTGAGAAAATAGATGAACTGACATCACGTAAACAGATCAACTAACAATCCCATCTTCTCCAAGGCATGCTCACCAAATAGAACATACAAGTATATTAACATAGTAAGAAGGAAATAAATAAAAATGTTTCCCATACCACTTTTCTACTATTGTTCCACTCTCACAACCCAACATCATATGACATAGCACTACCATATCTTCTATATAATCTTTCATGGATGCACCTCGGCCATTACATCACATCTCGCTCGAAGACACTTGGGTAATCACATCACATCTCACCTGAAGAAACCTGGGCTATCACATCAAATATCAACTACAATAATAACCCAGATAGTATGGTATCATGAATATAAATGAAATTAAACTCATGACCTCCTCCTACCATGCACAACCCCCACTATGAAAAATCTTATCAATCTCATCAACTCAACCATTGGTTCACTATAATTGAAATCCATAACTTCCCATGTGTAATAAAAACTAGTGTCTTGTATTCATAATACATCATAGCACATGCATAATAACATATCATAGAAGAGAGATTGTGGAAGTGGGGTAGCCATCCATCCATCCTCACCATATGGATATAGGAAAAAAACCAGAAAAAATTTCGGCATCAGCATGAAGTGCACAACTCGGGTGGGGTTCACATTTAAATCACAATGAAAATACAGTATATAATAGTTACAAAAAATAACAACCTATGGTTCCAAAAAATAAAAAACTTCCCCACCACTATAGATTCCACATTACCACTATCGCACAACAACATCACTACCACAACTAATTCATCGCACCACACAACCACCACACACAATCCACAAAATCCCACGTTCAATTTGTAGTTTTTTTATTCCCATAATTAATGAATTTTCATTATCTCCATTACAATAATCCATCCCATTTTATATAAACACAACTCATTTTATTATCCCTCAATTCATTTAATCCAATTACCACACATCAATTTCATAATTCTAATTAAACCATTTCAATTACCAACCATTTTTAAATACATTATAGTCTTTCTATATTTAGTTTAAATATAATCATCCCATTTACCATTAATTATTTCTAGGTCCAAACCATTTAGTCCAACCCAATTAAATTTAATATAATTTTCATTTCAATCATTACATAGTTACCGAGCATCTACAAAGATAATTTACCACACCACCAACCATTCCCATATCAATTATGCATTCCCACATCACACATCACCACCACAAACCCACAAATAAAACTTTTTAAACAACTACACCCATAATTCCATCTAATTACATATACCATCAAATTTATCAATTCAACAAGAAAGGGTAAACACAAAAAATTATTTCATGAAAAGCAATATTAATTTTAGAATATGATAATAAATCTAATTTGATTCTTTAATTTATAG
The DNA here is from genome assembly GCA_963277665.1 of Viscum album. Lineage (NCBI taxonomy): Eukaryota > Viridiplantae > Streptophyta > Magnoliopsida > Santalales > Viscaceae > Viscum > Viscum album. Next base: position 1,284,333,516 of record OY728136.1, on the reverse strand, counting down.
ATTATCAATTTATAAAATCATAATAAATTACACATTTTTATTTTAAAAACATAATAAATGTTAATTATCTTTATGTGATATTCACTTTATCTTTCTAGGATAATCCTTCAAGTATCTAAATTAATTTAACAACTTATTTTTAATTACACACACTACTATCTCAATTACCATATTTAAGGGATTTATAATTCTCATGTGAGGTGGTCCCATGATTATATTTTAGAAAAAAAAAACATTTGAAGTAGAAAAAACATTCTATAGTAAACAATATCTTGAAATAAGTAAATCACATGTGATATCTCCCCATCCCCGTCAATTTTGAATTAGCCAATTAATTATCTTCATTAAGATACTGTTTCCAATGCTTTTTCTGGGGTGCGTGCATCCATCTGTTCAAGGATTATGAGGTCGCACTAGTTGTTGCCCCACATTCTCGCTTTCCAAAGGTGGGCGGCATATTTCAATTATTTAGGGATGTTTTCTCTTTGATTGATATTGGATGATGGGATGTCAGTTCTTCCTTCCATATATTCCACCTCAGAACTTGTTACCTAGTCTGGGTCTCCCTTATAGACTTTATATGTTGTTCGTGAAACTCTTACCAGTGCCATATCTTTATGGACACTGGTTAATTACACTGATCCTGTCGGGACATTCCAAGGGGTCCAGTCAGGGCAGCAACCTTCAGTCGGGGGATTAGTCACGTTGGACATCACTGGCGTGTCTGGACGTTGGAACACTGGAGCATATGGGTTTCTTCCCCATATGATAAATATTCTTGAGGGTGCAGAAGCCTGAGGTATCCTACATCGAATGTGGGGAATTATATTCCATAGGCTTGTCTCTGAGGTTTTCTTTAGCTTCCCATGTTTAACACAGGGTATGTCACAGGTTTAAAGTCTAGCAGAGACAGATCAGACTGATTGGAACACTGACTATAGTTGATCAGATGGGTGAAACCCCTGGAGGGAACACTAACTTTGGGGCTATAACGTGGTTAGTTACTTGGTTACTACTAGGAGTTGTGATGAGGTAAATTGGCCTGATCTCACCAGGATGTGGCGGCCCGGGTAAGAATCTAGATGAGTGATGGGTGGTTAAGTGAAGTGGATGAAGAATGAGATGGGGTTGACTCGATGGAGACAGTGACGTTGGGATTGAGCCTCTAAGAGACTTCCTACATATACTTGTGGCAGGGATTCAAAGTCCACATAGTTCGGTGGGGTGATGGGACACCTGAGGAGGCGGCCCTTAGAAATGGACACATGAATGGGATCCGGAGGAAGTGGAACCTTTGGGTCGGGGGGCATGACCTTCCCGAAACACATAGGCTTGAAGGAAAGAGCATGATAACACATGGTTTATGGGCTTGAACCTCGGGGAGGTTTCCTACGTATCTTTCCTTGGAAAGGATCAAAGAACTTGTAGTTAAAAATGAGGCATAGAATTGGGGTGTGCATAGAGGACAACGACCCAGTGATATACTGGGGCTTACGCGTGGTTTACAGCCCGGTTTGGTTTGATGCCTTAGGGAGGACCAGAGTGGTAGGTCCCAACAAAGGGGGGCTATAATGGTTTACCGCTGGATTGGAAACACAATGGTTTATCACTAGATGGGGTCACAATGACTTACCGTTGGATGGGGTCACAACATCTTACCGCTGGATGGGGTCACAACAGCTTACCACTGGATGGGGTCACAACAGATTACCATTGTATGGGGTTACAACGGCTTACCACTGGATGGGGTTGAACCACATGGAGGCTTCCTACATACCCTATCTAGGAGATAGGGATCAAAGTCCACGTAGTTCGTAATGGGTTGGTAAACTGACATGAAGGGGGTTAGAACCAATGGATGGTGGGCTTGAACCTCAAGGAGGCAGCCTACGTACCCTACCTTGGAAAGGATCAAAGTCCACATAGTTCAAAATGGTGGAAACCAATGTGAAGGGGGTCAGAACCAATGGATGGTGGGCTTGAACCTCGGGGAGTCTTCCTACGTACCTTTCCTTAGCAAGGATAAAATTCCACGTAGATCAAGTTGGTGGGAACCAATGTGAAGTTGGTCTAAACCAATGGATGGTGGGCTTGAACATAATGGAGGCTTCCTACATACCTTTCCTTAGTAAGTATCAAAGTCCATGTAGTTTAGGATGGTGGGAACTGACGTGAAGGGGGCCGGAAGCAATGGATGGTGTGATTGAACCTCAAGGAGGTGTCCTACATACCCTGCCTTAGCAAGGATCAAAGTGCACATAGTTTAGGTTGGGGTGTGGGGCTTACACTCTAGGATTATAGAGAAGATTTCATGGTCGATTCTTACTCTAAGCCCACGTGAATCATGATTGATGTGAGAAACAAGAGGCAGAGAAGACTTAATGGTCACGTCATGCAAGGTGCGTCCATGGGAAGTGGAATGGGGATTACACGTGGTTAGTGGACCAAATAGGAAACAAGGGATTACGCGTGGTTAATAGCCCAGTTAGATGGGTACTGGTACTTACTCCAATAGGGAGGCTCAGGTGGAGACAAAGCCCAAAGGGATAGGGATTTGGCACTGAAGAAAAGAGGGTTATGATGCCCTTCCCTCCCTATCTGGTCCTTAGTACTGAAGAAGAAAGGATGATCAGGGATGTTGCCTCCTTCAAGAAAGGCTAGGGGCTTACACCATGGTGGTTTCCCTTTCCCCACAGATAAACGCTACTACGATAAAGAGGATATCAATAATGTCCAAGGTGGGGAACCACACATGCGACACATGGGGTGATGTCACAGTATAACATCATGTGATGAGGATGATGGTGCTTGGAAGTTTAACGTCCTGTAGCTCGGATGAGGTGGGTTCACTCCTCACCCCTAGGACTTACATGACTAATACACACCCTCCATTTGTGAAGGGAAGGCATCAGCAACGTCGTGACTAGGGGGTTTCGTGGAGTGATCCAATGGGAGGTTCATGTTAGCATGGCTATGCGAAGAAGCAATAGCCATTAGTGTGCCTATGAGAATAATCATGAGTTGAAGCAACGCAATGGGAATAACCTCCCAATGGACCTTGAAATCACTTCATGCAAACCTAGAGGGCCGCACAAGAAAAGGATTTTTAGAGAAAAGGGGTCCATAGGAAGAATCCTTGTGAAGCTCTGGTGCTCTATATAGTAGAGGGGCTTCGCGAAGGGGTGTGCTTTGAAAAGTGAAGTGGCCAAGCCTAGGAATAGGGAATAGGTGCATATGGAAGGTGCTTTGCTAAGTGGAAAGGAATTTGTGGAGCAATTCCTTGTGAAGAAAAGTTGGTCCGCGAAGCATGGTATTTTGAAACAATGTTCCTCACGGAGCACAGTGACCCTTCCTTGGCATGTGGGTCACATGTTCAGAAATGGTACTTCACGAAGCATATGTTCCCCATGAATACCCGAGTCCCCTTTAGAATACCCTTCTTTCACGAAGGCCCATGGGTGCTGCGACAGGCATCCCTCCTTGAAGAGGAGTTGAATTCAAACAAAGGGAGAGGCACTTCACGATGCTAAAGTACTTGAAGAGCTCGTGGTTCATAGAGCAGAGAGTGCTTCATGATTTGGGAGGTAAGAAGGTGAAAGGTCGAAGGATCTATACTTTGGGATCGAGGGGATCCTGGTATTTATAGGAAATAGGTGCCGCAAAATATAGATCACTCGGCATGAAGACAAGTTTTTCCCAGCGGTGGGTTCGCGAATGTCAAAGGGGTTTGTGGAGCATCTCGCCTCCTTACTCCGCGGTGGGTTCGCTAATGTCAAATGGATTCATGAAGCATCCCTCCTCCTTTCTCTGTGGCAGGTTCGAAAATATCAAATGGGTTCACGGATCATCCCACCTCCTTGATATGTGGTGGGTTTGTGAAGGGGGAGCTCTGTGACGGCCACGGGTCCACGGGGGCTTCGCGATCGGTCTTCGTGAGGCCTCCCCTAATGATTTTTGTTCATTGTTGTTCTTCCCAAATTTTAGCGCCAACAAATTACCCCCCCCCCCCCTGACATCAATCCAAGGAGAAATAGATGATCAAATTATAAGGTTCAATCACCAAACTCTCTTGATCAATCGTGAAGTTTCCTTGTGAAGGAGGCTCGTGAAGAAGAACGACGACATGGGGGTTGAGCGCGCTGCGAAGCTCGCCGTAGTTGGACGCGCCGCGAAGCACCTGGGGTCCTTGCCTATAAATAAAAGGGATTGATTTAATGGATTTTGTGTAGGGAGGTGAAATAGAAAAACGTGACGCATAGTTCCCGTAGGGAGATATTAGTTTAAGGTCATAGAATTTGGACCAGGTTCGGAAAATACATGGGAGGCACATGGTGCAGCTATTGAAAAACCCAGTTTGAATGAGAATCCAATAGGTACTTGCCACACCACATGCTACAGAAAGAGTTTGGGAAAAGGGGATAAAGAGAGGGGGGATTTAGATTCCTGGGGCTGGACCCCGATACATGATGCTTGGGCATTTCTACGTATCCCATGAGGATAGGAATCAAGCCATACGTAGTTCTGGAAGATGTCGGGTGGTTCGATGTCTTGCAAAAAGGGTGTAGAGTGATCTTAGTTTATGGTAATAGATCTTGGACTAGAGATGGTAGGGAATGCGGGAGACACATGGTGAGGTAATTATATAACCCGACATGAATGAGGACCTGGAGTCCAGATCATCATGTGTTCCTTGGGGAGGTTTTGGGTCAAGGGACTAAAAACGAAAGTTAGGTTGGGCCCGAAGAGTAAGTGTATGGGCGTTCCTACATACCTCATGAGAATGACAATCAAGCCATGTATAGTTCTATAGATGGAACTATAAGGTACTTGTTCCTGGGATGATAAGGTCGTGCGGGTCTGAACATCGCACTAAAAGAAGCGGAATTTGATAGATCTTGTTGGTCCTTTAAGATAAATGTATGTATGTTTTTTTTGTGAAGCGATGGGCCTAGAATATAAAGTCCAGACATCGCCACTAGAATCAAGACATATGCAGGCATTGACAAGTGGTATGTCGTATGACTGATACCAAACATCATGTCCCTCAAGTGATAACACCATGATGTAGTGTTGTTTTTCATCGTGCGGCTAGGACGATAATGTCACAGTTTAGGGTCATGTTATGGGACCAACCATGCACTTTAACATCATGCAGTATAGACGTAATAGTTTAAAGTCATGTGGGACTAGGAAGCATAGTTTAAAGTCATATGGATCAGACATATACATGAGAGATGAGGTTCAAGAAGTAATGTGCATGATGTGATAAATCATACTCGGCGTGAATGGGGGTGAGGTCCACATTACATCGCGCGTGATTCCATGAAATAAACCACGGGCTGAGGGTCCATATAAGGTTAGAGGATATGGGATAGGAGAGAATATCTCTCAATTGAGATGGACTCAAAGACGAGATGTTCGGGTGTTCCTATGTATCCCATGAGGATGGGAATCAATCCATATGTAGTTCTTGAAGGTTTCTTTTAACATCATGCTGGACAGCATACAGTTTAATGTCATGTGGGATAGGAGGTACGAGGGACTAACTCCTAGAAAGGGGATTATGTGGTGCTTCTATTAAAAACCCAACATGAATGAGGGCCTGAACCCATACATTCCACACCATGAAGTTTTATAAGAGTCAGGGCCTAAAAGGCAGAACAGAATAGATGAATTAGTGGAACTCGAGTTGGACCCAAAGATGAGATGTCTGGGTGTTACTATGCATCCCATAAGGATGGGAATTAAGAAATATGTAGTTATGGAAGAGAGGAAGTATAAATAGATCTTAGTTTATGGTCATAGAGCTCGGACCATGGAGAAGCGGAACTCTTCCATGTAGGCGCAGACCTCGATCCAATCCTTAAGCCCACGTGAATCAAACCTGGTGTAGGAAATAAGGGTGGGAGAGATCTTTGCAATACATGGAATTCATGAAAGGGGGAAATCAGTTTGGATCCCCGAATAACACCTTACCGTGGTTTTTTCCCCCTAACATGCAAATGTTCACTAAGGGATAGTACCAAGAGTGTCAAAATTACACTCTATACAGGATGGGGTGTAGAAATAATGTGAATCATGTGACCAACATTTTGGTCTTAATGAGATTGGTGTGACAATGTTGGATGATTGTTGACCATGTTCAAAACCCAGTATCCATATCATGTGACTTGAAATGGGAATAACAAATGAGTGTCGACCCCTAACCGTATTCTCCATGCGGAACTTGTATCAATTTTTTGCTTAAAACTCTCAAGGATGTTGGCTTGTAATGGTAGGAGAGCCCTTGGTCCAAGAATCCATGCCATTTGGGAGTCCCTTTGTATGTGAAAGATAATGGAGGACCTAATGAAGGAAAACACGAAGCCGAAAAGGTGGGTGAGAGCATGTATGGGTAGAATCCAAGACTCTGAGTGCTGGACCAGAGTACTCTTGGGCACATTGGCGAATCACCGAATAGGGTAGAGGGACTCGACTTAAAAATAAACGAATTAAAAAAGATGAGTGTAGGGAAAGGGATCCAAGGGCACTCAAAAGAGAGAGGTATGTGACATGGTTGTTATAAACCCGACGTGAATGGGGACATAAGCCCATATTGCACCATATACCCCTCTCTTGGAAGGATGCAGGCCAGGGGCCAAGATGATAGGGGGTTTCTAAGAGATGGGGCTGGGCCCGAAGACTAGATATTTAGGTGGTCCTACGTATCCCATAAGGATGGGAATCAATCCAAATGTAGTTCTAGAGAAGGATGATGTGCAATTTATCATCATGTAGCATAGACGCAAATAAGGGAAAGATACCCCAACTAGGGATGTGTATGGCACAACGAGTAACCTGACGTGAATGAGGAAATAATCCCATACCACACCATACAATCCTAAGTGAGAACTTGGTCCAGGGGCCCAAGAAGGTTGAGGGACCTAAGGCTGGGCCACAGATAGAATTTCATATCCAGCTTGCAGTTTAACGTCTTGTAGTGAGGACAACAGTGATCTTAGTTTAAGGTCATAGATCTCAAACCGTAAACACCTAGTGTAATGTAATATGCATGGGACAACTGAATAGAGAGGGAGAATCACCATGCCTATGGAAGACCACAGAGAGGCAACAATGATAGATGATTGTTGTTGATTAGGTTCGCAACATAGTATACACCCTTGTGTGACTAGAGTTCGGGGGGAAACAATTGAGCGTCGACCGTTGACCGTATTTGCCACATGGGAATTGTATCAATTTTTCTCTCAAAATCCTTAGGATGTTGGCCCAAAATGGTAGGAGAGCCCTTATTCTAAGTATTCATTCCATTCAGGGGTCCTTTTGGATCTAGAAGTTGATGGAAACCCAAATGATGGGGCTCACGAAGCATGGTGGGGCCTATGTTCGTGGAAGGGATGATAAAGTGAGGGATGTATCAAAGGGGGGGTATGTGTGGTGTGGTGAAATAGCCTAACATGAATAAGGATGTGAGTCCATACCACACCGCACACTCCCAAATGAGAACTCAGGCCAAGGGGTTGGAAGGGTCGAGGGACCTAAGGCTTGGGCGTCCTGTCCAATTGTATCCATATGGCCTCTCATGCAGGGATTTCCTAATCATATCTCCTAATCCCATGGGAGCAATTCTCAGTGTGGGAAATAAAGAGTATGACTAGGCTCTCCCCATCGCATAAGGTACCTCCAACTGGAATCACACTCCTACTCGAGGAAGACCGAGGTTTTGAGATATGACCAGGTAGAATCAACCACTACACTCCATGTTTGGGACATATAGGGGTAGCGATAATGAAAAATGAGGGTTTTTGACCAAATTTGAAACACAACATCTATATTGTGGTGAACTAAAATGGGAACAACAAATGAGAATAGACCGTAGACTGTATTTGCAACGTGGTACATATATCAACTTGTCATTCAAGGTCCTCGAGGGCGTTGGCCTGTAATGTTAGGAGAGCCCCTGGGATGAGTATCCATTCCATTTGGGATCCCTTTCAGATATAAATGATGATGGAAACCCAAAATTTTAGAGTGTGTGGAGCATACATGTGCATGTGTAACTTAAAGTCAAGTTGGGCAGTAAAAGAGGTGGGGATCTTTAGGGAGGAGGGATACATGGTACGGTCATGATGAACTCGCCGTGAATGAGGGAAAAAGCCTGCACCACACCATGTGTTTCATCCCAATGGGAGATCCTGAAATTTTGGGTTGGGGCTATAGAAAAAATGTTTGAGTGGTCCTACATATCCCATGAGGATGGGAATCAAGCCATATTTAGTTTTTAAAAGTCCATGCAGTTTAATTTCATGAGGTAAGGACATAGATAGGATTAGAAGAATGAGGAGGAGAACATGGCGCGACCTTCATAGTCTTGCCGTGAGTAGGGCCAAAGAAACTTAGGTTGCATCACATGAGATCCACCCATGGAACTACACATAAGAAGGGTAGCTAAATGAAAAGAGTGTGGGGCTAGACTCATGACGAGGCGTTCAAACATTCCTACATATCCCCTGGGGATGGAAATTAAGCCACGCGTAGTTCTAGGGATACAGTTTAACGTCTTGCGTGACGACGCATAGTTTAATGTCATGCGGGACATTTCACAGTTTAAGTTCATGTAAGACTGTATAGTTTATGGTTATGTTGGACCATGACCGCTCAAGAAAATTATTGCTTGAGGAACTTGGCATTGGTGGGAGGATTTATACGCTCACCATCCATGGTAACCATGGAGTATGCTCCATTGGAGTAAACCTTGTGAACAATGTAAGGTCTTTCCCATTTGGGATCCAACTTGGGTGGTTTCCTGCCAGGTATCATTTGTGTCCTGAGGTCCAATACCAAGTCGCCTTTCAAGAAGGAGTGGAGGTGAACATTCTTGTTGAAATCCCTAGGTATCTTGTTCTGATGCCTTTCCAGATTGTGCAGGGCATGAATCTTGTTCTCATCGAGCACTTCCAGCTCAGCCAGATGGATTTCAGAAACTTTATATAGTGATTTCTAATTATATATAGTTGTGTGCAATAAAGGAAACTGAATCTCAATGGGAAATACGGCCTCAGTTCCGTACACTAGGGAATATGGGGTCTCCTGGGTGGAATTATGAGTCATCATCCACTAGGCCTAGATGGCGTTGGGGATCTTTTCTAGCCAACTCTTCTTATTATGGCCAACCATTTTCTATAGAATGTTAGAGAGGGTTTTATTTCATGCCTCGATCTGTTCATTTTCTTGCACATGATAGCCAGAGGTATGGTTAGAATGGATGTTGTACTTAGCATATAGTTTCTTCAGCGCTGTTACCCGAAATTTCATGCCGTTATCGGTGAGGATGGCGTGAGGGACTCTAAATTAGTAGATGATACTGTAGATCACAAAGTCAATGAAGGATCATGTCTTGACCTCCTTGATCGGAACTGCCTCTACCCACTTGGAGAAGAAATATATAGCAGTCAGGATGAACCTACACTGGCGAGCTGTTGCCGGTGTATAAGGTCCCACGACATCGAGTCCTCGTACCACCAATGGCCAAGAGTACTTGGTGGAGTGGAGAGGATCTGGAGGAAAATGCATGAAGTTATCATGAATTTGGCATGCATGGAACCTCTTGGAAAACTCAATGCAGTCATGGATCATGGAGGGACAAAAGTACCCCAGTCTCTGGATCTGGTGAGATAGTTTCAGCTGGGTCTGATGATCCCCGTAGGAACCAGCATGAACGTCTTTCATAACTTGGTAAATCATGACTCCTTGAATGCAATAGAAGATAACCTCATCAAAACTAGGCTTGTAGAGGATCTGCTCATGACCAGGGCTGTCTTGGAGGGTGAACTATAATGCGCGGCCTCAGATTCACTCGCGCTCGGCCCGATCTTCTGAGAGATTACCATTCTAGAGATACTCAACAAATGAGGTTCTCCAATCAGGAGTCACTTCAATCACTACATCCTAGGGACCTGGGGGTCCTAACGTGGAGGCTTTGGTGGTAAGGAGGCTTACCTGTGGGCTATCATCGTCATCTGGGGTGATGGGAGTGATGACTCTTTGGTGTGCCACATGGATAATCAGATTATCCTATTCTGGCTCTACAAGTGATATAGCTAGGATGACCAGAGCATCATATCTATCGTTCTGTGACCAAGGGGCATGAGTAACTTCCGTCCGAGATGGGAACTAGGCCATTAGCGGGAGGGTGCGCTCCAAAAATGGTACGAGCTCTGGCTTTCTGACGACATAGTCACCATTGATCTGCTTGATGATTAGTTCATAATCCCCTTTCACATGCAAATGGGGCACATTAATCTCGAGGGTTAGCTCGAGGCTAGTGATGAGAGCCTGATAATCTACCTCATTTTTTGTGCAGCCATCTGATAATAGAAATGAGTATGGTAGAATTTCTTGTGACGGGGTAATGAAGACGATACCCAGGCCTACTCTGTTGAGTCTGGGATCATTGAGCCTCCTGTCGGTGGGCCTCCGGGAAGCACCATCAAAGTGCATCTGCAAGCACAGAATGGATTGTTCTACTGAGAGGATCGCATCATCAAGGAAATCAAGATCCAGGGATTGGTTAGCAGGAGCTGGATGGGAAGTAAAGAAGTATACCAGCGCTTTCCCCTAAATAGCTTTTTGAGGGACAAACTTGATGTCAAAATTCTGGATAATCACTACCCACTGAGCTAGATGGCCTTTCAATATGGGGTAGTTCAGGATGCACTTCAGTGGATCTACTCAAGATACCAACTATACCTCATGGTGCTACAAGTAATGTCACAATTTCTGTACTGTTAATACCAGCACAAGCTAGCTCTTTTCGATAGGTGAGTATCTGGTCTCCATATCGAGGAGCATTTGGCTGAGGTAGTAGAGGCTGTTCTACATCCCTTCATTGTTCTTCTGGGCGAGAAGGGTGTCGATGGACCATTCCAGGGCAATCACGTAAAGGACCATGGGTTTTCTAGATATAGGTGGTATTAATACCAGAGGCTGGAGCAGATACTGCTTGATTACCTCAAAAGTAGTTTGTAACTCTTCGTCCCACTCATAGACGATGCCTTTCTTCATGAGCCAGGAAAAGGGATTCCACTTGCTGGCCATATTCGCAATGAATCGGCGTATATAGGCTAAGTCTCCTTGGAAACCACAAAGCACTCGAATTTTTCTCGGAGGAGACATCTGGATAATGGCTTTGATCTTCTTTGGGTTGATCTCATTGCCCCTGTATCTGACAACAAATATGAGAAACTTTCCAGAGGTGACCCCAAAGGAACACTTAAATGGGTTCATCTTCAGGTGAAGGGAACGGAGGAATATGAACACTTTCTCATGGTCTTTGAGATGGTTCTGATGCTGGAGATATTTGACTACTAGGTCATCCATGCAACATTCCACCAACGTTTTGAGGATCGGCTTAAATATGTTGTGCATAGCCCTCTGATAGGAGGGACCTGTATTCTTTAAACCAAAGGGCATGACCTGGTAATTGAAAGTAACTTGTGGGGATTTGAAGGCTGTGGAATCCTCATCCTTGGGGGTCATTCAGATCTGGTTATACCCAGAGTATCCATCCATGAAATAGAGGGCTTAGAACCTAGTCGTAGCATCGATAAACAATTTTGTCACAAGAAGGGGAAATCATTCTTCAGATAATGATGGTTGAGATCTTGGAAGTTGATGAAGACTCTGATCTACTCATTATTCTTCCTAACTAGTATAATGTTGGCCATCCATTTGGGGTATAGGACCTCCTTAACAAAATTGGATCTGATGAGCTTATCAACTTCTTCCTCTACCATGGTACCGTGAGAAGGGTGTATCTTTCTAGGAGGATACTTGAACCTGTGATGATTTTTTGGGAGATCGAGGCAGTGGATGACTACCTGAGAATCTAGTCATGTCATCTCATCATAACTCTAGGAGAACACATCACAGTGTTGTTTAAGAAAGTTTATATAATGGTGTTTCTCGTCAAGGGGCATAGTGACACTGATCAGTGTTGGTTTTGGGTCTGCCTTGCTACTGAGGTTCACCCGTACCAATTCATCAATCGTGGCAGAGATACCCTCTTCAAATTTGGGAGAAGAATCCTCTAAATCCTCTTCTTCACTTATGGTGGAGGGGTCCTCAGTAGGAGGAGTTTCTTCTGAGTCAGAAAATCCCGACGGGAGGCTGGTACCAGCCTGAGCGGCAATTGATACTACATCAGGGAACTCCTTTACTACCGCAACCATAGTGATGAAGTCTATTGATACGATCCCATACGGTATTTGGCCCAAGGGTCCACGCTTGATGATATCGAAGTAATAATGGAATGTCATCTTGAGATGGTTAATTCCAACCTGGAGAACCAAGAAACTATGACGTATTGTCATTGTCATGGGGCGGACATCTCGATACCTTATGGGAGTAAGAGGATCTGGGATCACTTGATCCTAATTCGTATAGGAGTACGAGGTGATCTTCCGGCGTCGCTTTGACTTGGGAATTCATTCTCCCCTCATCCCAGAAACAACGAATAATTTCCCCATTTCCGGGATTTTATCCTCCAATTAGTGGATTGGAAAGACGTAGGCATCATCTAGATCTTTCCACATGTCTTTTGCAGTCGTGGCATACTCGACCTCATTAGTCTAAATCTGCTTGTATTTTCTCTTATAATAGACGGCATCTAAATAGCGGGCTTCACAAGAGGCAAAGGGAGATTCTTTACCTTAAAGCATTCCCAACCAATCGTTAAGGGATTACTTGAGGCACTGGTGATACGATGAAGGAACTGCTGCATGCAGGTGGAGTCATGGACTTTCCATCAACGCATTGTAGGTGGTGTCTTGGGAGACAGCCATAAATTCAGTGCTGGAAACTAGGCCACTAAACTGGGTCTTTAATAGAATCTTGTTGACCGGTGTCTATTCTGTCTTGTCATAACCTTGGATTCTTAGGTTAGAGGGACTCAGATCATCTTCAGAAAATCCTAGCTTTTTCAGTGTCTGAGTTGGGATTAGGTTAATCCCAGATCCTGTGTTGACGAGATAGTGGCGAACTTCCAAACCATTGAACTGGTCGGTGATGTACAGTGGGAGAATGTGCCCCTATATTGAAGAGCCTTCATCTTATCCAAAGAACGAGATAATGTCTTGGCATTTAGCATTGTCAACTCCCTTAGCATGAAAGGCTTCTGCGGCTTCTACTTCCATCTCAAACTGGAGGGGGTCCTTAAAGCCTCATCGAGGGCCCCACGCATGTCTGACGATAGGTGAAGAGCCTCAAAGATGGAGAATCATTCGGTAATTATAGTAAGATGTTTGAGAACTTCATACTTCCATTTTGGTGTGAACTTATGCTTAAAAGAGGTATGGTGGGTCATGCTGACCAGACTGGCGGCTGACTGGTACTAGGAATATCCTGCTTCTCACTAGTCGAAGTCTGGGGAGTGACTGCCAGATGAGGGCCAAATGACTGATACCATCCTGTAGCAGGGTGTGGTTGGTCATGGTGTGGTCTAGGTGGCTCTGTCTGATCCAACAACATGAATGGAGGAGAAGGTGGACCTAATGTTACCAGATGAGAAGGTTGCGCGTGTTGGTCTCTACACTGAGCCAGTTGTCTGGTTTCAGTAGCATGCACAACCTGGCTAGAAGTACAGACCGAGGAACTCTGACAACCCATATACCATGGCTCTATCAACACTGGCAATGGCTGAGGATGTTGGGAGGATCTTTCTGGCACTCCTCACCGTCAAGAATTATATAGGGGTTTACCAGCTCTACGGTGTTAACTAAGGTGTACCCTTGACAGTCACTGGAAGAGTCTTCCATTACATGACGAATTCTGGGAGGAATCACCATCTTCAGGGGAATGAAATCACCGAGAGTATGGGATGATGATGGAATTGGATAGGGGACTTTGTTTTCCCTTTCACCACCGGTGCTTACTCTTCTGGGAATAGGATGGATGAGACGACGATGCAGAAGTAGTAGCTGTGGATTTTGAAGGCTATGTCCAATTCAGGAATGCACGGATGAAACCATGGTAATGGGAGACTATTTTATGATCCATCTAGTCATTATACTTCTAGGACCCGCAGTTAGAAACCTGATGTCATTCACCTTCATTGTCACTACTGATGTCTGGCCTCACGAAGATGCATGCCACCTATTCCGGGGCTGGGCCCAACCTGACTACGTTGTTATCAACCTTCTCTTGAATCCAGTCTTTGAACACATGGCACTGTTTGAGGGTGTTCCCCAGTATCTAGTGATAAGGTCAGTAGTTAGGGAGATCAGTGAGATTCTCTTCTTCTAGCCTCTTGTACTCAGGAAAATGTACAATCCCTTGCTCTAAGGCACTGCAGAAGTAGCCAGGGACCTGGGCCTCATTGAATGAGTAGTTCTGGTTCCTCTTGTATGTGAAGGGGGCCCTTGGACCCTAACCCTAATGAGGGGATGAAGGATCTTTTTGAGGAGGCAGATCCTAGTTATCTCACCTAGGCGGTGGTTGCACATTGCGCAGGGGCACCTGCCGATTCTGAGGTGGGAAATGCTGGGTCAGAGGTTGTGCCTGAGGTGGAGGGCCTCTACGAGTCTGTGGAGGTAGCTCCATTAGTAGAAACTCTAGTTGCCTAGGGGCCTATATTTGGGCCACTATGGTGGGCTCAGCCCTAGAGGCCATTCTCATGGGGATGGAAGGAGGAAAAATACATTCTTTCTTAGCCTATTTTAAGGCTTCCTCTAGGCACTAGACCTTATCAAATAAGTCTTGGAATCCTCTGGGGTAGTTCTGGGTGATCAAATAGGGGACCAGTTCCGTCTTGAAATTCCTTATGCACATCATCAGCAGTTGCTTCTGAGTCATTGGCATGTTGAGGGAGTATGTGAGCTTTTTCCACTGGGTGAAAAAGTCTACAACACGATCATCAGGCCTCTGCTTTCACTTAAAGAGGTTTTTGATACATGACTTCTGAGTGGTGGACTTTAACTGGTAAATAAATTTCCCATGGTGGTCTTCCCAGCTAGCTACTGATCCGATGGAGAGCTGGTTGTACCAGACGAACATAGTCCCTTCCAATGTCTGCACAAAACACCAGAGTTTGGCAGCTTCCTACTGCACTGGAGTTCCCAACATGGACCCACACCATGAGATGAAGTGGGACAAGTGTTGTGGCGGGTCCCACGTCTCATTGAAGGGGGAAAGGTGGGATTTCCCAAACCTGGGGGTGATTTCATGTCATCCACCCATGCCAATTATGGATTTCCATCAGGCGAGATTTCCCCCTGTCTAGTCTCTAATTCCTCAAGGCGGGCGATGAGTGTCGCCATTGGATCATCTAGTAGGGGATTCCTATCTTGACGGGGATCTTGGACCACCAGCGCATTGGTAGGTTCTTCAACACAATAGGGAGGCCTAGCAGCTTGTGGAGTGGCTAGTGGAATGACATGTGGGGTAGCTGGGGGAACCTGAGTTGGGTCCATAGGATTGCATCCCCGCTCGGGTGGATTCGGCGGCACATACCATGCCCTCTTGCTGTAAGTTCCGGCCTCAACCCTGTCCATGTGGGTAGGATGGTCAGGGTCACCCGAGGGTAGTTCGCCAAGGGGAATTTGTGTCTTCCCCTGCTGCCCTGGCCGAGGATCACTATAGTCTGGGCGTCACTCCACTGCGTGTTCAGCAAGGAGTTCGTCGACCATCTTCTTATGTTTGGTGATTTTTTGGCACAACACATCTTTTTCAGGATTATCTTCCACCTTCTTCACTGAGCCAGACAGGTCAGAGGGTTTGACAGCTCTGATTTGTTCCTTGCCCTGGATGGAATTCTGGTTGAGGACTAGTTCCTCGGTGGGCACAGGGAGACATAATAGATTTATCTACTGGTGAGTGATCCTTCCAGATGGATCCAAGAGGTGTGAAACTACCTTTGGGGTTAGGTCCTATCCAAGAATCTCTAGCTCGTTCTCACTTTCCGGAAGGTCTACCATGTTAACCGCGACTCTGCTTGGAGGAATATTCTCTATGTCGCCTAGAAAATTAGGCTGGCACCAAATAGGACTGAAGAAGAGGGAAGCATACTGCTCCTAACCATAGATTTGTACATGGGGATAAGCCTCTTTGATAATCCTGTTGAGCACTTTGAAGCCCTGTATGAATCGTTGCTGGAGGGCCCTACAGCGGCCCGGCGACTGAGGGCGTTGGCCCATAGGGAGTGCGGCCAAATAAACCAGACGACATTGTTCCCCAATGTCCTCAAAATGCGCTTGGCTCTTAGGGTAATCCACTCGCTGATGAATAAGACATAAATTAATTGCCCAGAGGGTCTGGCGGAAACACTCTACTTCCTCTTGGGTGAGGGATTCTGGCGCACAAAAATTTGGTGCTGAAACCGGCCAAAACATCTCAGGGAAATTGTTTTCTGCAAGAATATCCCACAATCTCCTTGGTTTAGATTAGGGGTTTGGCCCTTCGTTGACCCACTCATCTACTAAAGGTGGTTGGGGGACCGGTAGCGGTACTGATGCAGACTGCTGAGTTGGAAGGCTGGCCAGCGAAGAATACAGCGATCAAGATGATAAGTCGCCGCATCTTGGGATATCCTCCAAAGATCATAGAGACTTACCCACCACATCATGGTAAGATGGGTTGGAATCCACAATTTCTGGCGTGGGAACTATGTCTGCTGGTGATGGACCATGCAGATGCTCATCCACCATTGGTCCCCAAAATAGTTCTCTGTGATCTCTAGTCGTGGTAGAGAGTGCTTCTGGTGATGATGGCCTCAAGTACATACCCATAACCTGTGGAGTTGCCAAGTTTTCATCCTCCGGTATATATCTGCGAAGATAGGTGGGAATCCGATGGACCTCACATTCTGAAAGTATGAGTCTGATGCGCCTTGTTCCTACCCTCACTCTTGGCACGGAGGACCTAGGCGAGGGTTCCATCGCTAATTCGTGTTTTTATTTGGATTATGAGAAGAAACCCAATTTGATTCCAGTCTGAATCTTCTCATCATTCTTTTTATTTCGGTGACGACCCACCCTCTTGCCTTGAGATGGTTCTTCGTGATAGGGTAGATTCCCTAAATGAGGAGGAACTTCGACCGTACTAGTGTTGGGGCAGAGAGGATTCTCGCCTGAGTAAGGCGGGGTGTGAGGATAACTGGGATAGATATCAATGGGCACACAGGGAGGACCTTAGTTCCCACTAGCTAATGTACAGAGGGAATCTCCGCAGGAAATGCTGGAGTGGGTAGGACCCCCGCTGGAGCTGATAGGAGCACGGGTAGGACCTCCATGCAGGGTGCTAGTGAAGCGAAGATTGAATTCACTCCTATGATTGTTGAAGCGAGGAGGACCTTTATCAGCTGCTTCAAGGACATGGGGAGGGCCCCCACACTGGCGGTCAGTGGTGAGAGTAATGACCCCATACTTGATGTAATGACCACGGGAGAGGCTCCTGTACTGAGTGCCACTACCATGGGGAGGACCCCCATTCATATTGAAGGTAGCATGGGGTGGACCTCCATGTCGATCTTGGAAGTTGGGAGGACTCACATTCTTCATGGTGGCGGTACGGGGAGGACCTCCATACCGGGTGTCGTTGATGCGGGTTGGTCTACGGTGGTTACTTCCTGTGTGGGCGGCTGAGAGAGCTGACCCAGCCTGCCCATGGGGCAGTTGGGGCCTCGATATGGGCCTAGTATATAAGTTCCCCTACTCACTGTACACAGGGGGGATGATGAGACATGTCGAAGGTGGCCCGACCCACAATAGTTGCTGACATTGACGCCCCTTGGTGGGCGTCCACCTTGGCCTACGCCCGACACTGGCATCGGGTCTGCCGAATCGGGGACGGTGGTGTAGGTACATAGCTTACCTGCTCTTCAACTGGGGGGACTGGGTGGCGGTGCTGGCGCGGACTAGAGAGAGCCCTCCTTGGGGGCCCCTGAAATAGGATCCTGGTCGGGCTGGCCCAGACATCCCCCACCTCGTCGGCGTAAGGGAGGGAGTCGTCAAGGCATTCAGGGGAGAGGCTCCCGAGACGATTGTAATTTGGGGTGGGGGTAGTGTCTCCCTGCATCACCCTTGAGGGGGAAGTGGTGATGAGGTGTAGATGCCTCTAGATCCTGGAGGGTCATATCCCGAGTCGGTATAATCCCTTCCTCCTAGTATTGGAATACGAGGTCACTTATGACCCTTCGTTGAACTAATTCAGAAGGGGAGATTTGGTGTGGGAACCCAGCAGCTGTGGTTGTGGAGGAAGTCGCAAAATCGGTGGAGCCATGCGGGGTTGTTGCATTGGCGTTGCCCCTGCTCCTGCGTCGGTGGGTGGGTGGTGATCAGTTTCCTTGTGTAGCATCTTTGTTCCTTGAAAAGAAGGGAGATTAAGCCATTAGTGCTGAAACAAAAAAAAAATTGACGTCCAGTTCCCAGAGCCATTCTGTCTCCCATGGCTGGTAAGAAGGATTCATGCTGACAAAGTCATAGAACGGGATGTCCAACATTTAACTGCCCCAACTTCTGGTGAGTTTCTTGCCAGGCCCACTATTCTCTTGGCATGACCTGATGATGGATAACTATATCTGTTGACACTCTAATCAACTAATGTCTCGAACTCTACTAATTTTCACATTGAGGAGAAGAACTTCATGTCGGGTTCGCCATTTCTATTTTTGATGCTTTCACTGGGGCACACGCATCCGTCTGTTTGAGGATGATGAGGTCGCACTGGCTGTTTCCCCGCATTCCCGCTTTCCAAATGTGGGAGGCATTTGTCTCTTATTTAGGGACGTTTGCTCCTTGATCGAAACGGGATGATGGAATGTCGTTTCTTTATTCCTCTTATTCCTCCTCGGAACTCGTTACCTAGTCCGGGTATCCATTATAGACTTAAGATGTTGTTTGTGAAACTCTTCCTAGTTCTATATCTTCATGGACACTGGTTTATTACACTGCTTCTTTCGGGGCATTCTAAGGGGTCCAGTGAGGGCAGCAACCTTTGGTCGGGGGAGTAGTCACGTTGGACATCACTAGCGTGTCTGGACACTGGAACACTGGTGCATCTAGGTTTCTTCTCCTTATGATTGGGATTCTCGAGGGCGAAGAAGCACGTGGCATCCCAAGTCAAATGCGAGTAATTATATGCCATAGGCATTTCTCTGAGGTTTTCCTCAACTTCCCTTGTTTAACATAGGGTATGCTGCAGGTTTAACGTCTAGCGGAGATGGATCGGACTGATCGGAACAATGACTAGAGTGGATCAAATGCGTGAAACCCCTGGAGGGAATAGTGATGTTTGGGATATCACATGGTTAGTTACCTGGTTATTTCTAGGGGCAGTGACGAGGTGAATTGGACTCATCACACCGGGATGTGGCGACCTGGGTAAGAATCAGGATGGGTGATGGGTGGTTAAGTGAAGTGGATGGAGAATGAGATAGGGTTGACTCGAGGGTGACGGTGATGTTGGGATTGAGCCTCGAAGAGACTTCTTACGTATCCTCATGGTAGGGAATCAAAGTCCACGTAGTTCGTTGGGGAGATGGGACACCTAAGGAGGCAGCCCATGGGAATGGATGCATGGATGGGATCCGGAGGAAGTGGAACCTCTGGGTCGAGGGCATGACCTTCCCCAAACACATAGGCTCGAAGGAAAGACTAGGATGAGACATGGATGATGGGCTTGAACCTCAGGGAGTTTTCTTACATATCTTTCCTTGGTAAGGATCAAAGTCCTCATAGTTCAAAATGGAGCATATAATTAGGGTGCACAGAGGACAACGACCCAGTGATATACTGGGGCTTACGTGTGGTTCGTAGCCTGATTTGGTCTGAAACCTTATGGTGGTCCAGAGAGGTAGGCCCCAACAAAGGGGGGCTACAACAGCTTACCGCTGGATTGGAAACACAATGGATTACCGTTGTATGGGGTCACAACGACTTACCGCTGGATGGGGTCACAACGGCTTACAACTGGATGGGGTCACAATGGCTTACCGCTGGATGGGGTCACAATGGCTTACCGCTGGATGGGGTCACAATGGCTTACCGCTGGATGGGGTTGAACCTCATGGAGGCTTCCTATGTACCCTATCTAGGAGATAGGGATCAAAGTCTAGGTAGTTGATAATGGGTTGGTGAACTGACGTGAAGGGGGTCAGAACCAATGGATGGTGGGCTTGAACCTCAGGGAGGCGTCCTATGTACCCTACCTTGTAAAGGATCAAATTCCATGTAGTTCATGATGGTGGGAACTAACATGAAGGGGGTAGGAACTAATCGATGGTGGGATTGAATCTCAGGGAGGCTTCCTAAGTACCTTGCCTTAGCAAGGATCAAATTCCACGTAGTTCAGGTCGGTGGGAACCAGCATGAAGGGGGTCAGAACCAATGGATGGTGGGCTTGATCCCCAGGGAGGCTTCCTACGTACCTTGACTTAGCAAGGATCAAATTCCACATAGTTCAGGATGGTGGGAACTGACGTGAAGGTAGTCGGAACCAATGGATGGTGTTCTTGAACATCAGGGATGCATCCTACATACCGTGCCTTAGCAAGGATCAAAGTCCACGTAGTTCAGGTTGGGGTGTGGGGCATACATTCTAGGATTCCGAAAGAGGATTCCATGGTAGATGCTTAATCTAAGCCCACATGATTCATGCTTGGTGTGAGAAACAAGAGGTAGTGAAGACCTAACGATCACATCGTGAATGGTGCATCTGTGGGAAGTGGAATGGGGCTTACACGTGGTTGGTGGCCCAAAGAGGAAATAGGGGCTTACGCATGGTTAGAAACCCAGGGAGATGGATATTGGGACTTACTCCAGGAGGGAGGCCCGGGTGGTGACAAATCCCAAAGTAGGAGGTATTTCGCACTGAATAAATGAGGACTATGATGCCCATCCCCCCTCTCTGGTCCTTTGGACCGAAGAATAAAGGAGAAGCAGGGATGTTGCCTCCAACAATAAAGGCTAGGGTCTTACACGAAGGTGGTTGCCCTTTCCCCATGGGAAAATGCTTCTCTGATAAAGAGGATCTCATTCCATATGAGGAATGATTTCACTCCCGTGGAGACCAGTGGGCATGCAGAATGTCCAAGGTGGGGAACCCCACAGGTGATGCACGGGGCGAGGTCACAGTTTAACATCATATGCTGAGGACGATGGTGATTGGCAGTTTAACGTCTTGCAGCTCAGACGAGGTGGGTTCACTCTGCACCCCTAGGACTTACATAACTAATACCCACCTACCCATGTGGAAGGGAAGGAATCAGCAACACCGTGACTAGGGGGTGTTGTGGAGTGATCCAATGGGGGGTCCATGTTAGCGTGGCTATTTGAAGAAGCAATAGTTGTTAGCTTGCCTATGTGAAGAAGCATGAGGTAAAGCAACACAAATGGAATCACCACCCTAGGGCCCTTGAAATCACTTCATACAAAAATAGAGGGTCACACGGGAAAATTAGTTTCAGAGCAAAGGCGTCCATAGGTAGAATCCTTGTGAAGCTCTGGTGCACAATGTAGTGGAGGTTCATTGTGAAGGGGTGTGCTTTGTGAACTGAATTGGTCGTTCCTAGGCATAGGGTGTATGTGCATATGGAAGGTTCTTTGTGAAGTGGAAGGGAATTTTGTGGAGCAATTCCTCATGAAGCAAGGCTAGTCCGTGAAGCGTAGTATTGTGAAGCGATGTGCCTTGCGAAGCACAGTGACCCTGCCTTAGCATGCGGGTCACATGTGCATGAGGGGTACTTCGTGAAACATAAGTTCTCTATGAAGAACCGAGTCCCCTTAGGGATCCCCTTCCCTAGCGAAGGCCTATGGGCTCCGTGAAGGGCATCCCTACTTAAAGATGGGATGAATTCAAACCAAGGGAGAGGCACTTCGCGATGATAAAGTACCTTGAATAGCTCAGGGTTCATAGAGCAGAGAGTGCTTTGTGATTTGTGACCTAAGATGGTCAAAGGTCGGAGGATTCATCCTTTGGGATTGAGGGGAGCCTCGTATTTATAAGCAAGAGTCACTGTGAAGCAGGGCTATCTCGATGTGAAGATAGAGTTTTCTCTACGGCGGGTTGGCGAATTTTAAAGGGGTTCGTGGAGCATCCCACCTCCTTGCTCCGCGGCGGGTTCACGAATGCCAAATGCGTTCAAGTAGAATCCCACCTCCTTGCTCCGCGGTGAGTTCATGAATGTCAAATTGGTTCACAAAGCATCTTTATTCCTTGCTCCATGGTGGGTTTGCGATGGGGGAGCTCTACACCAGCCACAGGGGCCACAGGGGATTCACGATTGGTATTGACGAGGCCTCCCCGAATGCTTTCTATTCTTTCTTATTCTTCCCAAAATTTGGTGCCAACAATTACTTCATACCATCTTCCCAAAGGATAAAAAATTCATGATCCCTAATGCATGTTACAACTAGAAGAAATATTAAGGATCCAATCTCTATAAAATAAAGAGCTTTCATTCTAAACCTAAAATAGAGGGGAGAGAGAGGTTACTTGATCCTTGAAATCATAGTTATGGAAGAATTGGAGGCCATGAATGACTTATAGAATACTCAAAAAACTCAAAGTAAGTGGTTTGATCATCCTGAATTTAGAGAATTCAAAGAAAATTGAGGGGATTAGGTGTTGTTATTTTTTAAATAATAGAAACACATCTTTAGAAACTCTATATATCTTCCATATAAAATTCCACATCTAATTATCATTTAATTTAAATATTAATTGTGATCCATTTAAAACCTTTGAGAAAAATAGATATAATTTAAATGAGTAAAAAGTCATTAAAACCATTATTTTAGGATTTCAAATCATTAAAAAATGTGTTTTACTAGTTGGACAAGAAATAATTTCAAAAAATTGGGAAATTTCGCTACCCAATTGCAAAAAGCATGTGTTGTGTTTGGGTAATGTAATTTTACCCTTAAATAGATGATTAACCTTATCTGAGAAATAACTTCTATGTAAGGGTAATTAAATTTTACCCTTACTTAGCTTATTATCCTTACATGAACTGAGGGATCTCATGACTACCCTTATGTGACTAACAAGTTACCCTTACGCAACTAACAACTTAACCTTATGCGAGCATTGAAAATCAGGGATGCCCCTTACGCAAGTTGAGAACTACCCTTATGTGAGTATGGTACCCTCAAACGGTGGTGGGGATACTTTTACATAGCTTATAAAGAGGATTAATTACATTTATGCAATCCTTAGAAACTCTCCCTTACCCTTATGTATTAGTGTACTACCCTTCTGTAAACCTTATAAAATCACTCTTACCCTTATGAAACTCATGTAATTGAAGTCTCACCTTTATGTAATAGTTCAAAATAAAGGTTTAACTTTACTTAGGGTTATCAAATCAAGATTACCATTTACAAAATCTATTAAAACCCATCTTTACTCTTATGAAACTTCAATTTCACATGTAAGGGAGAATATTTCTTTTAAAATATTAACTTTTAGATAAAACTAACCTATAAATAATTATAAAAAATGTTTTATTATTACCCCAAAAATTCTAAAAACCTTCCAAATAAATGAAAATAATTTTATAACTTCTAAAAAACACCCCTATAATATTTTTATCACTTTAAAAACTTCCAATTTATTTCTCAAATAAACTTTTAATACTTTGAAACTACTCCCATAAATTTAAAAACCTTTTTAAATACATATCATAAATTAAAAAATTATATTAAAAAATTATAGAATTTATAAAATCACTCCCAAACCACCCAAAACTCCATAATAACAAATTAAGGGTTTGGGAAAAATCAAAACCTTACACAGTTATACCATCGGGGAATGGTCTCTATCTTCAAAGGGTTTAATTTATATTGAAACCCTACTTTTCTTACATTAATATTAAATAATTTTAATGATAAAAAATATAAAATAAGTAAATGTCAAGGATCCAAAGTTTTAGTGTCTTTGGAAAACTAGGATCATACATAACATTTACAACATAAAACATAAACGTTCATTTAATTCCTTCTTCTCTAGCTTCTTATTGGCTCTTGAATTCTCTTTAATATAAGTAGTCACTTGAGGATATACATCAAAAAGGTGTGATCTAAAATCCTAGTAAGAGGATAGATAATAACATGAAACAATATTAAATGGGGTGAGAATAATCATTATCATAACATAGGTACATGATCATAATCATGAGAGGAATCATTAAGAGAAGACTTGGAATGTGGAAATGCATACAAATGAAACATCAAGTCTTAGTGGTCAACAACCACACATAGTTGTGAACAAAGATAGCATCATGTTGACGCATATTTCACATTAACCATGAGGTTCTTCACATTACCCAATGCATTGGAGCACTATATAATTCCGGGCACACCTGTCCCATCATAACATTAACACTGCGGTATATAATTTCGAGCGCACCTGTCACATCATAACATTTACATTACCATGCATGCAACATAGAACATATATCAATAATTAAAATAAATAACCCATGTAAAGGATTGAGTTTCATCTTATTATCATACATTCATAATCTTTTTTTTTCAAATTAAAGGTGGAATAATGTACCTTATATAAGAATCCTAAGCCTTTAGTTAAAGTAAAATGTGTGTTTTGAAAGAAGAGTTATTTTAGAAAGAACTATGTTTGACATAAACTCAAGTAAAAAACATGTATATCACAGAAAAGATAATATAATTACAAATAAATTAGTTTAAATAAATATCCATACTGAAAATGGTGTGAAAGAGGGAAACCCCAAAGAAAGAGAGTTGGGTTCAAGAAGTCCCCTTAACTTAATTCCCACTTAATTTCGTCTCTTTTGCACCTCCTAAATAATAAACTTATGTTTATTAACACAGTCACCCAAAAGTTAATTATAGTAATTTTATAAAAATATTTAATTATTATATTCATTGTATTGTATTTCTTAATTTCTGTTGATGAAATTGAATCTTTTTTATATCTAATTTTACTTCAAAATTTCCCATCTTTCAACGATTTCCCTATTTTATTAAATGTAATTTATAAATTAGTATAATTAGTTCCAGAAGCATAGAATACATGTAACTTGATATTAATATATTATATATAATTTATATTGTCCATGTATTAAGTAGGTTATAATAATTGTATTGGAAACGTCTCTGTATGTGGTTAACCGACCTTTAATGGGACGTTGTCGAAAGAGCGGGAAAGGAAAGTATGACATTTATATTTTTCATTGATATGATAATTACAGTGGTTTAAAATCATTTATGTAATGTTAAATTACTATATAATCTATTTTTTAGAATATATTTTTGAAATGGAGAGGGTAAAAAGAAAAGAGAATAATAAAAGGGAGAATATTTAATAGAGACTTACTCTCTCCTTAGTGTAGTTATCTTGCACGAAATTATAACTCCCTCGTTGATTGGAGTTGGAGAAATCTAGAACATCCCTATTTATTCTAAGGGTCTTGAGAGGGAGTATTTTGGTATATATTTGTCTTAGGATTGGATGGAAGGATTGGTCTTCCAAGGCGAGGGAGAGGGGTTATTTATACTTGTGGAGGGGGTATTTTTACAAAAAAAATATTAAATAAAATAATACATCCTAGTTTAGACTTGTAATAGCATTTTTTTGAAAATATAAATCATATATTAATATAATATAATTCGTTTTATACTTCAAATAATATTTATAATTCGAATTTATAAATTTAATAAAAGTAAAGTGAATAAAAAGAAAATGATATTTTAAGGAATCTCTTTTGACTTTAGGTTTTGGAAAGTTATTTTTGGGGTTATAAAATGAGTTTATTGTATTTTAAGGAAAGATTTATGAAATTATATAAACCAGGGTCGAACCTAAAGTTATATAAAGTATTATTTCACCATTACATCATGAATGATGTAATTTAAGGTATACCAGTTATCTAGAAAAAAAAGTATTTTTAGTATTCACCTGAAAACTAAAGTATTTCATAAAATTACAAAAAAAAATCTCTTAGACAATTTTGACATGATAATTTCAAAAATGGACACCATTTTATTAAAATAATTTTCTAAATATGATAAATTTAATTTTTAATTAAAAAAATCATTTATATGAAAAAAATACTGATTTTAAAGTTATAACTGATTTTATAACACTTTGAAATATTATTTAAGGACTCATAAAATTATATTAAAATCATAATACATCAAAATATTAATTTATAAATACATTTTATGAAAATAATTTTTTAAAAAAATTATTCAATTAATCATAAAATTTTAATTAAATATTTATGACATACTGAAAAAATACCAACAATTAATAAATAATTTTTAAAACATTTATTTAGTTATACTATTATATAATTATATCATAATTTCATTTATAATATGCCTAAATTTTATTTATATTTTAATTTGTGTGGTTAATATTCATTTTGTTTGTTTACTATTCATAAGGTTCATATTACTATTCCTAAGATAAAGTTACTATTTCATCAGTATAGGTTCCTTAACATCTAGAAACACTTCTTATTTCATTAATACATAATTTTTAAATCTTTTATTAGGGTCTCTAAGTGATTTTATGTGCTTTATACTATATAACAGTACTATAAGAAGGGTGAAATTCTATTGATAAACGTTTGGGTCATTATATTCTTCCCCCTTTTGAAATTTCACCCTCAAAATTTCATTTTACATATATAAGTGAGGATGATTCTTTTTCATCACCTACTCTGGCTCCCATGTTTCTTCTTAATACTTATGGTTCCTTCACAACACTTTGGCATGGTGGGTTGTCTTATTGCGTAAAACCTTATCTCTCCAATCCAAAAATTTTATTGGCTTCTCCTCATAAGAGAGATCATCTTCTAGTTCTACCACCTGGGAATTCAGTACATGTGATAGATCTGGTATGTACTTCCATGGGAGTGATACGTAAAACACATCATGAATTTGAGCCATATTTGGTGGAAGTGAAAGCTGATAGGACATTGTTCCTATGTGGTCAAGGATTTCAAAGGGACTAATGTACCTTGGGCTTAGCTTCCCTTTCTTTCCAAACTACAGGACTCTTTTCCATGGTGATATTCGAAGGAAGACAATATCTCTAACATCGAACTCCTAGTCCCTTCGACGGTTGTCATCATGGCTCTTTTGAGGACTTTGAGCAGCTTTGATATGTTTCTGGATGACTTGAACCTTTTTTGCTATCTCTTGCACAAGATCATGTCCATGTAGATTTTTTTCACCAACTTCATCCCAATAAGTTGGAGTTTACAACACTTTACATATAGAGATTCATATGGAGCCATCTGAATACTCGAGTGGAAGTTATTGTTGTATGATAACTAAACCAATGATAGATTATGATCCCAACCACCATTAAATTCTAAATTAAATACTCTTAGAATATCTTTGAGCATCTAAATAGTCCATTCAGATTTTCCCTCAGTTTGGGGGTGATAGGCCATGCTGAAATTTAATTCAGTACTCAAATCATATTGAAGACTCCTCCAGAATTTAGATATGAAACTTTGATCATGATCAGAGATAGTCGAGAGTGGAACTCCAAGTAGTCTCACTACTTCATTCAAGTGTATCTATTCAAGTTGTTCAAGTGATATTTCTTCTCAGATAGTGATAAAGTGGGCATTCTGGGTGCATTAATCCACCACAACCCATATTGCACTATTTTCTTTGGTTGTCTTCAGGATTCCTATGAAAAAGTCCATAGTGGAATTCTCCCATTTCCACATGGGTATAGAAAATGGTTGTATCATCCCTTTATACTTTTTCTCTCTAATTTAACTTTCTAACATATTAAGAACCTTGAGATATACTCATCAATCTCCTTCTTCATGTTGTTTCACCAGAAATGTTCTTAAAGATCACAACACATATTAGTACTCCCAAGATGGATAGAGAAACGTGAGCTATGTGCATTATAAAAATATCCTTCTTTATCCCGGGTGATGAAGGAACACAAAGCCTCATTCCAAAACAAATTACACCATCATCGTCAATATGGAAGTCTTGTAGCTTCCCTTTCTTTACTGCATTCACCTTCTTTTTTAACTCCAGATCATCCCTTTGTGACTCCTTAATCTTCTCTTGAATAGATGTTTGGAAAATAATTTGGGAAAGGTAGGATGTATTCCCTACCATTATTATTTCCAAATCCATCATTTTTATATCAATGAATATAGGGTCTTTCTCAATCCGCAACATGGATAAAGTAGCAGGTTTTTTGTATACTTAGAGCATCAGCTACTTTTTTCGCCTTGCCGAGAAGATTGTGAATAGAGAAATCATAGACTTTGATTAGATATAACCATCTCCTTTGAAACATGTTGAGAACCTTTTGTGTTACTATATAATTTAGTCTCTTTTGATTAGTTTATATATCACACTTCTCACCATGGAGATAGTGTTGCTGAATTTTCAAGGCAAAAATCACAGTTGCTAGCTCCAGATCATGCATCAGGTAGTTATTCTCAGGGATCTTTAACTACCGCAAGGCATAGGCTATCACATTATCATTTCTAATGAGTAAACAACCCAATCCTTTCTTGTAAGAATCACTTTATATCATAAAACTTTCTCTACTTTTCAGTAATGTGAGTATAGTTTTAGTGATTAGCCTTATCTTTGTATCTTTGAATCTTTCCTCTCACTCATATGTCTAGACATACTTAACCCCTTCCCTTGTTAACTTATTTAGTGGGCTTGAAAATTGTGAGAAATTTATCACAAAACACTAGTAATACAAAACTGATCCAAGAAAAAATGTGTATTTCCGTGACACTAAAGGGTCTGGGCCATTCTTCAATTGACTTTGTTTTTTAAGGGTCCACAGATATTCACTCAATTGTGATCACAAGTCCCAAGAACATGACTTGATGCATCCAAACGTCACACTTTCTAAACATGTAATAAAAATTATCCTTTCTTAATGTCTCCAACACAAGTCTTAGATGTTATTCATGTTCTTCCTTTCTCTTGGAGTAGATGATAATGTCATCAGTAAACACTACCACAAAATTTTTGAGGTAATGTATAAAGAATTTATTCATCAAATCTATGAATATTACAGGGGCATTGGTAAGTTTGAAAGGAATCTCTAAAAACTCATAGTTCTCATACCTTGTACAGAAGGTAGTCTTATAAATATATTCCTTCTTCACCTTAAGCTAATGATATCCAGAAAAAAGATCCACCTTTGAGAAGTATTGATCTCCTCGCAACTGATTGAACAAGTCATCAATCATTGAAAGAGGATACTTGTTCTTTATAGTGATCTTGTTGAGTTCCTGATAATCAATACACAATCGCATTGTTCTATCCTTATTCTTGATAAAGAGCACTAGTGCACCCATGGTTATACACTTGGATATATGAAACTTTTATCCAAATGTTATTGTAGCTTCTTCTTTAAATCATCCAGTTAGATAGAATTCATCCTATAGGGGAACTTTGAGATAGAAGTATCTATGGGTATGAGTTCTATTGAGAAATCTACATTATGATCTGGGATAACTATGGGTAACTCTTCAAGAAATCCAACACTATATTCCCTCATGATGGGAATTTCCACTAGGTTGAAACTTTCCTTTGACTCAACCATTTGAGTGAGGTATTCTTCTTCACAGGGAAACAACACCAACACCGATGAAGGATTTTCCAAAGGAGATTCATGATCTTCCTTGAATTTATAGAAGAGCATGGGATGGTTCGTAATATGAAAAGATATTTTATTTTCCTAATAGTTGATATGTTTTTTATATAATGAGAGCCAACCCATTCCCATTATAGTGTTGAATTCCACTAAGGGAAGTATCACAAGATTTGCTGGAAGAATATTACCACATACACCAACAGGGGAATATTCCAACACTTTGGTTGTAATTATTGAACCACTTGGTGTTTTTATGAATATATCTACTTCAATGTTTCTGGGATTCAATTCTATAGTTCTATAAAACATTCAAGATATAAAGGAATGTGTAGAACCAGAATCAAATAAGTCTTTTTTCATTCTTGAGTGAATAGTAAGCGTACATTTTACAAATTGATTTTCATGCTCCACTTCCATAGTAGTGATGGAATAATATTTCCCTTTCTCCATTGTATTTGTTAGATGATGACTCTGATTACCCTCGAGAACTCAAGGTTTATTGAACTGGCTTGCATAGTGCCCTTGACCCCTACAGTTTTAGAATTGGACCTTAGGTGGTGCTCTCATTTCCTCCACCACACTCTCCTTCCTTCTCATGTCTTTTTGGAATTCATGAGCTTGGTGGAATTCTCTCCCAAACTTGAAGCATTTCCCCATCCATTTGAGGCAATTCTAATAATGCTTCTTCCAACTTTTTTGGCATGTGGGTGGTTGAGTTTTTTTTCCACCTTTCTCATTTAATCATCTAGCTTGAAACTCCATCTTTCATTTATTATCACATTATCCATGGGACCATTATACAAACTCCATATCAACTTTGATATCACATAAAAAAACTTCTTCATAACACCCAAAGTCTCGAATTTCTATAGCATTTCGAAGGTTTTGTTTTAAACCACTAAATAATCTATAAATGTTTTCTTAACATTGTTGATAACAAATCCTAAAGCATACCTTGAAATCTTTATTAAAATTTCTTCATAGGATGTGATATATTCTCCTTGATTTTGTTTCAGTTCTATGAATTCTCTCCCCATCTTAGTTTGAAGATTTCTAGGGAAATACTTATTAATAAACATTAACCTAAAGTCTTCTCACTCCATCTCTTCAATTTCATCCCTCATCTGGGAAAACATAATGAATTCCCAACATTGATCAGTCTATACATCTAGATGATAAATGGACAGGGTCACCTTCTCCATCTTAGAATAGTGAATCACAAAAAAGATATTTTCCATTGAGTTGACCTACTGTTTTGTCACTAGTGGATCGGAAGATCCACTAAACATTGGTGGTCGTTGTTGCATAAAACACTTGATGGCTAGTTCCTCCATCTTAGGTCAAGGAGGACTTTCTACATTATTCTGGTTCTTGTTCATAACTTGAGATATTTGGGTAAGCATCTCTATGAATTTTTTAACTCCACCTCCCAAAGCATTAGGTATTACATTCATTTAATTGCTTCTTTTTCCCTCACATGGGTTTTTGGCCGGGTTTCTCTAGGTTCCCACCATTTTCTAAAATAGAAATGGTTAAAAAAAATAAGTAAAAAATTATTGAATAAATAATTTATTACTTTGTGAAATTAACACTAAAATTATATCTTATGTGATCCATGTTTTTAGAAAATCTTATTACGTGCTTATATATACTTATTCTCTCACTAAGGGTTTTCACTTATTTTCTCTAATTCTAATTCCCAAATTAACTAAACCTTTATCTGATAGCAACTATAGAGAACCTTATTTTCCTACATTACTATTACATCATTTTAATGATAAATGATATAAAATCATTAAATGGGTAGGATCAAAAGAATTATTTTCTTTATACAACTAGGATCATACATAACATTTACAACATAAAATATATAACATTCATTTAATTCCTTATTCTCTAGATTCTTATTGGATATTGAATTCTATTTAGTAAAAGTAGTTACCTAAGGATATACATCAAAAAGAGGTGATATTAAATCACAGTAATAGGATAGATAATAACTTGAAACAATATAACATGGGGTGGGAATAATCATTATCATAACATAGGTATAGGATCATAATCATGAGAGGAATCATTAAGAGAAGACTTGGAATGTGGAAATGCATTAAAATGAAACATAATGTCTTAGTGGCCAACTACCACACATAGTTTTGAACAAATATATCATCATTTTTATGCATATTTTACTTTACTCATTACTTTCTCTACATTAATCAATGCATTGGAGTGCTATATAATTCTGGGCATACCCATCACATCAAAACATTTACATTATCATGCATGTCACATAGAACATATATCAATCATGAACATAAATTACCCATGTAATGGAATGGGTTTCATCTCATAATAATATATTCATAAGCTTTGGGTTCCCAAATGAAAGGGTGAATAACATACTTGATATAAGAATCACCAACCTTTAGTTTGAAGTAAAAGGTGTGTTTTGTAAGAATATTGCTTTTGGAAAAAATTATGTTAGTCATAAACTCCAATAGAAAACATGTATATCCGAGAAAAGATAAGATAATTATGAATAAGTGATTTTTAAGCCATATCCATACTAAAAATGGGTTGAAAGTTGGAAAACCCAAAGAAATAGAGTTGTGGTCGAGAAATCCCCTTACCTTAATTCCTTCTTAGTTTCGTCTCTTTTGCACCTCATGAATAATAAACTTATGTTTATTAAAACAATGATAAAGAAGTGAATTATAGTCATTTTATAAAAATATTTATCAATTATATTCATTTTATTATATTTATTAATTTATTTTGATGAAATTGAAGTGTTTTGATATCATATTTTACTTAAAAATTTCCCATCTTGCAAAGATTTCACTATTTTATTAAATGTAATCTATAAATTAGTATAATTAGTTCTAGAAGCATAGAATACATGTAATTTAATATTAATATATTATATATAGTTTATATTTTCCTTGTATGAAGGTAGTTATAATAATTTTCTTTGAAACATCTCCATAGGTGGTTAACCGACCTTTAACAAGATATTGTCAAAAGAGTGGAAAAGGGAAGTGTGAAATTTATATTTTTTATTAATGTGATAATTAAAGTAGGTTAAAATAATTTATATAATGTTAACTTACTATATATTCAATTTTTTATCATATGATTTTGAAAGGGAGAGGGTGAAAAGATGATAGAAGATGAAAATAGAGATTATTTCATAGATACTTACTCTCTCCTCGGTGTAGCTTCTCTTGCAAGAAACTATATCTCCCTTAATGATTACAGTTGGAGGACTCCAGAACATCCCTAGATATTCTAAAGGTCTTGAGAGGGAGTATTTGGGAAGATATTAGGCTAAGTAGTGGATGGGAGGAGTGGTTTTACATGGGGAGGGAGAGGGGTTATTTATACTTGAGGAAGGAGGTATTTTTAGAATAAAATATTAAATAAAATAATATATCAAAAGTTAAACTTGTAATGGTAGTTTTTTAAAATATAAATCGTATATTAATATAATATATTTATTTTTATACTTTAAATCATATTTATAATTATAATTCATTAATTTAATAAAAGGAAAGTGAAAAAAAAAGAAAATGATATTTTAAGAAATCACTTTTGACTTTAGGTTTTGGAAAGTTTTTTTTAGATTTATAAAATGAATTTATTGTATTTAAGGAACCATTTATGAAATTAAATAAACCATGTAAGAACTTAAAGTTATAGAAAGTATTATGTCACCATTACATCATGAATGATGTAATTTAAGGTATATCAGTTATGTGAAAAACAATATTTTTACTATTCACCTAAAAATGAAGTATTTCATAAAATTACAAAAAAAAATCACCTGTGGACAATTTTGAAATTATGATTTCAAAAATAGACACCATTTTATATAAATAATTGTCTCAATATGATAAATTTAATTTTTAATTAAAATAATCATTTATTTGAAAAAGAAATATCTTTTTTAAAATTATAACTAGTTTTATAACACATTGAAATATTATTTAAGGTGTAATAAAATAATATTAAAATAATAAGTCATAAAAATATTAATTTTTGAATAAATTTTATGAAAATAAATTTTCTTTTAAATTATTCTATTAATCATAATATTGTAATTAAATATTTAGAAACTTACAAAAAATACCAACACTTAATTAATAATTTTTAAAACATTTGTTTACTTACACTATAATATAATTATATCATAATTTCATTTATAATTCGCCTAAATTTTATTTATACTTTAATTAGTGTGGTTACAATTCATTTTTTTGGTTTACTTTTCATAAGGGTCATATTACTATTCCAACGGTAAAGTTACTATTTCATTAGTATATGTTCTTTACCATCTAGAAATACTTCTTATTTCGTTAATTCATCATTTTTAAGCTTTTATTATGGTCTCAAAGTGATTTTATGTGATTTTTACTATATGAAATTACTATAAGAAGGGAGAAATTCTATTGATAATAGTTTGGGTTGTTACACTTTACTTCATGAATTGGTATGTTATTTCATTGCCTACAAAGAAGGTTGTGCTAGGATATTTTCATTTATCATAGTGGGAAGTACACCCATGCATGATGAAAATGTTTTATGATATATGGTGGGGACTCTTGTTTCCAGGTATTAACATGACATTTCTAATTTTTTTCTCATTATTATGCTTGTCAATTGATTATGGTTGAGTATCAAAAGGATTTAGGTTTACCTCAACCACTTCCTATTATTACTTGGGAGTGGGATAAGATATTCATGGACTTTGGGGTTGGGTTTTCATGTACACCTTGAGGATAAAATTTTATTTGGTGTTGATTGACTAATTAACCAAATTGATTAATTTTATTTCCATTCTTGAAGTCACAAAAGTTTAGGACTTGGGAAATCTATATGTGTAGAAGATAATCAGATTTCTTGGAGTTACATATTTCATAGTTTTTGATAGGGATACCTAGTTCACTTGTTTATTTTAGATAGGCTTCCAATAAGTGATGATATCCTAAGTAAAGTTGAGTATGATGTACCATTTTCATATGGATAGTCATATGGAATATAATGAACAATTCATGATTACATGATTTGATCTTGTGTCCTTGACTTTGGAAGATCTTGGAAATACCACATGGGGTTGGTTGAGTTTTCCTATAACAATCATAAATTAATATGGAACACTTTGAGGCCTTGTATGGAAATTCATTTAAATATCTACTTTGTTGGTTTGAGAATAATGATGGTTCCTTTATGGGACCTAGCTTGGTCTAAGAAACAATAGAAAATATTTAGTTTATTCTTCAAATAATGATAATGGTAGAGTGATGATATGAGTTTTATTTGGATCATCATTGATTCCCTTTGGATTCATCAGTCAATGACAAGATTTTTTTAGAGTCTTACCTTGGTTGGGACATCGACAACTTGGTAAATAGGGGAGTTTGGAACCTAGATACAAGGGATTGTTTTAGGTTTTCAAGAGAATTGGAAATTTGGTATACCATTTGGCCTTTCCGCCATAAATGCCATCGGTCCATGACATGTTTCACATGTCCAATCTCAAGAATTATCTTTCAAACCTGTCTCATGTCTTGATTGGGGGGACCTTGATGTGTAGCTGGATATGACCATGATTGAGCAGGTGGTTTGGATTATTGATTCTCAAATAAAGTTTCTTTATGGAATCTATATACCCTTGGTTTTGGTGTTATGGAATCCAAGTTATAATTCTCACAAGACATGGGAGTGTGAGGCATTGATGGGAGAGAAGTGGCCTCACCTCATTTCTATATATTCTTCTTGATAGGATTTTTGGGGGTAGAAAATATTTGTGGTAGATAGAATAATAACATCCAGATACCAGATTTCATGTATGAATCTTGGTTTATTTTGTATTTTCTTATTCATTGCTACTATCCCTTGTTGTTCTCATTGATTCTTGGTTGTTTCTAACTATTTTGAACCATTATAGGGGTCAGGGGTGGGTATTTATCCTTATAAGATAGGTCAGGTGATGGTCGAGGGGTTTTGGTTTGAGAGTGGACAAGATCATATAGCTAAAGTGGATATAGGATGTCCACCAACTCATCAGTGAGGGGGCCAACCAGATAGTGGAGGGATAAAAGTGGGGTGTTTCTACAAGAACTCCACCAGCCATCTGGTGGAGTGGCCAATGGGACTATCATAACCCATACCAAAAAAAACCCATCCAACCATCTCCATCGAACTGAACTGCAGAAATAACCAAAGGGAATTCTTAATCCCCAATAGCTAGAGACTAGCACCTGGGAATCGAATAGAAACCAATGGGAATAATTTTTTCGATCCTAAAAAGAGATACATGTCATATATGTACAAATAAAACCATAAAATAAATATGGTATAATCAAATAATGAAA
Organism: Viscum album; assembly: GCA_963277665.1. Lineage (NCBI taxonomy): Eukaryota > Viridiplantae > Streptophyta > Magnoliopsida > Santalales > Viscaceae > Viscum > Viscum album. Next base: position 1,284,297,505 of record OY728136.1, on the reverse strand, counting down.
ATATTAGCAATACAACATAATAGTGTCATGATAAAAACCCAACATACAAGTCCAAACCAAACAAAGAACAACCAAAACTGGAAAAATCTACTCCACATGATTTTTAGGAAATATCCCACCTTCTCATCACCAACTACCCAAAGCCCAGTAGACATAAACATTGTCTTCATAATGTGGTGTTGTTTTGTTTCCTACATCAAGAAAATAAGGTTTACAAAAACCTGAGGGGGTGTGTAGAGTGTGAGATAAATAGGATCAGTAGGATCCCACTTAGGTGTTACATAACATGTCTTTGTAAAATAATCTCAATATGATCAATTTGAAAGAAAATATGGAATGATAAGAAGATACATAGTTTTATATCAAAATCAGAGTAAAAATCCTTTTTTCAAAATCATTCACAAACTCAGTGATACATCTTCAAATAATTCATAAAATAACTAGTTACATTTATCAAATCATGTATGACATCATATAAACCAAGTTGTAAAAATATAACACACAAAGGAAACACCCCAGGGATAACATAATATTAGGCTAGCTAGGTCACTCGTACCTCAATAGAAATCGAAGAATAGTGTACACTAAAGTCCCTAGAGACCATATATAAAATTATTTGTAAAATATGAACACACCAAAAAGTAAACCCCCTAAAATTTCAATCATGTTCCTAGAGATAATGTATCTACGATCTAGGAATGGATGAGCGCACAAGAAAGTGTATCCATACACAATACTAATGTATAAGTCCCAATACTACACCTTCCACCTAAGTACCCAAGGATCCTTTGTGCGACATATATAAAATCAATTTTAATGTAGTTTTATATTTCACAAACAATTCAAAACAACCATTTATTTGTCAAAAACATTTTTCGAAAACCAATTTCACAATCCATTACAAAATGATATTAAAAACACATTTCTTTTACCAAAACGAGGGGAAACCCATATTTTATCCAAAACCATTTTACACAAAAAAAATCCTTCTATCACTAATCATGCCAATTCATTTATAAAACCATTTATTAAATCAAGAGAATTTACATTTCATAAAACTTATGCAAGATATGGAACCACCTTCCTCAATAATTGGTCATACACCGCCCACAATGGGATCCAAACACATCGTAAATAGAAAATAACTAAGGATCAATCAATAGAGGCCCCAATATTTATTCTCACATCTTATAATTGAAATAAATAATAAAAGAGGTCATAGGTGAAGTTAGATAAACATGTACCTCGAGAATCTCATGTGTTTCGCCACAACCAACACGAGAATTTCCATTTAGAATAAAATCCCACAAGGGATCTATAAAAGACTGGATAAGGGCCATCAAATGCTAATAGATCCCAAAAAAAAATTCCAACATTGCTTCCAATTCAATGAGAAATGGATAAATTTTTAAGAGAATGATCACACTCACAAAAAGAAGAAAAACTAAACAACCTAGAGATCAAAGCACCAATTGAAGAAGTAAGTAAGAGATAGATTCACCAAAAATTTCCTAGGGGAGACCTAGGGTTTGAGGGAGAAGGTGAAATCCAAATGGTAGAGGAGTTATGTGAGAAAAAAATAAATCTTATTTAATAGAAATTATTCTTGGTGTGAATCATTGATTCGTGACGTTAACTTTTAGGATGTATTGTTCAATAAAAACATATTTTCTTGGTTTAAAATCTTCAAATCCTAGTTCATGACGTGAAAAAACATCTCATGTCATGGAAGAGTTCTACATCCTGAACCAAAAAATCATGAATTCTTCCCATGATTCATTCAAATCATGAATCACCACTTCACAATTTGAACTAGATCGTACAGTTAGTTTTTCTAGACTTTGCATTATCTCCTTCCCCAAATTCCCAAAACTCACCTCATCCCATTTAATAACACCCTCTAAGATGTTTTAGGTTTCAAAACAAGTTATACCTTAAAATTTAGGATGATGCAATGAAAATATTTATATCTAACCCACCGACTATCCAATGCAATTTCTAGTGGCCTGTGAATTCTTCTAGGAGACACTAGCCAGCAAGTGAGAGCCAATATCTATCCAGTTATGCTGATCTGGATGAGAATATATAGGGTAGTATCATACCTTTGGATATTTTAATATATGTTTTAAAACTAAATCCCTATCCCTAGAATTTAATTTGACCATAAATACCTTAGAGGATATTTAGAAATGAATTTAGATCTCCTAACTCTAATGAACCAAGTTGGGTCAACTATACAAGTCACCCAAGAAGGTCCAACATAAGATGAGGTGCAACAAAGTAACATAAGACTCATGTATAACCTAAGAACAAATAGTGTATGAAGTAGAAGAAATATTACAAATCAATGATATATACAACATTAATTCCAAAGGGGATGAATCTGAAATTAAAACAAGAAAAGACCAAAACGAGCCTTCATATGACAATCTGTCACCACCAAATCATCCCACTACAAAGATGACAACACTAAAGAGAAGTTGGGGAACTAAAATATACTGTTCTCTTTACCTTTTTCCTATAAAATTACATCTACAAACTCCCAAAGGAAAAACATAAGGTGTTAAAATATATCCCAACATGATTTCACCAAATAATCTATAAAAAGTCTAATATCTTGAAAATGTTATCTTTAAATTTAAAATAAATCAATTTTATAAATAATTTTCATAAATAAAACCATTTTTTAAATAATCATTTGGTTTTTAATAAAATACTTTAATAGACACACAATCCAGGAATATGAAAATTATATGTAAGGAAGCATGACAACATAAACAAGACTTTCCATGGACACACCATAAGATAATTCTATGAGCAACCAAATATAAAATAGAACATCATGTATAAGACCAAGCATCAAAGAAAACGAAAAATATTTGGGCTCTAGCCTAATGTAATACATACTAGGCATAAAAAAGAAATCTCTAATATAGGTATCAAGTGAATCCAACCAATATTGAGTCCTACCACAATCTATCAATATCAAACTCTCAAGTGGTGTTACACACACTGAATTGGAATTTCCATTTCCCAACACACCTAACATTCCTAAAGTTCTTTGGTTATCAAAAAAAATTGAGGACCATAATCACATTTATAAAACATTTTTACAATGAAGCATCACCACCACCATTCATGAAAACCTATAATAGAACTAAAACCACATTAATTCATTTCATAAAACATTTTCATTGTGAATAATTATAGTTTCCATGCTCAAGACCCCATTTTTTAATCAAAACCAACTTAAAGGCATTTCATTGACACATAGTGTGTCCAAAAACATTATTGAAGAAAAATCCATTTGAAAAGATAGATTTCATGAAGAAAATATTCCATGGTATCAAATCCATCATTTCCATAAAACTAACCAATGTAATTGTACAAGAACATAAATAATTCATGAATTAGAACCTCATATAGAGACATCTAGCTCAATAATAGAGAGTCACTTCTAGGAATTGATCTACCAAATCTAGAGGTTGAAGCTAATCAAAAAAAGGGATTAAAGACTGTAAAACCCCCTATTTTATTCCTAAGGTTCAAGAGAGAAATGTGAAAAAATAACTATCTTAGAGGGGGTTTGGGTATTTATATAATTTTTGTAAAACATAACACCATAATGCAGCCTACGGGACCACGGTAAAAATGTGATGGTAGAATCCCTTTCTATGGTGAAGTTCAAAGGGCCATTGTCACACCCCGACCTTTAAAATTATTTTATTTTATTATTTTTTGGCTTTGGTTAGCCTCATCAAGGTTCAAGTTGAGTACTGGTCTAAATTTTTTGATGTTTAATAATTTTGGTGTGTTCCGGACTGGTGCGCGGACACCGCACGGTTGGCGATAACCGCATGGTCGGCCTAGGTGTCTGTGAAATTGCCTAATGTATAAAATAAATACAATTTTATAGAAATAAAATGAGGTAAATGTTTATGATGTAATAATAATAATATTATTATTCTATAGATAATAATATAATTATAATTGACTGTTATATTATTATTATTATTTTTATTAAAATTTTCATTAATATTGTTGTTTTTATAAAAAAGAAATAAATATTATTTTGTTTATAATAATAATAATAATGTTTTAATTAATGTTTTATTATTATGAATAATAATGTTTAAATAATGTATTGTTATTATTATTATTATTAGTATAGTTATCTAAACAAAAAAAATAACCCTAGGGGGTCGCAACCCCCCTCATCTCTTGTGTGTGCTTCGCCACCCCTATCTGACCCCCCCCCCACCCTATCCGGACAACTCCCATCTCGACATGCCCTATCCCCAGGGACCCCCCCTCCTCCGGCATGCCTTGCCTCTAGATAACTTCCCCGCTCTGGTCTGTGCACGCAACGCCTCCCCCCTCGGTCTGCTCCCTATGCACGCTCCACCCTCACCAGAGTTCTCTTGCCTGTCGTGCCCCGTCCTCTGGCCTCCTCTCCACCGGCGCACGACCCTCATCGCAACATTCCTCTCCCCCTCTAGTTCATTTCATTTCATTCCATTTCTTCTTGGTGTTTTTTCTTCAAATTAACCAAAATTTAATGCCTCGGGTTATGATTCACATGTTTTCCTTGTTTTTTAGGGTGTTTGATTGGTCTGAGGGGTGTTGTTCTCTATTCTGTTGAAGCGTGGTTGCATTTGCACTCAATCATTAGGTGGTTCCATGCATTATTTTTTTATTTTCTTAATATGTTTTTGAGCATTTATAAATTTTTTCTATAGATTTATTATGTGGTGTGAAATGTGTTAAGAAAGTATTTGGGCATGCTTAAGTGATTAAAATGGGTTTTCTAAGGTTTAATGCCTATGTTTTGATTGTGTTTTATTATGGTTGTTTTTTTAAGTATTTTATGAATTTTTTGGGAAATGTGAAGTGTGTTTTCAGGGGAACTTATGGTGAAAATGTATCAATAATGGGATTTTCAAATTAAATGAATTATATTGGGCATGTTAGCCTTGTTTTACACTTTAAAATACGATTTGATAATTGAGTAAATAATGTGTGAAGCATGTTGTGAAATAAATGTGTCTTATGGGTGTATTTGAAACATTCTTGGCCTATGAAAATAAATTGTATTTAATTGTGTGTTTTCTTGTGATATTTCTAAATGGGTTCTTTATGAAATGGGCAAGTCATGTTGAAGTCTGTTTTGAAATGGTTTTGGTGTGTGTAAAATAAAAAGTTGTCTTGCTTGTGGAAAGGAGTGGGATTCTTGGCAATGTATAGTGAAAAGTATATTTCATATTGTTTGGGGAAAATGGTTTTTGTTTTTCTTTTGGTAAATGAATTTGGGAAGTGAAAAACTTAAAGGCCCGTTTGGCACTTCTTACTTTAAAAATAGTGTTTTCCTTTAGCATTGTCTTTCTTATAGGTTTCATTGGTTTTCAAATCGCATCTTGGTTCCTTTTTTTGGATTATTTTTATTTTAATGGTTTTTTAATTTTTGAGTTGTTGATAATGTTTATAGAGTTCATTGGACCTTGGTGTAGTGGTTTTCAGATGCAGGTGTCAAGAACGCCTACATGTATATTCATAGGTTCAGGCATATATATATATATATATATATATATATATATATATATATATATATATATATATATATATATTCCCTCTTTATAAATATTCCCCCATGCTGTGGGGAATATGTGAAATGCAACTGGGGAATTTATATATATATATATATATATATATATTTGTGTGTGTGTGTGTGTAAATTCATGTACGTGTAAGTGAAAAGGGTCGGTTCGAGTTTTCGTCGTCAAAAAGAAGCATATTTGTGGTAGGATCTCTATGTATTAACCTTTGAATTTACGGATCATTTATTTCTTTATTTTTTCACCTATTTTTTATATTAATTATTGATATAGAACTATTAGTAAAATTTTATATCTTGAATTGGAGTGGTTTCCCTCTTGTAATGTATTGCAATAAATGAGTTGGTTTCATTTTTCACATCAAGTGCTTGATAAAATTCCCCTTTGGACTTTATAAATGTGTTTTAGATTTAAAATTGTGACTTGGGTTTCTTAAATGAGTGTCTAAGTGGATTTTAGTTTGGAAAGAAACTTTATTTTGGTTCTTTTGGAAATGGTTTAGTGTTAATTGGTTTTTTGAGGCATGTTTGATACTTTCGTAAAATTGAATTACTTTGAAAACTCCCTTTGGGATGAACCGCTTGCCTTGATTTATGTTTATGGAAATGGCTAGTCCTAAGATGGTACTTCCCTCATGTGTTGATGGTTAAAGGAAAGAGGGATCAAATCCCTAGGAGTGATTTGGGGGTGATTTGGTTGCGTGTGTTGATTGTGTAAGATGAAAATGCATGTGTTGGATTGCTTGTTTGACATTTTTTGCTCACCCCCATATTATTCGTGACATGAGAACCTAGAATAGTGAGTGAATTTTTGGTGAATGATTGCTACACTAGTTTAGATTACGCACTGGATAGTGGACCATATTAGGGAATATTTTTTTATTATTACTATGGAATTGGGCCCCTCGATCAGGCCAGGTAGGGTGACGATCGGGCAATTGGGTGTTATGATGTCATAGGGTAGGTAATTACTTTGAGATGATTCACATGTATAGTGAATTCTATATTATTCATGATCTCATAGGTTCTTCAATGTAGTATGGTACGTAGTATTCTATGGCAGATGATTCAAATGCATATTTTGATTGGTTACTCTTGTGTGGTGTTTCTCCATTTCCCGTATTGAATGTTTGTTGATCTTGCGTTCTTCAGTAGTGTGTATTTTTTCTAAAGGTGATAAAATGGTTAAAAGTGTTTATAGAAAATGTTTTTTGAAAATGTTTTACACTTCCTTCCTCCCTTTTTAGTGTAAACATCACCTCCTTTAAAATTCCAATGCCTTCTTCAAAAAAATTAATCTGGTTTTTTTAATTGAAAAAGGGAAATGGACCATGATTTTTTTAAGAATAAAATGTGTGAAAACCTAGTTTTATAAATTTTATTTGAAACTTGAAATTGATGGATCTTTTATTTAAAGGAAATGTATATGGGAGTAGAGTGTTTGGGCATGCCTACTGAGTTTTAATACTCACGCATATAGTTCTATCTTTGTTTTTAGGTTTAGGTGATACACCTTTCTTGGATTTAGTCGCCATATTGAGACATTGGTTTGAGGTTGGTGGTGACCTGTAGGTTCACATGGAGGTATGTACAACATTATTTTCTCACCGCTGCTAGTTTTTATTTTCATTGTTCAGTTTTTTTATTTATTGTATTTCATTTATGGGTCAAATCGTTCTCACAAACTTAATTTTGATGCCCAATACTAGTTTCCAGCCTGTGGGGATCGGGAATGCCCTTTGGTCCATGTCGTGGGCAAGCTCGGGTGATCGTTTGAGGGACAAATCGGGTTGGTTCATGACAGCCATGTCACAAACCTTCTAGTCCGAACCACATCTGAGAACACCAATCTAAATCCTATTCACCCAAGGAGGGACTATGATGCAGTTGAAGACACTATGCTACAAAACCCAGCAACTCGAGGGGTGGGTTTAGGCATAGCCTAGCTCCATGTCATAGGGGTGAAGAATTTGGAAGAAATTTCCAAATTCCACCCTAAGGACACTATGTTGTAGCCACCCAATAAACACCACAGTAGTAAATCACACTACACTACATCCTACCACCATGGTGAAGTTATGAAAAATGTGATAGTAGCTCCAAATATCCACCTCTTAGGACCCTAAACCATATATATCTTGTCCATGCCGTTGGGAGCATGTCCATGTCACAATGATCATATCCACACTACACTAGATCCCATCAATGATGAGGCCCCTATAGACTTCTGGGTAAACTCCGAATTACCTTCAAACCCCATAGAACTCAAACTACCAACTCTTAAACATTAAAACAAGATCATAGAAAACCCTAAAGGGTGTCATAATTCTCTCCACTATAAAATCCTTTTATTCATCAAAAGAGGTCAAGATTCTGGACTCGTGGAATGGGGAGGTAATTACTACCTCACCAACATTTATTATTACCACATATTGTGGCTATCACATCTACAGTAACATAGTACACTAACTAAATGAATTGTTTTACTATGCAACACCTTATCTTGGTGATTCATAATCTGAATCGGTTTCTCAACCATAAGGATTTTAGGCACATGATCAACCTCTTCCCATTCGATCATAAGCGAAAGGTCTTGTTAATACCTTCTCAATTAGGAAACATAAAACACATCATGAATTGATGTCAAGATAGATGTTATATCCAACTGATATTCTACCTTTTTGATTCATTCAATGGACTCAAAGGGGCCAAAAAACCATACTGTGAACTTACCCTGCTTACCCAACCGTCGGCTTCCTAAGTGAGGAAAAACTCTAAGAAAGACCTGATATCTAACCTTAAACTACAACAGCCACTGATGATGATACACATATGATTTATGATGACTTTTTCCCATAACCAACATCTTCCAGATCAACTACACCGTTTTTTTCATCTCTTGTATAAGGCTAGGTCGGACCAAGGGCTTCTCGACAAACTCTACCTGACATAATGAAAATATAAACATCCACCCATACAACACTTATAAGGCACCATCTTAATTGAATCCTAATAACTATTTTTATAGGAAAATTGAACCATAGGAATATTCCTTTCCCAAGAACCACCAAAATAAAGAGCACATTCTCGAACTATATCCTTGAGAACCTAAATTAATTTCTCTATCTATCCATCCATCTATGGATGATATGTCATTCTTAATTTTAACTCAGAACCCATTTCCACTTGAAAACCATTCCAAAACTTATATTTAAACGATAGATCCCTACCAAACACAATCATAGAGGGAACCATATGATGTCTCACAACCTCTCGGACATAAATGTTCTTGTGATGTTCTACCTTCATCATTTTCTTGATAGTAAAGAAATGAGTTTATTTAATAATTTGTCCAATGATCACCCAAATCACATCGCTCCCAATAGAAGTCCATGGAAAACCAATGATTATTTCCATTAAAATGGCATACCACTTCTATACCATAATGGGAAAATGTTGCAACAAACTAGAAGGTATCTAGTGTTTATACTTATTCCTATTACAAGTGAGGAAGCATGATATTATATATTCAATTGATCACATCATCTATGACCAACAATACAAACACCTAAAATAATGATACATCATGGTTTTCCTAGGATGTAAGGACCAGAAGGAATGATTTCCATCATTCATCAATTCCTTCCTCATAGAAATAGGATCAACCAACCTACCTTGGATACAAAAATTGCTAATAGGGGACTGATACCATTCACCCAAGGTCTCCCCCACCATTTAGGATTTTACAAAAATTCTAAAAATAGGTGTTTGTTAACTTTTTGTGCCAAATTCAATCATCATATGGTAATTCATCCTTCATTGAGGATAAGAAAACCTACCCACCACTCTCTTCCAATCCAAATCATATCTCAGTGAACAAACTCATTAGAGGCCACTCATCCACAGATTCCTTCAAGTCTTATGTTGGTAATTTTCTTCTCAGAATATTAGTGACCATGTACCAATTCTAGGGAGTATAAAAAAATATGAAAATCAAAAGTTAGGAGATACTAAACCGAGAGTATTTGTCACAAGTCCATATCCCTCTTAGTGAAAATATTCTGCAGGCTCTTATTATTAGAATATACCACAAATACTCCATAAATAGATAATGGTTCACTTTCTGAGTGTATGCATGATCGATGCCAACTCAAGATCATAGTTCAGGTATTTATTCTACTGAGGGTGAAAATTTTGAGAGGAACATGCCACCACTCACTTTTTGTGTATCAAGACACACCCCAATCCCATACCAAAAGCATCATAGAAAACATCTTAACATGAACCCAATTCAAGATAAATCATAATGGGATATGAATTCAAACTCACCTTTAGTTCCTCAAAACTTTTGTGATATTTTTCATTCCATTAAATCTTAACACCCATATGGGTCAAAGATATCATTTGAGGTGCTACCTTAGAGAATTCCTAAACAAACTTCCTATAATAACCATCCAATCCTTATAAACTTTGGATATCAAACACATTTTTGGGATTCTCCCAAGTCATTACCACATAAATCTTTTTACGATCCACTTGGATTCCCCTGTCTGATATTATATACCCCATAAATATCACTTCTTGGATTTAGAATTCACACTTAGAAATATTACCATACAAGAGATGTTTCCCAAGGTTATAAGGATGATATCTAAATGATGTTTGTGCCCCTCCTTTTACCCATATTACACCAAAATGTCATTAAGAAACAAGACTATGAATGATTCCAAAAACCAATAAAATATTTAGTTCATCAAATCCATAAATATCATAGGAGAATTAGTAAGTCATAATGGAATAACTAGAAATTCAAAATGCCTATATTGTCTCTTAAATGTTATCTTAGGTATGTCCCCTTCTTAGACTCTCAACTGGTGGTATCTGAACCACTTTTCAATATTATAAATCAAATTATCCCCTCTGATTCTATTAAAGAGATCACCAATACTTTTCAAGAGATAGTTATTCTTAATGGTCACCTGATTTAGATTTTGATAGTCATTAAATATTTTGAGGGTTTCATCTAATTTAATGTAAAATACAACATAAAAATCCCAAGGTGACATTCTTGGATGAATAAATCCCTTGGACTCATGGTCTACAAGTTGCACTTTAAGTTCTATCAATTCGGTATATTCTATGTGATAATATGGAATAGAAATGGGTATTGTACCTAGGAGTAGGAAAATAGTAAACTCAATCTATATCTATAGTGGTAACCCAAGAAAAATCATTCAAAAAGACTTTGGGGTATGAACTCACCACTATGGGAAGTGGACTGCTCAAGAAAGAGTCAACATAATCAAGGAACAACTTTGATAACTGGCTTGATATCACACTAGAATAAGGAAAAGAGGCTCTGTTATCCCATTTCTATAGTCCCACTCACCATAAAATACATGAGAGACCCCATCATGGGATAAGAACAGGACTTGAAAATGATAACAGTCAAATTGGACCTTAACACTGATCAACTAATCCATGAAAAAAAATCAGTTCAAAGATGTAATGATCAAGAACCAAGAAATTGCAAACCTCTTCAATGTCGACTATTGTCACCCAACACATGGGATATATGAAACTATGCTCAGACCTCTTTCCTAAAGGTGTGGAAATATCCAACAATAATATCATAAGTTTAGAACGTAATCCCAACTTGTAAACTAAATTTAATGATATGAAAGAATTAGTAACATTTATTTCAAATAAATCTAACACTATAGAGGATAAAATAAATGGAATACCTCTAATGGTAGCTGAAACTGCCTCATATTTCACTAACACATACTCGATTTCATAAATACATCTAGTCTTAATTCTCACTTGATACCTATTAGCCTCATTAACATCCCCATTAGCCTAAAGGTAAGACCCCCACCCTTGAAAGCATCAAAAACACCTATGAACCCTTGGTGAGAGTGGATCCAACCTTACTACATTGGGACATCCTTTCACAAAAATGATTGAGATGACCATATTGTTCATAATGATGACAATTATAGGGTGCATCTGTATAGTTAGTCTTGGTATGACCATGCCTTCCACACTAATAGAAAACAACTTTCTATTGTCCTCGTGAAGCCCCTAAAATTGGTTTTGAATAAAACTAAGACTTATTATGTTTCCTTTTTTGGATAGAAGATACACCCTGGCTAACAATTGTATCAAATGATTATCCACCTATACCTATTTTCCTAGTTATATCTACCTCAACCATAGCCATTTTTTTGACTACCTCCATGAATTTCATAAGACATAAGAGAATTAGTATCAACTGAATATCTTCCCTTAGACCCCTCTAAGACCTCTAATCCTTAAGGTAATCATTACAAAAAAATCTTTAGTTCTAGGTGCACCAACTCAGTGAAACAGGTGGAATATTCCAAAACCATAATCTCCCCCTACTCTACGGTTGGAAATGCTTGGGTCTTCACCACTTGCAACTTTTCAAGAAAAAAATGATGATTGATAATTTTATTGAATGAACTCCAAGTAAATTTCTCATGAAACTTAGTTTTCATGATAGATTCCCAACATCTCAATTTTGGTCCCTCAAGAATGTACATTTAAAAAACCACCTTTGATTACTTTGTATTTTTTAGAGAATGTGATATCCTTTAGATCTTCTCAAGACACTCTTCATAATATTGGGGTACTTTTTCACTATGGAATATTGGTGGATTATTCATAGTAAATTCTAATACATGATCCAACACTTGTCCATGGTTCCCAAAAACCATTTATCCTATAGTTTACATAGTGTAGATCATCACTTCCACTAAATAAGGTTCTATTGCAGAATTTTCCTGCATAAAGTTTCTCACAGATCCCTCCCTCTGATTCAGAAGTTCTCTTCTAGGAGTCATTTTATAACGTACACAAGACAATGACTAATTAAATAAAGATAAAAATTTTAAATCATAAGGAAAACTTCAGGAATTCATATCAATTCCCTTAAACAACAATAATTTAATGAAATCATGGATTCTATGAACAATAGACAACACCTTAAAAGGGAATGGGTCCATTTAAATAAACCCTACATCCAGTTTATTCAAATAACCACAAACACCAAGTCTCATGATTGGTAAAAATTATTGACCACCCATGGTAACTTGATTTTATTAAAGGAAGTGAGCCGGCCAATCACCTTTTTTCACTTACTACCCAAATTTTGATGATCCTAACTCTTGTATAACAAGACCCTAAACCAAACCTAGGCATTTTCATTAAACTTCAGGAAAGATAATCCATTTGATATAAATTTTTAATGAACCAATCCGAGTCAACTAGATCAATCACCCATGAAGGCCTACCACAAGATGAGTTTCAACAAAGTAAAAGAAGTCACATGTATAAAAAAAGAATAAATAATGTACGAAGAGAAATAAATAATACACATCCATGAGACATAAAAATTCAATCCCAAAGGGGATGAATCTAAAATTAAAATAATAAAAGACTAAAATGATCCTCCATGTGACCATCTTTCACGACCAAATCATCCCATTATGAATATGATAACACTCAAGAGAAGTTGGTGAACTATAAGATGAACTTCCCTTTACTCGTGTCCTATAAAACAACTTCTACAAATTCCCAAAGGATAAATTAGGGTGTGATTACATATCCCAGTATAATTTCACCAAATAATATATATAGAGTCTGATATCTTGAAAATTTTGCCTCTATAGTTAAATCAAATCCAGTTTATAAATCATTTTCATAAGATAAAACCATTTTGTAAAGCTTCCTTTTGTTTTTCTTAAAAACCATTCTTATTAAAACAATACATGAATATGATTAGTAAATGTAAGGAAGCATGATATCATAAACCAAAATAACTATGGATACACTATAAGATAAGCATGTGATCAACCAACCATTAAATATATCATCATGTGTAAAACCATGCATCAAAGAAAAATCACAATATTTGGGATCTAGCCTTTGGTAATACATACTAGACATATAAAATAAATTACTAATCCATGAATCAAGTGAATTCAACTGATATTGAGTCATATTACAATCTTTTGATATCAAAACCTCTAGTGGTGTTACACACACTAAAGTGACATGTCCATTTCCTAACTCACCCAAGGTTCCCAACATGCTTTTATTATCAAACCCATTTAAAGTCTATGCTCACATTTTATAAAATATTTTCATAGTAAAGTATCATTGTATTCATGCTTTAAAACCTATTTCATAACCAAAAATTCCTTAATTTATTTCAAAAAACATTTTCACGTTGAAGGATTTCTGTTTCCATGCTTGAAACCCCATTTTTTAATCAACCCACCTTAAAGGAATTTCATCAACACACAGTGTGTCTGAAATATTTTTTAAATAAAAAACCCTTTAAAAATATATAATTTATGAAGAAAATGCACCTTGATATCAAATACATAATTTCTATAAAACTAACCAAAGGAATTTTATAAGGACGTCAAGCAATCAATGAATTAGAACCTTTATTTATAGGCACCTTCCTCAAGAATAAAGAGTCATCTATAATAATTGACCTCCCAAATCCTATGGTTGAACTAGATCAAAAATGGGATTTAAGGCCTTAAAAAACCTCCCTTTATCACCTAATGTTTGATAGAGGAAAGTGTAAAAAAACTGGATTAGAGGGGGTTCTAGTATTTATAGGAAGACTCTAAATATAACACCACAACACAACCTTCTAGACTGCATCTCAAAGGTTCTAGTAAAAACCCTTTCTACGATGCAATGTAAAGGGCCTTTCTATATCCCTTCTGGTAAAAACTAGATCCAAGAACCCAAATCAAAACCCAATTTTCCCAGGGAGGGACTATAGAATATCCAAATACACCACTCCCTAGGGCTTGGAAACCCAAGGAGTGGACTATGGCACAACCTATATACATTCCAAATGGGTGCTAAATTTGGAAAAAATAGACCCAAATTCCACCCAGAGGCGACTATACTGTAGCTTCCCACTACACACTATAGTATTCGAACACCCTATTCCATATCCAACCTCTATAGAGTATCAATTCCAAATATAGAAGTAGATCCAAAAATACACCTCCTATAGACCTACTCTGTAGCAAGCTTATCCATGCCATAACAACCATATCCACACTGTAGTGATCACATACATGATGCAGTAGCTCCTTTCCACAAAGCAGCTACCTGTAGGCTCCCAAGTAAACACCAAATTACCATAAAACCCCCAGAACTCAATGTACCATCTCTTAAATATTAAAAATAGAGCATACCAAAACCCATAGGGTGTCACACCAACCTTTATTCTTCATGGATCGAAGTTCTAGTTAATGCTTTGGATCTCTCCTGGTAAGTGTGATATTTTTTGAAACATAAATTATCTGTTTCTCTTATATCTCCCTCTTTGAGAGTACTGAATCCTCATGCCATTTATGGATCTAGATCATTACTTTATGAATTATAATTCTTGGATTCTTCCTTGATCATTCGATGTATTAACACTCCATTGGTGGATCTCAGGTTGGGTGATCCTTGATATTCTGATTGAGGTATGTGGTTTCATAAGGTATTTCCTATATTTTGAAATCATTATTGCATTATTAACTTGAAATTTATCTTTAATTTATTTAAAAATATTGATTTCATTATTTTAATAAATGATTTTGAAATGGAATAGTGTGTGTGATGAAATTCTCTCTAAAATGGATTTTGAAATAAAGTGTTGATTTCCAAAAAAAAATGATCTTGAATTGAAAATAATAATTTAAGGAATGATTTTGATGATGAAGTTTGAGAATAAAATTCATGAAATGTTTTTTTATTTGAAATGAAATAAATTTAATTTAAAGGCATGAATTGTTTATAAAAAATTATATTGTTTTGTGAAATAAAATGGCATGTTTTGAAAGTTAATCTTGGGAATGAATGAAATGATTTATTGAAATGATTTGAGATTCATTTAAATGAATTATTTCCCCAAGTACTATTGATTTCTTTGAAACACATAGGGACATAGGTAGTTGGGTAGAAGGATATACACACTACGTAAATTTCTATCTATCATTGAATTTATGATGATAATGATACTAAACTATATTGAGGGTAGGGAGTTTATTATATGGTATTTTATTCTATTCCCCCAAGGATTGGGGTATAGGGAGTGTGTTCACACCAAGAACCATATTTCACTAATATTGTGCGGAACCTTGTGACTAAAACTAACTAACATCAGGTGTTATTACCATAATTTTATTATTAAAAATGATTATTCATGTTGGTGTTTGATTGAAATTATTATTCATTCTTTCTTGATAAAAATGATTATCCATACCAGTTTTGATAAATATGATTATATCTTCATGTTTTAAGGAAATGCATTTTGTGGATATTTTATATTATCTATTGAAATTTTTTATAAATCATGTTTTTATTTGAACTATGAAAAGTTTTCCATGCCATTTTTTATTTAAAATTGAGCATATGTGGTTTACATGATATTAAATGTTTATTGAATAATTGGTGAGATCCTATTGGGATTTTTTTCTCACACCCTACCTTTTACTTTGGGCATTTGTAGAAATTCATATTCTAGGTATAGGGAAAGGAAAGGCACCACATGTAGGGGGTGGATTTTAACACCCCGAGATTTTATGAGATATATTATTTTTAAATTTCTTTGATGTCTTGTGGTGTATGATACCCCAATATAATCTTTCACTATACAAAAAACTGTATTATACTTCAGTATACGAAACACTATTATAGGCTTGCGTTACACACAAGAACGACCTTCCTCGATAGCTTGTGTTGTACTCCATACTGAGTTTCACTAAACAACGATATATTATTAAAATATTATTATTTAATGGAGTATAAACTAGCTGTTATGAATATTATTAAACGTATTTTGAATTTTATATAACATTAATATTCATCTTATGTGTTTTCTATACATTATATAAGAAAAAATACAATTTTTTGAATAAAAGAAGTATTTTTCAAAAAATGTGGTTTTGTCATCTTTTGATGGAAAACTGATTTTAAATATAGTTTTTAACACTTTTATATATTATATTTGACAAAATAAAATTCTTATTTGGAAGAGAGACATAAAAATTTATTTTTTCTGAATTTTATGTTTTTTTCAAAAAAAATTATATTTTAATGAATAGTGAAAATACTGCATTTTAATTCAAAACTTCCTTTTCATCTTATTTAATTATATAGTTGGGTTATATTTTTAATTATATTTAAAGTCTAATTAGATTATGTTTTTTATAATTTAATCCAATGTTGTTCACTGGAAGTAATTTTACATTTAAATTGTACATAAACACATGAAAATCTTTTGATAAGTTTTTACTTCTTAAAAACTCGCTTTTGGTTTTTTACAACGAGGATTAATATTAAATTAATTTCAGTCAATTATTTTTTTTGAATTATGAAATATTAATTCCATATTTGGAATCATTGGGTCCAAATTATGTTAATAGGTTGCTTTTATTTTTTGGGATATTATGAATAGTAACTATGGTAAATTTTTTTACCACAGCTAAAGGTAAATCGGGTAAATTATAGTAGCCAACAATATTATAAAGATAATTAAATTATTCTAACACATGAAAACATCCTATTTTATGAATTAAAGTATACCAATATCACCTATGGGTTGTAATTGATTCATTTAATTGACTTTTGTCTATGAAAGTGATGTAATTATAATTAAAACAAAAGAAGGTGACAACATGTCACTCTCATCTATCTTATAAGTATAATAATTTTAATATTGTGGTAAACATTATAAAACATCTAAATAAATATTATAAATAAATATAGACAAATTATCTACATGATGTTAAATTATTTTTAAATTTTAGAGATTAAATAATTACCATTAATGATGACACAATCGTGATGTAGAATTTATTTTATTGATAAAAATATCAAATAAATATTTTTAAAAATATTAAAATAAATATAATATGAACTAATTAATGTTCTCCACGAATTTTATAGGTTGATATGACATGTTAGGAGTGTATTAAATATATTTTTTCGAATTTATCTTCTATGTAGATTTTATTTAAAGTAAAATAAATTAATAGTGTCAAAATTGACACTATTTATATTTTATAAAAATAACATATTATTAAATTATTTAAAAATCACAAAAATATTTCAAAATTACAAAGTGAAAATTATATGGTGTAAAATGTAATAAAGTCTCCAATTATGGAAAATTTACAACACATAAATAAATATTTATAACCATTTAATATTTAGAATATTATTCTCACAAATAAAATTGAATGGATTAAATAAGGATATATTAAAATGATAAAGTTTAAAATAAAATAAAAACATGTATAAATTTAATTTGTTGAGAGTATTTAAACCCATACTCATATTATCTTATAAATAAATAAGTTTTGAATATTTATAAACCGAAAAGAAATTTATAATAAATTAATATTTCAAGACTTTTCAACGGGGCCCCTCCCCTCTCTTATAAAAGAGCACATCTTCTTCTCTTTTAATCACACCTTCAAAGACATTTGGATCGTCCAAAACCTGCCCAAATCTTCTCCCAACTTCTCTCACTTCATCCTAGACATCACTCTTTGGGAAGAAATGTAACTCCCCGACCCCAGTTACCGAGAGTCGGTGCATTATTACATAACATTGGCATGATCACGAGAAAGATCAAATCTCGAAAGACCGATTGGTTTAGTAGCCTTGGAAACACTAGATATATTCATAAAGTTTTACATTACATAATAAAGTGAAAAACTAATACAACAACATAGTATCCATATTCCACACGCATATCCCCACATTCTATCCCTATAGGTCATTCATAAATTACTTCTTCACATCTTGGGAAAAATAAAACATAGAAAAGGGGTGAGCTCAAATGCCCAGTAAGGATAAAAATATAGCATAAACTTTCATAAATAAGAATAAACATTTAAGGAAATGTATAACTTAAAACAAAAGCCTTTTAAACTTGAACTTCAACATAGTATGGCAAAAATAAAATGAAATAATGCCATTTAATTATTCACATGGATATTCTACTAATCGAATAATCACATGCAATATCAATAACCACTTTCATAATGATGGAATGCATAATGTCAGACTATCATAACCGCATAGCCAAGGCCTCGTGCCAAGACTACAAATAAGATTTTGTCAAGGCCTTGTTCCAAGACACTAGTTTGTCTCATGAGACCTACCGATGCATCGAGGAGCTATAGCGGGCTCCACCTGTCACATATTAAGTCCAATGCATTCCCATATGAAAAGGTTTAAACATAACATAAACATTCTTATTAAAACTAGCATACGAAATGTCAATACTTTCACCATAAACCATGAATGGTATAAAAATAGAACATCCACAGTCAAACATATCACAAAACCTTCAATACAATATAGAAGTTTTGTATCATAATAAATCAACTTCAAATAAGCGTAAAATCCATCAAAGGATGTTGACATAGATGAAATCAAAACTCTTTTTAGCGAAATATATCTTTCTATTTTGAAATAATTTAAGAGTCATATATTTATAAAATAAAACATTTTATTTGAAAATATTCTTATAATCTTGTAAGGGAAGCTTCGACGATTTTATAACGGTGGAAAATAGCCGCACCCGTCGTATTAGTTAAAAAAAACATTCTTACCTTAATTTTGTCTAAAAGGTTAAAAAGCACCTTGTTTGGAAAAAGACAGAAATATTCCTTTATAAACATCTTATAAAAAGTCAAACAAGGGTATAAATTACTTTAACCCATATTCCAGTAAATAGTAAAAATGTTTTGAAATTCATTTTTAAGAAACATGGATGTGGATGATAAAGAGATCCTAGTAGATTATTACGTATAAACAACCTCGGATAATGAAGAGATTGTGAAATAACCCTTACCTTATACTTTTCCTTGGTTGTGGTAGGTTAACCTCTTGTATAATGGTGAAATAATTTTTATTAAATTATACAAGAATCATATACATTAATATGATATCATATATGATCTTTTAACATTGATTTGTTAATAATATCTTAGTATTATCGTTGTTTCGGGTGTTAACTTACTCGTTTTCTTTTATATGTTTTGTTACATAAGACATGTTTGTCATGGATAGGTTGTATATTATTCATATACAGAATCATATCAAGTCCTTAAACATTATTTTTAAATCATCAAATGATAATTATACTTGAATGAACACGATGGAGAATGAATCTCATCGCGTTCGTGGAGACGGTAGTTCGTACGTATGCACGAGCGACAATATCATTCATTTGATATTAAAATAATATATAAATGGATGGTATATCATATATACATAATCATTAACATGTTATATTTATTATTTACATGAGTTACACATCATTATTATACCCATCCAAATAATAATATATTGAATAACAATTACACCACGACGTGGAGACGGTAAGCCATACGTATGCACGTATGGTGACATGTTATTCAAAGGGTGGATAGAATACTGAATATGGTTGTACCATATTTATAATAACATCACAGTATATATATGATACTAGAGTAATTATTTTAGAATGGTAATAAAAAAGGAAGAAGAAGTGGAAGAAGAAAGGAACTTGGAAAAGGGTGGTGAAATCATTACCTCTTCTTCGGGTTCTTCCTTTTTATTTGATCAAAAGAGCTCCTTAGGTTGGCTTTCTGATCAAAATAAGGCCTCTAGGTTGTAGTGAGGGAAGTTGGGAGATTATTTGGGCAGAGTTTGGCCGAACCAAAAGGCTTTGAAGGTGTGAATAAATGAGAAGGAGTAGTGCCCTTTTATAAGAGGGGTGAGGGGCACCTTTGGAAAAGCTAGAAGTATTAATTTATAATAAATTCATATTCGGTTTCTAATGGCTCCAAAGTTTATTATTTAAATTTTAAGGTGGGTATAGGTCTAAAAACATTAAACCAATAGAATTTAGACATGTTTGGGTTACTATATTAACCTTATCTTTAAGTATTAACTCTTAGTTAATTAGTTTCACTTTTACAATGTCTCTTTGTATTTTTATATTATAAGGTTAATAAACTTACTATATACATCCAAGAGACCCCCAAGTGGTCCATTAATGATATAAATATCATGATATAAGTATCTTGGCCGAAACTTATATTTTTAAGAATGTAATATCAATTAATAATATAATATTTGTTTTAAAAACACTTTTATGTCAATTTTGACACTATTAAATAGTTGATTTTTTTGAAACTCATAACAGAATGATTAATTAGAATAAAATTAATTAAATCAATAATAATATGTCATATTATCCTATAAAAATATTTTAATTCATTAAAAGTCTCAAATTATATTTATTTGGGTATTTATAATATCAATTATTTTAATTTGTCACTATTATGGTAATTACTGCATCATAATTGTGTCATAAATAAATTAACTTATTTAAAGTCTAAAAATTATAAATAAAATATCATTATTTAGTAAATCTTTTTATATTTCTAATTAATATTTATAGTCGAAAATCCAACATATATAACCCTATGTAAAAATTGTTTTTCTAAAAGATATATTCTTATGTCATTTTTGTACTTATTTTAACTTAATTAAAATTAAGTGTCCCTATCACCTACAAGTGGCTCCATGGAGTCCCAAAATCGACCCAAAGATGCCTATGGTCGAACATGTATCAACCAATAAGGCTAGGACACATTTTAGGGTAATTTATCATTATTATAATATTATTTTTTAACCCTTATTTACCGGATTTACCCTTAACCATGGTAAATAAAATATTTACCGAAGTAATTATTCAAAATGTCTAAAAATAAAAGTTACCTATTTACACAATTTGAACATCCTGATTCCAAATATGGAATCCATTTTTCCAAATTCAAAACACATAAGTGGCAGAAATTAATTTAAAATTAATTCCCGTTGTTAAAACAAAAAGCGTGTTTTTAAGAGATAATAACTATCAAAAGATTGACACTTCTTTATGTCCGGTTTAATTGTAAAATTATGTCCAATGACCAACATTGTATTAAATGGTAAAAATATATTCTAAATATACTTTAAAACCACTCAAATTCATAATTTATCACTATTAATTATTTTGATTAAAAAAGTTGTTTTTAATTAAAATTTATAAATTTTCACTATTCATCAAAATATTAAAGTTATCCGAAAAGTACCAAAATTTCACCTTGGGATAAATTCGATATTCCGAATCCAAAAATGAATTCCATTTTGAAATATAAAATATATATAATTTCAAAAAGTATGTATTACTATTCATAACGGCTAGTTTGATTGGTTATGGTGTATTAGAACTCGGTGTTGCGTACAACACACGCTATCACATTATTCAAAGAGAAGCGTACCGTAGAAGCTTGGGGTGTTAAATTCTCCCCTCCTTCAAATAATTTCGTCCTCGAAATTTATAGAATACTTATCACATGAAAAGACTCGGGTGGTTCTTCATCATAAGTTCCTCGGGTTCCCACGTTGCCTCTTCCATCTTATGGTTTCTCCACAAAACTTTTACCAGACGTGTCGTCCGGTTTCTCAGTACTTGTTCTCTCGTATCAAGAATCCTGACGGGCTCTTCACAATAAGAAAGATCAGGTTCCAGTTCTAATTCTTCATAGGTGAGTACATGTGTTGGGTCAGGCATGTATTTCCTCAATAGAGATACGTGGAACACATCGTGAACTTTGGAGAGACTTGGTGGCATTGCCAATCATTAAGCTACAACCCCAATTAGTTCTAGAATTTTGAAAGGTCCGTTGTACCTGGGACTCAATTTACCTTTCTTACCAAAATGTATGACTTCCTTCCATGGAGATACCTTCAGGAAAACATGATCACCGACTTGAAATTCCAAATCCTTCCTTCGATTATCGGCATAGCTCTTCTGCCTACTTTGAGATGCTTTGATGTGATTTTGGATTACCTTCACCTTTTCCATCTTTTCCTCCACCAGTTCTAGACCTAAAAGTTTTCTTTCACCAACGTCATCCCAAAAGGTTGGTGTGCGACATCTATTTCTGTATAACGCTTCATATGGTGCCATCTGAATACTCGAATGAAAGCTATTGTTATAGGAAAATTCTACCAGAGGTAAATACTGATCCCACATACCCTGAAAGTCAAGTGAACAATATCTCAGCATGTATTCTAAGGTTTGAATAGTCCATTCTGATTGTTCGTCTGTCTTAGTGTGGTAGGCAGTGCTCAAATGAAGTTCAGTATCCAGGGATTTCTGAAGACTCTTCCAGAATCTTGAAGTAAAACGGGGATCACGATCAGAAACAATCGATAGGGGTACTCCATGAAGTCTCACAACTTCATTAATATATAGTCTTGCTAGACGTTCCAGTGGTAGATCTTCTCTTATAGCAATAAAATGTACTGACTTGGTAAGACGATCAACAATAACCCATATTTCATCGTTCCTTCTAGGAGTCTTTGGTAGCCCCATGACAAAGTCCATCGTAATATTGTCCCATTTCCACTCCGGTATGGGAAGAGGTTGCATGACTCCTCCAGGGTGTTGCCTTCCAGCTTTCACTTGTTGAAAAACCATACATCTTGACACAAAATCAGCAATCTCCCTCTTCATATTGTCCCACCAAAAATGTTCCTTCAAATCTCTATACATTTTGGTGCTCCCAGGGTGTATAGAGAAATTGGAACTATGAGCATCATCCAGCAATTCCCTTTTTAGATCAGGTATATCGGGAACACAAAGTCTCTTCCCGAATTTCAAAATTCCATTTTCATACACAAAATCTCTCAATCTCCCATCATTCACAGCTATAATCTTCTTTTGAAATTCTCCATCATTAGTCTGAGAACTCTTAATCCTTTCTAGTAAAGATGGTTTGGAAACCATTTGAAAAAGCATTGATGTTTCTCCTTCCCTGGTTATTCCCATGTCCATCTTCACTAGATCCATCAAAATTGGATCCCTTTCAATTCTCATCGCGTTCAAAACTCCATGGTCTTTTCTGATCAAAGCATCTGCCACCTTGTTTTCTTTCCCCGGGTGGTAGTGTATTGTACAATAATAATCCTTGAGTAATTCAAGCCATCTCCTTTGCCTCATGTTGAGTTCTTTTTGTGAGAAAATATACTTCAAACTCTTTTGATCAGTATAAATCTCACATTTTTCACCATAGAGGTAGTGCTTCCATATCTTCAAAGCAAATATCATAGCTGCCAACTCGAGATCATGAGTAGGATAGTTTTGTTCATGAATTTTCAACTGTCATGATGCATAGGCAATAACCCTATCATTATGCATAAGGACACAACCAAGTCCTTTCTTCGATGCATCACTATAAATAACGAACCCATCATTACCCGATGGTAGAGTCAATATAGGAGCATTGACTAATCTTCTCTTCAGTTCTTTGAAACATTCTTCACACTCTTTTGTCTAAACAAATTTAACCCCTTTACGTGTGAGCTTCGTTAATGGGTTAGCCAATCAGGCAAAATTCTGGACGAAACGTCGATAATAACCTGCTAAACCAATAAAACTGCGTACCTCGGTTATACTCGTCGGTGCTGGCCATTCTTGGATTGCCTTGGTCTTAGAAGGATCAACAGAGATTCCATCTTTAGAGACAATATTTCCATGAAAATAAATCTCTGGAATCCAGAATTCACACTTGCTAAACTTCCCATATAATTCAGGCCTTCTCAGAGTCTTCAAGATAATGCGCAAGTGATTTTCATGATCTTCGTAGCTTTTGGAGTATACCAAGATATCATCAATAAATACCACCACAAATTCATCGAGATACTCCTTGAAAACTCTATTCATCAGATCCATGAATATAGAGGGTGAATTAGTCAATCCAAAAGGCATTACTGTAAACTCATAATGCTCGTACCTGGTTCAAAATGATTTATTCGGAATGTCTTCCTTGTTCACACACAACTGATGGTATCCATATTGAAGGTCAATCTTTGAAAAGTATTGAGCTCCATGCAGTTGGTCAAATAAATCATCAATGTGTGGTAGGGGATACATGTTCTTTATCGTTATAGCATTGATCTCCCTGTAATCAATACATAACCTCGTAGATCCATATTTATTTTTAACAAAAAGATCAGGGGATCCCCATGGAGAAACACTAGGGAAAATAAATCCCTTATTGCTCAATTCCTCTAGTTGTTTCTTCAGTTCAACTAATTCTACAGTGGCCATTCTATAAGGTGTCTTTGATATAGGCCTTGATCAAGGAATTAAATCAATGGAAAACTCAACTTCTCGTTCTGGAGGATATCCAGGTAAATCTTCAAGAAATAAATCTACAAATTCTTTCACAATAGGTATATCTTCTATTTGAACATTCTTTTCCTCACCCATAGTTATTTCATTCTCTTCCTCCCCAATAATTGAATTTAGTTGAGCTACTGGGGGTGGATCTTGATAAGAATTAGGTGGTGACGATTCTGCTCTAAAGATAAGGTGTTCCTTATCATCATCATCAAGAATTGTAACCTCTTTCTTCTTACAATAAATCTTCGCATCATAATCTGAAAGCCAGTCCATACCGAGAATTATATCAAACTCAATCATAGGTATGACGACAAGATCAAAAGATAAAGAACATTTATGTGCTCTAATGGGGACTGATTCACAAAACTTTGTTGCAATGATACTTCCCTTAGGAGTTTTAACTGACAACTCCCTTGTTAAATCAAATTGAAAATATCTAATTTTCTTAGCGAACTGGGAAGATATGAAACAATGCGATGATCCAGAATCAAATAATGCATTTGGTAAACTTGAGGAAACCATTAAATTATCTGCCACCACGTCTTTCGGAGCTTCTACCTCAGTAGTAGTGATAGCATAAGCTTGGCCTTGATCCCTTGGCATTTTCTGAGGTAAGTTCTCATGACGCTTAGGACATTCATTTTCATAATTCCCCATCTCCCTGCAATTGTAGCACTGAACATTGGTAGCTTCCTTCTTCCCCTTGCAATCACGAGCTTGGTGGCCTTTTTCACCACACTTGTAACAGACTCTTGTTCCCTTCAAGAAAGTATCGGGGTGTTTCTTACCACATTTACCACAGGATGGATATTCAACCTTTCCCTTCTTCCCCTTATTTCCATTCCCAGATTGATCAGTAGGTCTCTTCTTCTCTTGATTTTCTTTAAAGTCATAAGACTTAGAGAATTCATTTTCGGTATTGATATCACATGAGACAATGTATTCGTACGATGAAAAGTATTGTGAGACTAATACTCGACGGATAAATGGTTTTAACCCATCAAAGAAACGATCAATATTACTTCTTGGGTTATGTATATAATCTCCAACATACCTTGCTAACCTTGTAAAGTTAGCCTCATACTTTGCGAAATTCTCATCCTCCTTCTGTTCTCGGACTCAGAAATTCCCTTTCCATATCTTATCGATGGTCGCGAGGAAAGTATTTTTCTAAAAACAGATCTTTGAACCCCCTCCATTCCATATTTGATACTTCATCATCTTCCTTCGTATTTTGAATCAATGACCACCATTGATCAGCATCTCCACTGAGGCGGTAAACTGCCATGATAACTTTTTCCCTTTCACTACTCCCCAAAGCCTGAAATATTTTCTCTAGGGAAAATATCTATTGCTCAGCTACTAAGGGATTTGTACTCCCATTGAACATTGTTGGTTGTTTCCTCATGAATCGATCTAACATTGATCCTCCACGCTACGGATCAGGGTGCTCCATACGGGTAAGGTTATTATTCATAACCTGAGTGAGTTGTCCCAGTATGGTGATTAGCCAATCGGCACCAGTTGCATCACCAGCCCCACTATAATTATCTTGATCAAGAGGTAAATCCCTACATGGAGTGCGTGCATTGATACGGTTTCCATTTCTTCCACTAGGTGCCATTTCTAAACAATGGCATAAACTAGATCATTTTATGAATCAAAATATATAATCCCATACTTATAAAACACTTAACATAAATTGAACTATTTATGGATATAATCCATAATCATAAAAATGTTTTCTTTGAGTAAGTATATACTTATAAACCCTTCATAATGATTTGTAAAGAAAATGAGAGTTATCCTAATCATATCCCCCGGGAGTGTCGTAACCAAGAGTGCAGTAAGGCCCGTTGTCGTGCACCAGTTCCCGTTCGAGTCTAGCTGAAAGCGGTGTTTTCAGGTTTTACCCCTAGGTACATCTGTGCCAGAGCCGCCTCTACCTGCTCGTATCCAGACAGGGATGTATTGCTCGGAAAACTCACAAAATCTCTACAATACCAAAATTCTAGGAAGTTCTTCTATACTAATCCGCAAAGTCCATCTTAAATCTATGTGCTCTAATCAAAGTTTATCTAAATCAAGCTTCCAAGGTTTTTACTAAACTTCCTCTGATACCAACTGTAATGCCCCGACCCCAGTTACCCAGAGTCGGTGCATTATTACATAACATTGGCATGATCATGAGAAAGATCAAATCTCAAATGACCGATTGTTTTAGTAGCCTTGGAAATACTAGATATATTCATAAAGTTTTACATTACATCATAAAGTGAAAAACTACTACAACAAAATAGTCTCCATATTCCATACTCATATCCCCACATTCTATCCCTGTAGGTCATTCATAAATTACTTCTTCACATCCTGGGAAAAATAAAACATAGAAAAGGGGTGAGCTCAAATGGCCAGTAAGGATAACAATATAGCGGAAACCTTCATAAATAAGAATAAACATTTAAGGCAATGTATAACTTAAAACAAAAGCCTTTTAAACTTGAACTTCAACATAGTATGGAAACAATAAAATGAAATAATTCCATTTACTTATTCACATGGATATTCTACTAATCGAATAATCACATGCAATATCAATAACCACTTTCATAATGATGGAATGCATAATGCCAGACTATTATAACCGCATATCCAAGACCTCGTTCCAAGACTAAAAATAAGATTTTGTCAAGGCCTTATGCCAAGACACTAGTTTGTCTCATGAGACCTACCGATGCATCGAGGAGCTATAGCGGGCTCCACCCGTCACATATTAAGTCCAATGCATTCCCATATGAAAAGGTTTAAACATAACATAAACATTCGTATTAAAAATAGCATACGAAATGTCAATACTTTCACCATAAACCATGAATGGTATAAAAATAGCACATCCACAGTCAAACATATCACAAAACCTTCAATACAATATAGAAGTTTTTTATCATAATAAATCAACTTCAAATAAGCGTAAAATCCATCAAAGGATGTTGACATAGATGAAATCAAAACTCTTTTTAGAGAAATATCTCTTTCTATTTTGAAATCATTTAAGAGACATATATTTATAAAATAAAACATTTTCTTTGAAAATATTCTTATAAGCTTGTAAGGGAAGCTTCGACGATTTTATAACGATGGAAAATAGCTGCACCCGCCGTATAAGTTAAAAAAACATTCTTACCTTAATTTTGTCGAAAAGGTTAAAAAGAACCTTGTTTGGAAAACGATAGAAAGATTCATTTATAAACATCTTATAAAAAGTAAAACAAGGGTATAAATGACTTTAACCCATATTCTATTAAATAGTAAAAATGTTTTGAAATTCATTTTTAAGAAACATGGATGTGGATGATAAAGAGATCCTAGTAGATTATTACGTATAAACAACCTCGAATAATGAAGAGATTGTGAAATAACCCTTACCTTGTACTTTTCCTTGGTTGGGGTAGGTTAAACTCCTGTATAATGGTGAAATAATTGTTATTAAATTATACAAGAATCATATACATTAATATGATATCATTTATAATCTTTTAACATTGATTTGTTAATAATATCTTAGTATTATCGTTGTTTCGGGTGTTAACTTACTCGTTTTCTTTTATATGTTTTGTTACATAAGCCATGTTTTTCATGGATATGTTGTATATTATTCATATACAGAATGATATCAAGTCCTTAAACATTATTTTTAAATCATCAAATGATAATTATACTTGAATGGATATGATGGAGAATGAATCTCATCGCGTTCGTGGAGACGGTAGTCCGTACGTACGCACGAGCGACAATATCATTCATTTGATATTAAAATAATATATAAATGGATGGTATATCATATATACAGAATAATTAACATGTTATATTTATTATTTACATGAGTTACACATCATTATTATACCCATCCAAATAATAATATATTGAATAACAATTACACCACGACGTGGAGACGGTAAGTCGTACGTATGCACGTATGGTGACATGTTATTCAAAGGGTGGATAGAATACTGAATATGGTTGTAACCTATTTATAATAACATCACAGTATATATATGATACTGGAGTTATTATTTTATAATGGTAATAAAAAAGGAAGAAGAAGTGGAAGAAGAAAGGAACTTGGAAAAGGGTGGTGAAATCATTACCTCTTCTTCGGGTTCTTCCTTTTGATTTGATCAAAAGGGCTCCTTAGGTTGGCTTTCTGATCAAACTAAGGCCTCTAGGTTGTATTGAGGAAAGTTGGGAGAGTATTTGGGAAGAGTTTTGCCGAACCAAAAGGCTTTTAAGGTGTGAAGAAATGAGAAGGAGGAGTGCCCTTTTATAAGAGGGGTGAGGGGCACCTTTGGAAAAGCTAGAAATATTAATTTATAATAAATTCATATTCGGTTTCTAATGGCTCCAAAGTTGATTATTTAAATTTTAAGGTGGGTATAGGCCGAAAAACATTAAACTAATAGAATTTAGACAGGTTTGGGTTACTATATTAACCTTAGCTTTAAGTATTAACTCTTAGTTAATTAGTTTCACTTTTACAATGTCTCTTTGTATTTTTATATTATATGGTTAATAAACTTACTATATACATACAATAGACCCCCAAGTGGTCCATTAATGATATAACTATCATGATATAATTCTCTTTGCCGAACCTTAGATTTTTAGGAATTTAATATTAATTAATAATATAATATTTTTTTAAAAACTCTTTTATATCAATTTTGACACTATTCAATAGTTGATTTTTGTGAAACTCATAACAGAATGATTACTTCGAAAATAATTAATTAAATTAATCCTAATATGTCATATTACCATATAAAATTATTTTAATTCATTAAAAGTCTCAAATTATATTTATTTGGGTATTTATAATATCAATTATTTTAATTTGTCACTATTATGGTAATTACTGCATCATAATTGTGTCATAAATAAATTAAGTTATTTAAAGTCTAAAAATTATAAATAAAATATAATTATGTACTAAATCATTTTAGATTTCTAATGAATATTTATATTAGAAAATATAACATATATAACCCTATGTAAAAATTGTTTTTCTAAAAGATATATGCTTATGTCATTTTTGTACTTATTTTAACTTAATTAAAATTAAGTGTCCCTATCACCTACAAGTGGCTCCATGGGGTCCCAAAATCGACCCAAAGATTCCTATGGTCGAACATGTATCAACCAATAAGTCTAGGACACGTTTTATGGTAATTTAGTATTATTATAATATTATTTTTTAACCCTTATTTACCGGATTTACCCTTAACCATGGTAAATAAAATATTTACCGAAGTAATTATTCAAAATGCCTAAAAATAAAAGTTACCTATTTACACAATTTGAACATCCTGATTTCAAATATGGAATCCATTTTTCCAAATTCAAAACACAGAAGTGGCAGAAATTAATTTAAAATTAATTCCCGTTGTTAAAACAAAAAGCGTGTTTTTAAGAGATAATACCTATCAAAAGATTGACACTGGTTTATGTCCGGTTTAATTGTAAAATTATGTCCAATGACCAACATTGTATTAAATGGTAAAAATATATTCTAAATATACTTTAAAACCACTCAAATTAATAATTTATCACTATTAATTATTTTTGATTAAAAAAGTTTTTTTTAATTAAAATTTAGTAATTTTCACTATTCATCAAAATATTAAAGTTATCCGAAAAGTACCAAAATTTTACCTTAGGATAAATTCGATATTCTGAATCCAAAATGAATTCCATTTTGAAATATAAAATATATATAATTTCAAAAAGTAGGTATTACTATTCATAACGGCTAGTTTGATTGGTTATGGTGTGTTAGAACTTGGTGTTGCGTACAACACACGCTATCACATTATTCAAAGAGAAGCGTACCGTAGAAGCTTGGGGTGTTACAAGAAAGCCATCTTAAGTAGTCCTTTTGTGCATACCAAAAAGAGATACCTGAAAAAGATAAAATACTATAGAAGAAAGCACTACCAACACTTCAATGCTACAAGTGCAAGGAAGTAGTGAATTATGCTAACCAATGCCCTAATCCAAGTGTTATGGATGATTATTGATTCCAAAAACCTCTTAAGTTCAATGAAAGAGGAAAATCACATGTGATCAATATTAGTGATGTTGAGTATGACAACGAAGTGGTGGAATGATTATGTGTTTATGTAATGGGATTCCAAAATAGTGTTGTAGAATCTCTTTTATAATATTATGGAATACTTGAATATCTATGTATTGGTTCATTGTGGTTTTCCATAATTATATGGTACTGGTAACCATTAAAATTGATTAAAATGTTTTTTTAAATAACAAGATATGATCATAATATAGGGAAAAGGAGATAATGAGATGTTTGATAGTATTAATGACCTCATGACTGATATAAGGAAAAAGTGATATCATGGTTGGAGTATATAGAATTTTTGGTATTTTTGGTGTATTTAAAGAGTTAATTTTGAAAGAATTCAGGTTTTCAATAATGTTTTATAGTAATTCATATTATTGTAATTTTTCATAAGAATACATGATTAAGCTATTCACATGTTTGGAATGTGACAATAAAGAACTACCTTGTGAGATATGGGAGATAAATGTTGTGTCGATTTAGTTCACCTCTTTATACATTTTTTTTATTTTTTATTTTTGTAAGGATTGTAATGTTATCTATTTAGAGATATTATAAGTTATATTATGGTTAAAGTTTTTAGATTAATGTATTATCTCACTATAGGTGGCCTTATGCATATTTGATTCCCTATGATAACCTTTTTGTTGAGATAGATGGAATGACCTGTCATTCTATCGCATGATCTAATAACACTTCAAGTATGAAAAATTAAACTTCATTTATTTAAATAAGATATGAAGTGGAAAATTTTCAAGGCACAAACAATAGTGAGATTGTACCAAAATCATGTAAGAATTTATTCTCATGCAAAATTCTTTAACTTTAGGAAAAATGTTCTTGAAAACCAAAAAATGTATCCTAGTACCTTCTTATCCGATGAATTAGATGGTCCGTTAAATCATCATAGATTTATGGATTTATGGTATTTTAATTTCTCCAAAGTTTATTCTCTATCACTATTCATTATAATTTGATGGTTAGATTTTTCTTCCATATCCATGTTTTCACTTCCCACCTATGTTCTTTCATATGGAAACCCAGTGATGAGTTACTTTGAGTAACTGTTATGTTTCTACATTTTCTTTTTAAAATGAAGTTTTAGTATTACTTTTTACTATGTGTCTTTTTATGAAATAATCTTTCATGTTATAAACCTTTTATAACCCCGATTAATTTTAAGGGACAAATTCATTTTAAGGGGGGGTATAATGTAACACCCCAAGATTTTATGAGATAGATTCTTTTTAATTTATTTGATGTATTGTGTTTTATCCTACTTCAATATGATCTACCACTATATGAAACACCGTATAATCTTGTAGTATACCCAAAACTATTCTTATCTTTCATTACATACAAGAGTGACCCTCCTCGATAGCTTGTGTTGTACGCCATATCGAGTTTCACTAAGCAACGATAAATTATTAAAATATTATTACTTAATAGGATATAAACTAGCCATTATAAATATTATTAACCACATTTTAAATTTTATATAACATTAAAATTCATCTTATGTATGTTATAGACATGATATAAGAACCAATTCAATTTTTTGGATAAAAGAAGTATTTTTTTTAAAATACAGTTTTTCCGCATTTTGATGGCGCACCCATTTTAAATATAGTTGCTAACACTTTTATATATTATATTTTAAAAAATAAACTAATTATTTGGAAAAGAGATATCGAAATTTACTTTTTTTGAATTTTTGGAATTTTTTTGATAAAATTAATATTTTAATGAATAGTGAAAATTACTGCATTTTAATTCAAAACTGCATTTTCATCTAATTTATTTATATAGTTAGATTATAATTTTAATTAGTTTTAAAGTTTAATTGGATTTTTTTATCATTTAATCCAATATTGTTCATTGAAAGTAATTTCACATTTAAATTAGACATAAACACATGACAATCTTTAGATAAGTTTTTACTTCTTAAAAACCCGCTTTTAGTTTTTGACAACAGAAATTAATTTTAAATTAATTTATACCCATTATGTACATTGAATTTTGAAAAATTGATTCCATATTTGTAATCAGTGGGTCCAAATTATATTAATAGGTTACTTTTATTTTGTTGGATATTATGAATAGTAACAACAATAATTTTTATTTACCACATTTAAAGGTAAATCAGGTAAATTAGGGTAACTGACAATATGATAAAGATACTTAAATTACTCAAACACCTAAAAAATTATATTTTATGAATTAAAGTCGACCAATATAACCTATGGTTCAGAATTTATTCATTTAATTGACGTTTTTCCATGAAAGTGATGTAATTGTAATTAAAACAAAAGAAGGCGACAACATGTCACTCTCATATATATTATAAGTATAAAAATGTTAATATTATGGTAAACATAATAAAACTTTTAAATAAATAGTCTCCATAAATCTAATTAAATTATATACATGATGTGAATTTATTTAAAAATTTTAGAGATTAAATAATAACCATTAATGATTACACAATAGTGATGTTGAATTTATTTTTTTGAAAAAAATATCAAATAAATGGTTTTAAAAATATTAAAATAGATATCATATGAACTAATTAATGTTATCAAAGAATTTTATAAGTGAATATGACATGTTATTAGTGTATTAAATATATTTATTTTAATTTACCTTCTGTGTGGATTTTATTTAAAGTCAAATAAATGAATAGTGTTAAAATTGGCAATATTGATATTTTATAAAAATAACATATTATTAAATTATTTAAAAATCACAAAAATATTTAAAAATTACAAAGTTAAAATTATATGGTCTAAATTTTCATGAATTATTCAATTATGGGAAATTTACAACACATAAGTAAATATTTATAACCATTTAATATTTAGAATATTATTAACACAAATAAAATTAAATAGGTTAAATAAGGATAAATAAAAATGATAAGGTTTAAAATAAAATAAAAACATGTCTAAATTTTATTGGTTGAGAGTATGTATACCCATAATAATCTTATATTATAAATCAATGAGTTTGGGAGAATTATAAATAGAAAATCAATTTATAATAAATTAATATTTCAAGACATTCCAAAGGTTCCCCTCCCCTCTATTATAAAAGGGCACATCTCCTCTTTTAATCACACCTAAAAAGCCCTTTGGAACAGCCAAACCTGGAAAAAATATCCTCCTAACTTCCCTCACCTCATCTTAGATGGAACCATTTAGGTATAAATCCATCTTAAGGAGTCCTTTTATGCATACCAAAAGAAGATACACGAAAAAGAGGTAATTGTTTTATCATCTCTTTCAAAATTATTTTCTTCTTCTACTCCTGTTCTTTTGTTTTTTACATACTAAAGTAATAAATAAAGTATATTATACCTGATTATATGTTACTATATTTATGTTACAACCTTATACCTCCTTTTATCCATCCTACGAATAACAATATCACCATGTGTGTGTACCTACAGCTTATCATCTCTACGTTGTGGTGTAATCTGTTATTCAACAATAATTTATTTGGATGGGTATAATTATGGGTATAATGAATTTAAATATTGAATATAACTTGATTATTATTCTGTATAATTAATATACCATCCAATTCTATTCTATTTAACCATCAAAGGGAATGATATCGTCACTCATGTGTATGTACGACCTATCGTCTTCATGATGAGGTGAGATTCATTATCCTTGTTAACAATTCATGAATGATTAAAAAATTTATATAATGAGTAAAAATAATAATTATGAACTTAATTTAATTCTATAAATGAATAAAATACATCCTAATAATAACAAACATGACTTACATGGAAAAACTTGAATGGGAAAATGAAGCAGTTAACACCCGAAATAATGGCAATATTGAAACACTATTAACGAAATGATATAATAGGATCATATATGGAATTATAAATATGAATATGGATATATTATAATTTAATAACATACTTTAACCATTATACAAGAGGTTCAGATACTTATGAAGGATATAGGACCTATGGTAATGGATAATTTTGCAATCTCATTTTTATCTGAGATTGTTTATACGTTAGTATTTACTGGGGGTATATTTATCATCCATGTCCATGTTTTCTAAAAATATTTTCATGAAATGTTTAATATTATTCTATGTATGTTTAATTTCATTTTTACCCATTTTTTACTTTTACCACATGGTTTTTTAGTAATCATTCTTTCATTTACCATACGATTTACTTTTTGACTTCTCTAACAAAAGTACAAGGATAATGTTTCTTTAACTTATTTGGCATGAATGGATTTTTACGCTTTCATTAAACCTTATTCACATGAAGATTCATTTAAAATATTTCAAGTTTATTTTCAATTAAATTATTTTATTTTAAAATTTCATGATATTTTGAGAAAATAAAATGTGTTTGAAGAAGAAAGGATATTTTTCTCAAGGATTAAGTTCAAGTGTTTTATCAAAATTATTTTCCATCTAAGATAACGCTCTTTAAATAGGTTTATATTTATATCCTTATTATTACTATGATTTTATTGTTTTAATGATGGAATGATATTTTATATCGATTATGTTATGATAGAATGATGTTTACGAAGCCCAATTTATTTCTTGGGTTATGCAATGATGAATGATTTATGTTTTTGTGGAACATGTAAGAATTATTTCATTATTATATTGGTGTGACCTATATCTCCCTTCAATTCATTGGGTAAATATTTATATCTAATGATATAGACATTAATATAATGTAAATTAAATATGGTTCGGGAATATAGGGATGGAATGACAAGTAAATCTGGTTCAGTAATACATGGCTGGAATGGAAAGTAAAACTGGTTTAGTAATGGACTTTGTCCAATAGGATGGTCTTGGTAGAAATGTCTTCACAAATATAGAAATCATATTATTTAATTATTTGTTTTCCACAATTCCTTGTTTTATGCTAATGATATTTTATCATGTTTAATGTTCCTTTATGATCTATTCCTTATATATTTCTATGATTTATTTCATGACTCAAGATTTTGATATTTAAACTTTATATTCATGTTTTTATATTCTTATTTTTATTGTTTGTTTTATGTTCTCCATGTTTACCCTTACGGATCATTTAATCTCACCCATTTTATGTTTTCTTTTACCCATTATATAAATAAAGGTTTTAGGTGGGAAAATAAAAGGGGAATATCTTTATGGAATATGTTGAAGATCTTTCACCAAGTTGGAAGATTATGTTCAAAGTTTCCAATGTCCCTAAACTAATACGGTCTTAGGCATTGTTTTGTGTCATGTATTAATTATTCCACAAAAACAAATTTAATGTCCATGTGTTTCAAGTTTGGGTCTTTACATGGATGTTCTTGATTATTGGGACCTTGAGAGTTAATGGTGACCAAGGGAACATTTCACTTGTGACATGTAGATTTTGGGTTTCTATCTCTGATGGTTTGATATAACGACTTTGGTTGATGTACCTTTCTGGGACTTGTATCTATCTAATTATGTTACTTTTATATTTAATAGTGTTTGGAATACTGACTTTTTATTTATTTATATTTTCTGATTTGTCTTAATTTTTTATTATTATTGAAAAATCAATCCCTCTTTTTTATTTTGATGTCCTTCCACTAGATACCATCTTGTGGGGGTTGGGAACACCCTTCAGGCCATATCAAAATTGATTTGGGCACTATTTAATAGGTTTTTCCATGTTTGTTCATGAAAGTTAATCCAAAATGCATTACTTTGAACTCATAATTCTCATAACTCATACGAAAATCCACCTTTGGTATATCATACCTCTTAAATTTTAATTGACGATTGCTAGAATAAAGGTTGATAAGTATTGAGATCTTTAAAGTTGATTAAATAAATTATTAATACATGTAAAATGATATTTGTTCTTAATAGTTTGGAATTAATTTCCTATAATTAATTTACATCCTCACAGACCCATAATTTATTTACAAATAAGATGGGTGCTTCTTAAGATGAGAAACTGGAGTGTATGAATACCTTATCATAGAAATCTTATATATTATTCTTTAAATCCACCATTTCCATTGGATACATTCTATATGGTGTCGTATATATGGGTTTTGAATGAGAGATGATATGAATAGAGAATTCAACTTCACATTCTAGTAGATATATAGCTAATTCATCTGTATTTACAATGATATAATCTTTCCTGATCAAACAATATTCAATTATTATGATATACTTATCTTTCGTTGGTAGTATTTAATCTTCTTCTTATACAATAATTTGATTAATTTATATGACTATAGTTGGTTCCTAGCATGACTTTACCAAATAATTATCTCCTCTAAAAACAAGATATTATTTTCCCACAACACATATTATAATATCATTATATTTATAGAATATTAATTCATTACACTTTGAGATCCAATATATCCCAATATTTATATCAATTAAAACCATTTTTATAATAATTGGTTTTATATCAAGATGAATTTAATGCATTATAATAGAGACCACATAATATATTTTTTTAATCATATTTTTTATCGGTGTTCTAACTGAAAACTCCTTTATAAACATATCATGGGAAAATTTATTTTTCTGAGAAAAATTACAAGATATAAATGATTTTTTATCCAAAATAATTAATGTATTTGGTAAATTTGATTTTATGATCAAAGTACCAATTATAACATCATTTTTTACTTTATTTTTGTTTTTTTAATTAACTATTTATAGGATTTATCCCTTAACCTCTTCTGAGTTAGATTCCATTGATTATTATAGTATTTATTAGAATAGTGTCTCATTAAATTACAATGGAAACATTATCTATTAGAAGATACTCTCTTAACTTTACACTCTTAAGAAATATAACCTTGTATCCCCATACTTGAAATAAACTCCTAGGTCCTTTAAGAAAGATAAGATGTGCTTCTTCACCTAATTATTTTATGTTGTAAATTTATCCCTTCCGTTCTTCTTATTTTCCAAAGTTCTATATATATATCACTCAAACATCCTCTTATCCACATGATTTCATTTAATAATATAAGAAATGAAAAAAACTTTCTTGGTCTTGATGGAATATGTTATTATCTCTTCATATAATGAAATGTTTAGTGAGACTAATTCCCTTTGAATACTTGGATTTAGTTCATCATATAAAATATTGGTATTTATTTTGGGATTTCATATATATTTTGTAGTGTGTCTTACTGACCTTTTAAAGTTATCATCATACTTAGAAATGGTTTCTTCTTTATTTTTTCATAGATTTTGGAATTATCTTTTCATATGAGCCTGTTTTTATCAAGAAAAATAGTTCTAATTGAATGATTCATTAAAATCATTCCATTATATTCATTATATATTTTACTCATTATTATTTTCTATCAATGAACACCATTCATCAGAATCTCCCTTTGGAGATATAAAATTATAATAAAATTATCTCTTTCACTATATCCCAAATCACAGAATATATTTCCTATAGATTTAATACATTTTTTCCACCAATGGATTAGTTTGTCTATTGAAATATAGAAATTGCTTACTCATTAAACAATCCAATATTATTACACATTTTTATGGGAAATAGGTTGATCTGTAT
Organism: Viscum album; assembly: GCA_963277665.1. Taxonomy (NCBI): domain Eukaryota; kingdom Viridiplantae; phylum Streptophyta; class Magnoliopsida; order Santalales; family Viscaceae; genus Viscum; species Viscum album. Next base: position 1,284,258,897 of record OY728136.1, on the reverse strand, counting down.
GATAAATTTTATTTGTCACAACTTATGTTGACTACCCTAATATAGTTATAATTTTTTCAAATCCAAAACTAGCTTCATTAGTTTTTTTACTAGCAAGATCCTTCAAATGATTATGGGTGTTGATGTGGTTTAAAATCCTTCTACTAGGTGTCATTTCTGAAAAATGACATATAATAGTTAGTTTATGAATGGAACTATGAATTAAGGATCATATTATATAATTAATATTTATTTATTATCAATTCATACCAAATTTTTTATCCATTTTAGAAAATTTTCAAAAATTTATTAAGTGTTTGTCATAAAGTTTTGTTCAAAATATATGTTCTTCTAAACTTAGTTACTAATGTTTCCACTAAACCTTATCTAAAACCAACTATAACAACCTTGAATCTGAAAAACTATAGATGGTGGTCATTTATTACATTGGAAACATTTTATATATATCTCAAATACACATGATCAAAAATTTTAATAGTCTTAGGAGACTAGATACATACTTGATCATTAACTTACCTTGTAATTTAAAGTACATACTAAAAACACATAAATATTTATTATTTATTCATTTAATATCCTTATATAATACATGATATTCTTCATGGTTTCTTGGGAAAATATGGAAATAATATAAAGAGGTGATCTATGTAATGTCCAGACCCGGAGCCACTAAACCGGTGCTCCGAGCCGGTTCACCACAAGGTCTCAAGTGCGCCTCCTCGTACGCCAGAGGCTGCCGACTAGCAGTGAGGGCCTAGGGTGTGATAGTGGGGAGACTATGCCCTCATATCAGATTAAGCAAATAGTGGATATAACTAAGTATCATACAGAGTGGAAAGTAAACAGAGTGCGGAAGTAATAAACAACTAAAATAGAACAAGTTGTAATAGTAAAATGTTATAAAAGCCCGAACAGCTATGCAATACAATATAACACTGGTCACCCACTGGGCTGACCATACAGATACAAGTACAAAGAAACTGAAAGTAAAATTATAAGGCTCTGCTAATAACTCCGAGCCAATCCACGTACCTGATCTCTAGACAATATCGAACTGCAGCAGCCCGATCAGTAGAACCACTCGAGTAGCTCCGCTCGATCATGCAACATTGGGCCTCAGCCCTATCCACCATGCAACTCATTCTCAACCTGAAAAGAAGACATAAGGTCTACACGTACACTGAGGTGCATGTGTAGGGATGAGAAATAATCTCAGTAGGGAACCCCGACAAGAAACCTATAACTATGCTGCTAAAAGTGTATGCAACAGCAATGTGCTGAGCCTAGCTGAACACAACAAAAGGAAGTAAACCAAATGTCAAACCACAGTTTAACTCAGGGTGTGTAATCCCTGTCAACTGGGAAAGTGCCACCATGGATATCCATATCTATATACATACACATGTATTGTCCCATACCTATAAACATATACATAAATATGAATATTCATGATTTAGTGATTCAAATAACAAGAAACAACATCAACAGTCAATCCTTGGGACCATAATCCTAATCTAATGGACATCATGTGCAAAGGCATTAAGCTGGACATCGTTCCACTCAAGTCGTGTATCATTAATTCAATCTCTGGGTCCGTAATCCCATCGACATGTACCTACTTCGGCCAACGCAGGAAATATATCTCTGAACAAGATAAACAAAAACATGTAACAATATGGAAAGTACTCACCGCATGTCCCCTCTGGTTCAACCAAAAAAACACAAGCAAGTAGATAACACAACAGGTAACCCTCTCGGAAACACTCATAGATTATCCCCTCTGGTCCTACCTAGCAACACAAGAAACCCTCTAGGCCGCACACATAGTCTCTCCCCTGTGGTTTAGCTAAATAATAGACTCTCTGAGGAAGCACTCACCATCAATTCCCCCTATAGTCTGATTAATATACAAAGGAACAGACATTATGGGAAGCACTCACGTCGATTCCCATGTGGTCTGGAAACGATATCTATAGACTCTCTGAGGAAGCACTTACATCTAATTCCTCTTATAGTCTCAATACGTGCGTAAACTAAGGACACTCTTAGGAAGCACAAAGTCTAATTCTCGTAGGTCCTTCATACGAAACTAATTCCAACAGACCCTCTAGGGAAGCACTTAATCATCGATTCCCTCTTTGGTCTCCTACACCAGGTTCTCACAGCCCTGAGCAGTCCAGTCGTGCGTAGTCGACTATCAGCAGCCCTAATTAATTTCAACAACTACTTGGCTAATAGCTACAATGAATCAAAAGCATATGAACAGTAGGCAATACATGCAATCAATTATATCAAGGCAGACAATCAATGTAACAAGGTCTGCCTCACTGGAAACCTAATCCAAATGGTGATAAACATCCAAAACAAGGGAAACACCCATGGGGTGATCCTCAAATATGATAAAAAGCAATCATTATTCATCTAATAGCCACAATTATACAATCATTCTAAGGTAGATAATAATGCAGGATCAAAACCCTAACTTGAGATACCCGATACATGGGTATCCGGCACTTTTGCACAAAAACTCAAAGACATTAAACATAAGGCAACAAACCACCTACTCAGGCACACAAGGAAAAAGTAGGCATCCAAACAAACAAGAAATAAGCATCGTGTCAGGCTCAACAGCCACCAACCAGGAAGCACCTCAAGTAAACACTACAGCATCAGCAAACCAAGTCAGATATAAACAAACAGTGAGGGTGGCCCGAACACCCAACCCAACAATACATCAAAAGCCGGAAGTGATCACCAGTTTGGCTAGGGTTCTAGGTGACACCCAATCACTATCTCTACCCAAACCCGACATAACAACTCAGGGTTGGTCAAACAACGGGCACCCACTGGGTCCCTCAGGTCAAACATAGAGGAGGCATCATACTCGGGATCCTCCAGGCAAACACGAGTGAAGGCATCCAACGCGGGATCCTTAGCAAAGATTAAGGGAGGAATCCTACACAGGATCCTCAAAGTAATGACAACATAGGCATTCCATAACATGGTTCTTGTCAAAGTAAGAACAATAGAGAGATCCAACAAGGGACTCCCTAGGTTAGCACACAGGAAAAGGCATCCCTCAGGGGATCCTTAGAAGTAACTGGTCTCAAATCCTCATAGGCCATAAGGGAACGTCTCACAAGGAAAATTTCCTCTAAAGCATGGGTTACGGGAGATAGCTCATATCTCATCTCCCATTAAAGGTCTCAACTAAGTTGGTACGAACACCCAACCTATCATCCACCCCAAGTCTCACTCTCCAGTGACAACTGAACTCAATAAGTGGAGAAAGAACCCCTCCATTTAGATGTAAACCCTAAAAAATCAGTTTATAATACCTCTAAATGTAAAAAAGATTCCAACATTGCGATCTACATGGAAATACTCTCATAATCGACTACTCACACGCCCAATTCTGACTTCGAGAGCCCAAGATATCTTAAAAATACAAAATTGAAGAAGTACATGGCCAGAGTACATGGCCAGAGCACAATGGGACTGCCTGTGTAATAGTACACAGCATGTACTTTACTTTACACGGTGTTTACTATTCAGAAAAATTTACTCCGTGTCTGTTTTCACGCGAACACATGCCCAGGTACCGCTACAAGGCGTGTACTTAAAGTACACAGCATGTACTCGCTAAAAACCACTATTCCATGCTCTATTTCACACAACTACCCACTATATGGCATGTACTTAAGAAAACTTTGTCTTCCCTGAATGGGAAGAACACACGGCATGTACCCCTGGAATACATGCCTTGTATACTGGGTTTTCTGACGGGAAATCCCTAAAAACGCCTGATTCGCCCGTTTTCGCCCCCAAAACAACAGATCGAGCCTCATGGGATTAAAAGAAAGAAATATAAGCCTTTAAATACATAAAAAAATTTTTTTAAGGGGATATATGGTAAAAACATAAATATCCCTACCTTTGGGCGGAAACCGCTGAAGCTTCGGTTGATTTCATAGCTCCCAGTTGCCGCACACAGACTCAGGGCGTCGAGAGCTTCGAATCGGTACCCTTCTTGGCTTCCAACTCTCCCTATTTCTCAAAATCCATATCTCCCATAGATCACGGCCAAAGGGGTGGTATGGAAGATGTGGACAAGGATTAGGAGGAAAGAATATAGAAGAAAAGAAAAGGAAAGAAGAAAAGAAAAGGAAGAAAAAGGGGCCCGGGCCGGCCCCAGTGCTCGACATTAGTTTATGCCTTCCTTAGGCTAAACTCCCTATTTCAGACTCAATGGCGCAGATGGAATCTCAATATGAAACTCCGTTTAAAATTTATTTCCAAAAGAACCTGCGTGAAAATTTTAATATTTAATTTAATAACAATAAATATTAAATATTCTGCCAAAATTTGAACAGCTCATATTTCCTCCAAACTACTATCTTAGGGTAAACGTCCTATTCTGGGACCAACAGAGTGGTCGGAAAAATTATCCGAGATCAGATGTTAGGGTAAAATGTCTGTTTTACCCCTCATGAGCATCCAACAGCAAAAATTGAAATTTCTGCTCAAAACGACCGTCCGAAAAAACACGGGTTCTTACAAACTCCCCACCATAAACCTTCTCATCCCCAAGAAGCCTAGTGGAAGAACCAGAAACCATGCTCATAACCCATGCACAACCAAGCTATCTAGACTGTCCAATGACCAGCCTTATATCATTAACCACCACCTTCTATACAGAAGATATTCAACTACAACCAAACTGGTACTCCCCACCATAGGAACACCCTTGTCATCATCTTAAAAGAAAACTCTGAGCTCAATATCCCACTAGAAAACACCAAAGTTTAACCTAAAAAAGGAAAACAACCCTCAAAAAGGGCCAATGGTGCATTCCCCACAATATGGCTTTCCTTACACCGCTTCAATATCGCAACCAGAATAGGTTTCATCCTTAACAGGGAAGAACATTAAGAAAGAAAAAGGAGCCCGATGTAGGGTCGAATCTCTCTCAGCATACTCAAGAAGAATCAAGATAGTTCATGATCATCTATTACAGGAGTACACTAAGATTTCACTAAAGGCGTGTCTAGCTCCCTTTGAGCCACACTAACATCCTACCAAAACCTGGCCAGGATTCAAGCATGGGTCAACCATTTCACGGTAACCCGGAATTTCACAAAGTCACCTTTACAACAGCAACATCAGAAACATTGGTCGACCAGGCTAGACACCCGAATAAGATTTCTCATTGAAACCAGTCACAAAAACAAACACCGCCAAAAAGGCATTGGAAAACGTTGTCCAACCTTCTCACCCAGTTTTCCCTAAAACGGAACAGACATCGATTGATAAGGGTTCGAGTCAAAACCCGAGGTCTCTAGGTCTTCCACCTATCCCTATAGAAAAATCCTCACAATTGGGTCATAAGGTCTAACCACCTATCCCAAAAGATCCAAAACCACTCAAAAGATGGTAAAGAACACAACAACCCAAGAAGGTCAAAACCAAAACACAACCTACAAGGGCCCCGATCCTCTCAGAGCATCCTCAGAAGGAATGACTCCTTGGAGGTCACAAACAAAACCGAAGAGACAAGCTGAGATAACACCCATTGGGTATCTGTATATAGAAATACCACAAGGAGGTCCAGTTCACAAGAAAAGCCTCGGTATCTATCGACATCATTCTCAATGATCCGACAAGATAACCACAGACCCTAGAAAAAACACCCAGTAAGGGGTTAAACAAAAAGGCATCACGTTCCAAATAGACCAACTAAGGTCACTACACCACCTGCGCAAAAGGACTGAGTCACCATCCTCTCACCAACACCTCAACGTAGATCCACATAACCTACGATCAGAGTAAAAAGTATGTGTAAGTAGACCCAAAGGTCTCAGCCATCAGTAAAAACACACACTAGCAGGCCTATATGCTGTGAGTCCTATGTGCCTAGTATGATGCATGAGATGCCTCTTTCCTTTTCCAGCCAAAAGTCAAAATCTATCCCGGCATCTTACCAATGGCCAAGAGCTATAGATCCATATTAAATCAAAACACCACACAACATGTGAGTCGCTCGAGGTGAAAATCATATACAACCGTAACATCGCAAAATCAGAACAAAAATCCCAAACCCTGGCAACCAGGACTTCTTACCGAAACAAGTGTTCACGACGTACCAGCCTGATATCCATCACAGGTTCTGTAAAATTACTAATACTCCTGTCTACCATATCCCAAATAGTAAATACCAAGAAGGAAAAACTCCTCTGATACCACTTTGTAACGTCCTGACCCAGAATCCAATAATCCGGTGCTCTGAGTCGGGATGTTACAAAGTGGTATCAGAGGATTTTTTTCCTTCTTGGTATTTACTATTTGGGATATGGTAGATAGGAGTATTAGGAATGTGTCCGAACCTGTGATGGATATCGGGCTGGTGCATCATGAACACTTGTTTCGGTAAGAAGTCCTGGTTTCCAGGGTTTGGGATTGTTGTTCTGATTTTGCGATGTTACAGTTGTATATGATTTTCACCTTGAGCGAATCACATGTTGTGTGGTTTTTTGATTTTCTATGGTTCTCTGGATCATGGATATTGTTAAGATTCCATGGATAGATTTTGACTCTTGGATGGAAAAGGCAAGAGGCATCTCGTGCATCATAATAGGCACATAGGATTCACAGCATATAGGACTACTAGTGTGTGTTTTTACTAACGACTGAGACATCTGGGTTTGCTTACACATAATTTTTACTCTGATCGCAGGTTATGTGGATTTATGTTGAGGTTTTGTTGAGAGGATGGTTACTTAGTCCTTTTTCACAGGTGGTGCAGTGTCCCTAGTTGGTCTATGTGGATCGTGATTCCTTTTTGTTTAACCCCTTACTGGGTGTTGTTTCTCAGGTCTGTGGTTATCTAGTCGGATCGTTGAGAACAATGTCGATAGATACCAAGGATCTTCTTGTGAACTGGACCTCCTTGTGGTATTGATGTATACAGATACCCAATGGGTGTTAGCTTAGCATGTCTCTTCTTTTTTGCTTGTGAACTCCAAGGAGTCTTCCTTCTAAAGATTCTTGGAGAGGATTGGGGCCATCACATCCTATCCCCTCTGGTCCTACCTAGAAACACAATCAACCCTCTGGGCAGCACACACAGTCTCTCACCTATGGTTCAGCTAAATCAAAGACTCTATGAGGAAGCACTTACCGTCAATTCCCCGTATAGTCTCATAAACATACAAAGGCACAGACACACTGGGAAGCACTCACGTCGATTCCCCTATGGTCTTGCAATGATAGCTATAGAATCTCTGAGGAATCACTTACGTCCAATTCCTTCTGTAGTCTCAATATGTGCGTATACTAAGGACACTCATAGGAAGTACAAAGTCCAATTCTCATAGGTCCTGCGTACAAAACTAATTCCAACAGACCCTCTAGGGAAGCACTTAATCGTTTATTCCCTCTTTGGTCTCCCGCACCAGGTTCTCACAGTCCTGAACTGTCCAGTCGTGCGTAATCAACTGTCATTAGCCCTAAGTAAGTTCAAAAAATACTTGGATAATATCTACAATGCATCAAAATCATATGAATAGTAGTCAATACATGCAATCAATTATATCAAGGCAGACAATCAATGTAACAGGGTCTACCTCACAGGCAACCTAAGACAAATGGTGATAAACAACAAAAACAAGGGAAACATCCATGGGGTTATCCTCAAACATTCTAACAAGCAATAATTATTAATCTAATAGCTACAATCATACAATCAGTCTAAGGAAGATAATAATTCAGGATCAAAACCTAACCTGAGATACCCGATACATGGGTATCCAACACTTTTGCACAAAAACTCAAAGACATTAAATGTAAGGCAACAAACCACCTACTCAGGCACACAAGGAAAAGTAGGCATCCAAACAAACAAGAAAGAAGCATTGTGTCAGAATCCGAAGCCACCAACCAGGAAGCACCTTTGGTAAACACTACAGCATCAGCAAACCAAGTCAGATATAAAAAACAGTGTGGGTGGCCCGAACGCCCAACCCAACAATAAATCAAAAGCCGAAAGTGATCACCAGTTTGGAACGGGTTCTAGGTGACACCCGATCACCATCTCTACCCAAACCCAACATAACAACTCAGGGTCGGTCAAACAATGGGCACCCACTAGGTTCCTCAGTTCAAACATAGAGGAGGCATCATACTCGGGATTCTCCAGGTAAACACGAGTGAAGACATACGATGCGGGATCCTTAGAAAAGAGTAAGGGAGGAATCCTACACGGAATCCTCAAAGGAAGAACAACATAGGCATTCCATAACATGTTTCTTGTCAAAGGAAGAACAATAGAGAGATCCTAAAAGGGACTCCCTAGGTCAGCACACAAGCAAAGGCATCCCTCAGGGGATCCTTAGAAGTACCTGGTCTCAAATCCTCATAGGCCAGAAGGGAACGTCTCACAATGGAAACGTCCTCTAAAGCATGGTTTATGGGAGATAGCTCATATCTCATCTCCTATTAAAGGTCTCAACTAAGTTGGTACGAATACCCAACCTATCATCCACCCCAAGTCTCACTCTCCGGTGACAAATGAACTCAATAAGTGGAGGAAGAACCCATCCATTTAGATGGAAACCCATAAAAATAACTTTATAATGCCTCTAAATGTAAAAATTATTCCACCATTGCGATATACATGGAAAAATGCTCAGAATATACTACTCACACACCCAATTATGACTTCCAGAGCCCATGATATTTTAAAAAAACAAAATTGAAGTAGTACATGGCCAGAGTACATTGCCAGAGCACAATGGGCCTGTCTGTGTAATAGTACACGGCGTGTACTTTACTATACACATCATGTACTATTCACAAAAAGTTACGTCGTGTCTGTTTTCACCCGAACACATGCCCATGTACAACTACATGGCGTGTACTTAAAGTACAAGGCATGTAATCGTTAAAAACCACTATTATGTGCTCTATTTCACACGGCCAGCCACACAGCTACCCACTACACGGTGTGTACTCAAAGTACATGGAGTGTACTTAAGAAAACTTTGTCTTCCCTGAATGGGAAGAAAACACTACGTGTACCCCTAGAATACACACCGTGTATACTGGGGTTTCTGACGGCAAATCCCTAAAAACACCCGATTCGCCTGTTTTCGCCCTCGAAACAACAGATCGAGCCCCATGGGCTTACAAGAAATCAATATAAGGCTTTAAAGAAATAAAAAACATGTTTTAAGGGGATCTATGGTAAAAACATAAATGGCCCTACCTTTGGGAGGAAACCGTAGAAGCTTCAGTTGATTTCACGGCTCCCGGTTGCCGCACGCAGACTCAGCACATCGAGAGCTTCGAATCGGTACCCTTATTGGCTTCCAACTCTCCCTATTTCTCAAACTCCATATCTCTTATAGGTCACGACCAAAGAGGCGGCGTAGGAGACGTGCTCAAGGAGGTGGAGGAAAGAAGAGAGATGAAAAGGAAAGTAAAGACGAAAAGAAAAGGAAGAAAAAGGGGCTCGGGCCGGCCCCAGTGCCCGACATGAGTTTATGCCTTCCCTAGGCTAAACTCCCCATTCCGGACTCAACGGTGCAGAAAGAATCTGAATCTGAAACTCCTTTTAAAATTTATTTCCAAAAGAACCTATGTGAATAATTTAATATTTAATTTAATAACATTAAATATTAAATATTCCTCCAAAATTCTAACAGCTCAGATTTCCTTCAAACTCTTGTCCTAGGGTAAACGCCCTATTCCAAGACCAGTGGAGTGGTTGTAAAAATTATCCGAGATCAGATGGTAGGGTAAAATGACCGTTTTACCCCTCATGAGCATCCAACCACAAAAATTCAAATTTCTGCTCAAAATGACCCTCTGGAAAAACACGGGTTCTTACAATCTCAGACACTCAGTAAGGGATAACATATATCAAAATCTAATAATGGAATAAGTATGATATTCAAATTCTAAAAAAATAAAAAAAATCCATATAAATGAATTAATAATATAACCATATCTAAGATATTAGAAATAGATAACCATAAGGATAACAATAATAGATCTCATAATAATAGAATGCATAATACTAGATATTATATTCATACTAATGAGTAATTATGACAAAACTTCATAAATATATGGTTTAGATGATCCCATTACTTTATTTTTTTTAAATCATGAGAGAAATCAATTAATCAAGGGGATATATAATTTTGAGCACTAATTATCACTTGCTAATTCCCATGAATTCATTATATAAAGAGAACGGATAGAAAATACAATACATAATGTTCTTTAATAATTCATAATTATCCATATTTAAATAGCAGGTATATAGATTGTTAATATTTTATCCAATAAAATGAATGGTATGAATTTATAGGTAAACACCCTTAAATATTAATTATGGAATACAGGAAAAGCACGACGTATAGAGTAAACGAAATGTGGTAAATTAAATATTATAAAAGCCATAGAAATGATGGAATATATGTAGAATACATCTTAGTGATAAAGAATATGTTAATTAGAGAAAAAAAATCAAAAAAAATATAGATAGTTTGTTTGTGTGTGTGTGTGTGTGATAGAGAAAATAATCACATGAAAGAAAAAAAGAGTGGGAGACACCCCTTATAAAAAATTAATGTATAAACTATAAATCAAAAATGGAGGTAAGGTGATAAGTAATAACTCAAAAATAAATGGGAAAAATAAATTTATTCACATAATAATTTTTATTTTATGTTTTAAAGAGAATACATTAAATAAACAACATTACATGAAAATAATGAGAACTTGGTAGAGGACCCTTAACTTGATTATTTCCTCACTTCAAACTCTCCTCTAAGATCATGAATAGTAAGGTACATATTATAATTAAATACTTTAGAAACTTATTCATATTTATTTGATATATTATAATTAATATATTATCAATTTTTATTAATTTATTAAATTAACATTGTCTGCATCAATCATTATGATGTTGCATAGTTCACAATTCAAAACTCTATTGATTTTATGGTAACAGTTGATGGTCATGGTCCATTGGTTCCATAACCTCCAATTTTTTTATGATATAGTGTTCATATTAATATATAAATAAACTATTTTAGTATTTTAGAAGATATTTACAATTAAAAAAATCATCCTTAGTAATTTTTTTTTAGATACTTAAACCAACCAAGATGAATCATCTTTAATATTATTAAAATAATTATTATTTCATCATTATAGAATCTTAAAAACATAATTATATTATTAATATTATATATATATATTAAAAAAATTAGAATCATTCTTTATGGTCATAATGGAAAATAAAACCCCATTGTTTACTAAGGTAGTATAAAACTACCATAGGTGAAAGAAATTTTTTAGGGGAGTTTAAAAGAAGAGGAAAACTAATAAATATTTTCATTTCATAAAAATATTAGACTATAATTATAATAATTTTTAAAAGTATTTTTATGTATTATTTATTTCATGTAAGGTGATAAGAGGATAATTGAAATAGAAATACATGGGTTTTTGAAACACATACAATGCACATTGAGTTTCCTCCCTTGGTTTTCATTTAAAGATTTTAAAGGAGGATATTTTGTTCAGACTAGAGCCTTGGGTATTTGGATAGGAGTGTTTGGATAGTGATTTTTGTACAATTGTTTCATAAATAGATGTATTTGAAGTAAGGGGAAAGGGGTGGAGGATGGGTTTTTATATAGCCATGGGTTATGAGTATCATTAAATAAAATATTGATTAGTTTATTATTTAGCCACAAGTTTTTCAATAGTGTTGATTCATTTAAATTTATTGGTGTTTAATTAAAAAAATATTTTTAGATGACATTTCGACACACCCAAAATATAATGGAATCTTTAAAATATTTTATTCAAAGTAAATAAATAAAAATAGTTTTTTTGTTAGGATAAAATATAACTTAGGCTTTGAAAATTGATTTATAGGTTTGATATTATGTTTATTATTTTAAAATTAAATATTTTACTCATAAAATACATTATAAGTTATGGATTTTTTTTATAAATTATTGATTCAATTTTATATAATAATGACATCATTAATGTTTTTATATATGCAAAAACTGTATTTTTTACTATTCACCTAAAAATTAACTTCTTTAGAAAAAATCAAAAAATTACCCATAATATAATTTCAACATATTTATTTCAAAAATTAAATCCCTTGAATGAAAATAATTCTTTATATATAATAAATTTATTTATTAAAAATCATAGTATATTTTAAAATCATGTATTTAATGCCAAAACATTAAGAAACTCCATTTTGATACATATTTGTCATTTAAAGAAATATAATTTTTATTTCAATTAATGAGTTAATTACATTATTTATATTTATTAATTATACTATTACCATTATATATTTTACTTTACACTTTCATATAATGGCCACATAATTGTTGCAATAGTCATGATACAATTTCGACGTGTCATATTATCCATTATTAATGTGCACCAATCTATCCTATAACATTTTTTATATCATTGTCTTAGTTTGTTTATCTTTTCAATTACATTTATTATTATTTTATTTATAACTAAAATGTATCTTTTATTCATGTAATTCATTTTAGATTATGATCCCCAAACATCATGACTTTACTATTTCCATTATTTTTATGTCTTTTATAGCCATGATTATCGATGTCATAATGAATTGAACTTTGTAGGTGTGCTATAATATTATAATAAAATAAAATGAATTTTTTATTAAAAAATAATCTCAAGACTTACAATCATTGTCACGCTAATAATTTTGAATATTTTCTTATATTATTTATAAATATAATATATTCCATTAATCTCTTAATTTCTTCCATTACCATCTATGAAATTCATTATATTTTAAGATAAAAACATATTTATAACTTCAAAATTAGAAGGAACTATTTTAAAAATAAAAAATATATCCCCTATTTTTTATTAGTGATATTTTATTTATATTTTTATTTTCTTATCATATTTTTCTTCATTGAATGATGAGCCATTGAAAATAAATATTATATATATTAGTAAAAATGGGATCTTTAAAAATCACTTAAAAACATTTAGAAACTTTAAATAGGTATTCAAAAGAACAACTGGGGTTTCTCTAATACCAATTATATACATATTAATAATTCACTGAGAGGGGAGTTGAATCGATGGGAACCTTTCCAGTAACAACTTTATTACTTTCATAAAAAATAAATACAAGCTTGTGTAGTGAAATATAAAGATAAACAATAATCAATAAAAACACAAGTATAGTGAGAATGTATAGATTTTTAAGTATTTATCCTAGTATAAATGATTAGATCACTTTCATGACCATAATAATCCATGATCTTACATTCAAGTGTTATCATGAAAATGTTCATAGTTGAGTAGATATTATTCTTAAACTCAAGTATAATTTCATAAAAAAATATGTTAATTGTTTTAACTTAAAACCCACACTAAATTAATGTTGTTTCATAATAATATAAAGTGATACCAAACATATTCAATGGTATAAGATGTCACTGATTATACATAAATACATTTAATTAGAACATTTTATTATTGTAAAAATATGTGATATTTTTTTCCACTTCAATGAATATTTCTAAATTAACTCAAATTATTATTATCAAATGATAATATTAAAATTATAAGATTCTATAATGCTATTTAAATAATTTTATATATTTTTAAATTATTCCTTTACATATTTTTTCATATATATCTATCTTCTCATAATTTTATAATCTCTCTCGCTCACCCTGAGTCTCATTTTTTTTGTTGCTCTTGATCACTCATAAATATTCAATATCATACGCTCAAAAACTACAACTAATACTCAAATATATAATAACCACAAATTTCTATGATATTAACCTATATTTAAGATCATTTAATAAAACAAGAAAATAAATTAACTCATTGGATTCAACTAGATATAAAAATATATGGCTGAAGATCTACCACATCATCATTCTTTCTCAAATTCCTTATATTGAGATGGTCCATAACCACATGGGTATATCCTCCCATAATCCAACTTTAAAAAAAATTAATGGTTAATTAAAAATATTAAAATTTTCACCCTTATTTTTACTTAGATCATTATCTCCTTAATTCTAAATACTCCAATAAAAAATCCAAAAAATATATCCATAAAATAATTTTCAATTAATCAAATTAAAAATATATGATATTTTAACAATCTATTATGAAATTTTCAATATCAACCAAAAAAAATGTTACACCCTTATATTTTAAAAAAAGATCATTATTTTTTATAACGTATGTGGCACACAACACTAAGCTTAAATAACCCAAAAAATATATTTCTTTACATTTAATCTCTTCGATAGCTTGCAGAACATGCAACCCCAAGTCTAAATGAACTGTAATATAGTATACCATTATACCATTATAACCTAGCCATTAAATTGGAGGATATTAATAGTACTAAATAATTTTCTAAAATTATGGTTATCTATTCATTATAAATAAAATAAGAATCATTTAAATTAAAAATAAATGCTTTCTAAAAAAATGTATTTTTCTAAAAGACGTATTAGTTGCGATTTTCAGATATAATTAAAAATTAATTTTTACCAATTTTAGAAAAATATTTAATAAAACTAAATTAATTTTTAAAATAATAATATCAAAAATTTCTTAGGGTGAATTTTGTTTATTTATTTGAAATGTTTCATTTTTTGATGAATAATGAAAAATACCGAATTTTAATTGAAAACTGCATTTCCGTTTAAATAATTTATAATGTTAAATTATATTTTTAATATATTTTAAACTAAAATTAGTTTAATTTTATATCAATTAATCTATTTTAGGTCATTGGAAACATTTTCATATTGAATTTTGACAAAAAATATTTTCTAAACTTCTGAACATTTTCTCTTTTAAAACCTGCTTTCACATAGCGTCTATAGGATTAATTTTAAATTAAAATTTTCATGTTATATTAATTTAATTCATAAAAATGAATTATATATCTTAAATAAAAATAATTATATTTTATAATAATTTTAACTTAGTTTTTTACCAAAAAAATAATAAAATCAGTAAAAATTAATTACTGTGGTTAAGGTAAAAATGGATTTATCGGGGGTTAAACTAAGAAGATAAGGGTTAAAATGAACTAAAAACTTTTCTAAAACTTATTTTATATACATATTTAGACATTATATATTATATTTTATATAATCGACCATTTGGAAGGCTTTTGGAATGATAAAAACATTGGTATGATTTAATATTTTCAAACAATTACAAATGTGTCACTCACCTCACTTATAAAAGATCACCCCCTCTCCTCTCTTATTCACACCTTAAAACCTATTTTTTCATAAAATAACTACCAAAATAATTTTAAAAATTTCTTAATATAATCATGTAAGACTTTTTTTGTCATAAATTCAACCTAGGAAGGCTTTGGTACAAACCTGAGGATAATGAATAAGTGGTAATGTTCTTCAATGAGAATTTTTATATTAGTTATTTTCCCACCTCATTAAATTATTATTAAAACATGATGATATAATAACTAAAATATATTCCGTATTTTTATATGTTGTTATAATAATGTTATGACCTATAACCACCTTGACTTCCATTAAATGTGTTACAAAATCATCATTTGTGTGTACGACAGACTACTACCTCGCAAACTAATTTCATTATTTTTTCCATTACCACCTCTCACAGTTAAGTATGATGATGGATAAAAATTATATATATGTTATTTAGAATATAATTATACCTTATGATTCATTATATCAGATATAACTTTTTTCATTCTATTCTGTAAGGGATATGCTAACATCACTCATGTGTACGGCGGACCACCTCCTCATGAAGCGATATGATTTTTCTTTCACTAACGCTTTACATGGAAGGTGGTAAGGATAAATTTAATGAATATATGTGATATAAATGACATAATTATTATATTAATGACATATTTATCATTTTGAAAAGATAATATATGATTTTCTTTCTTAATTTTTCACTCACTTAAAGATGATCACGTCATTCGTGTACGTGTGGACTACCACCTTCACGAAGTGATGTGACTCTCGTTTCATCACCACACCACATATATGATATATATATATATATGTGTAATATTTTATTTATGATATTATTATGATTATTTAAATATAAAATATTATGTGTTTTCTTACCTGTGATCATTGGAAAATAGAAACGTTTCTCATGGATACATATGGCCTACCATCTCCATGATCGTAACATAATTCATTTCTCATAAATATCTTTAATTATTGGTATTAAAATAATAATTGATTTATAAATATGATAATAATGTAATTATTATTATTCTATAGATGAAATAACTATATAATATGAACAAGAATCATATCTTTAATGATAAAACACGCATGATGAAATAAGCAAATGAACACCATAAACAATGAAAATAATGAAATATTATTAATGAATGGGTGATAATATGTTATAAAAAGATCATATATGATAATAAAAATATTAATATTGTTATTTTAAAATTTAATAACATGGTTAAAACCACTATATATGAGATTAAATCATGTTCATCCAAAAGGAAGAGTGACGTAAGGGATTTCATCTCAGTTTCATTTCATTGAGTCGTATTGAAATATTATACACCAAATATATTTTTAATGGTGTATATACTAACCATTTAAAATTTTAATCATGATTCATTAAAAATTAATTGTATTTTAAAGTTTTAATTTTATTTTATTTCATCCAACGAGATTTGACTTGAAAATTACGGAGTGGTAAATAATATCATAACTCAATTTATTTTCATTGTGTTATATTAATTATTAATTATCATTTATATTCTAATATTATGTGTATAATTAATATTGACTATATTATGATTTATATCCACTTGTTTTATTTGTATTAATATTTGATATGCATAATTTATTCATTGATTAATTTTTAATTCAACACCATGATCATTGTAGAGATTTATTTCAAAATCTCATTATAAGGGATATAGTTTATTCTTGAATTTAATTTTATTATAATTTTGTTATTCATGATATTTTGAAGTAATAGTGAAAAAAATTCACTATTTGGTACTTAAATTTTTTTAGAAAATTATTTTTAATAAAATATGATTTCATTTACCTCTTCAGTTGGAAATCTATTTTCTTCCAAAACCTTGTTTTAAAAAAATCAATAATGTTTTTAACCATTTCAAAATGATTTATTAAATAAATTTTTACCCATTTTTTAGTTTTAAAAAATGTTTTCAAAGGAATATTTATGTCATTCTCAAAAAAAAATTCATTTTTATTTTACTGAAAATATGAAAGGAATATTCTTATAATTTTACAAATAAGTCACTTTTCTAACCTTTTTATAGTTTAAAGGGGGTGTTCTTTTTAACTTGTATGGAATGAACAAAATTACCAGCCATTATGACCATCATTTATTTAAATCTTCATTTTCAAGTTTACAATAGTCTATTTTAAATAAAATTTTTATCCTAATATTCTATAAATTATTAGTTTCTAAAGGTGATTTTCAAAGAAAAGTATTTTCAAAAAAAAATTGTTTTAAAAATTGTTTTTCAAAATTAAAATTATATTTTACTCAAAAATGTTTTTAAATATATTTTTATGGTATTTATATTCATCAATGATAATAAACCTTTATTCTTACTCCAATGGTTATATTTTGTATTGATATCATCATTATTCTTCCTTCTCATGTTTGATGATCATTTTGACCAAGGAAAGTATTGACATTCACTTCCTCGATTTATTTTTGTAGTCATTAAATTTCCATTGAATTATTCACCTTCTTATAGAAATTAAATTTCCCTTAAATATCCATATTATTTATCATGGATATTTTATTTCATAAACTATATATCATTTCTAAATATGGTGCTCTATATTGAAAGTTATTTGTTTATCTAGGAAAATGTTGATAAATCGTTATTATTTACTCAATACGTATATTTTATGATAAGTTGTTATGAATAAAATCAATTATTTGATATATAAGGAATACTTTGGATCTACATAGATGGGTGGGTCCTTAAAATATATATCCTCTAGATGCATCAATAGTTCATGTGAGAAAAATAAGTAAGCTAATATTAAATTAGTTTTTACCTATATTCTTAAACCATCTTGTGAATGGTCTTGATGGTAGAGGTATCTTGTTCCTAAGACATGATTCCAAAAAATTAATCATTGGATTCATTAAGAATTCAATTATTATTATCCATGGTATTTTCACAATTATATTATCTCTAGATGCATTGAATTCACATTTTATTGATTAAATGGAATGTTTTTTCATTTATTTACATTTCCATATTGATTAAGACTTATCTATTCATGCATTAAATTTATTTAAATGGAATATGTGTTCAGTTATTTACCTTGCAATATTTATTATTCTTTATTGATTCATGATATTTTATAATGTACTTAACCCTTATGGAACATTTAATCTCAGCATTATTTTTTTTCCTTTACAAGAAATTCATGAAGTGTGCTATATTTTTTGTGTAAGGATATGATATATGGAGTAATCTTATTCTCAAAAAAAAATATGGTGTAATTTTTGTTTTCAAATGTAATATTGGAATCATGTATGTATCTAGTTTACCAAGGATACTAAGCTATTCGTTCCTTCTAGATGTGATTCCTTATATCTTATGCCAATGTAATAAATAAGATGCCAACTCTGGGATACTGAGGTCAGGGTCATACAGTTGGTATCATTGGAAGTTTAGTTGAAACCTTGAAAGCTATATTTAGGAAAACATAGATTATATATCATAACCCGATGATAGAATTTAATAATAAGTATATAATAACATCTTAAATTTTTGTTAAGGTATATATTATATTATTTTACCTTCCAATAAATCCATGTCTAGATGCTACAAGTGGTCATGGTTCTTGCACAGGGATAAGTAGGGGTAATAACTTTGAAAATTCCATATTGTTCTTGAAATGATCATATCCTAGTTCACAAAAACTAGCCTTACATTGAACCTATTTTGACACTCCTTGAGCATATTCTTAGTATAATTGACATTTTATTTTCAAAACATTATTAAGGATTTGAATAAAAGATAACAATGAATGAGTTATTTTAAACCTAACGTGTATTATATTAAAAAGAAGGTGTCTCAAAGGAATGGTAAAATGTTTTATGTGTGAATGTAAGGGTATAAATAAAATAATTTCTGATGAAAAATGAAGAGTATAATGAAAGAAAATAAATCTCATCCTAAGGATCCATTTATAGATTGTTGCATTAAATGTTGAGAACCATGGAATTGTATGAGCCAATGCCCTTATCTAAAGGTAAAATCCTAAACTAAGGAAGGAACTATGTTAAACTAAAATGGATGAAGTATTTATGTTTTATAATTCAATAATTAAATTGTATAAGTATTTTTTTTACCCATGGTATTTTAGTGATAAGAATAATGAAACATCTAAGGATTATGTTAAATTTTAAAAGCATATGTCTCTTTATTAACAAAATATTTATGGATACCAAAATGGTTTTATGAATTTAATATTGATAATATGTTCAAAGTATTAAACACCCCTTTTTAGGTTTTATGTGATGGGAGTCTACCATAATTAAGTATATTTAGGGATAAATTTACATTAAGCATATGTTTTCATAAAAAATATATTTGAGGAATAATTCATTTACATTTTATGGACATGAGTCTAAAGGTGTTGATATCCTTTAGGGTTGATATGATAATTAATGGCATTTTAATAATAGTTAAATAAGATTATTATACTTTTTTTTAAAAAGGTTTTACTAAAAACATTAGTAAAAAGGTTATTGAATGATTAAAATTATTTCAAGGATGTCCATCATATTTTATTGGGAATATTATAGGAATTTTATTAATATAGTTATAGAAAATAGACAAACCAGATGTCAAGTGACAACCCATCATGTCTGGAAAATATGTGGGGCTTAAACCCATGATCAAAGGATAATAAGGTTTTAATGCTTAACAATGACCTACACGATGTCCTAGTTAATATGTCATTGTTTTTAGTTAAATGATTTGAAAAAAATATTAATGATTAACTAGTCATTATAATTTTTAGGCTTAGATATTAATTTATTATATTGAATAACTTGTGCTAACCATATTGGTTTTGGAAAATAGTTGGATATTGACAGAAATACTTGTCACTATTTTATAGATCTTGAAATCTATTAAAAGTGAATTTTAGTGCTTCAAGAATAAAAAAATAATTTTTGGATATTTATTTCCTAGAGTAATGGATGAATTGGAAATTAATTGATACACAATAAAATTATGAAATTGTTCATATAAAATATAATCATATAAAGTAAGTATATTTCCTTATATTATTAGATAGTAAATGAATTCATTAACTTTAGGAAAAGGATCTTGAAACAATAAATTTATCATATTAAATTCATATCTAATGAATCATATGGTCATTTAAATCATCATATATTTATGGGTTCGAGTTATTTAACTTTTCATTTATCATTCACTTTCTTTTGATCAATGTATTATATCACTCTTTATAATTATGTATGATTTTCCTCCCTGACCATATCTTTAATTTACACAAATATTCTCCTAATTAAAATTTTATTTATGTGTTATTCCATATGAACTTTTTTACTTACCTTTCTCTTTTATTAATATGATGTTTTTTTAACTCTTTTTATGATGTGGGTTTTTTAACAATGGAATTTCCCAATGTCAAACCCTTGAATATTAAGATCAAGTTTAAATTATGAGGATGAAATTTATTTAATCTGGAGATAATGTAACTCCCTATTATTTTGAAATAAAAACATTATTTTTTATACCATATATTACATTAACACCAAGCTTAAATAACCCAAAAAATATATTTCTTTCCATTTAATCACTTTGATAGCTTATGGAACATGTAATCCTGAGTTTAAATGATCCATAATATAGTATAACACTATAAACTATCCATTAAATTATAGGGTATGAATATTTATTACTAAATTATGAAAATTATGGTTATATATTGATTATAAATAAAATAAGATTCATTTAAAAGAAAAAGAAATGTTTTATGAAAACTATATTTTTTCTAAAAGACAGATTATGTGCGCATTGCACACATAATTTTAAATTAATTTCTACCAATTTTAGAAATATTAATTCATAAAATGAATTTAATTTTTTAAATAATAATATAAAAAATATCTTAGGGTGATTTTTTGAGATTTTTCTAAAAAAAATTCATTTTTTTGATGAATAGTGAAAATATTGAATTTTAATTGAAAACTGCCTTTTTGTTTAAATAATTTATAATGTTAAATTATATTTTTAATTGATTTTAAAGTCAAATTGGTTCTATTTTACATAAATTAATCCAATTTAGGTTATTGTAAAAATTTTCATATTTAATTTTGATATAAAAACTTTCTAAACTTTGGAACATTTTCTCTTTAAAAATCCTTTTTCTCATCGTGTCTTTGGGATTAATTTTATATTAAATTTTGACACTTATGTGAATTTAATTTGAAAAAATGTATTAAATTTTTTAATAATAATAATTTATATTAAATAATAATTTTTACTTTATTTTTCACCAAAATGAATATTAGAATCAGTAAATTATCATGGTTAAGCAAAAAATGGATTTATCGGAGGTTAAACTAAGAAGATAAGGGTTAAAATTGCCTAACAACTTTTCAAACACCGATTTTCTGACCATATGTAGACCATATGTCTTATATTTTAAATAATGGCTCATTTTGGAGGCTTTTAGTAGGATAAAAATGTGGTTATGATTGAATGTTTTCAAAAAAAAATCAAGTGTTCCACTCACCTCACTTATAAAAGGCCACCCCTCTCCTCTCTTATTCACACCATAAAATCCATTTTTTTTCTTAAAATACCTTCCAAAATCACTTAAAAACTTCTACAATATCATAATATAAACATTTTATTAGATATAAATCCAACCTAGTAAGTATTTAGTAAAAACCTAAGGAGGATACCCGAAGAAGAGGTAACCTTCTTAAATGAGCATTTTTATTTTATTTCTTCCTCCACCTACTTAAATTAATATTAAAACATGATGACATAATAAAAAATTATATTTAATATAATTTTATGTTTTTATAATAATTTAATGATGTAAAACCACCTCTAATTTTATCAAATGGGTTACGAAATCATCATTCGTGTGTACGGAGGACTACCGTCTCGCAAACCAATGACATTCATTTTTCCATTACCACCTCTCACGGTTGGGTATGATGATGGATCAAAAGAATATATTTGTTTTTTATAAAATATTTATACCTATTTGATCATTATATCATATACACATTTTTAATTTCCATTCCCTAATGGATTTGATAACCTCGCTCATTTGTATGGTGGAATATCATCTCGTGAAGCGTTGTGATTCATCTTTCACTAACGCTTTACATGGAAGGTGATAAGGATAAAATTAATTATTATATGTTATATACATGATATAATTATTATATTATTGACATTTGTATCATTATTAATAGATAATATATAATTTTATTTCTTACCTTTTTACCCACTTAAAGATGATAGCATCGTTCATGTACGTGTGGACTACCGCCTTCATGAAGCGATGTGACTCTATTTTCATCACCAACCCACATAGATGATATATATAGGTATATAATATGGTATTTATGATATTATTATCATTTTTTAAATATAAAATATTAATTAACCAGTTTCATGCGATCATTGGAAAATGGAAACGTTACTCATGTGTATATACACCCTACCGTCTCCATAATTATAACATAATTCATTTCTCAAAACCATCTTTCATGATTACTGTAAAATGTATAATTGGTCTATAAATGTGATAATTATGACATTATTATTAATTTGGATATAATATAACTATATAATATGTGCAATAAATGGATCTTTAATGACAAAACATGCATGAAAAAAAAGAAAATTAACACCAGACACAATGAAAATAATAAAAGATTATTAACGAATGTGTGATATGATGTTATAAAAATCATATATGATATTATAAATATTAATATGGTTCTATTATAAGTTAATAACATGTTTAAAACCACTATAAATTATGTTAAATTTCGTTCAATTAAAAGGAAGTGTGAGGTAAGGGATTTCGTCTCAATTTCATTTCATTTAGGCATATTATAATATTATGCACCTAATTTATTTTATATGGAATATATACTTCAAATTTAAAATGTTATATCATGATTAATTAATAATTCATGGTATTTTAAGTTTCAGTTTTAATTATTTCATTTATGGGTAATTTACTTTAAAATTACCAAGTGTTAAGTAATTTCATACCTCAATTTCTTTTTATTATGTTACATTACTTTTTTGTTGTCGTTGATATTCTAAGATTATGTGTATAATGACTTTATATTATATTATTTTGTATTTAAACTTTTTTATTTGTATTTATAGTTGATACACATAATTTATTCATTGATTAATTATCACATCTATATTATTAACATTGTAAGGGTTTATTTCACAATCTCATTCTAATAAAGATTGTTTATTATTGAATTTTAGTTAAAGGAAATTATTTGATAATTTTAAAATAAACCCATTTAATTTTCTTATCTTATGTTTATTCATGATATTTTTAAGTAATATTACCAATTTTTTACTCTTTGGTACTTAAAATTCAATATAAAATGTTTTTAAGAAATTTCGAATTCATTTCTCTCTTTGGTCGGAAATCTGTTTTCTTTCAAAATAATGTTTTCTAAAAAAATTAATTTTTTTAAACATTTTAAAGATTATTTATTAAAGATATATTTACCCATTTTTTATTTTAAAAAAATAAAAATAATATTTATGTCATTTTCAAAATATTGTTCATTTGGATTTTACAAAAACTTTGAAAGGAATTTTCTTACTATTATATGAATTGGAAACTTTTATAACCTTTTTATATTAAAAAAGGAAAGTTCTTTTTAATTTGTACAAAATTTACTGAATTACCCTTTATCATGACCATAATTTCATTAAATCTTCCTTTAATTTTTTTCAAGGATATTTTTTATAGAAATTTTTTTACTAATATTATGGAAATTATTATCTTTTAAAAGTTATTTTCAAAGAAAATGATTTTAAAAATGTTTTATATTTTAAAAGGTTATTTTTAAAATTAAAAGGATATTTTCCCCAAGAATATTTTTAAATATATTTTTATGGTATTTATATTCATCAATGACAACAACCCTTCATTCTTACTCGAATGGGTATATGTTGTATTAATACCTTCCTTTTCTTTCTTTGGATGGTTTATGATCAATTTTACCAAGGAAAGTATTGAAATTAACTTACTTGATTAATTTTTGCAATCATTAACTTTCCATTTAATTATTCACTTTCCTATTAACATTAAATTTCCCCTAAATATCCATATTATTTATCATGGATATGTTTATTTCTTAAATTTTATATCATTTATATATTTGGTGTTATGCATCGAAAGTTCTTTATTTATCTAGGTAAGTGTTTATAAATCTATATTAATTACTCAATATATATATTTTATAATGAATCACATTATTTATGAATTAAATAAATTATTTTATATATGAGGAATGCTTTGGACCTGCTTTTATGGGTGGGTCATGGCATTATATATCCCCTCAATGTATTGGTATCTCTCATGAGACAAATAAGTAAGATATCATTAAATAGGTTTTTTCATATAGTTTTAAACCATCTTATCAAAGGTCTTAATGGTTGAGGTATCATGTGCATGAAACATGACATATAATAATTAAGCATTTCCTTCATTAATAATTCATTTATTATTATCCATGAAATTTTAATAGTGATATTATCTTTGGATGGATTTCATTCTCAATTTATTGATTAAATGGAATGTGTTTTTAGTTATTTACCTTTCCATGTTGATTATATGGTATCTATTTATGCTATCAAGTTATTTAAATGTAATATGTGTTTATTTATTTACCTTTACATATTTATTATTCTTTATTGATTAATGATAGGGTCGACTATACTTAAACCTTATTGAGCATCTCATTTCACCCTTATTTTGTTTCCTTTCCCAGGAATCCATTAAGTGTACTATAATTATTATGCAAGGATATTCTAGAGGGAATATTGTTATTATTGAAAAAAATTATGTTGTAATTGTTTTTCAAATATAATATATGAATCATGTATGTATCAAGTTTACCAAGAATACTAAAATATTCGGTCCTTTAGGATGAAATTCCTTGTATCTTATTCCAATGTAATAAAGTAGACATTGGCTCCATGCTACTCGGTTCAGGCTTTCTACAGACAACATAATCACTGCAATAATGTCTCACACTCAATATCATTTTATGCTTTGTTTCATTATCCATATTTACAAAATCATAATCAATCATTGATAATGGAATTACGTAATAAAAATAAATACCCCTACCTATTTAAAAGGAAATAAATACACTGAGTTTGAATATAAAATTATATGTCACATTTTTCCTCTTTAAATGTGCAACATGTTGTCATATCCTGCCACATGGAAAGAAGGTATGGTGATGAGGTTATATAGAATACTATAAAAATATATTAATCTATACTAGGCCCCATAATTTTCTAGTATTATTCACAGTATTGCGGAACACCCCCTTGGGCCTTGAAGTTTTTAGGACATTCTAGAGCTCTATAGAAGGTTGTGGGTCTTTATGGGTTCTAGAATTCTCCTTGTATATTCTTGTACTCTATAATTATCTAGAATCTTGTGGATATATAATAATATATAATTTTTTAGAAATTTACATCCAAAACTATATGTAGGTGTGGGAACTTAATTTGTACAAACACATAGAACTTGAGAGTAATTGATAGATTGTATTATAATTGTCACTTTTTAGCTTGTCAAGAACTTCCCTTATAATTCATACATCCATTTTAAGAGTGGAAATGGTGAAATTGGAACGAATTTGAGTGATAAATCTAGTTTATTACCACATGAGATATTGGGGAAGGATAGTTCCCATGATCGTTGGTACCTAAGGCATGATCAAGGAAAGTGATCAAGAATGGAAAGCTCAGGTGTTGATGATCCTATTATTGTGTCCGAGAAGGATACCATGCCTATCATCCCAAAGAAAAAGGGGTGGTCTTGTAAGGCCATGTAAACTCTTGAGGATCATCTCTTAAGGTATTATTAGTACCATGCTAACATGAAGGAAAGGCTTAAGATTATAAAGGGAGACAATGAAAAAGGGGTACTATCAATTTTGGGCCTATGTGATTCACTCTTTAGTATGAAAACTTGAGTGGAATTAGTTGAGATGTATTCCAAGTATAATATTGTGAATAAGGATGAATTCATGGATTGAACTAAACCTCTATTAGAAAAAAACATGGGTAGGGTATGTCCAGGTATGACTGAACTCTTGATCGACTTAAGAAAGAGTGGTCCAATTACCGTGGCCAGATTGATAGTGGTATGATTGTGTGGGATAAACCAAAGATTGATGTTCTTAAACCAAGTAAATTAAATTAGAAGCAATATTACAAGTAGTTTGAAAACTTATTTCATGTTGAGAACAAATTTGAGGTTATAGTATTGATGGAGGACATGATCAATGTGAAGACTGTCATTATTTACTTTGGTGAAGGATGAAACACCGAGAGATCAAGGATGGTCGAAATGAGATTTCTTCATGGGATGAGTTCAAGAAATGGGTTTATGCTCGGTTCTACCCTAAATAAATGTATTGTGAAGGAAGGGATAAGCAACGAACCTTGAATCACATGGGGAAAATTGATGAGTATATATGAGAGTACATCTCTCTTAAGCTTCAGGAATGTGGAAAGACCGACTCTGACCACATGTATGACTTCATAAAAGTAATTCAACCTTGGACACCAAAATAGGTGATATTTTGATGACCTAATACCTTCACCAAATCCATGCCCATATATGAGTCCTTGGTGGAATATAAGAAGAATATTGAACCCCCTAATCCCAAGAAGTATTACAAGAGTAAAGGTAGGGAGACCAAGAGAATAGGAGGAACTGGGATTACAATAACAAAGGAACATCCAAGGAATTAACCAAGAACTACCCAAGATAAAAAAACTCCCTAATTATTTTACTTTTGTAATGGGCCTTATCATTGGAGGGAGTGTCCTAAGAAGAATGTTATTAACTCCATTTTTTAAGAGAAGGATGATATTCCCAATAAGAGGTAAATAGGGACATTATGGTTATTCAATGTGTTGGATGTGAAGAACCCACCAAAGGAACCATCTAAGGATGCTTTAATGTGTGAGAAGGTGTATTTAAATGGGAAATATACCTTTTTTATGCACGATATGGGAGCTACGCATAACATTCTAGATGAATATGAGGTGAGGGGACTTGGGCTAGTTGTAGAAAAGGATATTATTCACATAAAATCCATGAATTCCAAACCCAAACCTATGAGTGGAATTTCATATGGAGTTACCCTTTTTATTAGGGAATGGAATGGATCATTTTACTTCACAATGGTTCCCATGGATAACTTCAATCTATTTTTGGGTATGGGGTTTTCAATAAATCCAAGGTCATACCGACCCCACACTTGGAGCATATGGTGATCATAGAGGAGAAGAGCTCATTCATGGTGTTGATGAAGGTATGTGACAATCATAACTTATCTTCAATTTCTTCTATGAAATTAAATCAGGGGTTTATGAAGTTAGAGGATACATTATTAGTTTCTTTGAAGGAGTATGGGCTGGTGGATGAAAAACATGTGTTTCCAAAGGAGGTCAAGGGTGTGATAAGGTTTTTTATCGATGGCATGGCTCCCATGTTTCCCAAGAGGATTCTTCCTGATATATAGGTGGATCATCAGATTGAGTTGGATCCTGTAGTGAAAGCACCTTCCATGGTACCCTATAATATGGATCCACATGAGTATGAAGAGTTTAAGAGGTATTTTAAAGAGATTTTGGATGCTGGAAAAATCCAACCATCAAAGTTCCCATATGGGTCCCTCGTGTTGTTCCAAAAGAATCATGATGTCTCTTCGGGGATGTGTGTAGACTATTAAGAATTGAACAAACTTCCGGTGAATAAAAAGTACCATAACCCAATGATAGAAGTTCTCTTTGATCATTTGGGAAAGGCATGTGTGTTCACTAATATATACTTGAGTTTAGGATACTATCAAGTTAATAAATCCATAGAGGATGTGTTGAAGACTGCATTCGTGGAAAGGTACAGATCCTATGATTTTTTTATTATTCCATTTGGTTTAACTAATTCTGTAGCTAAGTTATTCACTATGATGGAAAAATTATTCCATAAATACTTTATAAAGTTTTTAGTATTCTAGTAGGATGACATTGTTGTCTATAGAGATACAATGGTCAACCATATAGATAACATGTGAACCATGTTCAAGGTAATGAGAGATAATGAGTTATATGTAAATAAAGATAAGTATTCTTTTATGAGGGATGAAGTTCTCTTATCGAATAATAAGATCAAAGTATGGAAGCGCATGATGGATCATGATAAAATCCATGTTATAGATGAATTGGAGAGTCCAAAAAAGGTTCGTAATTTGAGATCATTCCTTGGGTTGGTGAATATTATAGGTGTTTCATCTGTGACTATTCAAATAAGATGACTCTACTCACTGACTTTCTAAAGAATAACAATACATGGGAGTGGTATGATAAATTTGAGGAGGCATTTTAGGGATTTAAGACGGTGATCATGGAATTTATGATCTTAAGATTGATAGACCCAACAAATTCTTTTGAGGTACACACTGATACCTCATAATTTTCTATTAGGGGTGTTCTCATGATAGAAATACATCCCATAGCATTTGAGAGATGGAAGTTGAATGAAACTGAGAGGAGGTACATCATGTAAGAGAAGGATATGGAAGCCATGTTAAATTATATTTGGGTATGAATAGGGTGAATTATTTATTGGATCAAAACATGAGGAAATTTTTGATTTCTAACCAACATGATTGGGATAATTTTCTTGATGTGGTCCAATTCTCCTATGATTGAAATAGTGTGAGTCTATAGAGAAAAGTTGTTTTGAGGTGGTGATTAGAAAACAACTCCTCACTCCTCACATATTGGTACTTAGGGAGAGGTACCAATGAAGTATCTCTAGTATCTACTCAATGTAAAATGAGTGGAAAGAGTAAGAAGACTTGATGACAACCCACTTGCACAAGGCTTCCAAGAGGATGAAGAAGTGGGACTATAAGGGGTGAAGGGATGTAATATTCCATCTTAGGGACAAGGTTATGGTGAAACTCTTTCCTTGGAAGAAAAAAGCATTATTAAGGGTTCATAAAGTCTTGATATTATGATATGAGAGACTATATGTAGTTGTGAACTGATTTGGGGAGGTATCATATAGCTTGGAGTTACCTCCCAAGTTGAATATTTATCTAATCTTCCATGTGATCATGTTGAATCCCTATCATAAAGACATTGAATACTTGAGCATAAGGGTATCAAAAAGGTATCCTACCATGATTTTCAAGTCATATGACATGGAGGTAGATATCACACTCAATGATTAGAAAGTTTTAAGACATGGAGTTACAAAAATGAAGGAGTTTCTGATCACATGGAAGGGTTTACTAGAGTGATAGGAAACCTAAGAACCTATAGAATACTTATGGAAATTTGGGAAGATAATCGAGGAGTATCATCAAGATGCGACAAGGATGTTTATGGGATAGATGTGGGAGGTTTTCATGATCCACCACATGGAAAGTAGATATAGTGATGGGGTTATTTAGAATCCTCTATAAATATATTCATCTCTAACAAGTTCTGGAATATTTTATACTTCTTTGGAGTATTGAGGAACACCCCCTTGGGCCTTGAAAGTTCTGAAACATTCTATAGCTCTACGAAAGGTTTTGGATCTCTATGGGTTCTAGAATTATCCATATATATTCTAGTAGGATATAATTATCTATAATCTTGTGGATATGTTATATTTAATAATTTTATAGTCATTTCCACCCATCCCTGTATAAAAGAAGGGGCACCTCATTTGTACAAACACACATAAGTTGAGATTAATTGGGATATTTTACGAAAATTGTATCCTGTGAGTTTTTTAATCACTTACCTTATTATACTTAATTAAATTGTGAGATTATAAAGGATGAACTTGGATGGACTTTGAGTAAGAAATCTAGTCGGGTAGTGCATGAGTGCTTGGGGAAGGTCAGGCCCATGACAATGTGATGAATTGAAAATTTTAAAAACCTTAAACCATTGGGATACCTTCTAAATCACTATATAATAAGTTTATTATAGCAATATTTCCTCCACTGAGAATCAAAGGCTATGGACTACCTCTCCCTTATTCCTCATGTCCATATTTTAAGGTAACACTTGTGGATGAGCATGTTCAGCCACTAATTGTGCATCTCTCACTTATTCAAGTTGTTAAAAAATATTCCTTCTCCCTTGATGTGATATAAGGTAACCTTGTATAATCCATATGATGATGAGTTCAACTAAGTTGCTGAGTATCATAAATGAATGTTGATCTCAAATTTTGGAATTTGATTGTCCATCCATTTATTCTTTTTATCACTTCGTCTCTACTTGTAATTTGTTTTCATCGATGAAAATCATTATCCTGAATCACAAATCCTTTAGTATCTATCTCTTTTCAGAGGATGATTTCATTTCATCTTGATAGAGTGAAATAATAACCTTATAATATTTATACTTCTTTTCTTTATGTCTTTTATGGCTATTCATGAGGGTTGGGATTCTCATTAATTGTGGTATGGGTTCACCTACCAGGCCTGCCTCTCTTATTTCATAATACAGTTATTCTAAAGGGTATCAGCGACTCTTTTAGTCGTTTAATTTTTATATAATGTAGTACTCTAACTATTAATAACAATATTTTCATGCACATTTGTGTTAAGATGGACCTATCCTCTACTCTTTTGAGTCATATTCTTCTTTATGAAGGCTCCTTGCTCTTGGTCTAAAAGCGAAAAATATTCTTCAACAAGAGTGGTTTTTTCTCTATATGCTATCTCCAAGTACATGATATACATGATTATAGGAGGAATAATACTTCTTCAGCTTTGAACATAGGTACTCTCATTTAATATGTCTTCTACAGTGCCTCAAATATCAATATTCTCTTTATTGTTGATAGTAGCCTTTATGGATGTTCATCCCCATATATTTCTTATTTGGTTGTAAAACTAAATATTTTGTTCTACCAGCATCTTATCCTCCTGAGTAGATTGTATATAGGTCTAGTGACATTATATACACCACTCTAAAGTGTGTTGAGGTTCGAGTTCCTACTCATTCACTGATATCTATTGTTCTCGATACCAAGGGTATATTCTATACAACCCCATTTCCCCTTGTTGGCAATTGAATTAGGGTCTCAGATAAGAACAACTAAAGATCACTTCCCATTCCTCTAGTTGTTTCTTTTATAGTCTTGGACCCCCTTTCAGTGAGGCCCCACCAATAGCTATTTCTAATTCGTCTAGTTCTCTGGGAGAGGTGAACAAGCTCTCTCCAGCTTCCACCTTCTTGAAGACTGGGATTCCTAAAAAGGCATATTATGAGGGGAAAATGGTAGAATAAATACAATTAGAACACCAAACCTCAATAACGAACTGGGGTTTTTCAATTATAATTAAAAATATTATTATTCCAGAATAACAAGATAAAAAAAGTAAAAGTAAGAGTAAGAACAAAATTATTTACATGCTTCAACCCCTTAGGGGCCTACGTGCATTGAAAGAACACAACCTGAATCACACATTTTATTTTTTCTAAAAGAATAATAAGATTTATATCATACAAGAGAAAATAAAACACTAATAGAAGTATAAAAGAGATACCACAAATAGGAAACTAGGAAAAAAATACAAGATACTTACAATTTTGGACACATGAAGGTATGATTATCTTGATAACTTACCAAATTCACCTGAGAACTGTTCTGGGTTGTCAAACTTGCTAAATATTTAGTTTCTCACAATGGGAACTCCTCATACAAGATATTATTCACTCAGTACTTATTTAGTAATTTTAATTCTCTCATCAAATCTCTACCAAGATCGATACACCAGAAGTGTAACATAGAGATCGGTATGCACAAATTATGGCCACCAAGAATCACCATGTTCAGGTTTGCGATCCAGATTTAGGATCATGAGAGCACCAGTATCCTGAAAGATACCTATAGGTGACTTACACTGAATCTCATGGGTGAAGGGGGTGGTCAATTCCCCATAACAATGCATATAATTCATAACTTTTCATCAAAATGGAGAACACCACGAAGTATAGATAAACATAACACCAGCGGAATATCAATTAAGCTGAAATAGATGGATGATTAGTATGAAAGGGGTAGTGAGATTAATTATTGGATAAAAAAAGGTTTCACTAATCACTAGGGTGTCATAAGAGAGCACAAGTAGTAGTGTCAGCTGAAGGCCATGGCCCAAACAAAAGGCCCATGCGGTATGTAAGAGTCCCAACTCACACCAAAGATCCCAAAAAGATTAAATTGATAAATATAAAACATATAAAAAATATTTCATGCATGAGAATAAGAAAAAATAAAATTGAAGAATAAAAACATGGCATATTTCAATATGAAAACATAAAATTGAATGTTATAATTCACAAATATCTACCATTTTCAATTGAAATTGGTGATTTTCTTGCACCTATGGTTATAGAATTAGAACCAAATTAAACTTATCTAAATAGAATTATAATTTAGAAAATACCATGGATTTAGTTAAACTATTATATAGCTTATCATTTGTGTGCATCTTGTTGAAACACATGGTTTTGGATTCTACAGAATATCTAATAAAGTGCAGAATAATATTTATGTGATTTTATTTACTGTGACATAATTAATTTTTGGACAAATGAAGGGCTGATTGACTATAAAAATATACATTTATAATATAATTGAAAAGTTTAATTTCAAAAGATATTTATTTAATGCATAAGTCTTCTTTCACTGCATCGGTCAAGGAAATATACTCTGATTCCATGGTTGAAAGAGAAACCACAAATTGCATGTTCTATTTCCAAGAAATGGGGCCACCACGGGCAGTGAACACAAACCAATCAAGGATTTTTTTGTCAATATTACCATCATAGTCATCATCTACATATCCAACCTAAATTTCAAAAGTGTCAACATCTTTACCATAACACAAAGACAGATTAGATCTATATGAAAGGTATCTGAAAATCCACTTAGGGGAATGCCAGTATGGATTCCTAGGTGTGGTCATAAATCTTCTAAGGGTGTAGATTTCAAAAGCTATATCAATACTTTTTTATATCATAATATACATGACATTTCCCACTATATTATCACATGTTATTTGAGACATAAACTATATATCTTCAGAAGCTATGGGTTCCATTGTTAAAGAAAGTTTAAGGTTCTGTATGAGGGTTATATTAACATATTTGAGATATTAAAAAATATATTTCTAGATAATCATTAAAACATAATCATGATAAGGCAAGTAAAGTAGTTTGTTTGGTCTATCTCTAATTATTTCAACACCTAAGTTTTTCTTAGTTTCACTTAAGTCTTTCATTTCAAAATTTCCTTTTAATTGATATTTTATAGCAATGATAAGTCCCATATTTTTACAAATGATAATCATGTCATCAACATAAATTAGCAGATAAAGAATAATATTTTTAGTTGATTTAAAATAGACACTTGAATCATATTTAATTCCTTAGAGTAACCATCAGGAGGTTTAATATAGATTTTATCATTTAAATAACCATTTAAGAAAGTATTTTTAACGTATATTTGTTCAATCTAAAGGTCACTATAGGTATAAATACAAAGTAAAATCCAAATTGAAGAATTTTTTACAACAGGGGAAATTCTTTAGAATAATAAATACCTTATATTTGAAGGAATCCATTATCAACTAACCTTTTTTTGTATTTTTTTCCCTCAGTGACATCTTATTTTACCTTGTAAATACACTTAGAACCAATTAATTTTTCATCATATGGTTTATTAACAATAGACCAAGTCTGATTTTTTTTCTTAAAGAGTGTACTTCTTTATCTATGGAAAACACCCAATGCTTTTATTCTTTGTCACTTAGGTATTTTTAATAAGTTTGAGGATCATTATCTATATGATCCTAGGCTACATGAAAGGTTTTTTAATCCATGTCATACTGGCTAAATTGAGATAGAGGTCTAGGGAATCACTTTTCTCTATCTTGAGTTAATTGGTAATCCCTATTGGTGAAAATAGGTTAAAATTCAAAATTTGAACTAGAACTAAAGGTGGAATTAGCCTATATGGTGGGTTGTTCACCAGGTGTATTAGACTTGATAAGAGCCTCAAAATAGGCTGAAGGATCGGTTTCATAAAT
Organism: Viscum album; assembly: GCA_963277665.1. Lineage (NCBI taxonomy): Eukaryota > Viridiplantae > Streptophyta > Magnoliopsida > Santalales > Viscaceae > Viscum > Viscum album. The sequence goes on along the minus strand of OY728136.1, from coordinate 1,284,224,382 downwards.
TTTTTAAGTGATGGATCATTACTACTATATATAGAAGACTTGGTTTTGGGAGAATAATAATCCTGGAAAACAACATCCCTACTAACAATTCATTTTGGTAACCATTCTTATCTACACAAATTTTATAACCCTTAACACCCTCGGTATACCCTATAAAGATGCATTTAAGAAATACTGATTCCAGTTTATCAATTTTAATTTGAGCATAAGTTTTAAAACTGAAGACCCTTAAGTAACTATAGGAGGGGGGCTTACCATTCCACAATTCTTGAGGTGTTTTAAATTGGTTGGAAGAGGAAGGGATCCGATTAATTAGGTAGATAGTAGTGTCGGAATCCTTTGTCTAGAAAGATTTAAGGAGATGTGATCATGAAGTCATTCCTTAAACTCTATCTAAAATTGTCTTATTCATTCTTTCTATTAGGCCATTTTATTGGGGAGTTTTTCTAATAGTTCTATTCCTTTTAATATCGTTATATTCAAAAAAATGAATGAATTCAATAGATAGGTATTCGAGACTATTATTTATTCTGATGATTTTAATTCTCTTCCCAATTTGGTTTTCAACCAAAATTTTCTAGGTTTTCAAATTTTAGAAAATATCATATTTATTTTACAGAATTGAAATCCAGAATTTTATAGAAAAAATATCTATAAAAGTGAAAAAATAGGAACCTACACCATTAGAGGTAGCCCTATTTGGGGCCCATTGGTCAGAATGAATGTATTCTAAGCGGCTATAAGCTTTAAAGGATGACATATTAAAGTTGAGTCTATTAGATTTTCCCAACACATAATCTTAAATAAATGGAAAATTGGTTGATGTGATGTCTCTCAACAACCCTTGTTTGTTGAGTTCCTCTAGGACCTTAGTGATTACATGCCATAATCTCCTATGCCAAAGCATATTATTATCATTTTTGGTGGAATAGACACTACCCAATTTCCTTAAATGGGTATTTCCATTCAATTCATACATCCCATTGATGAGGCGCTGCTTTATTATGGTTCTAGATACTTTGTGTATTTTTAGACAACCTATTTCAGAACAAAATGTAAAACACATTTATTTTAGGATTCCTAAGGAAATAAAGTTTTTATGAAGGTTGGGAACACACATAACATCAAGAAAAGTGATGATTAAATGGTTATCTATTACTAGTAAAACATAACATCTTCCTTATACCTTACACCTCTTATTATTTCCTAAGAGGGAATATCCTTCTACTCTTTCTACCAATTCTAGTAATGACTCTTAAAAGGGATACATCTAAAAGGAACATCTTAAGTCAAGGAAATACTCTTGATTGAGTACATATATGGACCCATTTAAAACTTCATTTTTGTCATAATCAGAGTCAACTAGAAGGAACTGTTCATTGGGATTTTTTTATTCTAACTCTTGTTTTAGTTTCCTACATTCAGACTTAGTATTCCAAGGTTTTCCACAATGAAAACAAATAATTTTCTATCCCTGTAATTAGACATAGTTTCATGTTCTTTACTTTTCTTTCTTTTATAGTTACTAAATTTTTTCTTTTTACCTTTTGATTGAGTTCTACACGTATTAAAAAATCTCTCAATCTCAGCTTTAATTCTAGGTTTGGAATGCAATTCTTTGGAGATAAGGGAAGATTTGACTTCTTCAAGGGTTAATGAGTCACGACCATACATCATAGTATCTACTAAATTCATGTAAGTATTATCTAAATAAATTAGAAGGATATTTTCTTGATATTTAACACCATTAGTTATACTAATGTTGGATAAATATAACATTACTTTGTTAAACTTGTTTAATGGACATTAATAGAACTATAAGGTTTCATCTTAAAGGTGAATATTTGGTTTTTTTAATAAATCCTTCCAATAAAAGTAGTTTTTATATATATGTTTTCTAGTTTAATCTAAATACAAACAGTAGTAGACTCATAAGAAACCTATCTAATAACATTATCTCCTAAAGAAATTATTAAGGAGCTATGTGATTTAACTAACACATCAGGGGATACATCTTGGTATTTATTGGTGGTATATCCAATTTCATTTACAGTGAAAATAGGTTTCTTAGCCCCATAATTAGCATTAATTAAGCCCTGATGAACCAACAGGGCTCTCATCTTAATTCATCATAGGTTAAATTCATTATATCCATCAAATTTTATGATTTCCAATCTATTTTTTTATATGTTTACCCAAATAGTATATATCGAGTCCTTGAAGACAACGATGAG